>CM032447.1:94212507-94297507 GCA_019049505.1 Pachyrhynchus sulphureomaculatus
TGTTTCTAATTTGTCCTCAGCAAATTCATTACCATTTTACATAGATAATTGCTTTGGCAGGAAATGATTTTATGAATGACATTTTTAGTGGTCTAAAATTTTATGATTTCTTATAACAGTTAAAATCTGATGCACATTGTAACGTTAAATATATTACTGTAATAACTTCAGCTATTATGCACAAAAAATATAATATATAAGACAAAAAAAGAAAACGCTAAATCGTTCATGATTTTGTCAAGATATTAATGACTGAATTGTTTCTCTAGAAAGAATATTATTATCGATTTATTATTATTGTGAAAGAAGAAATAAAAATATTATTTAAATTTATTTCATTTTTTTATTTCCATGTAATTTCAATAGGTAATAAACGGCTTTCTTCCATAAGTTTCATAAATGTTATTCCATTCTGGATAAAACTTATCCCTTAGGCTTTTCAGAAGATCCAATGTACTATTTATATTCAAGTACTCTAAGTTGGCAGGGTTTATTGTAGGCCAGATTAGATTTTCAAAAATATCGGAATTTTCTGGTGTTGGGTTCCTAGAAACACAAGGAGAATTAAAAGAATAATATAAACTAATTTTCTCTAGTAAAAATAGGAACCCCTCTCAAAAAACAATAAATAATGACTTAAACCGTTCAAATGTCTTAACCCTAATAAATCTGTAATAAAAAGGTTGTTTTTTTCAACCTCCGTAAAAAAAGACAAGTGTAAATAACAAAATGAATTTATTATCAAAAATTGTGTGCCAACATGGTTACTTTTCGATATAATCACCGTGACGATTGAGGCATTTGTCATATCTGTGGACAAGCTTTCCAATCTCCTCTTCATAGAATATTGCCGCCAGTGAATTGCGATAGGAGCTTTTTGTAGCGTAGATGTTCTCTTACGATCGTGTAAATAGGTGACCTTAAAACTACAGGAAATTTCACACACAACTCACTTATGGAAAATCCCCGCTTTTCTCGCACCACTTAGTCAACTCGTTGAACAATGACTTCTATTGCGACAGACTTGCGTCCTTGTCCCCCTTCATTGTGAACATTGGTTCGGCATTCTTTAACTTTCCTGTACCATTCATGCACGACAACATCACTTATAACGTTTTCACCATATACTCGGCTCATTCTTTGATGAATTTCCGTTACACTATTCCCTTCTGCTTGAAGAAACCGCTACGCAACTCCCACTTGGCGGGAGAATCAATCGTAGTAGCCATGTTTACGTAACTGCAACTCCGCTCAGTGACGTTGAAAGTGGCAGAGGTTAGTTCAGATTAGGCAGCTTCTAGCACTCGATTGACTGCTTACAGGCACGATCGGAAGTTAAAAAAAAAATGGCCTCGTATATTTTGGCAATAAGTTCCAAATCAGTTAAGTTAAGAATAACGTTAAAATGAAATTAAAAAATTCTAGCAAAAATTCTCGATCCCCGACTTAAAATTGCGTTTTTAAGGGTTCATATAAGAATAAAACCAACCACCCCTAAAAAAACAACAACAAACAAGAGAATTACTCAGAGAGTACTCTTTTTCAAACAATAATCAAATTTAACATTCCAGAAGTCACAGAAGATATAGACAAAAAGTGGACAGATATAATATATGCTGCTACACAATGCTCGGCAAAAATACAAACACACCCTCAAAAATATTGGATGACCTACGATACCCTAAAACTTATAGAAACAAGAGAAAATTAATTTTAATAAACAAAACCTCGGATCGTCAAGACAGAATCAGATCAATCAATAAAGAAATTAAGGTGGCTTGTAAAAAGAACAAAACGCATATTTGAATAATATATGCGAGGAGCTAGAACAACACGCTACGAACAATCGACCACAAGAACTTTATGAAAAGATAAAATACCTATCGAAAAAATATAAACTAAACACAATAATCAGAAATAAGGTAGAACAGTCACCGACATGCCTGGAATTATTGACTTTTAGAAGGATTACTATAAAGAACTTTTTGTGGCTCAATTAGTGGGTGACTGCTGTCGACAAAGAAGCCGCAGAAGAACAAGAGTCATGTATTCTTAAATCTGAAGTCAGGAAGGCTATTCAAAGATTAAAGAATAGAAAAATCAGCAGGTACTGACGAGATCACTGCGGAAATAATAAAGATGATGGGAGAAACCGCAGTGACTATGCTACTTCAACTGTGTAATGTTGGGAGGGGGGAAGACTGGAAGATGACCGAAAGACTGTTGCGTAGTTGCATTTATACCCTTGCATAAGAAAGGATCCCCTTTGGATTGCAGCAACTATAGAACAATCGCTCTAGTGTCACACGCTGCTAAGGTGTTTCTCTAGATCCTAAAACTCAAAACTTTTCTGCTGCCGCAAATATCTACCGAAAAACATGCTTTATTCCAGAAAGAGGGACTAAAGAACAAATTCTCAACATACTCCAGATAATAGAAAAAGTCAGGGAATTCCAAATAACAAACTATATTTGTTTTATATACTACTCTAAGGCTTTTGACTGCATACAATGGAATCAACTCTGGTCGATTCTAATCAGCATTGGAACACCCATACATCTCGTAAACCTTATCCGATCCTTGTATGAGAATACAAATTACAGAATTAAACTAAATAATTCTGTTTCCAATCCCTTTATCGTAGAATCCGGTTTCAGACAGGGCTGTATTCTGTCACCTTTACTTTTTAACATATATAGTGAACTTATAATGAGGTCTGTGTTGGATGGCTGGAGTGGGGGTGTGACAATCGGTGGAAAAAATCTAAGTAACCTTAGATATACGGATCATATTGTCATACTTGCAACTTTAATATAAGACCTGGAATCAAATATAGAGCGCCTGGAAATCACTAGCAAAAACTATGGATTGACAATTAACAGAGCGAAGGCCAAAGTAATTATTGTTAGTGGTAATGAAGATCTGTCACACATAAATAAAATTGCTGGTTTCACTGTTGTAGACCAATTCAACTATTTAGGATCCCTCGTAACTATCAGTGGTGGTGGTGAAGCCGAGGTAAGCGTTTAGTAATGGCTATAAACCCGACCATCAAACTCACTAAGATCTGGAAAGATCCAGCCGTCAGAAAAAATACAAAGTTAAGATTGCTATCCAGCCTTATATTCCTCATAGCAACTTACGCATCGGAAACATGGACCATTAAACAAGCTGATAAAAGACGAATCGATGCGTTTGAGATTTGGACATATCGAAGACTCCTCAGAGTATCATATGCCGCACTGACTTAGCCGTTACTTAATGGAGATCCATAATAACTAGGAATAAAAATTTAAACAAATGTGTAAGATCACCACTTATGTTTATTATTGCTGACAATTGTTTCGACACACTGTGTCTTCTTCTGGAGCAAGATGTAAATTTACATCCTGCTCCAGAAGAAGACACAGTGTGTCGAAACAATTGTAAATTTACATCTTGCTCCAGAAGAAGGCACAGTGTGTCGAAACAATTGTCAGCAATAATAAACATTTGTTTAAATTTTTATTCCTAGTTATCATATACCGAACACCGTACTAACTTGAATAGTTTGGTATAAATAACCGACTTTCAAATAGAATTAATAGACAGTACCTGAAATATTTTGGTCATATTATGGGGAAAGTGGTTGCCATGGAAAAGCTTCTAGTAACGGGGAAGATAGAAGGTAAAAGATCAAGGTGACGGTCTTCGACAAGCTGGTCCGACCAAGTAAGATCTCCCGTTGGAATGGGTATGAACGAGTCAAGTCAAGTCGCGCAGGATCGAGATATCTGAAGATTGACTGTTGAGGTAACAACTGCATAGTGTCACCGATACTCCTATTGGGGTGAAAAGATTGAGAGGATGTGCATTAAAACTTATATACCGCCGTAGGCACTAACTAAGTCAAGATACAAAAAAGTTGGTTGGTAATTCATCACTGTTATCATCCTTCAACTATTGAAACATTATATATGGATTGTTTAGATGCAGTAGATTATCAGCTTGTTCAAAAAATTCAAAATTTACTCCTCGGATTAATCTAGATGGTACGAGGATCGCGTCCTCGTTCCTTCTCGAGATCCTAAAACTTCATTCTTCTTTTTAAAGTTACAGTTTCGAAGAGAAATTCACAATTTAAATCTGAGTCGAAAAGAGTGGTGCCTTGTTATCAGTCATCTAAAAATATCAGTTGAAAAAAGATTTAATACCGTCCCAGCTATGAAAGCACTTTTTTCCCCTAATTTTGCTACGGGGATTTTTTATGGTTATACCGTTTATAATTCCTTTTTAGTGTTCCGTACGGAACACTTATAAAGATCACTCTGGTGCCTCTGTCCCTCTGTTACATCCAATTTTCTCAGAAACTATTTGACAAAGAAAGTTGAAATTTGGTACTCATATAGGAATTAATAGCCTCATCATCAAGTTTTGAAAGTTAAATTTTGACTTATGGGGTTAGTTTTGGAGGGTGAAATCGGAAGTGAAAAACATTTTTTTTTACTAGGTCATCTAGTGGTGTGTCAAATGAAAGCTTGTAAAAGCACGAGTTCAAACATATATATATATATATATATATATATATATATATATATATATATATATATATATATATATATATAATGTAATACTTGAGCGCAATTTTCTTTGTATTATTTTTAAAAAATCGAGAAAAATCGCTGTCCCCTCCCTTTTTATTAAAAAGTACTGTTCAAAAAATATTGAAAAAATTCTGGAATATTCTCCACGGAGTGTAGATTGAACGAAAATTATCACGAGTGCATTACCTTTAATAATCTATCTGGTATATAAAAAAAAAAAAAAAAAAATTTCAAGGTCATCAGTTTTCATTAAAGATCGGAGACAAACTTTGTTGACATCTCATTTGGAGTGTGTTTTCTGAAGTCACTGATCACTTCATACCTCCGGAATACTAATTGCGCAAGTTCAACTTGTACTTGATCGGTTTTTTATTTTATGTAATATATATATATATATATATATATATATATATATATATATATATATATATATATATATATATATATATATATATATATATATATATATATATATATATATATATATATATATGTATGTATATATATATATATATATATATATATATATATATATATATATATATATATATATATATATATATACATATATATATATATATATATATATATATATATATATATATATATATATATATATATACATATATATATATATATATATATATATATGTATATATATATATATATATATATATATATATATATATATATATATATATATATATATATATGTATATATATATATATATATATATATATATATATATATATATATATATATATATATATATATATATATATATATGTACATATATATATATATATACATATATATATATATATATATATATATATATGTATATATATATATATATATATATATATATATATATATATATATATATGTATATATATATATATATATATATATATATATATATATATATATACATAATATATATATATATATATATATATATATATATTATGTATATTATGTATATATATATATATATATATATAAAAGGCTGGTTTGAAAAGTCCGTGCAAAGTCCGAGAGATGGCACCACCGGCGTGTATCGAGGTCATGTTTAGTTAGTAGCATCTCTTGAATGAACGCACACCAAGTTTCAGCCATATTGGTCTATTTCTTTGTGTTTGGCATTCGTGTGAATCAAGGAAGTCGAGTGATTTTCAAGAAATGGACGAAAAAGAATTTCGTGTGGTGATTAAACATTACTTTATGAAAGGCAAAAGGCCTCCGGAGACTAAAGAGAAGCTTGATAAACATTATGGTGACTCTGCACCTTCGATTAGAACAGTTTATAAGTGGTTTCAAAATTTTCGGACTGGCCATATGGGCACAACTGACACTGAACGTTCTGGACGGCCTGTGGAGGTTACGACTCCAGAAATCATTGATCAAATCCATGATATGGTGATGGATGACAGAAGAGTTAAGGTGCGTGAGATTGCTAGTGCTGTGGGCATCTCGACTGATCGGGTACATAATATTTTGCATAAACATTTGGACATGAGAAAGCTATCCACAAGATGGGTGCCGCGATTGCTCACGCTTGACCAAAAACGGAATCGTGTGAAGTGTTTGCAAGGATGGTTTGCAGCTGTTCCAGAAGAATCCGGAGGACTGTAAGCGTCGTTTCGTCACTGTGGATGAAACATGGATACATTAATATACTCCTGAGACCAAACAACAATCTAAACAATGAGTTACCAGGGGGGAATCTGCACCAAAAAAAGGCGAAGACCGTTCCTTCGGCCGGAAAGGTTATGGCGACTGCCTTTTGGGATTCGCAAGGGATAATCCTCATCGACTATCTGGAAAAGGGTAAAACTATTACAGGTGAATATTATTCATCGTTATTGGACCGTTTGAAAACCGAGCTGCAAGAAAAACGCCCGCGATTGGCCCACAAGAAAGTCCTTTTCCAACACGACAACGTACCAGCACACACCTCAGCAGTTGTGGTCGCAAAGTTAATGGAAATAGGATTCCAACTCATTTCACATCCCCCTATTCTCCAGACTTGGCTCCCTCGGACTACTATTTGTTCCCCAGTTTGAAGAAATGGCTGGCGGGACAAAGATTTTATTCAAACGAGGAGGTGATTGCAGACACTAATGGATATATTGCAGACTTGGGCAAATTCTAGTATTCGGAAGGGATCAACAAACTAGAATATCGTTGGACGAAGTGTATAAGCCTAAAAGGAGACTATGTCGAAAAATAAAAAAGGTTTACCCCAAACACATAAGTAGTTTTTATTTTTGCGCGGACTTTTCAAACCAGCCTCGTATATATATATGCTTTTTAAAAATTTTTAAATAAAATAGAAGGAAACAGATTGCTTTTTGAATATCATCACATGTGTTTTTTTTTGTTATTGTATGCAATATTTACCGTTTCAATAATTAGTTTTAAATTTTAGTACGTACGCAGTGTTTAAAACGTGTCTTGATAAAAGTAAAACGTTGCCTTGTTAATATTGTTGCATTTATTTTATATTACTTAAACGCGAATGCGATTAGCTTCTTTAAGCTCCTGACTTAAACATTTCTATGTGAACGAAATGAAAATTGTTATTACCTACTTAGAGCCTAATTACTTTTGACACCTATAAATAATAATAGTATATATTTTTAGCGCTATCGTTTTGATACTTCAGTCTACATTGAGCAGCTCAAAAAAAACTAAATTATTTTTATTTGTGACAATTTCTTCTCAGATTACAACTTATGAGGATTAAATTAATATGCTTACATTTCATAATAGCAATCATATACTAAAATCCCATTGTTGATTTAGTTATAATCAAACAGTTTTTTTTGTTTCGAAATATTCGTTTTTTAAAAGTATTAAATCCCTAGAGGAAACAGAATTCACTAATACCCTTCTAGGTTTAAGTAATCTAAATAAATAAATTAAAAATACTGCTAAAAATCTTACAAATGTTAATAAGTATGTATATTTACTCTGCTCCAATCAACTGAGAATATTTTTCTAACTACCAGTGATAAAATTTACAAATGAAACACAGAGTTGGCCTAAGAGAGAAACTTTGGGTAAACAATCTCGCTTATTGCTTCAAAGAACAGTTACGAATATGGACCGAAATAATTCTGGTGGGTCACTGTTTAAATTTTTTATTATAGTACAACGCATACATAGGCATATTTCACATTTATGACGGTTTTATCATTTATTGCTTAGTAGTTTTTTAGGTCAATCATAACAACTTCTAGTAGTTTTTTAGGTCTATAACAACTCTGCACAGAGTAATGCTTTCCAACACCCTCCAAACAATAATTTTAATATAAGCTCTCATGTAACTCTTAATTGTGTATCAGAGGAAGCAGTCAGTAGGTTCTTGAAAAAAATCTAAAAACAAAATGTCCATGGGTCCTGATAATATTCCCAGTTTCATCGTCAAAGACTGTGCATCCGCGTTCTCGAAGCCATTGAGCTTCATTTATAACATGGCACTCACAACACATTCATTTCCTCAGGTATGGAAGGAAGCTAGGATAATTCCTCTCTTCAAAAAAGGCAATGGAAATAACATCTCTAATTATAGGCCCATATCGATGCTATCGCCATTTGCGAAAGCATTAGAGGGGCTGATTCACGAAGATGTGTTTAATCCAGTAAAAACATTCTGTATCTGAATCTCAGCATGGCTTCTATAAAAGTCGCAGTACGATCACGAATCTGGCCAGTTTCACTCATTTTGTAAGTCAGATCTTAGATGCTCGTGGTCAGGTTGATGCTATTTATATGGATTTTTCAAAGGCGTTCGATCGAGTAGATCATTCTGTCTTCCTTCTTAAATTGAGGTGGCTTGGTTTCGATGACAATCTTATTCGACTGTTTGCCTCCTATTTGAGTGACAGGTATCAATATGTCGATATTCGTGGTAATCACTCCTTCAGATTCAAAGCTACAATTGGAGCTCCTCAGGGCAGTATATTGGCTCCACTGATATTCTCTCTGTTTATTAACGATATAGGCATAAATGTTTCTAGCAATGTTCTATTGTTTGCAGATGATTTAAAGATTTTCAGACAAATACATTGCGTTTCTGATTGCATTACACTGCAAGATGATATACGACTAGTTAGCAACTGGTGCACAGCTAACAACTTACCTCTAAATGCCGAAAAGTGCTACAAAATGGCGTACGCTAATAAAAAGACCCTAACTCATTCTGACTATTATATAAAATCTTGAGATATTGAAGAATTTAAAATCCATCAGGGACCTTGGCGTAGTTTTTGACGAGCGCCTATCATTTTCGGAACACATA
This sequence comes from Pachyrhynchus sulphureomaculatus, assembly GCA_019049505.1. Classification (NCBI taxonomy): domain Eukaryota; kingdom Metazoa; phylum Arthropoda; class Insecta; order Coleoptera; family Curculionidae; genus Pachyrhynchus; species Pachyrhynchus sulphureomaculatus. Next base: position 94,221,398 of record CM032447.1, read on the forward strand.
AATCAGGTTTACAAGAGCGCAATGCAAACGCTGGGATTCATATTTAGAAACTCTCGTGATTTCTCAAACATTGATACAATTAAATCTCTGTACTTTGTATATGTTCGATCAAAATTAGAATACGCAGCAATAGTGTGACATCCTATACACTCAAAGTACACTTCCCAAATAGAAGGGGTACAACGAAAATTTTTAAAATTTCTCGTATATAAAATGGAGGGTGTTTTCCCACCACGAGGCTCGCCACAGGGAAAAACTCTGCTTCGCAGATTTCAGATATCGTCATTGGCCGATCGTCGCAATTTTATGCTGGTTTTGTTTTTGTTTAAAATTTGCAACTCGGCTATCGACTGTCCCTACTTATTGTCAAAACTAAACTTTAACGTACCATCTCGTGCGTTAAGACATTATCCCGTGTTCAACTTACCGTTCCATGCTTCAAATTTTCAGTTAAAAGACCCCCTTTTTCAAGCTATGAAGATTTTTAATGTGAATTGCAACGGCATTGATATTACCAATCTAACATATTCTCAGTTTTTGAAGGTTGCACGGGATCGTTGTCTTGGGAATATTATTAACTAATATTGTAGCGTATATTATTAGAGCTGAAACTTAATATTGTAATGTGTTTATCCGAACAGACTCGTTTAGATTTAACTTAGCTTTAGTCACATTGTCTTGTTAATGGATGTATTTATCTGTTAGACAATAAAGATTATTATTATTATTATTATTATTATTATTATAAGGTATTTGATTGTTGTGTGATAGCAGCTGAAGCTGCTTAACAATGAAAATATGTGTCTGATGCCAATATATCAATGCAAGTAGTTATGCACAAGCCTACGCAGGAGTAGTAGGTTCGCATTTATTAACGACATCGCTTTCTATCGACGTGATTATACCATACAAATGAAATACTTCCTCAGTCATGTTGTATACAGAACTTGCTTATATTTTATTTACACATTTCTCTAACTATAGGAGATATATTTTTTTTAATTAAATGGAACATTCTGTATACTAAACGCTTCTTACAAAAAACTCTAGATGTCCATAATAAACAAAGTATATCTAAAGTTAATCATTATTAAAATATGGGCTTCAGAAAATATCTTTTTTTATTTCGACGAGATCAATAGATCGCAATTCTTTATCTAAATTTTGCACAATCTTCTTAAATGCAGAACCTTTGGGTTTTCTTCTGATATATAATACTTACAAATACTTCGCAAAATTTGTCCAAAGCTTAACCATCCTGTTTTGTGTTAGAATATCAGTAGCATCTGTGGTACCGCTTACTCCATCCATATTAAATATAAACGGAATCTCTGCTCCATGTGCAGCTTTTTCTGCTCCTTAAAACAAGAAAAAAATAAAACGGTTTTCTAAAAAAATCGTGTTAGTTCACTTTTTCAGTTCCATAAGAATAAATAAGGCAGATTGCGTAATAGGTTATATTAAAGGCGATATTTCGGTAAACCATTTTTGGAAAATGAAAAAGCAAATATATTTGAAAGAATTTGTTTTACCTTTTTCAACAATTTCCATTACATAAAGTGACTTTTATGAGTCTGGTCGCGCAAAGAAAGACGAAATCAATTCCATCAAGCTAGGGTCATGAATGATGAGTTATTGACCATAAATTAAAAATCCTTTTTTAAATATCTTCCGTGATCTATGGTAGATGCGATGGAAAATACAAAGAGTATCGCCACCTCTGGCAACAAAGCGAGCAGAAAATTTTTAATAAGACTTTAATTTATATTCCGACATTCACGCTAAAACTGTAGGTTTCAGATATTTATTTCAGTCATTAAAGAAGTTTTTGCGACAGGTCGTCAATGAAAACAAATTGCAGCAGAAAAATTTTCATTTCCTATACTAATTTCAATAAAATAATTACCCCTTCCAGTTTTAGATTTTGTTCTCCACCTATTTATGGACGAACATTAAAACTCTGTCACCACAAAAATAAAACAACTTCAAGCTGATGCCTTATAACTCACTGAAACCGACCATGCCATCGACAGCCGCCTGTTAGAAGGTGTTATCTATATTCGTCAGCCGCACACCCAAATGATTTCAGCCATTTTGGTTTAAGTACGCTTCTTTTTATTGTAGCGTTGTGCTAATATAACTATTTTGAATATCTTTTAAATCTATTCAACTTACCATCAATAAATGGTTCAGTCAGAGCTCTTCCATAATAAGCAAACTGATAAAGATAGACTTGAACATAACTGGATAATAGTTCAGCTTCTTTAATAATCCCTCTAGTAAAACCATTGTCGGTATAATACTAAAAAAGTAGGTGGGAATTGTTAGAAAAGTATTACAGTTATTAATGTGTAACAAGACAACCTTTTCAAGTGGTAGTAATTGTTTAAAGTGGGTAGAGAAAACAAAAACAAATAATCTATCGTAACTACAAAAAAAATATATCAACCGACTCAAGAATCTTGTACTCGAATTTCTCGATCAGTACCATCTATTTTACAAAACATTTTAGACTTGTTTCGTTGAATGCTAGTGATGTAGATTTATTATGTCAGCTGAAAAATAGTGCAACAATCAAGAAAAGGCATTTAACCATAACTGAAAAAAGAATTGTTGTAACGGTTTCTTTTTCCTCGATAACCATGGTATTGTACACAAATATTCTTTCCAAAGGACCAAACAATTAATAATTTACGAACCTAATTAATTTAAGCGGTATGCGTCGTGTATGTGAGTAAAATCGTAAGAAAATACCAGAATTGTGGTAGAACAATTCATGAATTTCGAATTACACTAACGCGCAATAGCTTTTTAAGACAAAATAAAACTGTGACCGTAGGCACACAATCAGCGAATTCGAAATGAACTTCTTGCTTGCCCCAACAATTCCAGGTCCTTTTAGACAGTCGCTAAGGCAGTTAGTCAAAATTTCACCAAATCCACCATACCACCACTCACACGGCCAGATAATTCCATTGCAACGACACCTGCTGAGAAAGCGAACTTATTGGCTGAACTCTTTCCTTCACATTCTACTATCGAGTTCCAAGGAAAAACATCACCTACTATTCCCATATTGCAGGATGCCCGATGTTGTCTTCAGACAGCGTATCATAAAGCGTATTTCAATGAAGCTAGACACCAAAAAGGCTTCTGGCGCTGACGGAATACCTGCCATAACTGTGCAAGAGAACTAACACCAGTTTTCTGTAGACTTTTCAATATATCCTACAGAAAGGGAATTTTTCCTTCCTGCTAGAAATGTGCCACAGTTCAACCGATACCTAAAAAAAAGGCAAGAAGACCTTGCCAAATAACTACCGACCAGTCGCACTGCTTTCAATAATATCGAAAGTCATGAAAAAGGTTATCAATCAGCATCTTCTAAAATACCTTGAAGGATTCAACATTATTAGCGATCACCAATATGGCTTTCGTAAACATAGATCAACAGGAGATCTTCTGACTTATGTAACACATGTTTGGAACAACGCAATTGAACACTTTGGAGAATCTCGAGCGGTTGCTCTTGACATATCCAAGGCATTCAACCGTGTTTGGCACGATAGACTACGCTCTTATGGTATGTCTGAAAAGTTCTGTTTGGGGCTCTCATGTTTCCTCAGAGAGCATTCTTTACCATTGGCAGTCGACGGGTTTCTTTCTAACACCTTTACTATCAACGCCCCAAGGCTCCATACTGTCTCCTACTCTCTTTCTCATTTACAATAACGATCTGCTGGAAAAGACCAGGAAATCAATCTACAGCTTTGCATTCACTCTGAACTCTCGGACATCGGCTACTCAGACGAATATCCGCAGACAGCAGGAAGTCATTCAACTTAACAAAGACCTGGAAGAAATTATATCTTGGGGTGACAGTAACCATGTGGAATTTAACGCTACAAAATCACAGGCGGCAGTTTTTTGTAAAAAAGTTAACGTTGCTGAACCGTTATGTCGGGGCCCTCCATTCCCCTAGCATCGTCACTCAATTTGTTGGGCGTTAATTTGGGAGCAAATATGTCCTGGCATGAACATGTTACAGGCATAGCAAGAAGAGCTTCTCAAAACTTGGGAATATTATTTCGAACCAGAAAGTTTTACACTCCACAACAACTGTTAATTCTTTACAAAGCTCAAATTCGACCAACTATGGAATACTGCTCCCACGTTTGGGGCTCCGCTCCCAAATATACACTACATTTGTTGGATTCTGTTCAGAGAAGAGCTGTTCGTCTGACTGGAGACCCGGAACTGACCGGCGACCTTGATTCACTGGAGCATCGAAGAACGGTTGGCGACTTGAGTCTGTTCTACAAATATTTTCATGGAAAGTGTTCGAGGAATGTATCCCGCTTAAGTCCTCCCAAAGCGGTGCATGTTAGAAATACACGTCGAGCTAATACTTCACATCCGTATCAGGCTCAGCTTGTTACTCCGCGTACAACACTTTTCAAGCAGTCTTTTATATGGAGAACATCATCCCTTTGGAATAATTTGCCCAGGGCTATGTTTCCTACCGAGTACAATTTTCCGCACACATGCCGCTCCTGAAGCGCTTTAGGGACTTCTCTGCAGCACGTGTGCTAAATTATGACCGTATGGCACCGTTTATCTTTTTCCTGTTCCCCAAATCCCTGGAGACTCTTTTAAGTATATAGAAGCTTCGAGAAATATTTCACTTGTCTCCTTAAAAGCAATACTTAAATCCATGCATAGTAAGTGTTCTGAAAATTAAAAAAATCGTTGGTATAAGTGTGTTACAGTGCGAGGAGATTATGTTGAAAGGGATCAAATATATTTGAGTGAATAATTTCACTATTTTCTTTATCTCAATTTGGACATTTCTCCAATTTTTTAAAAGTAATATCTATAACACGATTTTGATGCTTATAATTTGGTTTACTTCAATGTTGTCAAATGATTATTTCTCTTAAAGTAAAACCAGCTAAATTTTCAAGTTAAAAATATAAAAAACTGCTATTAGTATAACTAATATAGCTAGTGTAGCTAACGTGCCGGTTAGCTATAACATACCACTATTTAAATTTATATATATTTAAAATAACGGGTGCCTAACTTTTATTTGACAAGTAATATCCGAATACGTTTATACCCGTGCTCCGTAACTGTAGACACTCTTGCATTCAGTTAATGTATGTTAGCAGTTATAGTTATATAGTTCATTTTCTTTTTGGTAATCTAAACAGTTACAAGTTTTACCATTTTGTAAAGTTAAAATTAGGAAATAAATTTTTAATAATTATTTCATGTGAGAAATGGTTCCCATTTCCGTTTTCTAGAGTTTAAAGCTTGTTTATGTATTATGCTGAGTATTTTTTAAAAAGTTTTAACCTTGGTTTAGCAGTTAACGATATAATATTATTCCCTGGAGGTCATCTCCAATTTTGAAGAAATTGTATGTATAAATTTGGCTTGGATTAAGAATACCAGAACAAAATTTCTTCGAAAATATTAGCAAGCCATTGTTTGAAAAGTCGTAGACATGTCAAAAATAGTTATACAGAGCTAACAATATGTGTTTCGGAAATTCGGCAACGGGTACTTTTAATAATAACAATCCAAAAAGTTTGTTAAAAACACTTCTCAAGATTTCAAAAATTATGAACTTAACTTTCTTAAAAAAAATCATTTTTTAATTTTTCCCGATCCCCAATTTTATGTTTTATAATTTATAATTGAACCTACTAAACTAAGCTACCAGAAAATTGGATGGCCTTAACCAATAGAGCAACTAATTTTTTCTTTGTCACCATACGATAATTTTTGTGGTACTATATCCATCCACTTTAGGGTTTCATGCCTGTTATCGCCACAATACATCCTCACCCTGAATTTGTTAAAATATGTTAATGAACATTTTGTCCATGAACTAAATGAAGTTTTCCACCGGTCACACGTTACCATGTGGAAAATTGATTGCTACATTCATGGTAAACTCTATTCTACCATTCTAGACAAAAAAAAACATCATTTAAACATAAAATGAACTAAACATCCTGTATCTATTTGATTTCGGACAAGTAGTTGCGACAATACCTATCTAAATGTTTATCTTCCTAAAAATTAGAGAAAAACGTCATAAGCACCGTTTCCAAAGACCACTTTTCCAACAACATTTTTAATAAAGTTGAAAAATACCATTAAAACCTAAGTGAAAAATAAAAAAACTAACTTTAAAACATAAATTTGTACAAAATCGATAGATTGTGGCAACTTCATAATGGGCAACACATTAAATTTGCATTTCCTTTCTATTATTTAAATTGTACATAAAAAATAGTTGCTAGATTTTTTTATTTTAGTGATTCCACTAATCTAAAATCTAACAAAAATTCCTTAGCATCGAGACCACCCTGTATTGCATGATAATAAACACTATTACAGCATACAGTCATATACCTACGTTAGCTAAAGCAACTAAATTACTGGAAAATGTTGCTCCGTTCTTGAGATAAATATTTTGTATTGCTTCAATAACTGCTTGTTCATCGCTTGTATTTGGCTTAAGATCCGTAGGAATGAGTGTAGTAGGTACAGAATCAAACACACTGGCAACATATTTGGCATAATCTAAATCTAAAAAAGGTTTAAGGTTTATATCTAATATTATTACTAATAACCTCTCAAGCTTAACTACTTATTAATAATAAAGAAAATAAATAAAATTATGTATAGTTATTTACGGGGTTCTAGGACACTCTTTAGACAAAAAAATACCAAAATTTAAGTTCTAACTGATTAGACACAATTACAATTTTAAAAAACCAGTCAAAATATAGCACAAACAGAATACAAATCAGAACTGACAAATCAGGCGTATTTTTACAAATTTTCAGAACAGTCCGCATATACAGAATATTTGTTTTTTTTCTAGAATATTCTATGTGCAGCTTAAATACAATTTTAGATCATAATCACTCCATACCTCTCATCTACAATAATGAGGAAATCAGCTGTAATTACTAATAATATTAACTTAACTAAATTAGTGTTTTAAATAAAGAAATAGGAAGGCCAATTAAAGTAAAAAATCCTCTTAAAAATTAGTTTATCATAGTGGATTTCCCAATATAAAAAGACTTGTGAATATATTAACCTAAAACATGAAAAATATAAGATTTATTAGTGAAAACCAGGAATACCCTCAATTTGAAAAATTTGACAAATAATGTTTTAATAACTGAAACAAAGAGAAGATAGAAATATTCTTAAATAACTTTTGTGAGCAGTTCTAAGAAGATATTACAATTAATTTCACAAAAGTAATATCTCAGGAATTATGAGGATCTATAGAAAAATAAACCACATGTCTCAAAACAACAATATTATGAATTAAAAACATCGCTGCAAACTTATATATCAAAAAGGCTCCCGATTTCGATAGTATTCAGAAAACAACGAAGGCTATTTTATTTTGAAGTTTCTTCCTGAAAAGTTGAAAAATTGCTAACATAATTTTAATACACAAAGGAGGATTCGATGAAATTCGAAAAAATTGGGTTAATTACCTTACTATCAGCCATTCTAGGCAAAAGTGTCGAAAAAATATTCTCCCTCAAAATTAATGATTTCATTATAGATAGAAATGTTTTGTTAAACGAATAATTTTTACTGGTTAAAATCGCTCTTTACGTAGTTCTTCAAATTATGAGCTTAGCTTTTAATATTCGGATCAACTCTAATCGTAAGCTCAATATAGGTACAATATTCTTTGTTGTGAGCAAGGTTTTTGATGGATCTCGGCAAAAAGTTTTTCAATTTCAAATTAATGAAGATGCGTATGTCCAATTCCATTTCTCTCTTAGGGAATCAAAAATATATATTTATTTCCACAGAAAATAATAATTGACACGATTCTTTCACAAACTTTCTCTAATTTATTTATTTTGGATATGCCTAAATTTCTCCAAAACAACAATAATCAAATTTGTTTATATTCATCATCGGAGCATAAGGCCTGCATTGGCAAGTGCAGTATAATAAACTAGTACATTTTCAATCTTGACTTATGATAGGTCATCTTTGTGCAGTTGAGAACAATGTCTTTAGAATATTCCTTAATGAACCAAGGTTCTCGCCAACCAGAATTTAAATATAGAAACGATGTTATAATATCTAAACAAAATTCTCCATAAATATTTTCACAGACTCGATACGTCACTAAATTCTTTAAAAATAAAACCTCACATAAGTTCAAAAGCAAATCTGCAATAAATAGAATGTTAGAGCACTATAAATTGAAAAACTAATAATAATTTTTTTGCTGTAACTTCAAATCAAAGGTGAACATAATTACGCCGTTTTTACAAAGTTCAAGTTGCAATACAGATGAAATAATTCACTTTTATAAAGCTCTAGATGGAACACAGTCAGAATATTCACGGTCTATTTTGACACTTTTTCACATAAATGTTTATATAAAATAGAAGTCTTATCTAATTTACAAATAGAATATCCAAGAACATTACAAAGGTTTCGTGTGACTGAGTGATGAACACTGACATGAATGCTCTTGTACCCGACGACATAACTCTATATAATAAAATACTAGCCGATTACTAAATATCGATATTTGTGGTTAAGAGAGATGCCATTTTACAACATTGTAAATAAAATAATGCAGGAAAGATGTTTGCAGTTGCCAAAATTTAACAGAATTAACAGTGCCAATCAAAACAGACAATTAATCAGGCCAAATGGCTGCTTGCTATAAATATTTTCCTTGTGCTTTTTTGTTTACAATGGTTTTAAATGGTGGTCTTTAAGTGAAGATTAAAGCTAAATTTAATAATTAATTTTACGTTGGTGATACAGAGATACAAATGTCCAGACCTGTAAATCTAATGTGTTTAGTAATTTACAATATCCTGTAGTAAAGCTGTCTGACCATCGAGATATTACGGTGGTCTGTCAAATCCCGGTATAAAAAAATAGGCTGCTAGTGGAGAATACATAGTAATTTAATGAAAAATACTAAACTTTAAATCATATTGTAATTAAAATTATGTTCTAACCAAGTTTCTAAACTATCTACTAAATATTCTTGCTGACAAAAAAATTGTAGATTAGGATATTTATAACAGATAGTTGAGAACCCAAAGCATATTTAAATATATAGTAGAAGTAATCAAATAACTTTGTGGGGACTTAGTAAAAAATAAGCAGTTACAGCAACAGCCACCAACAACTTACGTAGCAGCGCCTCTTCCAGCATCTAACGTTTGAGAACGCAGAAAACAACTAATTCAACAAAGGAAAGAAAAAGGTGCAGAGAAGCAACTTGAACAGCCATCACAACGCACTAAACGAACAACAGGAGGTCCAGGTATAGATGACTTATCTCGGGCAATGGACTTAACAGAGGCGACAAGAAATTGTCGTACCAAGCAACTAAAAGCTTGGAGCTGTAATTCGTTTTTATACGAATATAGACGACTATGACATATAATTCAGCTATCTAAAAATCATGCTATGGAACGCCAGTGGCGTAGTAAATAAAATAGGAAAATTAGTTCATTTCTTGTAATTGATATTATGGTCATTACAGAAACTAAGTTAAACGAAAATAATAAATTTAAAATTAGAAATTACACATACCATCGTAGAGATAGGAATCAAAGAGGTGGAGACGTAGCATTGTTGATCAAGAACAACATAAATCATAATATAGTAGTTAACAACAACTCTAACATAGGAAACATTGAGATTAAATTAAGCAATGACGTGTTAATCAACGGATGTTACTCTCGCCCAAGTCAACCAATTACTCCAAATGAAATGTTTGACCAAGACCATAAAGTGTTAGTTATGAGAGACCTCAACGCAAGGTACACGTCATTGCGCAACCATAAAAATAACGGTCATAGACCTAGAGTGTACGAATGTGCCATTGCCAACAGCATTTAAATACTGGCATCGCAGAAACCATCGCATTATCCTGTCAATAACATGACGCCGACATATATAGATTTAATTATGAACAAAAATGTAATGAACTTACCAGATCCTGTAGTCTTGGATGAACTCTCATCTGACCATCTGCCGTTACTGCTTGACTGGCAAGTCACATTGACAAAAAAGGATGGCCGGATGAGAGTCTTAAGAGAATACTGACTGGAGATTATTTAGACAAATTTTAATAGAAAAAACAGTTATACATAACAAAATACAAGACATCGAAACACTAGAAAACGAAGTGAAAAATTTGACAGATAGTCTCCAGACGGCTCGCAACAAAATCGCGAAAAAAATCAAAATAAAATCCAAAGAAGACAGGATCCCTGCAGAAATAGTTACCTTAATTAAGTTCAAAAACAGGATAAGGCGAAGAGGAGTCAAACGACAGACATAGAGTTCGCAAACTCCAAACGACAATAAGGATAAGGATCAGTATGTAAAAAAATGACGTTTGGAATGACGTCCTGAGGGGGCTCCCCACACAGAACAATTCCCTTTGGCGTCTGACCAAAAGACTCAAAAACAAATTCAATAACATACCGACGCTTTTAACAGATTCTGTACAGACGGATCAAAAAAAGGCTGACATACTTGCTGACTTCTTACAACGGACCTGCAGTGGAGAGGCGAATTCTACAGTTGAACAAGACAGAATCAGCGATATTGTGGCAAGGTCGGTCCACAAGGAATATCCAATTTCACCGACTATGTGGAGAAAGATGTACGCGAGTCCTGCAGAAGTTAAGGTAAATGTTAACAAATTGCCTGCTCGTCTCCTGAAGAATATGCCCAGAAAAATATTAATACAACTTACATACATAATAAACGCAGTGTCACAATTACAACATTTTCCGGCTGAATGGAAAAAGTCTGTAGTAGTCCCCTTTCTAAAACCGGGGAAAATCCACGAAGGGTGGATTTCTATAGACCCATCTCACTACTTAGTGTACCGGCCAAGATAACTGAGAAGATCATACTGAGCAGGCTAGTATCCATATATGATATCGATAATAAATTTCATGAAGAATATTTCGGTTTTCAGTGTGGACACAGCACTGTTCTGTTGATTAACAGGGTGCTACAGGAAGCCGTGAACAAAATAAATAATCAACAGAATACTGTTGCGGTTGCGTTAGATATAGAAAAGGGATAGAAAGGGATTTGATACAGATATACGTTAATCAAAGACTTGTACACTTTTATAAAAATAAATTACATATATCAACCTTGACACAACACCAAACATACATCAGATCAACCGATGAACCAACACACAAACCACTTTACCACAGACTACCGATTTATTTTGAGGATCTATAATGATATTGTAATGAAATAAAATAAAATTGGACGAACTCGGACATCCTAAAATATAAAAAATAAACACCTCGCCAGTCGGCATGGAGGTGAAAAATAAATAGACAAACATAGACATAACCATAAATTAGTCCAATCTAGTTTAAATAAAAAATTTATTTAAAAAAGTGAAGTGCATTAGTGAAGTAAAGTACTAAAATAACAAAGATTAAATCAAATATGCATGTAAATATAGTAAAATTGTATAAATGTACATACTGTAAATGAAATATTGTATTATAAATTATGTAAATAAAATAATGTAAATAAAGTAAGGGATAGAATAGAAATTATGTCAAAAAGAGTGAATGGTTGTAAATAGGCACAAGAAAAAGATAAATCCCATAAGTATTATATAGTGACGAATTATGAAACGGAAATTTTAACTAGCAATTTTTTCACAATATTATTTAAAAGTATGATTGAACCAGTCAAGTGCAATTTTGATTTGCACAATTAGTGTTCAGTACCGTGATTGCTTTTAAAATAAAATAAAATTCTTACCTAAGTTAAGCTAATTAGGTCCCTGATACTTTAAGAGCCGACATGTATTTTTACGTTTTGCTTTATAATGTATAATAGTTATAGCATCTTAGTTACCTAATAGCCAATAAATTAATCTAACTCAATCTAGAATCTAGTAATAAAAATGTAAAACAAATATTTACTAACTAAATATTTATTTAATTTTAAACAAATAGAATTATTTTGTCTCTAGAGGTGCGATGGGCGGTAGTAATAGTGTTCTAAAAACTATGTTAAAAAAATCATATTGTCGTAAAACAGTTTTTAGTATTTTTTTATACCAGATAAATTTTCAAACGTAATGCATTCGTGATAATTTTCTCTCGCTTTTTGAAGAATATTCCAGACATTTTTCAAAATTTTGACTTAACAAAACAGACCCCAAATGAGTTTTCAACAAAGTTTGTTACCGACTTTTGTTGAAAAGTGTGACCTTGAAAGTTTAGTGTTTTTTTTTATATAACAGATAAACTATTGGAGGTAATGCATAATAATATTCGTTCAATCTACACCGTATGGAAAATATTTCAGAATTTTTTCAAAATTTTTTGATCAGTACTTTTTAAGAAAGAGGGGGACAGCGATTTTTGGCCGTTTTTTTTTAAAATAATACAAAGAAAAGTGTGCGCACGTATTACATCATACATATTTTTGAACTCGGGTTTTTACAGGCTTTCATTTGGCACCCCACTCAATGACCTGATCATTTTTTTTCATTTCCAATTTCACCCTCCCAAACTAACCCCTTAAGTCAATTTAACGTTCAAAACCACATGGCTCTAATTTGACCATCTATTTCTATATTTGTGCCAAATTTCAACTTTCTACGGCAAAGGGTTTCGGAGAAAGTCGGATGTGACACACTGACAACTAACTAACAACACTAAAAATAAGTTAGACAGAGAGAGATTGAGATACATCTAAGTAAATATTTTCAAGCCAAGCAATATATTATTCTTAGATGTCTTAATATTTTAAAGTCGTAGACAAAGAAGCTTTTTCTTAGAAACTAGATTCGATTTAAAAAAAAATGAAAATTAATTGAAAGGAGTTTTCAGTTATTCCTTTCAATATATAATGTATATAATATACACACTGTTCTAGAGTCGTACAAAATAGTTGTTATAACTATTTTTTACTGAGAACTTTGAAAAACTGGCTAATTCATCTAATTTTATAATTCAGGCAGCAAGAAACTTCACCTACACCTTTATCTAACTGTTATTGTTGCATTATACCTAATTGAACTTTCGTAAAGCCACCAAATGTGTTCATGTTCTTGTTACATCTTCAAAAAAAAAAAATACCTACGAAATTTGATAATTTTCATATACTTTAAGATATTAACCTATAAGAAACATAAGAGATTCCTCTGCACATATACCAGTTACTATGGGAACTTGATTAAACTTTCCATCCTTCAATAATTCGTAAGGAGATTCAGTAAGAAATGCTTCGTCACCTTCAACTTCCATTACTGGCCAAACTTGTTTCTAAACGAACAATTAAAACATTAGAGAAGGAAAATATAATGTTTCAGTGATTTGGATAGAATTAAATCGTTTATTTAAGAAACCCGTCATTTGGTTTTTCTTTTTTTAGAGAATCAGTGTCTTCTATTGTAAACACATATTTTTGTATAGAATCCCGTCAACTGCCATTCAGCTTTATGGGTTACTATTTACAGTGAATATTTCATTTAGTGCAGAAACCCGATAAGCAATATCACATGGCATGTTTCTGTAGTAAATCTACTGTTCGGCCTGCTTTCAAAACTGTGCTGTTGGGAACACAGAGTTGTTTTTATTTTTCATATAGAGGTTAAACAACTGTAGTTATAGTTTTATTGTACGGTTTTACGTGTTGTTTTATGATAGTTTGTTCTTTAAAATAGCTGGAGGTAGTTCTGAAGATGAACCTCAAACAAAAAGGAGACGGGGTATTACAAACGAGAAGGACTATCACGAAATGTCATACGAAAAGCAAGAGTGAAAGGTAAAGGCTACAAAAGCTATAAAGGTAATATGGTTCCATCAAAGTCTGTTCCTGATGGGATAATGTGCAAATGTCCAGGTAAATACAGTTTATCTATTGATGATGAAACAAAAAATCAGATATGGAATTGTTTTTATTCGTTGGATAATAAAAATAATCAAGATAAATATTTGCTAGCACTGATAGAAGTAAGAGAAATTAAGCCTAGAGTTTCAGCCGAAACTCAATCCTCAAAAACAAGAAATAAGTCATTTGTGTACAACAATATTAAGATCAATGGTGTTTTCTTATTCCAATTTGTAAAAATATTTTCTTATAAATCCATGGAGTCTCTCGCGATCAAGTTGGAAGGCTTACTAACCTGTTAGTTTAGAATAAAACACCTGTCGACATAAGAGGCAAGAATCGTAATGGAAATACCATAGGAGGTAATAACAACATATATCTCATTTTAAGGTCTAGGAGACCGATTAGGTTGGATGTAGGGTTGAATATTTCTAAAATGTATGAGATGTTTCAAACCGTTTTTATTACAAATATTTTAAAAATAATTTCAACTTTTCATTCAAATATACAAGTAGATGTTTGCAGCCCGTGTGAGTAGTTCAGTGCAAAACTAAGAAATCCTTGTTTATGCGACAACGTCAAGAGTAGCGTAACAGCTGAACAAATGGTTAACAAACGGAAGGCCTAGAAGTTTTATTCTAAATTAAATGAAATAAGTGAAATCAATGATTAAGATACAGTGGCACTTTGTTTTAACTATATGCAAAATCTTCCATTACCGAACTTACCTCTTCAAGAGGTTTTTTACATACGTCAGCCTTGGCTTAATGTGTTTTGTATTCATGACATGAAAACCAACAAAGCAAACATTTACCTTTACGATGAAAGTGAAGCGAATAAAACCTCAGATTAGGTTTGCTCACTCTTATTGTCTCATATAAGAGAAGAAGTGGAGCAAAGCACTTAGTGACGGCCGTCTAGCCAAAATAAAAACCATACTGTTGTGCGGTTTTTAATGATCCTTCGTGCTATGGGAATGTTTGAGACTGTCACTCTACTTTCCAGTAAGGTAACATTCATTTTTACCATGCAACCGTGATTTTGGAACGATAAAACGTATTGTGAGAAAAGTGGACAGAGTGTACACGCCAAACCAGTATGCGGAGATGATTCTAAAAGCCAGTAATACTGGTCATTTGTCCATCCACTAAATAACCAGCGAGATATTCAGCTTTAAGGCTTGGTAGTCTCAGTTTTACAAAAAAACTGTGAACTCATATGTAACATCTGGAAAAGCTGTTCGCATTCAAAGTTCATCTTATTAAAAATTTGAATTCATTACGGTTAACCAAGGAAAAGTTGTTGTTAAGCAATTCATTGACGGTTTCACGTCCTCAACATTCACCTTAAAAAAATGCAAGGATGTTCCTGAACTTCCAACAGTGAAAGCGTACCCTTCTGGAAAAATACCCATCAATAACAAAAGATTGATTAGCTGAGCTACATAACTACACTATAGGATATGAAAGTTTCTACGGTAACATTTTCCAGCAGCCCACTACGGAAGCGGAGTATAATGTAGACAGAGAATATGAAGATGAGTAGGTCCCTAGACAGAAAGCAGAATAGATGCGAGTCAAGTTTTTTTTTACTGTAGTATTAATTTTTACCCTTTTAACGTTTGATTCTGTGTTCAAATATAAAAAGTATAGTTTATAACATTATATTAATTTGTTAATTTTCTTAATAATATAATATGTTTTTAAAGAAAAACGTATTTTATTGCAGAATCCCACTAACTGTAAGATTTTTAATTTTTTTAAAACGAAAGTAATAAATATTATAATTTAGTTACAGACAATATGCAATTCAGGAAGATGTTAACTACTATTATAAATTTTTTTAACAAAATCTATAATAATTTCAAAGCTGGAATGTTTTTCTTTGTTTTCAAAAAATTTGAAAAAGAGCACTTAACGGATTTCTGAAATAAACGATTCAATTATGGATGCAGATGCTACAGAAACAAAACAGCCTAATTATTTAAAATATCGCTAAATTATATAATAAAGTTCTCAGCATATAAAGGTTTACCGATCCAATGTAACAATCATGGTAACACAAATAGTGTTCACAGAGTTAAGGCAACCAGACCTTATTAAAGTCTATTTTTCTCGGAAAATTATAATTCAGTCACTTCAACATTTAAATGTAAATATAATAAATCCTTTAAATTTAACTTAATATTGATTAATTGAAATAAATTGATATCGTCACGATAAATATATTTAGTAAAAATGCCAAGGGGAAGATAGAGCTTAAAAAATAATTATAATAGTATTACATGCCTTAGATTTGGTTTGATTTCAACTTGTTTTTACTAACCTCAAGTTTTATTAAAATTAGGACTCAATATTCTGGTATAAGGGTATTTCCTTTAAAATAGGGTTATTTTTATATAATGTTGTTAAAATGAAGTAACACTTATATTGAAAACTTACATCTGTTATAGAAAGTGTTGCATTAATGATTTCTTCAGCTGTTTTTTCTTGTAAGAACTTTTTTAGTCCTTCAGTGTCATTTTTGTAACTTCCACCATTTAATGCGTCAGCTAGTAAAAAGGTATAAGTTTTTGGATCCTGATCAATGGCCCAATATGTTAGGGAAGAGCCACTCTCTATTATCGCTGCCCTATATAAACCTAAAACATCCATAAAAATTAAAGAAACAAGTTAGCAAACTGTGTTTTGTATACAAAGGGCCGATTTCGGTAGTGAATTCGATGTTTGAGACTATCCCTCTAAGTCACTTATTTGAAAAGTTAGGCCAATAGTTAAATACTGAAATTAAATTGTTTTAAAGTTGTTTTAATTGTGCTAAAATAGAAACAATAGTGTATTGCATTTTTGATATATGAAACAAGCTTAAAATTTTGTAACTGGTTTATTATTTTACAGGTACATAGAACTCTTAATTCTAATGTCTATTTTGTGGAGTCATTGTATTCAATTAAAACTAAGTGTTAGCTTAAGAAAATTTTTTTTTCCGAGAGAGATATATGAAATATTTATTATTAAAAATAGTTTAACAAAATGCAAGCACAATGAGATTATACGACTACTTTATGGAAGACAAATAAAAATCTTTAGCTTAAAAATATTAACCAGCATACATAACCACACTTTAACTGAAACAATATCGAGACAAAAGAAAATAGTACAAGAAAGTGAAAACTACCAGAAAATGAAAACAAAAAAAAAACGAGAGCAAGTCGAATGTATTGATCCTAGATGAATGTTGAATGAGTGCGCGATGTGAAACCTATAATAGTCCATATTAGACGTTCTACTATAATATAAATTAATGTTCTAAAAACACTTACCTGTGGTCTTTTGGCTTAAAAGTTGAAGACCCGTTGATGCCCCACCTGCACTTTGTCCAAAAATAGTAACTTTCTTTGGATCTCCACCAAAGTATTCAATATTGCTTTGTACCCATTTCATTGCTAAAACTTGGTCCTTGAGACCAAAATTACCCCGAATTGCTACATCTCCTGTAGAAAGAAATCCGAATGGCGCTACTCGATAGTTAAAAGAAACCACAATCACATTCTCTTCCACCAAGAAATCAGGACCATATAACAATTTTGATGAACTACCAGAGGTAAAACTGCCCCCGTAAATCCAAAGCATGACGGGGAGTTTTTCAGGTGGCTACAAGTTGAGTAAACGTTAGGGAGAGTAGTCAATTATTAAGTCATAAAACTATTAAAATTGTGTGTGTGTGTGTGTGTGTGTATGTGTGTGTGTGTGCGTGTGTATGTGAATATGTGCTGAAAAGTTGAAACATAAGACATAAATAACTACAGGCAGTCTTCCCAAATATATAAAATATTTCAATACTGGGGCTTGGGGTTAATTAAAATTTACTTTAAACAATTGTAACCATTTAACGAAGTTTGAGTTGATGGAATCTTATTAAATAAGATTAGAGCACGATTTTTCGATAATATTTACTGCGGAAAACCGATCAGTGTGCGAAAAAAGCTCCATGTAATAATATTAGAAACGAGTTTCACTAAAGGAATCTAGAAGTTAAACTCCATATAGTTGTTATGGAATCTAAATCCTCAAACGGTCCCGTCGATTTCTTTCCAACAATGCAATATTTTGTGTTGCAAAGATCACCAAATAAACGTGTTTATAAGAAATTTTTTTATAAAAATCGAGAATAGACCCCTAAAATAGGTAGGAGATATAACAGTTTTTAAAATTCTGACTCAATATTTTTTGCTATAGGTTTAGTTTTAAATGAGAACTAATTTTCTGGACTATACTAGACAGTATCGTAACTTTATTTGACTTACTAGTGTTTATTAGTTCAATCCCCCTATTGCTAAAATAAATTGTTTTTAACGTTTTGTGAATCAGGCAGTAAAGGTGCTTTTACACTTACTACTTTTTAATTTTAGCGGTTAGCGCAATATTCAGCTCTGGCGACAACTCGTCCTGCCGAGAACAAAGTTTCTGCACTGTGAAGAAATTAAACCTGCCTGAGAAAATTATATATATATATATATATATATATATATATATATATATATATATATATATATATATATATATATATATAAATGATCAGTACTTTAGATCTTTCAACTACTAGGAAAATCCACGAAAAACATTTGAAAAATTAAGGAGTTTGTAGTTAATTAATATTTATTTCAAAGTCATAATTTAATTACACAGTATATGTGGGAGATCAAAAACACTTGTCGATGTAGTCGACAAGAAGAATTGACAAGCACCCCAAAGCGTATGCTCAGTCCCTAAAATTGAGAATAAGTAATTGTAGAAGTAAGCCTTATTAAATTCAGTAATTGTTTCTTATTGAATATTTTGCTTCTAATCGGCATATGTTATTCACTACCATACCTTAACATAATAAAATATCTATAAGATGTTTGTTAAAAATATTCTGGTTTATGGTGCAGATACACGAATGATTAGGGAAAACAACTAAAAGAATCGACGGAAATGTGTATGTTTAGATTCACTCACTGGGAATAACTAGAAAAGACAGAATTTCAAATGAAGAATGGATGGTTGTTTAACCCTAGAAGGGAAGAAACAAATAAATTGTACTCCTGATCGCATGTTTTAAACTTTAAATCGTTGTGGTTGTTACTTGATGGAAATTTATAACGAATGTAATGAAAGACTGATACTGTCAAATTTCCACTTTATTTAGTTTCACTGAAACTGTATGACGCGTTTCGCTATACTATAGCTTCTTCTGATACAAAATGATATTTGACTATTAGTGTTGTTACAATTATAAAAAATACCTTAAGGTAGATAGGCAATAAAATTAAAACTATATGCTAATGAATATTACTGGGAAATCCATTCTGAATATTAATTGTATAAATTGAGTAAAGGGGAGTTGCCATGGGCCAGACAGGTATCTTTTTGTTCGTTTAAGATGATGTCTGAATTTTTAATTCTATTTATTTCTAAATTTTCTAATAGGTTTAATTTTACGCCTTTGTTTTGTATGTGCAGAATTTTAAATTTATCGTCAAAAAGATGATTTGATTCTGTTAAATGATTACTGTACGCTGAGTCAGTTTTGTTTTTTAAATAGCTTCTTTTTTGTTCTAAAATTCGAGTTTCGAATGAGCGACCTGTCTGACCTATGCAACTTTTATGACAAGAACCACAATTCAACTGATACACTCCAGATTTTTTTGATCTATTTTGTTTTCCCTTTGCGTTTTTAATGAATTTTCCTAACGAGTTGTTTGTTCTAAAAGCTATGTTGATATTATATTTGTTTAAGTGGTTTTTAATTTTCTCTGACGTGTTACCAAAATAGGTTAAAACATTATATTTTTTCCCTGTGTTTTCTTTCTTGGGGTATACTAAAGAAATAGCTTCATTTTTTAATTTTTTGTTTAGAATTGAGTCTATGGTGTCAGGAGAATATCCCTTGTTAACAGCAATTTTTTTTTTAGTTAGATTTAATGGGTAGTCCACTTAGCCCACTTTTAGCAGAAATATTCGTGGATAACCTAGAAAAACAAATACATCGACAAGAATTTAGCAAATCATTTTTGTATTGGTACCGATATGTAGACGACATCTTTGCTTGTTTTAATGGTACAGAGCGTCAACTTGACAATGTTTTTAACTATATAAACTCAATACATAAAAATATTAAATTCACTATGGAACTAGAAGTCGACAATAAAATTAATCTTGACTTAACGATAACCAGACATTACACAAATTCTCTATTTTTCACAAACCGCCACATACAGATACTACAATAAACATAAAATCAGCTCACCCCCTACAATACAAATTGGCAGCTTACCACAGTATGTTGCATAGACTTGTAAGTGTCCCCTTATCTGTAAATTATTTTAATAAAGAATTAAATCTAATAAAACAAATTGCTGTTAACAGCGAATATTCTCCTGACACCATAGACTCAATTCTAAACAAAAAATTAAAAAATAAAGCTATTTCTTTAGTATACCCCAAGAAAGAAAACACAGGGAAAAAATATAATGTTTTAACCTATTTTGGTAACGCGTCAGAGAAAATTAAAAACCACTTAAACAAATATAATATCAACATAGCTTTTAGAACAAACAACTCGTTAGGAAAATTCATTAAAAAACCCAAAGGGGAAAACAAAATAGATCAAAAAAATCTGGAGTGTATCAGTTGAATTGTGGTTCTTGTCATAAAAGTTACATAGGTCAGACAGGTCGCTTATTCGAAACTCTGATTTTAGAACATAAAAGAAGCTATTAAAAAACAAAACTGACTCAGCGTACAGTAATCATTTAACAGAATCAAATCATCTTTTTGACGATAAATTTAAAATTCTACACATACAAAACAAAGACGTAAAATTAAACCTATTAGAAAATTTAGAATTAAATAGAATTAAAAATTCAGACATCATCTTAAACGAACAAAAAGATACCTGTCTGGCCCATGGTAACTCCCCTTTACTCAATTTATACAATTAATATTCAGAATCGATTTCCCAGCAAAATTCATTAGCATATAGTATTAATTTTATTACCTATCTACCTTAAGGTATTTGTATAATTGTAACAACACTAACAGTCAAATATCATTTTGTATCAGAAGAAGCTATAGTATAGCGAAACGCGTCATACAGTTTCAGTAAAACTAAATAAAGCGGAAATTTGACAATATCAGTCTTTCATTACATTCGCATGTTTTAAAGGTTACTACTAGCGCGGCAGGGAGTTTGGGGTCCCGATTTGCCCTTAGGAGTTCTTGTTAGTCGGTTGCGGAAGGGGGTTAGTCTTACGAGAACATCTGGACTCCTTTCAAAGTTAGTGAGTGATTTTCACCCATCCATGTGGATGTTTTTGTCTTTTTTTTTGCTTTGTTTCTAGTATTAAAAATATAAGTATAAAATTGAACGTTCTGTTATTTACATAAGTCTATTCAAGTTGTTTCATTTATATAGTCTAAATTCTGTGTTGTTTTCTATGTACCATGACTGAATTCAATGGGTGTTGACTTCTTTTTTTTGTTTGTCTAATTAAAAGTTAAACTTTAAACAATGTCTTTGAAGTCCTTGCTATCGTAAATGGAGTTAAAAAAAATCAGAAGTAATAAGTGCGAAAAAAGCTCATTTTTTGAATAGTGAGTAAGATTTCGTTTCATGCTTACAATATATAGCTTCTGTACAAGAGTTAATGACGAGTAATAAAGCAATACATCTAAAATGGGTCATATACATAGAATTATCATAACTAAATTGCTTAAAAAGGTTATAGGATGGGTACCCTCAAAAGCTGGAAGACCAAAGGGGACTAGCAAAGAAGGCAACACAAGAGCAACAAACTCAATAACAGGAAAATAAAATGACAGAGAATCATCTAAAAGAGGCATCGGACAATGTCAAACGACGTGTTAAAGTATTACTTATCTTCGATAGTTAAAATTGTCATAGCACTTTCAGACATACGTAACGAAACAATCTTCTGTATGAACAACTTTCTAACAAATCACCAAAAAGAAGATGGACGTGGATCAGTCCTGATGGATGAACAAAAAATGAACACTTAGTCAATGTGTAAGGAGATAATTACAAATGTCTGAATCGTAAATCAGGTAGCGACCACAGGTTATTAAGAGCAACAGTTTCGATTACGACAAAAATCGAAAGAAGAAAAGGTCCAAACTAAAATAGTCTATACGTCATCGACGTTAGAAAGGAACAAATGCGATAGATACAATTTCGAAAGACATCCGCACAACTGTTAAAATAACTTGCACTAAAAAAAAAAGAAAAAAAAAAATAACAAAAGAAACTAAAGAACAACTGATCAAGAAAAAAAATAGATCGAAACACAGTAGAATACAAAAACCTAAAGAAAATAATAAAAAAAGAAATACGAAACGACACTCGAAACTAAAATACTAAAATTATCAAACAAAGTATATAGGATAATAAGGAAACAAGAATACGGAGAACTAAATTCAACAGAGGAAAAACAAAAATAACTTATCTAAAGATAAGCGATGAAGATGAAATTAATTTCAGATCAAAAATAACACAATGATCAATGATTTTTATGGTGATCTATATTCTTCTTAAATACCTGAACCGCGCAGATTTTCCTAAAATATCGGGAATGTAATTTCGGAGGAAATTCCTGAAATTACGGAAGAAAAGATCTTGACAGCTTTAGCAAGGATAAAGAATAGCTCTTTCTTCTCTTCAGCTATTTAACCTAAATATGGAAGAGGGAATAACCCTAGAAAAATAAAAGGAAAGTGAGGTGGTACCGCTGTATAAGAACGGAAACAAAGCAGATATCAATAACTATAGACCAATTAGTCTCTTATCTCATCTCTATAAACTGTCCTCAAAACTAATTACAACAAAACTAACGAACAAACTGGACTTTTATCGACCAGTAGAACACGCTGGATTTAGGAAGATGTTCATACAAGCAATAAGAAACATAATAGAGAAGTGTCAGGAATATACCATTGCATTGCATGTAGATTTCGTCGACTTTCGTAAAGCCTTCGACACACTAGAACTATCGGTTGTTTTCAAGGGATTAGATGACGCAAGACTCGATTCTCGATGCAGCAGCATAAAAAAAGACATACAACCATTCCTTAATGCAGATAAAAATAGACGAAGATACCGTAACTAAAAAAATCCCATTAAAAAAAGGTCTTAGGCCGGGTGATACAGCATCACCAACACACGCCTTGGAAAATATGTTCATACAACTAAATTGGGAACAAAAAGGAGCAAATGTGGATGAAAAATTTCTCAATTATCTGAAACTCGCTATAGTCTTGATAAGCTCAAACCCTAAGGAATTGGAACTCATGTTAAATGAATTAAACAAAGCAGCAGAACTAGTAGGCCTTAAAATGAACCTATATAAAACACAAATTATGTCAGATAGCAAAAAACATTTTAAAATTAATAACCACACAATAACTAAAGTACTTGGAGCATCGTCTTAAACTAGGTAAGGCAAACCAACAGGCGGAGATCCATAGAAAAATCCGATTGGGCTGGGCTGCGTTAGGTAAAATGTGGTGGATCTTAAGAAATAAAGATATTCCAAATTCCTTAAAAAGAAAAGTATTTGACAGTTGTATTCTGTCCGTTCTAATATATGGGACGGAAATGATCACTTTAACGGAAGGAAGTATTAGAACATTCATCATAGAGTAATGAGTAATGTTCCTTTTAGATATTCTGCTGTCTTATTTTCAACCTACTATAAACGACGAACTATTTATTTTTCTATCTCTTTCTTAGAATAGTTTCCTTGTACAAGTATGCTGATGTTTTTCATTGAGATGAAATGAGTTGGACAAAGATAGAATGATGAAAAAAATGTACAAAGTCTACATTTCGGCAAATTTTAGAT
The DNA here is from genome assembly GCA_019049505.1 of Pachyrhynchus sulphureomaculatus. NCBI lineage: Eukaryota > Metazoa > Arthropoda > Insecta > Coleoptera > Curculionidae > Pachyrhynchus > Pachyrhynchus sulphureomaculatus. The sequence goes on from CM032447.1 coordinate 94,245,225, forward strand.
TTTCACCTGCCTAGTGATACCAATTATAATATCTAACTGCTAAACTATAATAAATAATTCGTTGACATTTTCTTTTTATGAGCTAAGTAACTTTGTTGTTGTGTTCTTGTCCGGTTTTTAGTCTGTAGTGGCCATTTCTTTCTTATGTCATCAATGCATCAAGTACAGTAAAGAGGTTTATTAAGCTAAGAGAAAACTAGCTCAAAATAATTGGATAATTCCAGGAAATTTTGTAAATAAACCACGACGCCAGTACTAGTTAAAAAAAAACTTTCTGTTTATTGCGGTATATTTACATAATATTAATTGTTTGGTGAAGTGAAGTAGTATCATTATTTTTACCACAATAAGTCGACATCATCACCAATTATTTAGACAAATCCGCATTAAATTCTTTAGCGAATATGCCAATAATCTTGTCTTCTAAGCCTATCTTTGAATAAATACTATAGTACTGAACTTGTTTCGGAAAAACATTATTTCCTGGCTTATTCTAGACAAATAATAATGTACGGTTTAAGTTTATTAATAAAAATCTCATACATCAATCTATCTATCAAGCAAGAATGGAAGGATGCACTGGCAATTTAGAAATCAAAGAAGCAGAGGATCGCGCAGAAAGACAGCGTACGAACCGAATATAGAACAATAATCCAAAAGAAACTATAACTTTATGTTCAGTAGATTTTGTTAGAGCCCCAGAAAACTTCACTTTAATTTTTGATTAAGTTCCTAATAAGTGTCGCGACTTAAGTCTGTACAATTGGGGTCTAAAATTAAGGGAAGTAATATTACAGTTTTAATAAAAAACGGCTATGCATAGAAAAAATAACAGTACTACCTTGAGTAAAGTAGTATAGACATTTATATATAAACAGTCTTCACTCTCACTATCTGGACTTTGCCAGTGCTGGACGGATACACACGCTTTACTATCCTTGGTAGCATCCAGTATTCCATCCCAAGGTTGAGGTGGTTGTGGAGCCTAAAAAAATAATAACTAATTAAAAAGAAATCATTAAAAACCATAAGTTCTTATATCTTGACAGTTACACGAGAAAATCTGTACTCATTAGCATAACAAAAGCTTTCTTATAATTTTACCAAAGTATTAGCCTGATAAATAGACTGCCAAAAATGAGACTGCGATTAAAGATCTTCTCATGTGATATACAAGGTATAAAGAAAATATACATTATTTAAAAATTTAAAATTAGGAACATTAGAAAGATTTTGTAACGCTTTTTTTAGTAGGCCACGATAAAAGGTTAAATCGTTTTAATTGTCTAATTGAGGTGTCCGTTACTTCGTGACAGTATATTTTTATATTTCTAAATGAAATGAAATGAATTATTTTGTTATTTGATACTTATTTTTTACTTATCTGCTACTGCAGTTTCGTAGGTTTTCTACATTTTCAGGCGTAATACGTAGTATTACTGCAGTAGCAGATAAATAAAAAATAACTGACATAAATTGTTTTCTTTTATTAGCTGTTATATTTGTATTTTCTTATTTTAAAGCATGCGCCCACCTTTTGGAGCTTGCGCAGTAGTAAAGAGAAGAAATTAAATACAAGGAGTCAGCTGTTATCGTTATTTAAAGCATGCGCCCACCATTTGGAGCTTGCGCAGTATTGTAACAAAATAAGTGAGTCCTTTATTAAGGATAACGATTTCCCTTGTTTAGGAACTTATAAGAGAGGTTATTTGAAATTCTTTATTCTTATCGCTAATACGGTAGGGTCTGTTTTTTATTCCTACTTAAGTATACAAACCACTAAGAAAATATAGTAAAAATTGAAATAATAATCCTTTATTGCAAATAACACTGATAACAGTAAATTGGGGTTCAGATTATGTTGGTATTTTGCAATCTTTGGCACAATAACATTACAGTATGTGTAGTGCTAATTTCAAATGAAATTTTTTTTATTGCACATTCATATTACCTTGGAAATATTGAGGGAAGTGATAGAAGCCTGCTAGACACAATTTTAATTTAGAAATTTGTGTTGACCCATCAAATAATAATAACCAGTGTGCTTAACCGTGTATTGATTGAAAAAAAATCCCCTAAGTTTATAGAAGAGGAATGGTAATCTAACTTTGCAATTCCTCTGCAGTAATACTGCGCATGCTTGAGATAACGATAAGTTACAATTTCTAAAATTTATTTTGAATCATTCGATATAATATACTTTTAAATTATTGTCTTTCGATATTTTGCTTATTAAAAAAATAAAAGTAGATATATATAGATAGTAGATATATATAGATAGAGGCGCACACATGCCGCTCCTGGGGCGCTTTAGGGACTTCCCTGCAGCACGTGTGCTAGACCCTTAAAAAAAAATAATAATAATATTTTTGATAAATTTTAAAAGCAAAAAATATTCAACTATCAATCATTCATCGATCCTTTTCATATTTGTGGTTTAAATCGGTAGATCCTTTTAATGTTCCGTATGGAACACTTATAAAATCACTTCGGTGTCTGTCCGTCTGTCATACTCGATTTTCTCCGAAACTATTTGTCATAGAAAGTTGAAATTTGGTACGAATATAGGAATTGATGGCCTCATCAGAGCCGTAAAGTTTTGAAATTTAAATTTTGTCTTAAGGAGGCTTTTGGGGGCTGAAATCGGAAGTAAAAAAAAAATTTACGACACGAGTAAAATATATATATATATATATATATATATATATATATATATATATATATATATATATATATATATATATATATATATATATATATATATATATATATATATATATATATATATATATATATATATATAATGTAATACTTGGGCACACTTTTCTTTGTATTATTTTTAAAAAACTGCGAAAAATCGCTGTCCCCCCCTCATCTCGAAAAATAATGACCAAAGAATTTTGAAAAAAATTCTTGAATATTCTCCACGGGATGTAGATTGAACGAAAATTATCACGAGTGCAATACCTTTAACAATTATCTGGTATATAAAGAAAATAATAAAAAATTCAAGGTCATCAGTTTTCAGTAAAGATTAGAAACAAACGTTATTGCAAACTCAATGGGGTGTGTTTTGTGAAGTCACTGATCATGTTATACCTACACAACAAAAATTTTTATTTTAAAAGCAATCAACGTACGGAACACTAATTACGCAAATTCAACTTGCCCTTGACCTGTTATTTAATATTATCTCTGAATGGATATCGGAAAGTTGTTTATGGTATATAAGCTGAACTAATTTTATTTTATGAATATTAAGTTTACTCACAGAATATCTCCGAAAATAATCGCACATTTACACAACTATTATCGGTGAAATGGAATTAAAGTTTAATTTCCTGTCATTCTTCTTTTCCAATTTGTGTTAAAAAATAGGCATAAAATCACTGTATCTTGCTGGCGACCTAGTACTCTTGAAATATAGTTTGTTAGTTATACATATAAAAAATATGCCTCACTTTACAATAAGGAAAGGAAATAACTTTTTTTCTCATATATAAAATGGCCCATAAATGGGTTCAATTTCCTTTCTAGCTGATTACCGAAACGTCATGAGTGGGAGAGGCTCGGTAAGGACAGAGTGCGTTTTTCCAGTTCTTGTATTTATTTTTAATTTAGTTGCTTTGGAATGTTTGACCGAAGTGCATCGCGTCTTATGTGTGCTGGGTCGATGATATGAGAGTAGTAGCAGACAAGCAGTGGTTAAAGATGGCAAAAAATACGGAAGCATGGAAGAGACTAGAAGAGACTTACGTCCAGGAGTGGAAGAACTTGGGTTGACAAGAAGAAGAAAAAATAAGACCCCCTATATTTAAGCGATTAAAATATGGTTGCAGAAGTATGAAAAAAACTGGTTGGTAATCCCCTGGAGATCAAAAAGCGATGAAAACATAGAGTGGGTTAAAGTGTTGGTTTGCGAGAATCTTAATCTCATTAATCTAACCTCGTAAATTTGCCCAAACTTTTGTTACGCATTATTAATAAACACTCATATTTATAGCCCTATAAGATACAGCTGGTGCAAGTATTAAAGCCAATTAATATTAGAGGCGCTATTTCGAAATTTTAAAAGAGGTGACAAGAGTCAGGCTCCACGTAATCCTGATTTGATGCCTACAGATTTTTCCTTGTAGAATGAACTAAAGTTTACATGTCAAGCACTAATTAGTAATTGACCCAGTAATTTACTTACTACTATAAACGTAACGGTTTGGATTTGGATGACATTAATTTTAAGAAGCTATTTTCTACGAACTGTATTTCAATATGTAATAAAGGTTTTTTTCATTTATAAATTTGACTTTTACTAAAAATATTTTAAAATTATTCCTTTTATGGGACACCTTATAAAATAACAGAGATATTTGAATCGAAATTTCGATTTTGACCAAATTCCTAATTTTTAGCCTTTTTAAATCCGTGTGTTCTATTTAAATATCTTTTTTTACATTTTCCTTGGCTTATAAGTATCTCCAAGCCTTTGTTACTACATATTATTTTCAAATTTATGACATGCTTTTTCTACCATGCTAAAAATGAATTGAAGAAAATCTCATTGGTAAAAGCTCTAAATTTCTCCAAAATCTCATTTTAATTCAAAGGAGAAATTTTGGTGCAGACTAATGATTATAAAAATTTTATACCAGCATAACTGCAATGTACAAATATCCTGACGGAATCGCTGCAGTTGAATATATATATATATATATATATATATATATATATATATATATATATATATATATATATATATATATATATATATAGATATATGCACATATATATATATATATATATATATATATATATATATATATATATATATATATAAATGTAATAATGCAAATATCATAAAAATTCTTGACAGATATTGGCTACAGTTATACCAACTCAAAAAAAAATAGCGCGTGTATATATATATATATATATATATATATATATATATATATATATATATATATATATATACTCTTTATACTGATCATGGTAATATACTCGTACCAAATTAAGGGAACTTAAAAAAAAAGTACACGCGCTATTATTTTTTTTTGAGTTGGTATAACTGTAGCCAGTATCTGTCAAGAATTTTTATGATATTTGCATTATTACATTATTACATGGATAGCATTTTAAATCTATAGCAACTATAAAAAAGAATTCACTAACAGCCTTGAAAGCCATACCGGAAATCGAGGATAACAAGTGTTTTAAACATTATTAAGAACGTTCGCATAAGTGTTTTCCTGCCAGACGAGATACCTTTAAGCGGATCAACGAGATTTGAATAAGTAAATTAATAGTTGCTGTTTTATTTAGTTAATTTCCTTAATTTTTAAACAGAGTCGAATACGATAATTTTTACAAATGATAAACAAATCATGATTGTCAACAAAAGACTCATAATTTCTCTGAGTATATAGACAAACAAACTGTTTTATAGCTCACCTCAAATCTCAGCTCACCAACTGGAGGAGTAGCATAAGGTATTCCTTGGAATCCATAGTAGGTGGTATTGCTTCCTGTGATATAAGTCGTTCCTTGAATTTTACCGTCGGGTAGTTCAATGATAAGATCTATTTCAATTGGTGCTAATAACTAAAAAAAAGTAATATTCTTACAAATAGAATAATTTGGTTCCAATACACATGCAAATATGTCACTAGGAATTTTTATCTATATTTGAATTAAGTTCTTAAGATGTACCCTTAGGAAAACTGCTAAGAATAGAACAAAAAAACTTATTATAACTAAGATGTAAACGAATATTTTATAATTAGCTTTTATTTTCATCTCGCTTTCGCTAATATTAAATTTCAGTGTATAAGATTTCTCGTCTAATCTCAATGAAAGAATTTATAAGTGGTTATCTAAAGCCTTAGAAGATTAATTTTATAGGTATTATGAATTACACTAATTTACTTGCTATATGTTTAACTTAGGCTATCAATTTATCACAACAAACAATACCTGTTGGCAAAACAGTGAAGTTATACTTTTATTCAAGAAAGGCGATAACGAAAACTTTGAAAACTATCGCCACATCAGTTTGTTATCGCATTTTTACAAGCTTCTGACTAAAATTATCACAAACTGTCTAACAACTAAGTTCGATGACTACCATCAGTCGAACAGGAGGGCTTTCGCAAGGGATTTGGAACAACATATCCTTTTAATAGAAAAAGCGACTGAATATAATATTAAGTTATACCTAGCTTTCATCGATTATAAGAAGGCTTTCGACTCCATGGAACATTGAGCAATTATGCAGTCCTTATCTCATGCCAGAATGAACTCAAGATATACCAAGCTCTTAAAATTCATATCTGAAAATGCGACATTAACAATTAAATTTGACGAACATCGAAAAACAGAACCCATAAATATCAAGAAAGGTGTAGGGCAGGGCAACACAATTTCACCAAGATTGTTTACCCTGGCCTTAGAGGATGCATTTAAAAGTCTTGAGTAGGAAGAGAAGGGAATTAAAATCTATGGCATATATTTACATTACTTGCGATTTGCAGATTATGTAGTACTGATTAGCGAAGATCTAAACGAACTCAAAATCATGATAGAACAACTTAATCAAGTTTCCTAGAAAGTTTTGCTCGAGATATATATCAAGAAAACAAAACTTCTAAGCCCACAAAACATAAAAGTTAAGATCGGCACGGAAAAGATCGAGAGAGTGGAGTACTTGGGATATAATATTAGATTGGATGAGGACAATCAAACAGTTGAAATACCAAGGCGAATTGGTCTCAGCTGGACTGCATTTCAAAAACTGAGATTCATTCTAAAAACTATATGCTCATGACCTTAAAAATAAAAGTGTACGAGAGTTGCATACTTCCAGTACGTACGTATTGGCTGGAAATCATGATCCTTAGAAAAAATAGTTTTTGTCGACTCCAAAGTAATCAACGGGCCATGGAAAGGCAGACGTTAGGTGTTAATTTACGAGAACACATTAAAAGCGAGGATATCACACGAACAACAATACTTACTGATATCAGTGAAAGAGGAAAAATTAAAGTGGTAATAGGCGGGGCATGTAACTAGAACGAATAATGGTAGATAGACAACAAAATTACTTAAATGGAGACCTGGGAGAGAAAACGAAGTGTCGGAGGACCAATGAAAAGATGGACTGATGATATCATGTTGATAGCAGGCAGTAGATAATTCCATTTTGCACAGGATAGAGACAATTAGAAGAAACTACAGAGGCCCATTTTCTGCAGTGGAGAAGCAATGGCTTATAAAGAAGAAGAAAAAGAAGAAATTTGTTTTAAAAATAGAAAAAATATAGTAAAAATAATAAGCTACTATAAATTTTTCTCTGAAAAGTAATTATTGTATTAAAATTTGATATAAAAATCCAGAATGAGGGCGTTGGAACAGGGAAAGAATATCACGGTTCTCAAAATTTTAATAAAATATTTAATTTTTATCGATTTCATCACAAATAAAAACGAATTTTCAAATCTTATCCGGCATAAAAATATAACTTCAGCTAACTTACTGCAACTTTTGTCAATTAACACTCTTAATTAACGAATTAAAAGAGTAAAATAACTAATGGAAAAATGTTTATATTCTCAAAAAAAATCTTTCATAGAAAATTAAATCAGATACTGATATGTACAGAGCTAGGAAATCAGTGTATTTAACCAACCAGCCTTTGCTGGATATATTTATCGCATGATCATACTTAAAAAACTGGAAATCATCTGCAATTTGCTGATAATTTTTTAAATTTCTTAAGAGTATTTTATGGTTGAATATTTTGTTCAGCGTCTATCTTGAATTGTCATTTTTAGTCATCTTTTTGAAATTTCTAGCAGAAAAAATAATTATTGCTAAGAAATTAAAACTACACTTGGTGTTATTTCACAATTTATTCGTTTTTTTTTTCTGGCATGTTTGGACTCATGCGGCCATTATTGCCGATATCTTAATTTTAAAACAAAAATTTTGGTTTTACGTCAGGGCAAAGTTTATCGCACGCTTGAGTAAAGGTAAATTTCCATGTAATTAAATGTTTGCACAATGTCTGGTTTCTATGATTACAGGTAATTTAATATATTTTACAATTTTTGTCGTTATAAAGTAGTTTTATATCTTTTTTCCTGATATCTATAAAATTCTTGTGAAAACAACTCTTTGATTATGTAAAATTCAGTATTTATGTTCTTTAATGATTTACCATGAACAAAAAAAACATAAAAATTCAATTATACATAATTAGGGGAAAACGATGTTACCGAGCGCTGTATAGATTTGAACTAATTTTTCAATAATAAAAATACAAAACTGCCTCATAATGGCAAAAGAAGTAAAATATTAAATTACCTGGAAATGATATAAATCAACAAAGCCCAAACTTGCATGCATTCTCTCTCTCTCTCTCTCTCTCTCTCTCTCTCTCTCTCTCAATACGTTCACTCCAACAGGAGTATCGGTGACACTATGCAGTTGCTGCCTCAACAGTTATTCTCCAGGCATCCCGATCCTTCGTGATCTGACTTGACTCGTGTTTACCCATACTAAGAAGAGATCTGACTGGATTACAAATACTTAATTAGACTTCGAATATACCCTTATTTTGGATAGTGTACCATTAAGTAGATATTAAATTCGTGTTTTCAAATTAGTTCTGTTCACAATCTCTCCGATCTCAAATCAGTTCTATTGGCGCTCCATGCTAGAGGAAAGTAAATAAATCGTCAAGCTGATTTCTTAGGATTACAAAGTTTTGCCAAGAGCAAACTGCGAAATCAGTTCAAATGATTAACACATCTTTTAATATTTAATGATAAAAATGTTTTGTTTTGGAAAAAAAATTATCATCAAATTGAAGCTGGCCTCAAAAACAGGAAACAAATAATTAAATGTTTTAAAAAAAAAATTTAATCAGTATTTCTGAATTCAATTAAAATATCTTTGAAGATAGGAGTCTGAAATTAAATACGTTAATATCAACCACCAATTGCCGATGCCAAATCTGTAGAAGTTTTACTTCTAAAAATTTCATACTTCAAACTATCGGAAGACATTTTGTCTTTGGGGGAACAGACTCCGAGGGGAAATTAAATCCAAGCTGTAAATATTTTCTGAATAAGGCAACGTTGGAACATTGAAGGAAAGTTCTATAAATACTTTCGTAGGAATTGTCAAATGCATGTAGCTCGCGGTGAATGCTGCGTATACAGAACATCCCTATGACATTCAGCTGGTCACACTCCTTTTGCTATATGTCCTTTTCAAATGAAATAGCCAGAACATGTTTTCCATCCAGTTCGACTGCTAGCGATTCAAGACCAACATGAATCTCTGTTTTTGTGTATACACTGCGCTTGTAGTATTTTAGTGCAGATTCTGCTATTACACTAAAATGATAGTTACGTTGAAGCGAAAATTTAACTAGGAACGTACACTTATGTAACTGCTTAAGATCACCAATTACGTTTATTTTATTAGAGCTGACAATTGTTTCGACACACTGTGTCTTCTTCTTGAGCATCTTGCTCCTTATTATGGATCTCCATCCGGCGAAGTCGATGCAGTATAATTCCGTTGATTTATGTACATGATCAACAAGGTGATGGCTTCATCGAGACCTTTTCTATACTCTAATGGATCTGATCGATTGAATTCACAATGTTACAATTAGAACCACTGAAAATTCTATGAGGCAAAAGCAGGCCAAGTATATTTTTTATTATATCAACCACTTATGATGGCGTATACTCTCTAACTGTTTAGTTTTATTTCATTCATTTCTATTCCATTAATATTCCTAAATACATTTATGACATTTTTAAGCTGTAAGAATTAAATGAAACAAATTTTTGAGTTGTTTCATTATTTTATTCAATATATTCTTTTCTTAATTCAATATTCTACTATAACTATTTAATAGTGATTCAAATGAGGTTTCTAGCACATTTTGCAGGATTGCCTCCAAAGCACTTTAGACGCCTTTTGAATGGTCTCTATACTCTTCGTTTTAATTTTTAGGATTAGTAAAAAGTATGAAGGCCTTAAATCAAGTGAATATAATAAATGACACAGACTTGATTTAGAGCTAAAAAATGACTAACAATGAATAATGTAATTTAGTGCATTTTAATGTAGCAAGCCCCAATTGCCCGAATTCTTTTTAATGTTCACCTTCCTGTCTCTAAAGAGATTCAACCGCTTTCTATTTCAAGTATCATCATCACACTTTTGAGTACTTCCGAATATATACGCCACTGATAGTTTGAGTAGTTGAAATAAATTCATTATAAATAATATCTCAGCTTTCATAAACAGCATTCAACATTGTATTGTTTTTTACAGGATTTCTCGTGTTTTTTTGCTTACAGTGATGATTTTGACTTCCATTCTGCAATCCTATACTTTGTCTTTAGGTCATATTGAAAAATATGTTTCACGTGTCGCAAATAACTATTGATTTTGTGAAGTCCGGATTTTTTCTAGATGCTTGTATAATTTAAAATGTTGCAGAATGAATCGCTAAAATTGATATTTTTCTGAACTAACATTTGTTTTGCTTAAGTCTTCTCTTAGAATTATTTAAATTGTTTTCTTGTAGATGTTGAAGGTTTTTCTATAATATCTATATATATTTTTTTTTTATGGGTCTAGCACACGTACTGCAGGGAAGTCCCTAAAGCGCTCCAGGAGCGGCATGTGTGCGAAAAAAGCGATTCACGTTATTCTTGAATCGCTCTAAATTGTACTCGCTGGGAAACACAGCGCTGGGCAAATTATTCCAAAGGAATGATGTTCTCCATATAAAAGACTGCTTGAAAAGCGTTGTACGCGGAGTAATAAGCTGAACCTCATACGGATGTGAAGCCCAGCGCGACGTGTATTTCTAATATGCACCGCTTTGGGAGGAATTAAGCGGGCTACATCCTTCGAACACTTTCCATGAAAATACTTGTAGAACAGACTCAAGTCGCCAACCATTCTTCGATGTTCCAGCGAATCAAGGCTGCTGGTCAGTTCCGGGTCTCCAATCAGACGAACAGCTCTTCTCTGAATAGAATCCAACAAATTCAGTGTATGTTTGGGGGCGGAGCCCCAAACATGGGAGCAGTATTCCATAGTTGGTCGAATTTGAGCTTTGTAAAGAATTAACAGTTGTTGTGGAGTGTAAAGCTTTCTGGTTCGAAATAATATTCCAAACTTTTGAGAAGCTCTCCTTGCTATGCCTGCAACATGTTCATGCCAGGACATATTTGCTCCCAAACTAACGCCCAACAAATTGAGCGACGATGCTAGGGGAATGGAGTGCCCCGACATAACTATGTCGGGTTCAGCAACGTTAACTTTCTTAGAAAAAACTGCCGCCTGGGTTTTTGTAGCGTTAAATTCCACTTGGTTACTGTCACCCAAAGATAGAATTTCTTCCAGGTCTTTGTTAAGTTGAATGACCTCATGCTGTCTGCGGATATTCGCCTGACCAGCCGATGTCCGAGCGTTCAAAGTGAATGAAGAGATAAGCGTACTGTCGTCTGTAAAGCTGTAAATTGGATTCCCGGTCTTTTCCAGCAGATCGTTAATATAAATGAGGAAGAGAGTAGGAGACAGTATGGAGCCTTGGGGCACACCGGCGTTAATTGTGAAGGTGTTAGAAAGAAATCCGTCGACCGCCACTCGTAAAGAACGCTCTCTGAGGAAACATGAGAGCCACAAACAGAACTTTTCAGACATACCACAAGAGCGTAGCTTAGCCAACAATCCATCGTGCCAAACACAGTCGAATACCTTGGATATGTCAAGAGCAACCGCTCGAGATTCCCCAAAGCGTTCAATTGCGTTGTTCCAAACATGTGTTACATAAGTCAGAAGATCTCCTGTTGATCTATGTTTACGAAGGCCATATTGGTGATCGCTAATAATATTGAATTGTTCAAGATATTTTAGAAGATGCTGATTGATAACCTTTTCCATGACTTTCGATATTATTGAAAGCAGTGCGACTGGTCGGTAGTTATTTGGTTATACTATCTATTCATAATCTTTTTAAATAATTTCTTGAGCTTGAATGTTGACCTTTTTGTATATCTGTCATCTTCAGACTGCTCTCGTTCACCCAGGAAACGTTTATATTAACACGTAGGCTGAAAAGTTTTTGGTCTAGCTACTTAAATCACAGTTTTTTTGCAAAATTCGACTTTGTTCATCAATATAGTCTCCCTCAAGAGCGATATAAACAGTCCAACGCTTTTTTAACATTTCCTTATCTTTCTTATGGAAGGATCTATCTTCAAAATAGGCCTTAATTTCGGCGATAACTTCTTCATTGGAGCCAAATCTCTTTCCCGCGAGCAATTTTTTGAGGCCTACGAAAAGATAATAGTCGCTGGAGACCAAATCTGGAGAATACGGTGGATGAGGAAGCTACTCCAACTTCAATGCATGCAACTTTGCCATCGTAACCATTGACTAGTGACACGGTGCATTGTCTTGATTAAAGAGTACGTTTTTCTTGTTCATTTAGGGCCCTTTTTTGCGATTTCTGCCTTCAAACGCACCAATAACTTTATATAATATTCGCTATTGATGGTTTTTTTCCATCTCAGCATACTCGATGAAAATTATTCCACGCGCATCCCAAAATACAGAGACCAAAACCTTCCCACCCGACTGTTGTGTTTTTGGTCGCTTCAGGCGGCTTTCACCGACTGCAGTCCACTCAGCTTACCGCCGATTTGATTCCGGTATGTAGTGATGGATCCATGTTTCATCCATTTTCACATATCGCATAAAAAATCCTTTTTATAGTACTCAAAATCATCAACACGTTGTTGTTTTTGGTCCAATATCAGCAAACGCGGTACCCATTTAAAATACAGCTTTCCCATGCTCAAACGCTCAAATGCTCAAAAATCCTTTTTATTGTGCTTAAACAGGTCCAAAGAGCGCTCAGAATCATCAACACATTGTTGTTTTTGGTCTACTGTGAGCATTCGCGGTATCCATTTCGAACAGAGCTTTCTCATGCCCAAATGTTCGTGCAGAAAAATAAGACCAACATGTTCTTTTGACATCTTTAGGGTGTTAGCTATATCACCCAATTTTACTTTGCGGTCTTCCAAAACAATTTTGTGGATTTTTTTTTGTGTTTTTCTGTGTAACCACCTCATTTGGGCATCCAGAGCGTTCAGCATAATTTGTATCTATACGACCGCGTCTAAATTGAGCATACCAATAAATGATTAGTGATTTTTCAGTCGCAAAGTCCCGGTAATACTTATTAAGCCATTGCTTTGCTTAAATGGTATTTTTTCCTATCAAAAAACAGTGTTTAATCAACACACGAAATTCGATTTTTTCCATTGTTTTGAAAATATCAAAAGTAGCGTCACTAAAACCAATGTAACTTGTAAACTATTGGTCGAAATGTCAAGACATTTTGACACATATCGTTTAAAGATTAATATTTCCTAAAAATTATATGGATTTTTTGAAAGGGGCGATATCTATGTGACCAAAAACTTTTCAGCCTACGTGTTATTTGAAAACTTGTTATATTGATAATGATCATGCCTATATACTTTTTTATCAATTTTTAAATTTTTTGACTGCTTAATAGAATATCACATCTTAGTTTTCTTTAAATATTTCGAGCTGGGAAATTAATTGTCACCTTGTGGGTGTCCAATTTTCCACTATACTCGGTAGGTAAATTTAGCCACGTTGATAAACATTTTCATGGGAAGTGGTCGACTAATATATCGCTCTTTTTACGCTCAGGTTTAGCTTGTCTCTCCTTGTACTAGTTCAAAAAACTATATTATATAGAGAAATTTATCCCCACTGAAAATCTGTGCAGTACTGTTTCTTAATATGTATTTTCTACAATGATTCAGTACCTTTGTGAATTTTCGGAAATCGTATGGTAATATCTATAACGTTCCTATTTAACATGCTTTAAAATAATTCATTAATTCATACCATCACATTACCAACAGGAAGACAAATTTAATAAATTAAAATCTTCATTTTATTCAAATAATAACTTTAGGTCAAAAAAGTTTATTATTTTTTTAAGAATATCTAAAATAACCTAGCTATGTAAATTCTTAACAATAATATCTTTGATTCAAAGACCAACTCAGAGTCGTAACCAGTCTTCCAAATTTCGAGAAAGTAAATCAATCCGCACACATGCCACTCCTGGATCGCTTTAGGGACTTCTCTACAGCACGTGTGCTAGACCCATAAAAAAAAAATTAATTTAATAATCAAAAAGTTTACTGACTTGGAAGAATCTGTAGAGACTGCAGTTTGAACGAAAAAAAAATTGTATCCGAACTTGGAAACGAGTAATTGGATTTCACGAGTCTCATTTTGACTGTAGTAATCTTAGCAATGCTCCCAATAAAAGTTAGTAGTTTCCGTCCATCAGTTAGATATCATTTGAATCAAATAGGGTAGTTAAGCTAATATGGATATTTAGAATAAATTTAGAAATTTGATGGTGAATATAGTTGTAAGTGTTTCCAAAAACAACTTTTGATTTCTTTAGTACTTAATACAAATTGTATACAAGGGCACACCGACTAGACAGAACTTGACAATGTTTCAAAAATTACGTGCATTTAAGTATATTTTAAAATAGGAAAATGAAAATCTACTTACCACTGACTGAATTATAAATGATAGTAATATTGTTATTTTCGACATTTGTGTGAGTACAATAGTAGATCGAAATAATAGAAGTTTCCAACACGAACTACTAAACATATAAAGGTAATTCTAATTTTTGTACGATAATTTTTAATCATTTTAATCTAAATCAGTCTAAAAGTTTAAAAGTATCTATTGTTTTAAATTACTTTCAGATATTAATCTTTATATTAATATAGTATGAATGTGACAAATAGACTAAATAAAATTATGCGTGCTCAAACAAGGAATTAGAAGTATGCGGTTTAATTTGGTCTAACTTATGCCACTTAAACATTAAAACCAGCAGTTAATTTATGTTACGCATGTACTTTTCAAGTATTATTATATTAAAAACAGTTAAATTTTTACATAAAATATTATTTATAAAAATTAATTATCGACCGCTACCTTTCACCGACTACAGAACCTTTCAAAATTAGGATTTTTTCCTAACCTGAAGTCATTTAGCTGTAAAGTAATATTCGATCCCACTGTGAACATAATCTAAATAACCGGTCAAGTGCAAGATGAACTTGCACAATTAGTGTTCCGTACGTTGATTGCTTTTAAAATAAAAAATTTTGTTACGGTGATATAAAATGATCAGTGACTTCACAAAACACACCCCAAAGGAGTTTTCAACAAAGTTTGTTTCCAATCTTTACTGAAAACTAATGACCTTGAAATTTTTGTTTTTTTTTATATACCAAATGAATTATTAAAGGTAATGCACTCGTGATAATTTTCGTTCAATCTACACCCCGTGGAGAGCATTCCAGAAATTTTTCAAAATTTTTTGATCAATACTTTTTGAGATAAGGTGGGGGGACAGCGATTTTTCGCGACTTTTTAAAAATAATACAAAGAAAAATGAGTCTAAGTACTATATTATATATTTTTTACTCTTGTTTTCACAAGCTTTCATTTGACACCACACTCGATGACCTAGTAAAAAAAATTACCTAACGCCTTAAGTCAAAATTTAACTTTCAAAACTACACGGCTTTCATGAGGCCATCAATTCCTATATTATTACCAAATTTCAAGTTCCGGAGAAAATCGGGTGTGACAGACAGACAGACAGACACCGTAAGTCATCTTATAAGTGTTCCGTACGAAACACTAAAAATTAGTTGTAGACGCAATATGGTTGGAAAATCAAGGTTTACCGTATTCTTCTTTTAGCAATAAAACTTAAGTGATTTATTTGACTTTAAGTGAAAACATTGCATCGTACAGCACACGAAAAAATGATTTTAGCAGTTCCAATCGTGAATTTTCCAGTTTCAGAATGCGCCCAGATGAAATCCGAGAGGGTGATCTACCATCGGATACTTCAACGTAGTTAGGCTGCCAGTTCTGAAATTTTTTAACTACATCTGATACGTGTAATACTTGAAGAAAAAAAAACAGTATTGACAACGAGAAAAGAACGTTGATATTGCTACGGGATAGCGATCTATTAAATGTAGTAAAAAAACCTGGAATTCATCTCAAGTTTAAGCTGATAAATTTACCCTTATGCAGCATATTCTCCGGATTCTCGGATTACGATTTATTCTGGATTGTTATTAAATTCATTTGAATAGGTCGATAAACAACCATATTACTCCGATTTGGAAATCCACATCTGCCTAGGAGATGGCAGTACTATGCACAAAGCAAAGGAGATTCCTACGAGAAATAAATTTCAATTTTTTGTTTTTAAATAAATGTCAAAATTAATCTAAATTTAATATTTCATATAGGGTTGCGAAGAATTTCTCTTGTCACATTTGAAAAATAAGTTTTATCTGCCAAATCTGCATATTTTTTATTTGAAAATCCTCAAGTTCAAGTCGTTTTTACAGTTTATTTTAAAGCTTGAATCTGAGTGAGTGTCCACAGTCTGAATCTGTGTCGAAGGGCTATATTGATAACACAGCCCCACAAAAAAAAAAGTGGGGTATACTTTTGATGCGATATATCAGATCCGTAGTATTTTTGCCCGCTGATCACGAATCTGACGTCAGAATATCGCCATCACATCTCAATTTTTTTCTAACCTCAAAAAATAGGTAAAAATTAAGAAAAATATACTCCTAAAAAAATTGATTCAAGCTTTTTCATGAATCCAAAGATGTATTAATATGTATTCGGACACGCTAAGCTAATATTCATCGGTTGGATTGAGCCATACAGTTCTGTTGTCTTTCTAACCTCAATAAATCAGACAGATATAGTGCTTCTCGAATGCAAAAACGAATTCAAATTAAAATTCAATCGATCCTTACCAAATTTGGTACACGGGGATTTTTTGGGTCGCTGATCACGAATCTGAGGTTGGATTTGCAAAATTCAAGATGGCAGATGTTTTCGCGCCATTTTGAACGCCCAGAAAATTTATCGGTCGATTTTTATTCTTCTACCTGCATCCAGGGCACCTCCACGTGGTGACGGTGGGCAACGGTGTTACTCCACTAGCCGGCAGAGTCCCTGGATAACGGCTTAGATGCCGTCATGGCAGGTAGAAGAAAGAGAATTACGATGCAGGGACTCGGAAACCCAGTATCGGCGGTTGGTCAGGGTGGGAATGCGGGCCCGCAGCCGTCGTCATCCAGCGACCGTAGCTCTTCATGTGTGGGTGACTTGGCTCATGTAGAGTGTAATGCTACAAGAAAACGGTCTCACGGTACAAGGACTTTTCATAAGTGCGATAAAAACAGTGATTCATTTTGTTATATTTGCTGTCAACACGTATTGAGTAAAATGGGGTCACCGATAACGGATAAGATTAAAACCTTATATAAGGATTGTTTTAACATTGAAATACAGCACCAGGATACAGATTGGGTTCCCCACATCATTTGCAGTTCTTGCAAAATAATGTTGTACATCAATAAGAAGGCGATTAAATATTCCAGACCAGCAATATGGAATAGACCATACAGTAAAAATGATTGCTACTTTTGTATGAATGTTGTATCTAGGCATAACCGAAAAAATAAAAGCACTATTACTTATAACGATGTTTCGACAGTAACAAGACCAACTAAACTAATTCCGCCTCCTGAACCACTTGATGCTGATGATTTCACCTTATCAGTTCATGCCGAAAACATTGAGACTGTCGAAAAAGATTCAAACACTGTTACTAATGAATGTTCTAGTGACAACCTATCATATACTAGTGACAAAGATAAACAATTTCTACCATACAACCGTAAACCAGAACCAATACTCGTATCACAGTCAGAACTTAGTGATCTAGTCAGAGATTTAGGCTTATCCGAAGATGGATCAGAGCATCTTGCTTCCTTTTTAAAGAAAAGACATTTACTTAAGCCAGAAGCTACGATTTCTTATTATAGAAACAGAGATGAAGAATTTCGAAAATATTTCACAATGGACGAGGAATTGTCACTTTCATATTGTACCGATGTAAAAGGTCTAATGGATGAATTTCAAAATAACTCATACGATCCTGAAGAATGGAGACTGTTCATTGATTCTTCTAAACGGAGCATTAAGGCAGTTTTGCTGCATAATACCAACGTTTACGCTCCCATTCCGATTGCTCATTCCACAGTTATGGAAAAGCAATATGAAAAAATAAAGCAGCTTTTGATAAAAATAAAATATGCTGATCATAACTGGAAAATTTGTGGAGATCTGAAAATTGTAACAATATTGCTTGGCCAACAGTCAGGGTTTACACTTTATCCCTGTTATAAATGTCTGTGGAATAGCAGAGACAGGGAACGTCATTATAAGAAAAAAATTTGGCCAACAAGAGAATCGTTCACTCCTGGTGAAAATAATGTATTGTTTCCACCATTGGTAGATCCAGGAAAAGTTCTTATTCCCCCGCTTCACATTAAGCTTGGACTTATGAAGCAATTCACGAGAGCATTAGATACAAACGGCCCATGTTTCAAATATTTGCATAAAAAATTTCCGTATTTGACGGGCCACAAATAAGAAAATTGTTTCAAGATTCATTATTTGTTACTAAAATGAATAAAGTTGAAAAAGCTGCTTGGCTTAGTTTTAAAGAAGTCGCAACAAACTTTTTGGGAAATAATAAAAGTCCTAAGTACAAAGAAATAGTCGAGAAAATGGTAAAAAATTTTCAAACATTAGGTTGCTTAATGAATGAATCTAAAATTACATTTCCTGGACTCCCACATCGATGATTTCCCAGATAATCTTGGTGACTACAGTGAGGAGCAAGGGGAACGTTTTCACCAAGATCTGAAAATCATAGACAATCGGTATCAAGGACGATGGGATGACCATATACTAGCGGACTATTGCTGGTCGCTAAAAAGAGAAACAAGTCCTCAAAAGCGTTTGGGCAGAAAGCCTTTGAATAGGTCATTCGCGGAAAAAAGAACAAGATACAGCCAAAAAAAGGAAAGTTAGGCGCGGGTGTAACCTTCGCAATTCTAGGGCTTAAGGGTCTACTATTTGAGAGTGTATGGTTTAAAAGTCCTGGTTTTGAGTTTATTGGGTCTCATTTTTAAAGGTTTAAGAGTATCAGGTTTGAGGATTCCCCAACTGTATACCAAATTTGGTAGGAATCGGTCGGTTTTTCAAAAATTTTGTCCGCCATCTTGGATCCGCCATTTTGAATTTTGCAAATCCGACCTCAGATTCATGATCAGCAACCCAAAAAACCCCCGTGTACCAAATTTGGTAAGAATCGGTTGAATTTTAATTTGAATTCGTTTTTGCATTCGAGAAGCACTATATCTGTCTGATTTATTGAGGTTAGAAAGAAAACAGAACTGTATGGCTTAATCAAACCGATGAATATTAGCTTAGCGTGTCCGAATACATATTAATACATCTTTGGATTCATGAAAAAGCTTGAATCAATTTTTTAGGAGTATATTTTTCTTAATTTTTACTAATTTTTACCTATTTTTTGAGGTTAGAAAAAAATTGAGATATGATGGCGATATTCTGACGTCAGATTCGTGATCAGCGGGCAAAAATACTACGGATCTGATATATCGCATCAAAAGTATACCCCACTTTTTTTTTGTGAGGCTGTGTAATGTTTCAAAAAACTGTTTAAAAAATCATTCTCTTACAATATAATTAATATGATAAATAGACTCAATATTTTCAAAACTTATCAGTAGCCTGCATGGCTCAAATACTAGTTGAAGAAACAACAGGTCCAGATAATCTTACAACTGCTGTCATAATTGTAAGATTATCTGGTTTTTATATCTTTTTCGTTGTTTGCTACCTTCTAATTGCTAATTGCTTACAATATTTTCGTTACAAAAACTTAAAAATTAAAAAGAAAAAGTTGCCTTTTTAAGGTTTTCATATGTGTTTCTAATTATAATTGCTTGAATTATTTAAACTTACCTTTTTACATTTCAAATTCTAACACTTTATTATCTTATTGTCTTTCAGATTCACTAAAAGGGTCCAAAATTTTACTTTTGTTGTCATAGAGTCTAAAACCTATAGCTGTCCCGTTAACCCATGTTTTCCATAATGGAATATTTTGCATTGAAATTATTGCCAGCTAAACGTTTTCATAAAAATAATCATGTAAAGATCACGAGTTGCATCTTTGGAACAGTTTTTGAAGGGGTTACATACACCTCGAATTTTCAAAAATTCAGATTCTTATTCTCTATACTTTTAAGAACTATTCAAAGAAAAAACTTTAAAAAAATTTCATTCCATTACAAAGTTACAGCATTAAATGTGATCTGGCGTGAGACTGGGACCGCTACCTGTTTTCAGACACTGCAATACTACTCAGTCATTTTTTAATACTTTTTAACTTAAATCTTAATAATTACTTTTTCTACAAAATGTCGAGAGATTTTTTAAATTTTGCAATTTTTTATCAATAATTAAACATAAATTTTTTGGTGGAAAATTGCGTACCAAAGTTTGAAACATAGTATTTTTTTATTTTTGAAAAAAGGACATTCGAGAATTTTAACTACTACATTATTTTACAAGGTTAATTTTTATTTTTGCAGATTGGATTATTTTTTGTGAAGTTATTCTGAAGGCAAGGAGGTGATATAGTTTTCATCAGTGGTCCATTCAACCCGATAAAAAATAATGTTGACATTTAAAACATACTTAAAAAATATATATAATTTAAAGTGCATTAAAAATATATAATCGCCATTCTTTTGTATTATTCACTTAATAAGTTTTAAAATATTTTATTTAAATATACATGTTTCTTTACGGTGCTCAGGTGTATGCAACCCCTTAATACAATATTTCATTTTTACCATTTTAGTTAGAAATAAAAAGCAATGTTCTCCTCTTATAGTGTACAGCTTTAAAACTTCTTTTTGTAGTTTTAGAGTTAGATCTTTCAAGTGAATCAGGTAATAAATATAATAATATGAATTTTTTTTAAGGGTATAGCACACGTGCTGCAGGGAAGAAGTCCCTAAAGCGCTACAAGAGCGACACGTGTGCGGAAAAAGCGATTCACGTTGTTCTTGAATCGCTGTAAATTGTACTCGGTGGGAAACACAGTCCTGGGTAAATTATTCCAAAGGGATGATGTTCTCCTTATAAAAGACTGCTTGAAAAGCGTTGTACGAGGAGTAACAAGCTGAACCTCATACGGATGTGAAGTATTAGCGCGACGTGTACTGCTAACATGCACCGCTCTGGGACGAATTAAGCGGACCACATCCTTCAAACACTTTCCATGAAAATACTTGTAGAATAGGCTCAAGTCGCCAACCGTTCTTCGATGCTCCAGCGAATCAAGGCCGTCGGTCTCTCCGGGTAGTTATTTGGCAAGGTCTACTTGCCTTTTTTAGGTATCGGCTAAATTGTGGCACATTTCCAGCAGGAAGGAATTATTCCCTTTCTGTAGGATAGGTTAAAAAGTCTACAGAAAACTGGTGTTAGTTCCCCTGCACAGTTTTTGAGAACAATGACAGGTATTCCGTCAGCGCCAGAAGTTTTTTTGGTGTCTGGCTTCATTAAAATACGTTTTTTTTATGATACGCTGTCTGAAGAAAATATCGGGCATCCTTGACTGCACTATAAGAATATTAGGTGGTGTTTTTCCTTGGAAGTCGACAGTAGAATGTGAAGCAAAATGTTCGGTCAACAAGTTCGCTTTTTCAACAGGTGTCGTTGCAATAAAATTATCTGGCCGTGTGAGTGGTGGTATGGTGGATTTGGTGAAATTTTGACTGACTGCCTTAGCGACTGACCAAAAGGACCTGGAATTGTTGGGACAAGCGAGAAGTTTGTTTCTAATTCGTTGACTGTGTGCCTCCTTGGTTTCGTCGATAATTTCTTTGCATCTGTTCCTGGTACGAACAAAGATGTTACGGTTTATGGGGTTAGGATTTTCACACCATTGTCGGTAGGAAAGATGTTTAGAAGCAACAGCTTCTATGCATTTTTGGTCAAACCAAGGCTTGTCGTTGGAAGGGCATTTGTTCGAAAAAAGGATGTAAGCCTTCATACCTGCCAAAATAACATCGGAAACCTCCCTGGCGCAGTCAGATGGGTCGTCGAATCGAAAACAAACGTCTAACCAGGGGAAAGTTCGAGAATATTCCATGAGTTCTTCCCATTTAGCAGATTTGTAGTGCCAAATGTTGCGCGGTTTAGGCGCCTTTCTGTCTCTGATTGGTAGGATACACGATATCGAAAGTAGTTTTATGGTCAGAAGAACCTAACGGCGGATTTACGCTGACCATGTAAATCTCCGGATTGGTGGTTAAAAACAGATCAAGAGGACTGGCGAACTCCCCGTCTCGATCAGGGATCCGTGTTGGTTCGTCAATAAGCTGAATTAAACCACAACTGATTGAAAATGATTCGACTTCACGCTGTTGTGACAGTGCTGGTTTTAATCAATAATATAAATTCCATTATTATATTACCTAGATAAAATGGCTCACGCGATTTTCGACAGCAGTTAGAGCTTATATTATTATAAAACTTAAAAATCAGATAAACTGCAGATTGACTAGTCCTTAACAAGTGGAAAGATTTAAGAACTTGATTATATTTAAAAAAAATATATACGTCATTAATATATTCAAATATAGACAGATAATTTTCAGGTTAACCTACGGACTGAAAAAATTTAAAGTCATGCTTATGTTTGAGAAAATATATGTTATATAAAAAATATATTAAAATATCCGAGATAAGATGTCACGATAATAACAATGGAATAGATGAGATACGTTGTAATAATTTTGGCAAGAAGTAGGTATATTGGATAAACCAGAAGGTGGATTTAAACAAGATTTAAAGATTAGTTTTGTGGTAAAGAAAATAAAAATAATCAAGGATTGCGGTACATGCTCTTGAACCTAAGCGTATAGTAATATTAGATAACTAATTAAAAATGTATCAAATAATAATGTATTTTTTTTATGGGTCTAGCACACGTGCAACAGGGAAGTCCCTAAAGCACTTCAACAACAATAACAACCTGAACCTCATACGGATGTGAAGTATTAGTGCGACGTGTATGTCTAATATGCACCGCTCTGAGAGGAATTAAACGGGCTACATCCTTCAAACACTTTCCATGAAAAGACTTGAAGAACAGACTCAAGTCGCCAACCGTTCTTCGATTCCAGCGAATCAAGGCCGCCGGTTAGTTCCAGACGAACAGCTCTTCTCTGAACAGAATCCAACAAATGCATTGTGTATTTGGGAGCGGAGCCCCAAACATAGGAGCAGTATTCCATAGTTGGTCGAATTTAAGCTTTGTAAAGAGTTAACAGTTGTTGTGGAGTGTAAAGCTTTCTGGTTCGAAATAATATTCCCAACTTTTGAGAAGCTCTCCTTGCTATACCTGCGACATGTTCATGCCAGGACATATTTGCTCCTAAATTAACGCCCAACAAATTGAGTGCCCCGACATAACTATGTCGGGTTCAGCAACGTTAAGTTTTTTAGAAAAAACCACCGTTTGGGTTTTTGTAGCGTTAAATTCCACTTGGTTACTGTCACCCTAAGATAGAATTTCTTCCAGATCTTTGTTAAGTTGAACGACCTCCTGCTGTCTGCGGATATTCGCCTGAGTAGCCGATGTCCGAGCATTCAAAGTGAATGAAAAGATAAGCGTACTGTCACCTGCAAAGCTGTAGATTGAATCCCTGGTCTTTTCCAGCAGATCGTTAATGTAAATAGGAGATTAAGCACATGGAAAAGTATTGAAACTATAAAATCTAAAAATAGTCTAAATAAAGGCAGTTAGATGCTTTGTTCTTTAAAGTTCTCTGTTCAAATTACTTAACCAGAACTTAACCTATATTTATAATTGACCGACTCTGCTCAAGTAAATCCCAATCTTAGTGTAGATAGTCTAGTTTTCAATCTTAGGTTTAGTCATTAATTGTTAATGATTATGTTAATATGGTTAGCGAAACAAATGTCGAGTGTTTAGTGTAGTAGTGATAACTCATACGTAATAACAATTCAATTTAAAGTTAAATTATGGATTGAAATAAGCTCTATATTATTACGCCTAAAAAAAAGATTAATACTTTCTTTACTAAAATCAAGTACTGTATTCATGAACAATATCACCGTCGGAGATTATTGTATTCCTTCTTTCTTATTTTTTTTCCCATATAGCAGAATTTTAGCAAGAATAGTTAGTGGAGGTTAATGTCAGATTCCAGTTGTAAAATATATCTGGGCTTAATATCTTACCGTTGCATTTAATATATCGCGTAGTAATACCTGGATTAAGTTTTTGTTTAGTGTGCAGAAGTCAAATTTTGTATTTATTTTAAAATTGCCTGTTTATGGTGAAAGTTATCTATAAATGACACTACTATTTTTTTTTATTATTGACATTAGCCAGTAGCAATTTTCAAAAGGCCTGTTCTGAATAATAAAGGAACCTAAATTTACGTTATAACGTTATAAAGTGTGTGGCCAAAAAAAATAGACGTCCTAGGTGTTTATTGTCATTCTTTTTAATTTGTATAGGGTGTACCAAAAATTTGTATTAAAATGCTTTGTTTAATTCATTTGGAAATCTATGGTTGATTCGAAATATACAGTTTGTGATAAAATTTGTACCTAAAACAATTCAGTTCAGAATTTCCAAGAAAGGGCAGTTACATTAAAGGATATAAATCTGAATAGAATGTCTTCTAATTTCAAATCAGTCAATAACCATCTCTATTTAAACGAAATTAACGAATTTTACGAATAAACAGGAAGTTGACATTTTTTGAGGAAATTGAACAGTAAAATATGCATGTGAAAGTAGTTTTATTTCAATTAAAATTGCTAGGGTCTATAAAAACAGTTTCATTTGAATATCTCAGAAATTATTCGATTTAGGTATATAGTACATTATATCGAAAGAGTCTAAAATCTGCCACAGTACCTAAATATTTGAAAAAAATCTTACGTGGATTTCTAATAGAAACAAATGGGTAAAGATAATTTATTACATATCTTCAAATATCTCAAGTAAGACAACGAGAATAAGAAACATAAAATTAGAATCTGTGAAAAAAACAAAAGAATCTATAAAGGAGAAAAAGGACTATACAAAAAATGGCTGAATACACAATCAGAAGCAGATCTGCAGACATATAAAGAGAAAAATGCAGAAACGAGAAGGATGATAAACAAAGAAAAGAACGAGAGACGGAAAAAAAAACGTGCGAACAACAGTATATAGGAGGAACTAGAAGCACAGAGTCATGGAGAATAATTAAAGCATTAAGGACCAACAAAAGAGAGAAGATGTATATAGAGTATATCCCGGAAAGCGAGTGGGAAGAATATTATAAAAAACTGCTAACAGAAGACAGACAAGAATTTCAAGAAGAGAACCCTGAAGAAGAACAGAATAAGGAAAAAAAAGATAGAACTAAGCTATGAAGAGTAAAGAAGACGACAAAAATACTCAAAAATAAATAAATCTGCAGGGCCTGGAGGTGTGGTAAACGAAATGATTAAGTACGGGTCTAATAAATTACATCGAATTCTGAGTGATAAATGGAGAAAAAATACCAGAGGAATGGTCAAAAGCCTATATAGTATCTATATTTAAAAAGGGAGACCGCAGAAAATGCACAAACTATAGAGGCCTAATCATAATATCGAGTATGGGGCGTTTGTATGGAAGAATTATTAAAAATATCATAGAGGAAAATATAAAAGGAAAAATTGGAGAAGACCAAGCAACCTTTACGGCCAGAAAAATCAAGTATAGACCACATATACACTATAAAACAAACAATGGAAACAAAACTGGCAAAGAATAGAGAAGTTCTTCTAGTCTTCATAGACATACGAAAGGCCTATGGCTCAATACCAAGACAAAGATTATGGAACGCAATGAAAGAAATAGGCATTGACAAAGAACTAATATACGCAGTAAAAGCTCTCTACGAAAACAACTTATTGAAAATAAAAATAGGACATAAAATAGGGAAGAGACTCCAAACATCAAAAGACCTATTACAAGGATACTCTACATCCCCAACACAATTCAAAATATGCCTCGAACAAACATTAGAAAATGGAAGCAAAAATGTAGTGGAATGGGAGTTTCAATACGAGAAGATTACTTATATACGCTAAGTTTCGCAGACGATCAAGTAGTCATAGCGCAAGATCAGGCAGACCTCAGTTATATGGTAAGAAAACTGAAAGAAGAATACACTAAAGCAGAATTAGCAATAAACTTTGATAAAACGGAATATCTAACAACAAAGGAGGGAAATGTGGAAAAGCTAGAAGTCATAATGAAACAACAATCAAAGGAACCGATAGATTTAAATATTTAGGAACCATCATTTCAAAAACCGCAACATCAGAAGAAAAGATCAAAGCTAGATTAGGACAAACGTGGACATGCATAAGACATTAAATTCGATCCTGTGGGACAAACACATTACAAAGAGAAACAAAATACGCATATACAAATCAATAATATAAAGCATAATGACATACGGGTCAGAAACATGGACGATCAACAAAAGAAATAAATCTAAAATTAACGCGGTAGAGATGGAGTGTTGGAGAAGATGCTGTAGAGTGACACCACACACAAGAGAGAATACCAAATGAAGAAATAAGAAGTAGAATGAACATCAATGAGAACGCAATAAACACCACTGAAGAAAAACGATTAAAATGGTATGGACACATAAGACGGAGCGAAGATAATAGGTGGATAAAGAAAATAACGGAGTGGAGCCATATAGGGAGAAGAAAAAGAGGACGACCTAGACGATCGTGGAGAGACGATGTAAACGAGGCTATGGAGGACAGGGGTCTAACAGATGGAGACTAGGAAGATAGAAACGGATGGAATCAAAGGCTGAGAGAAGGAAGACAGCGTCAGCTGTAGAAAATCCTTGATATACATACAGAAATTATTCGATTTAGGTATATAGTACATTATATCGAGAGAGTCTAAAATCTGCCACAGTACCTAAATATTCGAAAATAATCTTACGTGGATTTCTAATAAAAACAAATGCGTATAGATAATTTATTACATATCTTTAAATATCTCAAGTATGTCTGCATAATTAATATCTCAAAAGATAACGCGACTATCAGTACCGTCTACTACTGTTTCAAGTAATCTTGGTAACATGTACACGTTTGTATATACGTAGATTTTCCATTTTATCATTTATTCATTTATTCGCCATTATTTTAAATATTAAATGTGACTGTTTCAATCATACCAACATATTACTAACATCCAGTAACCAGTTTAGGGCGGCAATTACCATAATGTTGTTCACAAAATTACCTAGCGCCATAAATCAAAAAGAAATGGAAATATTTTAGCATTTTTGAGTTAATTTTCACTAATCTTTCTTCCTGAAATGCAACTTTCTCGTTTTAAATATTGTTAGAATTTATGATTTGTCCAAAATTCATAATTTTGTCGAGGATGTGTTTTAAATTATCTACCTATCTATAAAGAAAAACTAGTACAGCTTAAATAAAATTAGTTTTCCAAATAACTATCGTATACATTTAATCAGGTAGTTTCTAAGTTGTTAAATTTATCCAACAAAAATCTTTGTTTAACGACTCAAAAAAAAAACGATGTTGTGGCGTCTTTCAACAGATCATCTAAAAAAAATTTCGACCCTTCGGCTTTTGAACAAAAGAAGTGACATGGTACTAAATCATAGCTAGGTATAAGCTAGATATTGCAACTCGGTGAAATCACAGCTTTCGCTGTGCTCAAACTGTGCTAGTCTTCTAAACGAACTAAGTTTTCGTCTTCTTTAGAGGTGAAGATCACTTATAAATCCATTGCATCGACTCCTGCTTCTTAGGATATTCTCAATAGAATAATCTACCGTCATCTGCGAGAATTCATGAAAAATACCTTTAATCGTTTCCTAAATAGGATATGTGCTCTTGGGAAATTTCTTAAATCGCATATTTCCTCTCTAGTGTAGAAAGTTCGGGACTCCATTATTTAAAAATTGTTTTAATTCCTAAATCTACAAGCACAATCTTGAAAATGGTAGTTTCAGGTACTCTATCTTCTACTACAAGCATTGTGATTTTCACTAATCGATC
Source organism: Pachyrhynchus sulphureomaculatus (assembly GCA_019049505.1). Classification (NCBI taxonomy): domain Eukaryota; kingdom Metazoa; phylum Arthropoda; class Insecta; order Coleoptera; family Curculionidae; genus Pachyrhynchus; species Pachyrhynchus sulphureomaculatus. Next base: position 94,273,473 of record CM032447.1, read on the forward strand.
CGAAAGCAGCAAATACTTAACAAGCATGATAGTTTCCTCACTTCTTCACACTACTGGTTTCCTGATTTGGATTATACTGAATTGAGTGTCGACCAATCGAAGCTCTTTAGATCAAAATTTTATTTGAAAATAAAATGTACCGTCGTTGTTGTAGGCCTGAAACATGCTCTCATTATTAATTTTTGATATATTTTCCTTTTTAATGAAAAACTCACTATGTAATACTCTAAATTACTTACAATGTATATATATATATATATATATATATATATATATATATATATATATATATATATATATATGTATATATCTAAAAACTGATCGCGGGAAAAAGATTTGGCTACAATGAAGAAGTTATCACCGAAACTGCAGCCTGTTTTGCAGGCACAGACATATTCTTCTGTAAGAAAGATATAGAAATGTTAGAAAAGCGTTGGACTGATTGTATTGTTCTTGAGGGAGACTGTATTGATGAATAAAGTCGAATTTTGCAAAAAAAAAAATGTGTTTTAAGTAGCTAGACCAAAACTTTTCAACCTACGTGTTATATGATCGTGAAAATCTTCAACCTTTCAGTATTTACAACTCAAATGAAATTTATATTCTGAACATATTCCTCCATTCTAGGTTTTTAATTGAAATGATTTTGAAATTTTTCTTGAAGTGCCATACCCGATACGGACGTAGGCGAACCTCTCGCCATTGCTTGTGGTTGGTGCCTTTCTAGGTATTTCCAAGACAAAGAAGATCTACAGTTTAATGCCGGTTCTGAGAAGTGACAGTCATGTTGAAAAGTTTTCTATTTTATTATTTATTTATCTTTCTTTTTAATATTATTTCCCAAGCTGAGATAGTAGTAAGTGGACACTAAATACACCACTACGATATAATATATATATATATATATATATATATATATATATATATATATATATATATATATATATATATATATATATATATAGATATATATATATATATATATATATATATATATATATATATATATATATATATATGTATATATATATATATATATATATATATATATATATATATATATATATATATATATATATATATATATATATATATATATATATATATATATATATATATATATATATATATATATATAATATATATATATATATATATATATATATATATATATATAAATATATGTATATGTTAATAGAAAAGTATTCTACAAATTTGTTAAAATAAGTTATGTTATTCTCGTCAATAATACTCTAATAGAAACTAATTTTTAGTAATTTTTAATGTTCCGTACGGAACTCTTATAAGATCAGTTCGGTGTCTGTACGTCTGTCTGTCTGTCTGTCTGTCTGTCTGTCTGTCTGTCTGTCTGCCACACTCGAGTTTCTCCGAAACTATTTGACATAGAAAGTTGAAATTTAGCACTAATATAGGAATTGATGTTCTCATCGGAACCGTATAATTTGAAAGTTAAATTTTAATTTAAGGTGTTAGTTTTGGGAGGATGAAATCGGAGTGAAAATAAAATTTTTTATCAAGTCATCGAGTGGGTTGTCAAATCGCTGTTTCCCCCCTTATCTCGAGAAGTACTGATCAAAAAATTTTGAAAAAATTCTGTAATATTCTTCACAGGACGTAGTTTAAACGAAAAATTACCTCGAGTGCATTACCTTTAATAATTTATCTGGTATATAAAAAAAACAAAAATTTCATGCTCATTAGTTTACATTAAAGATCGGAAAAAAAATTTGTTGAAAACTCATTTTGGGTGGGTTTTGTGAAGTCATTGATCATCTTATACATCTGTAACAAAAATTTTTAATTTAAAAACAACCACCTTACGGAACACTAATTGCGCAAGTCCGACTTGCACTTGGCCGGTTATTTTTGACTAGGCAGTCCAGATCAACAAAAATAGATCTTTGATCAGACAATGTCAATCATACATCTACTCAAATATGATAAAGAATATATATATATATATATATATATATATATATATATATATATATATACATATATATATATATATATATATATATATATATATATATATATATATATATATTTCTTGTAGAGACTGATAAAACATTATCTAACTTAGAACTTAATTGATCACAAAGTACTAGATATTTATATACCTTCTTTTAAGGTAAATTAACAATTTTTTGTTTGCTTTTGGTGCATGTAACCATGGTACACTTCATTAACTAAAAATAGAACTATTCTAGAACTTGTTTATGTCAACTAATTACCCAGAATGTTCTAAAATCCTATGAAAATTGTGTATTATAACACATGGTCAAACAGAATAATCTAGAAATTGATGAAAATGTATTCTTCTCGTCTAACTTATACGTGGAATGTTCTAGAACTTAACTAATTCTTTTTCATAATTGATCTGATACTTTTTGAAAATATTTAGCGTGTTAAGTTTCTTTTACCTAAAGTTTTGCAAAAATTTAGTATTTCATGTAATTTACATATACAGTAGGTATATGATTTGAGAATAGAATGTACCAGTTGACAAAATGTATTGATATCATTTAATCTGCTAGTAGAATTTAATAAGGACTTGTGACCATTGTGTATATCTACTACATGCCTACAATATTCTATAAATCTGTAAAAGTTATTATAAATTTCATCTAATTTGTTACAAAACGTTATGAAAAGCTATATAAAAAACACTTCTTGATTTTATGACGATAATGTGCATTCTTTTTACTTACTTGAACTTCTGTATTTTGACTAATTTCTCCAAAGAACATTCTAAAAAGTACATTTTTAGACAAGAGAAACTATTTATTCCATATCTATATCTAGTAATAACACAGTTACGCAAAAGTTCATTACTACGAACCAAAATACCTGGATCTAGTATATTTTTCGACGCTGAATTCGAATCCGTAGTTAAAAGAATGATTTATCGATCCCTTGAAATGGGGTAAAACTATAATAATAATATCGTGACTCTTAATGAAAGATAAAATATCTGAATCCGGTGTAACAACCAGACATTACCCTTGAAGGGTTGAGAGTCGTCCCTATAGGGTGTACAAACCACCCTCACCTACGGAGGTATCTCATAAGTTTCAATAACGACGAAAAAATTTCAGGCTTTTGTAGTTTTAGGCAGGGTGAACAAATATGGAGCAAATTCGCTTGAACCATCGATACAGGATTATAAACTACCCTTAGAGAGTGGCAGAAACTACCCTTACGCTCTAACGATGCAGATGGATATTATTGAAATTCGGAAAGGATCAAGTACTATTATCCCATTGTGCCAAACAGTCACGACAATTAGATCATCTTCCTAATAAGGTAGAAAATTATCCCTAGGAGGAGGAAATTACCCCCTGGGACTGATGGATCTTAGACGTTCTAGTATATGAGAAAAACAATACAGGCTATATTTGTCCAGACTACGAAAGCCTATACTTTTTTCTCAGATGTTAGAACTTCGAAGATCTATCAATCCCAGGGGGTAGTCCCCCATCTTAGGGAAGATTTTCGACCTTATTAGGAAGATCATCTAGTTCTCTTGAATGTTTGGCATAAAGAGATAAAAATACTTGAACTTTTCCGAATTTCAGTAACATCCAAATGCATCATTAGAGCGTAGGGGTAGTTTCTACTACCTTCTAAGGGTAGTTTATAGTCGTGAATCGGTGGTTCAAGCAAATCTACTTTACGTTTTTTCACCTTGCCTAAAACTACAAAAGCCTGGACTTTTCTCGTCGTTATTGAAACTTATGAGATACCTCCGTAGATGGGGGTGATTTTTACACCCTATAGAGGTGAGTCTCAACCCTTTAAGGGTAATGTCTGGTTGTCACACCAGATTCCGATATTTTGTCCTAAGAGCTGGAAGAATTTGTCCTTTCCACATGTTATTTAAACTCACGTGCGTTATTTGAGTTTTAGAGGTACTTTTCACTCCTGTAATGGTGGATTTTGGTTTAATTAATAAAAATAGCTCGCTGTGATTTAAATACATATCCTCTTCTATAGATTATAAAATATCTACCATTTTTCACACTTCATTAAGAGTCGTTATATTATTCCTATAGTTTTACCCCATTTCAAGGGATGTTTTTGGTAAAAAAAATGACACGATAAATCTATATTTAATTAGGGATCCAAATTTAGCGTTGAAAAATATACTAGGTTCATGAATCTTAGTTCGCGGCAATGAACTTTTTTTATTGTGTGACTGTGTAATTATTTCGCCTACTACAGTGAGTAGTAAGAAACCTGTATAAAAAGTATTTATGATGATTGTTAGTCCAAATTAGTAAATAATAACAAACTTCGAGGACTTCGTCCAAAGCAAAATCAATTCAGATCTTTTAAACATACGGAGTTCTAAAATCGCAAATGAAATATTAAATTTTTCAAATCATTTAGAATGAACTAATGTATGTTCTCTCAATATATTCTTATACAGAACGGTCTGAAAAAGACTCTAGCATTTGCAAGGTAAATAAAACAAGGTATAAGTTAATTAAGCTTATTATCTCACCTTTTTAAATTTAGTACATATTTTTTTCTTTATAATATATTATTGATTAAGAGAAGATCTAAAACGTTATAAACGGTTTATTTCCATAGCTGTAATAAGTCTCATTCCATGATCGATAGGCATTTCCTTTGAGATCTGGTAAGATTTCTAATGTTCCATTTATGTTAAGGTATTGCAGATTATCAGGAGTAGCGGTGGGCCAAATGACATTATTAAATAGTTCACTCTCTTCTGGGGTTGGATTTCTGAAATAATATAAAAATACGTTAGTTTTTCTTGCAGTACAGTCAAGAAAATTCCAGATAAGAAGTGATTGGAGAGAGAAGATGTTCATTTTTTTCAGTTATTTGAATGATACAAATGCGTTTCAAACCATCTGTACAAAAATGTCTATTAATGCTTGATGAAAAATAATTGAGAGCATACGAGGGTGAATTGAAAAATCTTTTAAAAAATAAGGTGAATAACATTCTTTTGCAAAAATAAAGATTTATTTCGTAACATAATCTCCATTGAGCTCAATACATCACAGATATTCCCTTTCCTCGACGAAAATTTCTTCCTTTCATGCCAATTGTTGAGGTTAGGAAATAAAAAAAGTCAAGTCAAAGTAGATTATTTATCAGAATGCTTCTTTCTCCTCCTTCTCCTCTCAACACACAGAGTGCCTCCTCCTCCCAATACACATAGTGTCTCCCCCTCCAAACACATATAGTGCCTCCTGCACCCAACCCACATAGTTCCTCCTCCTCCCAAGATAGAATCATAGATATTTATATATTATTTACCTACTATGATTTGCCTTACCCACCTCCCCCTGAAATATTTTCATATATTGAACATATATTGCAGGACAAATCTCACCACTATGAAAAGAATTGAGGGGAGCTAAGAATTATATGAAGACTCGTCAAATTGTTATGTGTATTCAGTAATATAAAAATTTAATGTCAACATCTAACCAATCTATTAGTTATTTGCAACCAAATTAGTTAACGAACAGTTTTATTATTCTATGCATAGTAAACCAGATTGGGCCAATTACACAGTCCCACAAAAAAAAAGTTCATTAATTCGCACTAAAATTCATGGATCTAGGGTATTTTTCGACGCCGAATTCGAATTCGTGTCATTTTTCTGGCCAAAAACATCCCTTGAAATGGCATAAAACTATAGTAATATTGTATGTTGGAAAATTATAATATACTTGACGGAAATCCGAAAATATTTCATCAAGTGTAAAAAATTTATTATTTTTAGTCAAGTTGGAGATTGTTATAAGGGTATATTTCAGAATTTAAAAATTCATTTGTGTTTCTTAATTCACAAAGATCAATATTACTCATATTACCAAGTCTATTGTTTTGGAAATCAATTAATACATGACGCGGAGTCTCAAATTTTGTAGAAGTGTTTACAGATCCAATGTGTCTTGTAATTTCTGATAATTTAAGATATTCAACTAATTCCCAACTTCAAAAAGTGATGAGAATGTCATTATCTCTATTGATAAGTTTAGTAAGAGCCTAGGTCTTAAAGGATGGCTACAGTAAGAGAAGAAACACTCCCGCAAAGTTTCGTTATTGTATTGCTAGGTTTTTCAACTTCAATAGTGGTTATTAGGGCATTACTATCATCGTTATTTCTTATGAGAATTAGTTTCTGTTGGGAATTCAAAATTATCTTTTATAATCCTCAAAAAATTCTAAATATATATTTAATGGAATACATAAAGATATATTTCCTTTATCATGGGTCATAATATTTTCTCCTGATTTTGCTTTTGCTTTTAGATACCATCTTCCATCTATCTTTACACTTTCGTTTTGATTTTAAGATATGTAGATCTTAAGTCTAGAATTTCTTCTGATATCTCTAACAGAATGGTTAACAATATCATTTAAAATATAATGTAATTCTTTGAATAAGAATGCTGATGCATTGTTGATTAATAGGGTATTTTTAATGAAATATTGTCTCCTCTGGTTACTTGTAATTCTAAATAAATCTCACTTCTGCAAGGTAGAGATATTTTTCTGTTTCTTGCGGAACAATTCTTATTTCGTCATTGGGTTTAAGTTTTGTAGGATTACAAGGATCACAAGCTTAAAATTGACTCATCCCAAAGAGCATTTTCTTAAACAATCAAATATTTCATTGTTATTTAAGTTTAAAACCTAAATTCAGGAGAAATTTCCGATTTAAGCGTGATAACCCTCGTGAGTTTGATTTAATGCTATATAAAATTCTCTGCTCTCTTTATTTTTTGTATCAAACTTCGTAATAAGATTTAAGCTGTGTGTTGGAAGGAAAAAGCACCATGTGTTTTGGGAGGAGGAAGCACTATATATATTGGGAGGAGGAGGCACTTTGCGTATTAGGCGGAAAAGGAGGAGGCGAAGACATTCCCACAAATAACCTACTTACTTGGTACTAAATCTGGGGAATAGAGTAGATGGGAAACTATCTCGAAGCCCAGATCGTGCAATTGCAACGGCCTACGGCTGAGCAGGCGCAATGTTCTGATGAGCACTTATTGGGCGCTAGCCTTGGTCGCGTCTATTTTAACTCAGTATGCAAACGGTTTAACAACGTTGCCTAATTATAGCCAGTCAGTGTTTTAACCATCTCCAAATAGTCAATCATGATGATACTCCGTAAGTCCCAAAACAGTTGCCATTACTTTTCCCACCGATAAAACTGTTTCAGCCGTAGTAGCAGCTCCATATTTTATCTACAGTCTCATAACGTCACGAGAGGTCCTTCATATTACGCTGTAATTTTTCTAAACATAATTTTGAAATTTTCTTCCCCGCGCCAGTAACGCGCACTCAGATCTTTTAATTTTTAGAACTTAATGCGGGATAATATGTACCCATTCATATAAGATGCCTACCATCTCAATAATCTCACGAAATTTAATGTGATGATTTTCTATCAATCGGGCATCCCGCAGCATCTGTAATGCTTGTAAGCCCACTTTTAAATTCATTTATCCAGTATTAAATGATCTTGAGTGCTGGTACAAAGTCTCCATAAGCTTCTTTCATGTAGATTTCTATCTGAACCGCAGCTCACTTTTTTATATATAAATGTTTTATTACGGCACGATATTCGGCTTTATCCGTTTCTACAAAACGTGTAACACTAGTCACTTGCACTAGCAGCAATAAACTGTACGTTACATATGGGTAAAACTTTCAACACAACTATTACAAGAATCACGCTTACACAACAATCATGTTACTTAACAAAATTTCCCGCCATTTCGCAGAAATTTACTACACCATGCTAATATTCCAACAGTTTTAAAATGATTTAAGCAGCAGAATGTAAGGTATTACTAGATACTTATTAAACGAGAAAATTAAATATATTTGATATCAAGATTATTAGTCCACAAAACGTTAACAAGATATTCGTTTTGTCAAAAATTTTAAAGTCATCATTCGCATCAATTTCTATTTCCTACATAACAACCGATAAATATTTTTAAAATTGCGAAGCCCTATTTGACGAACAACTTTTTATAAAGAAATAATTATTTGAAGTACTTACAAATACTTTGCAAAGTTAGTCCAAAGTTTAACCATTCTCTTTTGCACTAACAAATTAGAGGGATCAGTGTCATTAGCAGATTGGGTCATATTAAATAGAAATGGTAACTCTGCACCGTGAGAAGCTTTTTCGACGCCTATAAAAAAAGAGAATATTTAGTAATTTAGAAACAATTAGGCAGTTCTATATTTTCAACTCAAAAAACAAGTAGTCGATTTTGGACGTCTTTCTTCATTTGAAAGTAATAGTCAACATGCACCACCTTAACGCATACTTGCTTGCTTGCGAATAATATAATTTTTTTCTACTTAAACTATGAATATAAAATGTATTGCTGAGGTCATTATTTGCAATAACCATTATCCAGGAGACTACGAAAAATTAGTCCTACGTTTCGTCACTCTTAAATTATGCATTAACTCGAGAAAAAGTCAACAAGTTTAATATCGCTGTCAATATCAGAAAATTTTCTTTAATTCTAAGTTAATTTTTTTTTATCTTCACAAAACAAATCGTCTTATACTGAGAAAATATTCTTCTTTTTATAATTATAAAAAAAAGAATTAGTTTTATTTGCCTATGTATTAACATATTTGTTAGTTAGTTTATTACATTTTGAATTCTGAATAATTTTAAATTAGCTAAAGAAAGGTAGGGAGCATGAAAAAGTGGTAATCCATTAAAAAAAACTTACCATCAATATATGGTAGATGGTTATACCTTCCAAAGTAAGAAAACTGATAAAGATATACAGGAACGTACGCAGATTGAAGTTCAGCTTCCTTAACTAGGGCTCTGACAAATTTATTATCACTAACATACTGAAAATAATTATAATAAAAATATTAATGATATAATATATATTTATATATATATATATATATATATATATATATATATATATATATATATATATATATATATATATATATATATGAGTGTGTACGTATATACAAATGGGTAGTGGCGTTCGGCAGTTCTACCGAAAAACTATGTACAGAACAGACACCAGTGACTGAACCACCAAACAAACAAGAATTCACAGATTATTGGAAGAAAATCTGATCAGAACCCAAACTACACAGTAATAACACCCCCTGGATCAAAACCGAAGAAGATAAACATGAACATGGGACAGAACAAGAAAATTCCACATTAACTACACAAGAAATTACAGAAACACTCAAACAGACACACAACTCGAAATGCCCTGGAATAGACAATATAGAAAACTTCTGGTACAAACAGTTTGCAACCACACACGAAGCACTCACACATTAAATCAACAAAGCTATTCTACAACCACACACATTCCCCACTTTCATGACACAAGGAATAAAATATGTCAAACCCAAAAGCTCAGTCACTACAAACCCGTCAAACTACCGACTTATCGCCTATCTTTCAACCCTATACAAGATCATCACAGCCACAATTTTCAAGAAAATAGAACAACACCTAATAGACAACAATATTCTCACAAAAGAGCAGAAGGGGTGTAGGAAAACAGCAGCTGATCATATATAGCGTGATTATGGGACAAACCGGAAAAGAACACAGAAAACTTCACATCGGTTACATAGACTATAAAAAAGCCGTCGACTCCATATCCCACAGCTGGTTAATCAGAGCCCTAAAAATCTACAAAATCAACCAAAATCTGAGACAATTTCTCGAGCAAGTTATGAAAACATGAAAAACCAAAATCCACCTAAAAACATAAACCGAATGCATCCAAACAGAACAGCTGTACATCAGACTGGGTATATTTCAGGAAGATTCGCTCAGCGTTTGTGCTGACTTGGCTTGGGCCAGTCAGCCAAACATGGAACCACATTGACCAAATGTGAGGAAGAAGAATCAAAGTAAAAACAATAATAATAGTGACAATATAAATATGAAAGCATAATCATAATATTAAAAATAATGGTAAAAATGAATTTTTAAATTTAAAAAAATGGTAAATTAATATTCGATGTATTCGATTTTTGATAAAGAATTACAAAAAAATTGTTGGACTGGACTTAGGTAACAATGTCAACTCTAAGTTTATATTCTTTCTCACTTCGTCTCAGTTTGCGATATAAATTTATTTAGATAGCAATCCTTGCGCAGGATATAAATTATGTTATGAATATTATTTACTTATTATAATAATTACACTTATAAGATTATTTCAGTGTCTGTCCACCCATCCCTTTGTCTGTCTCTCACACTCGATTTTCTCAGAAACTATTTGACATAGAAAATTGAAATTTGGTGCTAATATAGAAACTGACGTCCTCATTAGAGCCATGTAGTTTTAAAAGTTAAGTTTTGACTTAAGGGAGTAGTTTTGGGGGTTGAAATAGGAAGTGATTTTTTTTTTACCTGGTTATCGAGTGGAGTGTCAAATGAAAGTTTGTAAAAACACGAGTTCAAAAATATATATAATGTAATACTTGCGTACACTTTTTTTTGTATTATTTTCAAAAAATCGCGAAAAATCGCTGCCTCCTCTTATCTTGAAAAGTACTGATCAAAAAAATTTTGAAAAAATTCTGGAATATTCTTCATAGGGTGTAGATTGAACGAAAGTTACCACGAGGTCATCAGTTTTCATTAAAGTTCGGGAAAAAAACTTTGTAGAAAACTCATTTGGAGTGTGTCTTATCATCATTTTATACCTTCGTAACAAAATTTTTTATTTTAAAAGCAATCAACGTACGGAATACTAATTGCCCAAGTTCAACTTGCACTTGATCGGTTACTCATTTTTAAAATGGAAATATAACAAGAATATTAGACTTTCTTTTCTAATTTAAAGTATTTTACACAACCGTTATCACCACTACACACTTTATTTTTGCGCTAGACGTGCGTTTCGCTGACGATCAGGACCGATGATTGACCAATGTCAGTTATCGAGTAAAATGCGCTTCAATTGCAAAAATGAAGTGTCTAGTGTAGTGGTGATAACTATTGTATAGCGTTATTGTACTAAAGATTCCAAAATCTCCACGTAGTTAAAATATCTTGTATTTACCTTGGTAAGACCAATTAAATTGGAAGAAAACGTGTCATTTCCTTGAAGATAAATGCTTTTTATTTTTTCAATAGCAGCTTCTTCGTCGCTAACATCTGGTCGGAGGTCTGATGGTAGTATTTTCTTCTGATCTCTATCGAGCATTGCGGCAAGGGCTTGAGCTGTAGCTAAGTCTACAATGAGCAAATAATCAGTTAAGCTATAAATAAAATATGTACCTGGTGCTATTGAAATATTTTATCTTTAAAGAAAAATTTTAAACAAGTAAAATTTACATTTATTCCAGTTAAGATAACTTGTATAAATAGCCATAATAAAATAATTAACAATAAATTGATACTGACTGCATTCGCTATTGTTTACAACCATATTAAACAGTAAAAGTTGACGTTCTGTCATTTTGTGTAATACGCTTTTGCCGAATGAGTCATCAAATTAAGGAAAATTAAATGCTAATAACAAATATATATGTAGTCCTATATGATTTATCCTTAAGTTAGTTGAATTTTCTGAATTATTTATGGTTTTAAATAATTAAGATTGCCAATTTTTTGTCCATATCTCCTATAGAAATATTAATAGCTAGAAAGTTTTTGAAAACTATACCCAGTGGTCTTCTTATTATTTAATCCCTTTATGTTAATTAGTTGTGGACAATCTAAAAACCATAAAGGTGTTATTTGAGTATAAAAATAGTAGTTATGAGGACTCGTTTCGTATGTTAGCTTATCATAGCTCAATCTTTAAAACACCTATGTTTATTGGTCTATTAGCACATACAACTTAAGGAAGTAATTTAGTCTTAGTAGATACAGATATTAATTACAATAATTTAATAAATTTATCCATAGATAAATACTCGTAGTTACTTTTCCAACCCCAATAATGTTGCGAAGTTAGGTAGTAAGTGTACCGATCTGTAAAAGTAACGAAAACAGACTCTCCTTTATGGTAATATTTTTCTTCTTTATTCTCAGTCATTATTGTGTATTTATCGCTATCTTCTTTTCATTCTCGCTGGAGTCCCAGTAAGAATAACACGGGCTACCTTTTACGATCTCACAAATGCGCCCTGGATTTTATGACAGTTGAACCACGAGACAAGGCTAGAGTGTTATAGTATTTATTAACCACCGAAGAAATCTTTATAAAGTTTAGTATTTTCAGAATAATTAACTATAGAACTTACTACTACGCTTTAATCACCGGCTTATTTTAGATAAGGTCTCACAAATATATAATATAGTATTCGCAAAACTCATAGGTTAGTTGCAGAAATATTTAAATAAAATTTACTAGAACAGATTTATTTTATGTTAATATGTTCACTATTACCAGCATAGCTTTATACACGTACAATGAGTAATTTAATTATTTAAATTGAAACAAGAAGGAATATTTAGAGGCATAAAACTAATAAAAATGACACCTCAGTTTTACTTTCAATTTTAACTGGCTTTGTAGATCTAAAATTTTAATATATTACTTAGTTAGTATTACCTGGAAGGAATGCAAGTCCTTCTTCAGCACAGATACCCAATAAAGTTGGTACTTGAGAAAAGTTTCCACTTTCAAATAGTACATAGGGAGATTCAGTTAGAAAAGCGTCTCTAGTTTCTATTTCCAATGCTGGCCAAGCATGCTCCTGCATAAAAAATTTAATACTTACTATTATTTCTAAAGTGAAACTAGATGTTTTCATTTATCTAAATATTTACTAAATCTGTATATTTTAAAATTTTACTTATAGCAATAATTCAACTCCATAATCCAATATAAAACTATAATATTTTTATTTAAGAAATTACAACCATTTTTAACTTTTTCAATATTTTCAGTATTTTATAGATAATTGTTTCCCATTAATATATACTATCCAGTATGTTTTTACATTACAGAGGAATAATTAGTCAATAAAAGATTTTTATTTAGGATTAGTCGGTTAAAATTTCCAATTAATTCCCGCGGCTTAAAAAAAAAAAAACATAATTTTTGCAAAAAATGCAATTACTGTTTTTTTCATAATTAATGCAAGTATATTTCCAAATATACGTTACATAATGATTTTTAATAAGAAAATTGACGGTATTTTTAAGATGCTCTAAATATTCATAATTAAACACCATGTTATATAGTGATAACATTCTAATTTCGTAGAAAAAATCTTACATCTTCCCCACTCAGCGATGAAGCTGCATTTACAATCTCTTCCACTGTTCTATTTATTAAAAAATGTTTAAGCTCTTGCGTGTCGTTTCCATAATCTCCTCCTGGTATTAAATTAGCCATTCTAAAAGCATATTCCTGTGGGTTAATAACAGCAGACGAATTCGTTAATCCGGAACCACTTTCAACAATTGCTGCCCTATATAAACCTAAAAGAAAAAAAAACACTGTAAGCTGCATGCGTTAATATGAACTAATATATGAAAGCTGATATTCTAAAGAATTGTAATTTGTAACTCTCTATGTTAAATATGAATTGTATAACTACATTTTAGTTTTCCGTACGGAACACTTCTGGGATCACTTCGGTATCCATCTGTCTGTCACATTCGATTTTCTACAAAACTATTTGACATAAGAAAGTTGCAATTTGTTACAAATATGGGAATTGATGGCCAAATTAGAGCCATATAGTCATACAGTCTGGAAAGTTGAATTTTGACTTGGGGGATGAAATCGGAAGTGAAAACAAATTTTTTTACCAGGCCATCGAGTGGGGTGTCAAATGAAAGTTTGTGAAAACACGAATTCAAAATTATATATGATGTAATACTATAATATAAATACTACAGTTTTCGTGGCATAATTTTAAAAAATATTGCCAAAAATCGATATCCCCGCTTATCGTAAAAATACTGATTAAAAATTTTGGAATAGTCTTTATAAAGTGTAGATTGAGCAAAAATTGTCAGGAGTACATTACGTCTGATAATTTATTTGATATGAGAAAAACTATGAAAATTATGTTCCTTGACGTATGGTGGAGGTTATTGTAATATACTTTTAAGTACATTACTGTAACTGAGTGGCGAGTCACTCTTGTACCGACGTATACTGTTATTTTATTTGTTTAGAATTAAACAAACATTTAAGTAGTAAATATTTGTTTTACTTTTGTTACTATATTCTATATTGAGCTGGACTAATTTATTGGCTATTAGGAAGATAAGATGCTATAACTATTATACATTATTGACTTAGAAAAAACGTGAAAATACATATTGGTTCTTAAGATGACCTAATTAACTTAGTCTAGGTAAGGATGTTATTTTATTTTATAAGCAATCACGGTACGGAACACTAATTGCGCAGGTCCAACTTGCATTTGACCGTTTTTTTTTAATAAGTTAGACTTTTTAAAATAAAAATTTTAATCTTCTCGGGTATTCAAAAATGTAAGTCTAATAATTTCTAATATTGGTTAGGATAAATGGACTCTTTATATAACCTTGACACTTTGGTGATCATGAATGAAACTTTTAAAAACTATTTAGAAACATCAAGGAAATTTGGAGCAACAGTTTCAAACAATATTTTCTTCGAACCTAGTGTTTAATATGAATATTTTAGGGAACTGTTAATTTAACATAAACAAAGTAATTTGTGATCATAACTATGGAAAAAAATAAAGTTTTATCACATAGAGTCTAAAGTGACATATGCTTATATTTTTGAATTTAGTGAAATATATTTTTGATTGAAAAATAATGGAAATTGCTAAGATCAAGAACAAGTTAGCGGTACACCACCAAATAGTAGATACAACAAATTTGATCATTTGTAATCTTCGACCATACAAATTCAATTGGCAATGCGAAAATATATAACACCAATTCTCACAATGCTGTGATACAAATAAAGCAAGTATTTTCCTGAAAAACTTAACTTTCTACATTATGGTCAATATATTCCATAAAATCAACAGTTGATGTTAAGAAAAACACAATTATTAGATAATTTTGTCAAATTGGTCTTAAAAAAATATCAGTTGGACAAGGTATGAAAAATTCGAAGATTTTAAGACGACAGTAAGTTAACCGGATTATAGCAAAGGCAAATAGTAAATGAGGAAAAAAAAATTGTTTTAAGAATAAGTAAAGAACGAATTAGATTATATCCAGCATTAAGGCAAATATGTGGCTCTTTGGCCAAACCATATGACTATTAGAAGTTCGTTTCAAATTATCAGAACAAAAAATACGTTAATCAAATTGTTGTAATTAATTTACTTAAACAAATGCCTTGACTAACACCAAAGTACCTGAAGTTTCCTAATTTTCAGAAGAGACCTATAATGGTTATTGGTGTCAAGAAAAGCCAGCCACACTTTTCCATAGAGGAAATAATATATATGCTTTCGTACCTTAATTAGCTGTATATATCATACCTGCAGACTTTTCGCTAACTAGAAGAAGACCGACAGATTGCCCGCCTGCACTTTCACCAAAAATAGTAATTTGTTCTGGATCTCCACCGAAAAGAGCAATATTTTGATTTGTCCATTTTAATGCTAAAAGTTGGTCTTTTAATCCATAGTTTCCACGAAGAGCGTAGTCGCCAGTAGAAAGAAATCCGAATGCTCCAACTCTGTAGTTAAATGATACAAACACGATATCTTCTTCAATAAGAAAATCAGGACCGTACCTAGATTTTAAAGCATCACCAGCCATAAAACCTCCTCCATATATCCAAAACATTACAGGTAATTTTTTCTCGGGCTAAAATAAATAAGAGTTATTTACGTGTCAAGTTTAATAAGTGGTATTTTAGAGGACGACTAAGCAGGGTATGAGTCCTACCATAATACTGTCAATTTCTAAATGTGACATCTACAATTTTTTAATGTATTGACATAAATTGATATAAAGATATTAAATATACGAGGGTGGATTGATAAGTCTGCTAAATTTCTACGAAATGGCGAGAAATTTTGTTAAGTGGCATGCCTGTTGGTAAGCGTGATTCTTATAACAGTTGTGTTTAAGGTTTCATACAGATGCAATATGCAGTTGTTTCTTGACAGCTATCGTAAGTTTCGTGTTACAGGTTTCGTAGACATGGATAAAGCCGAATATCGTGCAGTGATAAAATATTATTATTTAAAAAGTGGACGGCAGCTCAGATGCAAACTAATCTCAAGATTTAGCTGCATTGTTTCGAGGATCTGGCCGAAATATATCAATGGACATTTTTTTACTATATTACCATTAGCTAAACATTTATTGTAGTGGATTTTGACATTAGTGGGTACTCTAAAAAAAATAATAAAAAATATAATCCTGAAGAAATGAAAGCCAATAAAAGTCGACAAGGGTACTCTACTTTATTTAGGTTTCATTATCAAGTAATTATGTGCTCGTATGTTCTAAAAAAATATAACCCTGTTATCAACTCAGATATGATAGATCCTGAAGATAAGAAACAAAAAAAACAGGAATAATTGAATATTATAATAAAACAAAAATGGGTGTAGACACGATGAATCAAATACTAGGGAGATATACAACACAAAAATCGACAAGAAGATGACCACTAGCATTTTTATAACATCATAGATGTTGCTGCTCTTGCGTCATATATTTTATATTTTGAAAATAACAAAAAGATCCAGAAAAAAACTAATCAACGAATATTATTTTTACGACAGCTTGGTGAAGAGTTATGTTTACCAAATATTCAAGATCGTTACTCCAGTAATCAGGTTACAAGACATTTCTCTACACGAATCGCAATTGAGAGTCTTATGGGAAAGCCTATTGCAAATTTAATTCAAGTTAGTTCTCGAGTACCTCGGGATTCGACGGAATGAAAACTAGTTGCGTAAACTAGCGATCACCAATATGGCGTACGTAAACATAGATCAACAGGAGATCTTCTGTCTTATGTAACACATGTTTGGAACAACGCAATTGAACACTTTGGAGAATCTCGAGCTGTTGCTCTCGACATATCCAAGGCATTCGACCGTGTTTGGCACGATGGACTGTTGGCTAAAAAGTTCTGTTTGTGGCTCTCATGTTTCCCCAGGAAGCGCTCTTTATGAGTGGCAGTCGACGGATTTCTTTCTAACACCTTCACTATCAACGCAGGTGTGCCCCAAGGCTCTATACTGTCCCCTACTCTCTCTCATTTACATTAACAATCTGCTGGAAAAGACCGGGAATCCAATCTACAGCTTTGCATATGACAGTACGCTTATCTCTTCATTCACTTTGAACGCTTGGACATCGGCTGCTCAGACGAATATCCGCAGACAGCAGGAATTCATTCAACTTAACAAAGACCTGGAAGAAATTCTGTCTTGGGATGACAGTAACCAAGTGGAATTTAACGCAACAAAAACCCAGGCAGCAGTTTTTTCTAAAAAAAGTTAACGTTGCTGAACCCGACATAGTTATGTCCAGGCACTCCATTCCTCTGACATCGTCACTCAATTTGTTAGGCGTTAATTTAGGAGCAAATATGTCCTGGCATGAACACGTTGCAGGCATAGCAAGGAGAGCTTCTCAAAAGTTGGGAATATTATTTCGAACCAGAAAGCTTTACACTTCACAACTGTTAATTCTTTACAAAACTCAAATTCAACCAACTATGGAATACTGCTCCCATGTTTGGGGCACCGCTCCCAAACATACACTGCATTTGTTAGATTCTGTTCGGAGGAGAGCTGTTCGTCTGATTGGGGACCCGGAACTGACCGGCGGCCTTGATTCGCTGGAACATCGAAGAACGGTTGGCGACTTGAGCCTATTCTACAAGTATTTTCATGGACAGTGTTCGAAGGATGTAGCCAGCTTAATTCCTTCCAGAGCGGTGCATGTTAGAAGTACACGTCACGTTAATACTTCACATCCATATGAGGTTCAGCTTGTTACTCCTCGTACAAGTCTTTTATATGGTGAACATCAACCCTTTGGAATAATTTGCCCAGGACTGTGTTTCCCACCGAGTACAATTTACAGCGATTCGAGAACAACGTGAATCGCTTTTTCCGCACACGTGTCGCTCCTGTAGCGCTTTAGGGACTTCCCTGCAGCACATGTGCTAGACCTATAAAAAAAAAAGTTGTAGGCTCGTGCTACATTTGTTACAATGGGTATTTTAGAGAACGACGCAAGACTCGAAAATTATGTGGAGAATGTAATAAGCCTATTTGTGACGAACATGCGAAAACAACTACCAGATATATTGAATGTTAAAATTAAGCTCAATTTTGGTTAATAAATAGTTATTTTTTAACACATCTCTCTATTTATTTAAAATATAATTACCATTAAATTAATATAATAATTTTCATTTCATTTCAACATTGCTTAATAATTATACTGCAGAATAAGACAGAAAAGTATATGGGTACCCGGGTACCCTGGTTATTGATAAGACGACTGAATAACTTTGACTTCAATTTTAAAACATAAATATTGTTAAGGTGAATTCAAAAAACGTATTAGTTTACTCAAGAGAGTTTGAAAAACGACGATATAGCCGGAAATTTTTTTTTTAAATTACAAAAAAAAAAAAGTTATGTTGATTAAAAACTCAAAGAGGGCACCCGGGTACCCGGTTATTGATAAAAGGGTTAAACCACAAAATTAAAAAAAAAATAGTTTCTCCCCATCAATACATTGGGTTTGTATTGCCGTTTTTTTTTATTGTAACAGCAAAAATACCCTAGCTCTCCCTTATTTCTTGAATTCGTATTAAACATTTCATCTTTGCAGAAAAATGCAGGAAAAGGAATTTATATGATATATAACATAAAATGCAATACCTTAAGTGTGGGAGTATAAACATGAATAAATAG
This sequence comes from Pachyrhynchus sulphureomaculatus, assembly GCA_019049505.1. NCBI lineage: Eukaryota > Metazoa > Arthropoda > Insecta > Coleoptera > Curculionidae > Pachyrhynchus > Pachyrhynchus sulphureomaculatus. The sequence goes on from CM032447.1 coordinate 94,292,394, forward strand.
ACAGTCTTCACTTTCACTCTCTGGATCAAATCTTGCTGATATACATGATTTACCATCATCGGTGGCATCTCTGATTTCAGTCCATGGGATAGGCGCTTGAGGAGCCTAAAAAGTAGTTATTTATTTCTTTAATAAGTATAGCTTCTTCCATATCGTCAAATATAATGCCTCTAATACCAAAACATCTTAATTACAATATTCAAACTAAAATAGTTAGAAACGTTTGTTAAACAATTCTTCCGAGTTACATATATACTCAGATAATATTCTCTGTCAAGATCGACTTCAATCTATGATCTTAAGTTCAACGGTCATACGTGTCATATTAAATAAACATTTGGTTATCAGAAAGCACTTATGAGTGCATTTGTTTTAGATAACTGGTACAATATGATGTACTGAAAACTTCTTCATTCTCTTTTTTTATTGTGTATTTCTTACTCTTTTTCTCATTTATTTCTCGCTTGAATAGGGTTTTATAAACGAGAACCGAAGCTTGGTCCTAAATAGCACTATTTAATGGTTAGCTATTTTGAACGGTCGAAAGGAATCCCACTAAAGATCAGGATTTCTAGGAAAAAACTACTTCCCAATTTTGGAAAGCCGCATTTAATTTTGTGCAATGGTTTCCGCAATTTTAGATTTTAGAAATAATCCAATGTTCCTCATATTCTTGTTAAATATTTTCCAGTTTATGATTATTTGAAGAACGTAAAAATTTAACAATTTAAAAAACTTAAGCACAACTAAATATTTTTGCAAATATCTTGCTGAAGTATATTTTTATCATTTGCTTAACTAATTTTTATTACTAGAATTACACAATATCTTTTAGTAGTTTCTGAAGTAGTTATGGATCAGAGTTTCAATTTAAAAACAACGTCAAAGGAGTATAGACGAAATGAAAATGTGCGCACGGATTGAACAATGAAATATATAACTAAGTCATTAAATTTACTCACCAATATTCCCTTAGTCATCAGATTAATTTTATTTTATAAACGTTACGCAGTTGGTTAGTTATAGGTAAAGTTAAATTTCAGTTTGAAGTTCGGTAAGCTAGTTAAAAAAAGATCTATTTAAAAATGACATACCTTAAATCTCAAGTCTCCTACAGGTGGTGCAGCGAAAGGTATTCCACGCCAACCATAATACGTCTTGTTAGTTCCAGTGGTATATTGCGCTCCTTTGATTGGGCCATCGGGTAATGTTATTATATAATCATCTGCCACTAGGGCTGAAAACTAAAAAAAATACTTAATATTTCAACTGTAATATAATGAAAGCTTATGCTTCATATTTCTTTCTTTACTTTGTAATATTTCTTAATAGAAAAAGTTTAAATTTTACTGCAGGAGGGGTTATAAAGAAACTTTACCACGTTCAGCAACTGGCGTTGGAGAAAGAAAAAATCTGTTATCATCTCACGATAACAGAAAGAAAGGACCAAATAATTCCCTACTGTAATAAAACTTTACCATTTTCAAAGTCGTTAGCTATCAAGAGAAAACTGTCTATTTTATTAAATGTTAACTTCCCTTAAAAGTCGTAGATCGGCATGGGGCATTTCGAAACAAGAACTCTTCTCTTAGCACCCATATTAATCACAATAAGAACCACCGTTATCACCCTTTCTTCATTCAAAAATCGATGACCACAAAGAAAAAATTTCCAAAGAAATAAAAACCAACCTATAATAAAATTTTATTCTTCTAAAAATTTTGATTAGTCATTGTAAAAAAGCTTCTTCTGACCATGGGACCAGGTACAAACATTTGCACAGCAACGTAAAATAACAAATTTTATGAGTAAGAAAGAAATAACAAACAAATAAATGCCTTTCTTGAAAAAAGTGACCCTCCGTCTGGAAGACTCGGGTCGATAGGCACTCGATTTAGTCGAAAAATTATAGCTCCATGTATCAGATATTATTGTGGAGAACAATAATATTTACCAAAAAATTCGACAGAAAAAGACAAAATACAATTTAAATCGTTACTGGGTGATTTCCTCAAGTTCTAGTTATATACATAAATATCAAATTCCTGAATCTAGAAAATAGAAACTTGCGCAAAATGTTAAGGATTTTGGCTAACGAAATTTCGTAATGTATGACATATTTCTCTATAAAAATGGATTTTCGAAATGTCGCTATAGTGGAGGAAAATGCCGTAAAGTTTTCATGATTTTTGGAAATTTTTGGGACAGCTTGGAAATCGATTTAACTACTTTAACATAGTGCCAACATAATGCAAACGAGTTTTCTCAGTTTAATTTTAACTGTAAGGTCACTTTTCTTCTGTTTTAGTGCATTTTTTACATTTTACCGCTCTCGGCTTATTATTTCTCAAATATCTCAGTTTCTGTTACTCGTCATAAAATTGCTTAAAAAACTGCCTAGATTACATTAAAAAATATTAAGTATATAATCTAAAAAAAATATTTGCTATGGCAAATTGAAAAATGTTTCTTACAGATAACTTCCGTTCAATTCGATATTGCACCTTCAGATTATAGGAAACTATAGTTTTTATATATACAAAAAAGACACGGCTTGACTAAAATTGATTTAAAAATAAGTATTGAACTATTTCGAAAGCTCAAGATCTTATTTATAATTTTGAAGCTCTGATCACCTCAAAATTAGCATCCAATAATTGCAGTGCGTAGATCAGTGATTTATTTTATTTGTACATATAGGTAGTGAACACGCTCTGAAATATTTTCAGTTAATGTTGGTTATTATAATTGTTACAAACAATACAAGTTTTAGGTCAATTTTTTTAAAAAATTCGTAACTCGGAAACTGATTTTTTTATGAAAATTCTAGTTGAGACAAAAATGGCCAGAAACATTATGAATTTCAGAAAAAAAATATTACATAACGAAAATTGTTTTTTAATGACAAAAAAATCACTTTATTATAAACAAATTGGGATTTAATAAGGTTCTTAATCACTTATCGACAATAGATTTGATTTCGTAAATGCGCCAATGAAAAAGTCTGTCGGCCCTCGTTTGACCTTCCAATGGCGTTCGTTTTTATGAGCGTGGTGTAGCGCAGTGCAAAGCGGCTTGACGCAACGTAGTGTTATTAGACGTATATATAATTCAAGATAATCGCATGTTTATATAAATATTAATGGTTAACAAACATAGTAGTATTTCAGAGCTTGTTCACTACCTATATGTAGTATTAAAATAAATCATCGTTTTTGAATTTCCGAAAAGTCGGGTCGGGGGTGTTCCGTTTCACGAATTTTCACCCATATTTTTAGTTACTGTTCAATCGGTTTAACTGAAAATACTTTTCCTAACCAATCCAGCATTTTAGTCCAAATCTTATTATGAAATTTTCTTGTGGGCAAAAGGTCCTAGGAAACTTTTTAAAAAAATATAAGAAATTTTAAGCTCTTCAAGATGGTTAGAAAAGAAAAATAAAGGATGTTTGAAAAAACTATCTTATTTTTCAATTTTTGCGTTGCGAAATATTCATTGTTTTTCGCAACGCAAAAAGTCTTGTTCATTCCTTTTATTTCTGTTTAATATTTTATCTTATATATAACATGAAAAAGTGATTTAAAAAAAAAACTACCTATTTTACAATAAAATTATGATATAGATAACAGAAACTCTTATTAGCAAACCATTAATACATAAATACATTTACTAAAATTATCACAGATACAATATTTATAATTTAAAAAATCATTGGTGTTCTATAGCGTATGTGCTCGAGCTTGTTTTCTGTTGCATTCAAAATCATCCGATTGATTATCTGAATCGGATTCTGGCAAGAGTATAAAAGGTTAGCGCTGCCTAACTCATTTTCATCGATAGAATGATCTAAAATAAAGAAAGATGAGCCATCAGAAAAATGATCTGTAAATTCATCTGTCAACGATTTTGACTGATCAAAATCTTCAACCAGCTCATTCTCATCATTCGCATTTAGATGTTGCGTTCGCAATTCAAACAACTGCAATATTTACATAAACTAGTGCATCGAAGTCCAACTTTCTTGCACAACCTTTTATACCGGTGCCAGTATGAATCTGATTCAGATAATCAATCGGATGAGTTTAATACGCTATAGAACTCGAATAATTTTTTAAGGCAATTTTATGACGAGTAAAACGAATTTTTTTTTTGTCGCACAACAACGAACAGAAGTTGAGATATTTAAGAAATAATGAGCCGAAAGCATCAGAATGTGAAAAAATGCACTAAAATAGAAGAAAAGTGGCATCACGGTCAAAATTAGGGTGAGAAAACTTGTTTACATTATGTTCGCACTGTTTCAAAGTAGTTAAATAGATTTCCAAACTGTACCCAGAAATTTCCAAAAATCATGAAAATCTTACGACAATAGCCTCCACTACTACAAATGATAGCTATTCATAAAACGCCTAAAATCCGTGAGACATACCGCCTCCATTTGAAAATAAGATCGATACAATAGCGCAATTTCAATATGTGGTCTACTCAAAAAATAAATTTGAGCTATCTCCTCTTGTTTAGAAATAAAATACCAAAAACCCTTATGTTATCACTTAAATGAATTGGTTTTAAAATCTTTATTTGGGTAAGATAAGTATACTTTCTTGAAAATGTTATTTTTAAATTTTTTATAAATGTTATGAAAGTTTTACACAAATTGTATTTGAATAATAAATGTTGCAACTTACCACCACGTTGGTTAAAATAGCCAAAAAGAGTGCAAACATTGCCATGATCGGCGTTAGATTATTCTAAGCTCTGTAATGACTGGCAAGGGTTAAAACAATAATTCTTATTTATGGAGTTTCATTATCTTTGTTTTTCAACATCTGGTTTATGCTACCCATTTAGTACAAGTCTTAAGTACCACGTACAAGATAAACGGGTTTTTACTTATCAATGATACAAGCGCGTGCAAGAAATACAGGGCACATGTCATGCACACAAAAGTGTCTATTCAATATCCAAAATATCACAGATACAAAAATATGTAAAATAATACATCCCTCAGGATAGTGAGTAACAGGTATATTTAAAATATTATCTGCAACTATTTTCGGTTACTATGATTAGTTTTTTAAGCATATAGCTAATTTTTAAGATTAAGTATTAAG
>CM032447.1:94302507-94367507 GCA_019049505.1 Pachyrhynchus sulphureomaculatus
TCCAGATCCGCATTCGGTGCCGAACAGGGGATGATGGTCATCAATGGTTTGTCGAAGGCTCTCTATAAATTCACGGGCTATTCTTCTTCGTGTGCTAGGGCTTGTAAAGCCAGAAGCTCGATATAGCTTTGGTAGTGAGGTTGGTTTCATACATCGCGTTGTTAGTCAACCTTCCTCGCATGGACTGATTTGCACCACACTGGGTAAGCGTATTTAGCCGTAAAAAAACAGAGTGCTTATGCAGTGGTTCTTAGGATGCTAGAATTGGCTCTCCATTTACTGTCGAGAGTTTCCTCAGGATGCTATTTCTAGCAGCCACTTTCTGGGTCTTATCGCAATGGTGTCTGTATGCCAGTGACCTATCCAGCGTAACGCCCAGATAAGTGGGTTTATCTGTATGCTCCAACATGGTGTCGTTTCAGGAGACTTACAGTTACTTACTTACCACAGTTTGCCTGCCGAGAACGAAGATGAAAAGCGCTGACTTGAGTCTTCGATGGATTAGACTTAAAGGAGTCTGATTGAACGTTGACATGTCCTTGAGGGCTCTCTCCAACTTCTGTTCCATGTCCTCAAACGTTTTCCCCCCTGTCCTATGACAGCCAGGTCATCCGCATACAAAAAATATTTTATGTAGTTAGGCAATGGTTGGTCGTTTATGTAGACGTTAAAGAGAGGGGCCAGAACACTTCCCTAGGCCAGGCCGTTTTTTTGTTTTCTCCATCGGCTCTTTTTTGCATCAAGGGAAACGCAGAACTGTCTGTTCTGCAGCAGGGATTCGACAAGTATTATATAGCTTTAGCATGAAAATCCTGTGTTTGTCTGTGTCATATGCAGAACTGTCTGTGTCACTACCAGCCCTGTGATTTCTTTGTTTTCATAGCCCTTCTCGATATGTTCTCTCTGTCAGGCATAAGATTTGGCTGATGCCGTCTCTAAAAACTGACTTGCTGTGGGATGAACTTTTAGTCGACAGAGTCAGCTATGCGGTTCAAGATAAGTCTCTCGTATAGTTTACAAAAGGTAATAGAAGAGTGATACGAGGCGGTAATTCTTAGGAGGTTTTGGGTTCGATTCCGGGCTTCAGCAGTGCCACTATTCTCGCTTTCCTCCAGAGCTTGCGATCATATACTGATATAAAATAAATATATACCTTGTTTTAAAAAAAAAATGGCTCAAATCTAAAGTTATTATGTATCATTAGTTAATCAGATTTATAACCAATACTTACAAAAACACTTTATGCATAGGAAATTACAATATCTTAATTGAGAACAGGGTAGTTACATCCAAATCTCAGACACCTTAAATATACTTTCCTCTTTGGGTAATGGAAAGCAATAAGTTTTTTAATAATTCATATTTAAATTATTATTTGATTAGGTAAAAATAAAAAAAATTCAATTTACTTAATCTTAGTTATTAATAATATATATTTTGTCAAAGTACTTAATTATCATAACTTAATAAAGTCACGATGTGATTAGTATTTGCCTAGGGCAGAGTAAATAAAAATTATTTATAACTCCTGCAAAATATTAGGTTCTTCATAAAATTATTTCTTGAAAATAATGTCGTCTAAACTGAGCTGATCCTGTCACTCTTCTAAATGATCAGCGTCATTCTTCGAAATTTTCCCTGAATTATTCCAGGAAGCGAGATCTGGTTTTGCAAACTTCAGATACCCAAAAAAAATCCATTGGTATCATATTATGGGTTACATGGTGGCGAAAATACTCCTTTGGAAATCAATTTATTAAAAAAAATTTCACGAATAATTGGCAATTATATATTTAAAGTACGCGATGTCACCTTATCCTGCTGGATTTGGACTCTATGGCTATAGCGGTCAATGTCTTTTAACGAGAGTGTGTGTTGTCGGACTCTAGTAATAACAAATCTGTTTATTGACCTGTAGGTGTAGGTGATAATGTGCTTAATCCTAAGCAAATGATAAAAGTTTAAAAGCGAAGTAATACCATTTAATTTTACTTCTTTGACCAGATGTATCTTGTATAGAGATAGATATAAATTTGTACAAAAAATGGCTAATAAAATCTGCACCCTCCACGGAGACCTAATTTAATGCAGATGGATTTTGTCTTACAAAACTAAGATTTCTAGTAGCAATCCTTCGTTATTGAAATAATTAACAGTATTCGGCAAGAAATCGCCCGGATCTAGAAAACGACGTATCGAGCAGTTATCAATAATTTTACCTTTTGCTTGGAAAATTGCTAACACACTTTTATAAAGAGAGCGTTATATATATATATATATATATATATATATATATATATATATATATACACATATATATATATATATATATATATATATATATATATATATATATATATGTATATATACATATATATATATATATATATATATATATATATATATATATATATATATATATATATATATATATACATATATATATATATATATATATATATATATATATATATATATATATATATATATATATATATATATATATATACATATACAGTCGATACTTTATATAGTGAAAGACCAAAATGTTGACCGAAATTTCACTATAGAAAGTTTTTTCACTATATAGAGAGAAAAAATCCGTATATATTGCTATGTATGTATTTTAAAAAATTGCACTATAAAGAGTTTTTCACTATATAGAGTTTCACTATAAACAGTGTCGACTGTATATATATATATATATATATATATATATATATATATATATATATATATATATATATATATATATATATATATATATATATATATATATATAAATATGTATATATATATATATATATATATATATATATATATATATATATATATATATATATATATATATATATATATATAATATATATATATATATATATATATATATATATATATATATATATATATATATATATATATATATATATATATATATATATATATATATATATATATATATATTTATTCACTGAGGTAGCCGTTACTTGATGGAAATTCATTGTAAATTAATACCGAAGTAAAACGATAGATGTTTTTAAAATTCCACTATATTTATAAACCGTAACAATTGTTTCGCCATACAATGTCTTCATCAGACGGATGATAACTTTAAAGTTATCATCCGTCTGATGAAGACATTGTATGTCGAAACAATTGTTACGGTTTATAAATATAGTGGAATTTTAAAAACATCTATCGTTTTACTTCGGTATTAATATATATATATATACATATGTATATGTTACAGTAGGGGTTTTCAAGGAAAATGGAATGTAATATATTAAAATTCCTGATTTCAACCCGTTCGTCTAAAAATGAATTTGCACGACGTTTCGCCAAAATCTCATTTGGCATTTTTAAGTGCTGCTCCTGCTACTGGATATTGTGATCTTGCTGCTGCTGCCGCTCGAAGCTAACTGAGTTAGTCCGTATCTGACGGTATTTATGTGTTTGAAGTGTGAAAATGGCTTAAAAACATCTCTAACACAGAAATACCCTCAGATACTGTGAGGCTGCTGTTACTGGGTCCTAAGTTTGCCATACCTAGTAACCCGCATAACACCAACATCCCCACTTTACTGGTTGACCTAAAGACAGCAATCTCGCACATGGATGACCCGACAAAAAATTTGTAGAGGAGAAAGTTCTCCAATGTTTTAGTCAACTTTGCGCATGACGATAGTAACAAACACCACATTTTCACAAAACCAACGAAAAACACCAAAAAATTTTTTAAAGATTATCCTGACATCATTGTCACCCTCAGTGATAAAAGCAATGTTACAGTCGTCATGGACAGAGGTGACTACTTACTTTTAAGCCAAACATTGTTAGATGATAGAAAATACAATACCAGACTCTCACTTAATCCTACTAGCACCATCGAACAAAAGGCCAACAGAATAGTAACCAACTCAAGAGCATTAATAAAACTGATGACGCGCTTTCCAAAACTCTATATATGCATAACTTCGTTACTGCCCGAATGTATACCTTACCTAAAATTCACAAACCCACTTTATCTGTCAGACCAATAATATCATCCATTGATGCACCCAATTCAAAATTGGAAAAATTTCTTACAATAATACTTACAATATTAGTTATGATTTTGACGTCTCAGACTCCTTTCAATTTGGTGAATTTATCAATGAATTTTAACTTCCTCCTGATCATGTGCAGTCTGGATGTGGTGTCGCTATTCATAAACTTGACACTGGGATTAGCGGAAAAATGTATCATTGAAAACTGGCCAACCATCAGCCAACACTCGCCTATTGACCAAGGCACCTACATCATCATCTTGAAGTTCGTCTTTGAGTCGGTTTATTTCGTTTTCAATGATCTTTACTACAAACATATCTTTGGTACACCGGTGAGGGCCAGCATATCTCCCATTATCTCCAGTTACATCATGGACGACATAATACGCAGAAGCATCGGTCAACGTCAGTGCCAACCTCCTTTCATCAAAAGATATGTTGATGCCTCATTATGGCAGTTCCAGCTAACCAAATCGAAGACACGTTTCAAGATTTTAACAGGTTTGATGACAACATTAAATTCACTTTAGAAAGAGAAACAAACAACTCCATTGCCTTTTTGGACATGACGCCAATCAGAGGACCCGACAACACCATCATCACCAGATGGTACAGGAAACCATTGAGCAGTGGTAGATATCTAAACTATTACTCCAACCAATGAAAATGAAAATTGATTTGGCTAGTGCCCTTATCAACAGGGTCTACAGGCTGACACATCACTCCGAAAGATCAAATTCACAGAATGCGTTGAAAACTCCTATCCCTCCTCTTTACTCAACAGATTAATTTATATTAACAATGTACCCCACAATCAAAATATCGTCAACATTCAGAACCAGTATGACTCTCCAAATCGAAACTACTTCGCCACTGATCTCAACAACACTATTTTACACAAGATCCTTCCCCAGTTTGATGGTCACACTCCTAAGCTCATTTAAATTTTCAAACAAAAAAAACTTCATGTCTCCAGAACCATCCCACATAAATTAAAACAACTTTACGCAAGAGTTAAAACACCCATTACCAAAGAACCAGATTCTAATGTGGTCTGCAAAATCCCATGCAAAGACTGCACATTCTGTTACATCGAACAAACGTCCCGCAGCATAAAAGGAAGGTTAACTTCTCACAGGAGTGACTATAGAAGGGGTATTAAATCTTGTTCCCTAGCAGAACATGCAGTTGACAGTGACCATTGTCCAGACTATGATAATGTGGAAATAGTTTACAAACAATAAAACTATTATAAAAGAAAATTTGGAGATGCTATGGCGCGATGAATGAGAGGACTGATGTGGTAGATCTTAGCATCATCTATTCTTACATCCTTAAACTTGCCAATGATCTATCACTAAATTATACAGTAATATCAATATAAAAAAATCTTATATTTCGAACTCCATAGTATGTTATTAACAATTGCATTCCATCCTTACTGTGAATATTACCTAATAAATGTGTTCTTCCTTGTTCTTTAATAAATAATGTCAAAAAATTTTACACCATAACAGACCACACTATATATAATTTACTCAAATTTTGTAATTCAAGGTCAATTTCAGTTCATGTCTACCAACTATACAACACGACTATCACTGTTACTCTTATAAAACTGTCTATTGCTTATCTTGACTAACCTAAAAATTAAAACTACATGCTCTATTGTCCGGGAAAAATATATCCGGAAAGCATTTACTGCGTCTCAATTCCTTATAAAATTCTATGATCCATTTTTCTAGAATTATGTCAGCTTCCACAAGAGAATCTCACGTTTGTTAGTCTAACTTTCATATAGTTGTGTTTTTGAAAATCAATTGTAAATAACTTGTAGATGTTCTGAAGAAGGATTGAATAAATCCGAAAGCTTAACTATATATATATATATATATATATATATATATATATATATATATATATATATATATATATATATATATATATATATATATCTATATCTATATCTATATATATATATATATATATATATATATATATATATATATATATATATAGAATAAAGAAAGAAAGCAAAAGATTGCCGTATCTACCAAAATTCTTAAAAATAAAATCTTAGTTGGGGAACCGGTAAAAGGGGGGCGTGATAAGAGATCACACAATTTTCATTAAGCCAATATTTTGTTCCTAGATTGGGACCTTCTTCTGGGCAAGAACTGAAAAGGAGAACAAAACATATTCACTGATAGTGTTTGGGACAAATTTAAATTAATGATGTTGTAATTAAGTTCTTATAATTAATAAAATTAGTGTAGAATAAGAATAAGATATTAATCATAATAAAGTCAAAACTCACAAGAGTAGTGTGAAGTTGAGTTAGCCTGAATGGCCGTAGGTAGCTTATACATAAAAACGTTGGTTAATCCATAAAATACACACTATAACACAGTAGATAAAATTACAAAAACCAGATTTAAAACATGGATGTGATTGAGAACCTTGGATGTTGAAAACATTGTTAATTATTTCACCCGAGACAACCACCCATGACCACCGCCATATGGGAAACAAATGACAAAGCCGACAGGAGACAGCTGACCGACAGAGATAAGGGGCTTATTAAGAAAACTCAATTAACCAGAAAAAGGGTCGACACCCGGAAGGAAATCGATTAAAATTGGGAAGTGCATGTATGGACCTTTAAAGCAAGAAAGAGATAGCCAATTGAGCGACCAAGAACCGGTATGGAACCAGATAAATCATAACCTAATTTTAGGTAAAGGGTGAGCGAGAGAGAGAGAGAGAAAGAGAGAATAATGGGAGCAACAAAGAGGAATGATCGTCTATTATATTAATTATTAATTTGTTAATTTATTGTTGATATATGACTGGAAGAAGAGATTGTTTGCAGAAATATATGAAGATTGAAAGTAACAGGAGGTAACGAAGGGGTGACGCTAGACACTGTCAATGAAAGGAGGCAGTAATCAATAAGTGCACAAAATGGCCCAGATAAAGTGGAAGGAATCTGTGGAACCCAGGATCAAAGAGACCCGTAAACAAAGAGAGGAAGAAGGAAAGAAAACCCTGGAAGTTACACAGCTAAGAGAGAGATGACTACTATTTCAATTCAGATGGATCATAAAACACTTGAAGACAGGGAATTATCGTGTGGTGTTGATTTATCACAAGAGAGGAGGAAACTATATATGTTACTGAGACCATCTAGGTCGGTTCTTTTATTGATATTAAGGTGATTCTCCTGGATGTAACACATTTCAAGGAATTCTCTCTTGGAAAGATTTTTAGAGAAATGAAGAATTAAAGGAATGACCATTGTCAACAGAATGGGTCGCCAAAGCACATCTGTGTGGATGGAATCTAGTATCACTTTTATGGAGTGCAATACGACGATTCAAGGATTGAGAAGTCTGGCCAATATGGATTGATGGACAATTGAGGCAGGAAAATTGAGTAAACTAAGTCTGACATGGAAAGAACTGGCAACGGGGCCTTCAGCTTGCTGAAAACATGTCTGTTTTTAAAGAAGTAATATTTGGCAATTTTAATGTTAGGAATGACTCGCAAAATATGGACCAATTTGTTGGTAAGGCCAGGAATGAACGGTAAAGAAAGCAACGACCAATTTATTTCGACTGGGGGAGTTTGAGGAGGAGGGGAGATTTGCGGTAGGTGGAGGGGAGGGGGTTCTGGGGGAATTTGATGGATATGAGTAAGCTTGTTGACTTCGTCTTTGGTTCTTAGCAATTGTATCCATTATCTATGAAAAGGTCTGTAAGTGTTTCTTGTGACTGGTGTAAGAAATCAGGATGGACTATTGTCTTCAGTCCTCTATATAGGCCTTTGATGACGTTTACTTTCACCTTCCAATCATGGCCAGAGTTTGCATGGATATATCTCCCAGAAGAAGTAGGTTTTCTATACCAATCAAGTTTGATGATGTTATGGGAGTCTCTAACGACTCTTGTGTCCAGAAATGGAACAGCATTGTTGGTTTCTTCTTCCATAGTGAATTGTAAATGTGGGTCGAAAGAATTGAAAACATGAAGAACTTCTTCTTTGCCATCAGCTGGCTGGGATAGAATTAAATCGTCTACGTCTACGTATTGTTTTTTAAAACATACGACATGACAATTGAAGCAAGAACAGGACTGAGATTGCTGCCCATAGGGCATCCAAATATTTGAGAGTAGAAAGAGTCTTTAAATTTAAAGAAGGATGAATGGAAAAGAAATTCTATTATTGATAAGAGGAAGGATTTGCTGCTTTGGTGTTGGGTGAGATTAATGCCCATTCAGAGTCAATAATTTGGCTGGTTACCTGCCACGAAATATTCGTGAAAAGACTGACTACATCAAGTGATATAATAACGTGGTTTTCTGGTAATTGGAAATTATTGATTTTTGCACTAAACGCAAAAGAGTCTTTAATGGCAAATGTATGATAATTAAGGAAGGACTTTTCAAGAAGATTAGCACAAAATTTACTAAGTTTTGAAGTGGGAGAGCAAGTAGTGGAGACGATGGGTCTGAGCGGTACCCCTTCTTTATGTATCTTGGGTAAACCATAAACCCTTGGTTGAATCGCCTTATAGTTATACAGTTGTCTGGCTGTTATATCGTCAATCCATTTTTTGGTCTTCAACTGCTTGATAAAACTGTTGCTCTTGTTTTGATGTTGAGTAGTGGGATCATGAGAGAGCTTCTTGTAAACTTGTTCATCATCAATAAGCTCCAACATCTTAGTTTCATAGTGTAGTCTCTCTAAGGCTACTGTGACCGAGCCTTTGTCTGAAAGTGCAATTAGGATCTCACTGTGTTGTTTGAGAAATTTGTGTGTCTTGATGAACAAAGTCTTCTCAAAAGAAGTATTACGGTTTTGTAAAACAGTGTTGGTAACTGCATTGGTGAATTTGGCTCTGAGAATATCTTGACTGGAGGCTGGTGCAAGCTTAATGAAGGATTCAATGTCTGAAAGGATTATTTTTATAGGGATATCAGTACCTGGAATGGAATCATAAACAAATTTTGGACCTAAAGCAAGAATTTTATGAACCTCAGGAGGAAAATCAACTGTAGTTAAATTGGCAAACCATTGGGGACAGACTTTTAATTTATCAGTTTTTGATCTAATTAAATTATTGAATTTATTGAAAAGAGTATTAGACAGAGAAAACTATTTTTAAAAAGAAAGCAAAAGATTGCCGTATCTACCAAAATTCTTAAAAATAATTTTTTAATTTATAAAAAATTATTTTTAAGAATTTTGGTAGATACGGCAATCTTTTGCTTTCTTTCTTTATTCTATTATAGAAATGGGTTTTTTTCAAGATTTACATAATACATATGGCGCGGAAACTACTAACCTTTTCCGTAACTGGGCCAAATATAACACTAAGTTAGCTAGGATGACGTGTAGAAGAAATTTTTTATTGAAATGTCGTTCAACGGGACTTGTCTCTAAACATATTGTACAGAACTTTGGATGCATGAACAATCTGATGTCCGACAGACCCAATGACAACAACAGGATACAGCGCTTTCAGAGCAAGGTATCTGTCAGAATTCTTTCCTATGAAATTTCTTTCACTTTCAAAAAGATTAACAACCTCAAAACCCTTATCAACCGTGTTGTTCATTTAGCAGAAAATAGAGTTCCAGCACATATCATGCAACGCTTTCGTGTCACTCAAGAAAAATCATTTCAAACCACCACTCGATCTCTGTCTAATACTCTTTTCAATAAATTCGATAATTTGATTAGATCAAAAACTGATAAATTAAAAGTCTATCCCCAATGGTTTACCAATTTAACTACAGTTGATGTAGTCAGTCTTTTCACGAATATTTCATGGCAGTTAACCAGCCAAATTATTGACTCTGAATGGGCATTAATCTCACCCAACGCCAAAGCAGCAAATCCTTCCTCTTATCAATAATAGAATTTCTTTTCCATTCAACCTTCTTTAAATTTAAACTCTTTCTACTCTCAAATATTTGGATGCCCTATGGGCAGCAATCTCAGTCCTGTTTTTGCTTCAATTGTCATGTCGTATGTTTTAAAAAACTGCACTCAAAGATTATCCTTTCGACTTCTCTTCTTATATCAATACGTAGACGATTTAATTCTATTCATACCAGTTGATGGCAAAGAAGAAGTTTTTCATGTTTTCAATTCTTTCGACCCACATTTACAATTCACTATGGAACAAGAAACCAACAATGCTGTTCCATATCTGGACACAAGAGTCGTTAGAGACTCCCATAACACCATTAAACTTGATTGGTATAGAAAACCTTCTTCTTCTGGGAGATATATCCATGCAAACTCTGGCCATGACTGGAAGGTGAAAGTCAACGTCATCAAAGGCCTATATAGAGGACTGAAGACAATAGTCCATCCTGATTTCTTACACCAGTCACAAGAAACACTTACAAACCTTTTCATAGATAATGGATACAATCGTAAACTCTTGCTAAGAACCAAAGACGAAGTCAACAAGCTTACTCATATTCACCAATATCCTCCAGAACCCCCTCCCGTCCACCTACCGCAAATCTCCCCTCCTCCTTAAACTCCCCCAGTCGAAATAAATTGGTCGTTGCTTTCTTTACCGTTCATTCCTGGCCTTACCAACAAATTGGTCCATATTTTGCGAGTCATTCCTAACATTAAAATTGCCAAATATTACTTCTTTAAAAACAGACGTGTTTTCAGCAAGCTGAAGGCCCCGTTGCCAGTTCTCTCCATGTCAGACTTAGTTTACTCAATTTCCTGCCTCAATTGTCCATCAATCTATATTGGCCAGACTTCTCAATCCTTGAATCGTCGTATTACACTCCATAAAAGTGATACTAGATGCCATCCACACAGATGTGCTTTGGCGACCCATTCTGTTGACAGTGGTCATTCCTTTTATTTCAGGGAACCCAAAATTCTTCATTTCTCTAAAAATCTTTCCAAGAGAGAATTCCTTGAAATGTGTTACATCCAGGAGAATCACCTTAATATCAATAAAAGAACCGACCTAGATGGTCTCAGTAACATATATAGTTTCCTCCTCTCTTGTGATAAATCAACACCACATGATAATTCCTGTCTTCAAGTGTTTTATGATCCATCTGAATTGAAATAGTAGTCATCTCTCTCTTAGCTGTGTAACTTCCAGGGTTTTCTTTCCTCCTTCCTCTCTTTGTTTACGGGTCTCTTTGATCCTGGGTTCCACGGATTCCTTCCACTTTATCTGGGCATTTTGTGCACTTATTGATTACTGCCCTCTTTCCATTGACAGTGTCTAGCGTCACCCTTTCATTACCTCCTGTTACTTTCAATCTTCATATATTTCTGCAAACAATCTCTTCCTCCAGTCATATATCAACAATAAATTAACAAATTAATGATTAATATAATAGACGATCTTCCTCTTTGTTGCTCCCATTATTCTCTCTCTCTCTCTCGCTCACCTTTTACTTAAAATTAGGTTATGATTTATCCTATCCTCGGTTCCATACCGGTTCTTGGTCGCTCAATTGGCTATCTCTTTCTTGATTTAAAGGTCCATACATGCATTTCCCAATTTTGAACGGTTTCCTTCCGGGTGTCGACCCTTTTTCTTGAGTTTTCTTAATAAGCCCCTTATCTCTGTCGGTCAGCTGTCTCTTGTCGGCTTTGTCATTTGTTATCCATATGGCGGTGGCCATGGGTCGTTGTCTCGGGTGAAATAATTAACAATGTTTTCAACATCCAAGATTCTCAATCACATCCATGTTTTAAATCTGGTTTTGTAATTTTATCTACTGTGTTATAGTGTGTATTTTATGGATTAACCAACGTTTTTATGTATAAGCTACCTACGGCCATTCAGGCTAACTTAACTTCACACTACTCATGTGAGTTTTTACTTTATTATGATTAATATCTTATTCTTATTCTACACTAATTTTATTAATTATAACAACTTAATTACAACATCATTAATTTGAATTTGTCCCAAACACAACAGTGAATATGTTTTTGTTCTCCTTTTCAGTTCTTGCCCTGAAGAAGGTCCCAATCTAGGACCGAAAAATTGGCTTAATGAAAATTGTGTGATCTCTTATCACGCCCCTTTTTGCCGAGTTCCCCAACTAAGATTTTATATATATATGTATATATATATATATATATATATATATATATATATATATATATATATATAAATATATTAAAATTCCGGGTTTCAATCCGTTCGTCTAACAATGAATTTGCACTTGGCATTTTCAAGTGCTCCCGCTGCTGTTGTTACTCGATACTGTGACCTTGCTGCTGCTGCCACTGAGAAACCGATGTGCGGTTGCCGTCTTTTATAGGTCCGCGTCTACGCAGATTGTAGGTGGGGAGTTGGAAGTGTTCGTCCGACCATCGGTGTTTGCCAGCTGGGTGGTAATAACGGGTTCCGGCGCTATATTGACTGTTGCTTTCTCGATGTTTTGGTTATTTCTTGGTTTAGCTAGTAGACCCTAGCTATACCTAGCAAAAAGTTCATTCTACGTCACCCGATGATTATCCTGCACGAGTGGAATTCGCTAGTTGGTTTCTACAAAAGCAACGAGAAGATAATACATTTGTAAGCAAAGTACTTTTTACAAATGAATCGGAATTTTCTAGGGATGGTGTAATAAACTCCCATAATCTTCACTTATGGAATGAGGATAACCCACATGCGATAATTCAGACTAAAAACCAACATAAATTTTTGATAAATATCTGGATGGGAATTATCGGGAATTATTTGATTGGACCATGTGTCATTGAGGGGCGGCTAATTGGTGAGAAATATTTCTTCGAGATGATTTAAATAATTTATTAGAAGAGTTCCGTTACATATTCGCAACAATATATGGTTAATGCACGACGATGCACCACCATATTTTAGCAACATTGCTAGGAGATATTTAGATAACCAGTTTCCCAATTGTTGGATAGGTCGGGGTAGCCATTCCCGTGACCACCCCGATCAGCCGATCTAGATCTCTTAGACTTCTTTCTTTGGGGCCACCTTAAATATCTTATTTATTCGACTCCTGTACAAACTAAAGAAGAGCTGTTAGAAAGAATGTTCTTTCACTGTGCTGAAATACGGAATAATCCCAGCATGTTATTTATAGTTCAAAATGCTTTCCTCACTAACTTAAGGATTGCTACTAGAAATCTTAGTTTTGAAAGATTCTCACAAAACAAAATCTATCGGCGTTAAATCAGGTCTACGTGAAGGATGCAGATTTTATTATAATCCATTCTTTGTACAAATTTATATCTACCTCTATACAAAATACATCTGGTAAAAGAAAGTGATATTGCTTAAAGACTTAATTTCGTTAATCAAATATTTGATCTTTTTTCAACTCACCTAGGATTAAGCACATTACCACCTACATGACAGGTCAATAAATAGATTTGTCATTATCAGAATCCGACAAATACAAAATTAAAGCATCCGATACTTTACATATACATAAAGTTACTTCTTGAACCGCTATATTTATACCTAAAATAAACAGTATATAGTTCTTTAACAATGACAGATGCAGCTAAATAAATGTTAATTTAGAGCAATACTTGGAGATAATGGAGCACACTCCCTTCAAAATACATTAACAGTTATAGCCAGAGAGTCGAGTTCCAGCAGGATACGGTGACATCACATACATTAAATATATAATTGCTAATTTATTCGTGAAATTTTTCCTAATAAATTGATTTCCAAAAGAAGTGACGTACTTTGGCCTCCATGTAACCCACGGTATGATAACATTGTTTTTTTCTGGGCATCTGAAGTTTGCAAAACCGACCTGGCTTCCTGGAATAATTTAGGGAAAATATCGAAAGATGACGCTGATCATGGAAACTACGCACCGAGTTATTTAAAAGAGTAACAGGATCAGCTCAGTTTATATGACATTATTTTCAAGAAATAATTTTATATAGGTTGTAGTTTAGTGTACAATAAAGACACTTTTTCATTTATCAATTTCTTTTTTTACTATTAATATTTAAAGTTATTTTTTACGAAACATTGTATATTAAAAAAACAAAAGCCGTATATTTCAACATTATCATAATATTTTGCAGGTATTAGAAATAATTTTTATTTTACTCTATTCGAGGCAAATACTAATCACATCGTGACTTAAGTAAAGTTATGATAATTGCGTACTTTGAACAAATATATATTATTAATAACTGAGATTAAGTAAATTACATATTTTTTTTTATTTTTACCTAATATAATATTCTCATTCCTTAAGTGGAAATATTTTTTTTATAATTTAAATATGAATTATTAAAAAACTCATTGTTTCCCACTACACAAAGAAAAAAATATATTTAAGAGAATGAGGGCCGAGATCCCGGTGTATCCACCACATTCTCAATTAAGATGTAATTCCCAACGCATAAAATGTTCTTGTATATGTTGGTTGTAAATTTGACTAACTAATGATATGAATCCTAATTTGTATAATAACTTTAGATTTGGGTACTTCTTTTTGTAAAACAAAGTATATATTTATTTTATATTACTACATGATTGTAGCTCTGCAGGAAGGCGAGGATAATGGCACTGCTGAAGCCCGAGAAACAACCAAACCCTCCTAAGAACTACCGCCTCGTATCACTCTTCTGTTACGGTTATAAACTGTATGAGAGACTCATCTTACAGTAAGCCGGTTTAAAGCCGACAAGTTATGCACCAGCCAAATCGTATGCCTGACAGAACATATCGAGGAAGGCTATGAAAACAAAGAAATCACAAAGCTGGTCGATCCCAGTTCTGCATATCACACAGAAAACCGCAGGATGCCCATGCTGAACCTATATAACACTCGCCGAATCCCTGCTGCAGAACAGACAGTTCTGCATTTTCCAGAATGGAAAAAAGAGCCGATAGAGAAAACAAAAAAACGGCCTGGCCCAGAGAAGTATTCTGGCTCTCTCTCTTTTTAACCTCTGCACAAACGACCAACCATTACTTAACTACATAAAACCCTTCTTGTACGCTGATGATCTGGCTATCACAGCAAAGCAGAAAAGGTTTGTGAACGTGAAACAGAAGTTGGAGAAAGCCCTCAAGGACATGTCAACGTTCTATCAGAGGAACTCCCTTAAGTCTAACACATCCAAAATTCAACTCAGCGCTTTTCATCTTCGATCTCGACAGGCAAACAATGGTAAGTAGGTAACTGTAAGTTTCCTGGAACGACATCATATTGGAGCACACAGACAAACGAACTAACCTGGGCGTTAGGCTGGATAGGGCATTGGCATACAGACACCACTGCGATAAGATTCGTCAGAAAGTGGCTGCTAGAAATAACATCCTGAGGAAACTCGCAAACAGCAAATGGGGAGCCAAGTATAGCATCCTAAGAACCACTGTCTTTCTACGGCTGAATACACCTACTCAGTGTAGGCGAGATTAGTCCATGCGAGGAAGGTTGACTTGAGCCTCAACGAAACACGTCGACTATTAACGGAATGTATGGAACCGACCTCAGTACCAAAGCTATTCAGAGCTTCAGCCTTATAAGCCCCAGCACCTGAAGAACAGCGCATGAATTTACAAAGAGGCCTAGACAAACCATTGATGACCGTCATCATTGGGTTGACAGAGACAGGTCATTGGGGTGACAGGAACCAAGTGAAATTTAACGCTATAAAAACCCAGGCGGGGCCGTTTTTTTTTTCTAAAAAAGTTAACGTTGCTGAACCCGGCATAGTCATGTCGGGACACTTCATTCCCCTAGCATCGTCACTCAATTTATTGGGGGTTAATTTGGGAGCAAATATGTCCTGGGGGTTAATTTGGGAGCAAATATGTTGCAGGCATAGCAAGGAGAGCTTCTCAAAAGTTGGGATTATTATTTCGAACCAGAAAGCTCCACAACAACTGTTAATTCTTTACAAAGCTCAAATTCGACCAACTATGGAATACTGCTGTCATGTTTGGGGCTCCGCTCCCAAACATACACTGCATTTGTTGGGTTCTGTTCAGAGAAGAGCTGTTCGTCTGATTGAAGACCCGGAACTGACCGGCGGCCTTGAAGAATATCGAAAACGGTTGACGACTTGAGTCTGTTCTACAAGTATTTTCATGGAGAGTGTTCGAAAGATGTAGCCCGCATAATTTCTCCCAGAGCGGTGCATGTTAGAAATACACGTCACGCTAATACTTCACATCCATATGAAGTTCAGCTTGTTACTCCGCGTACAACGCTTTTCAACCAGTCTTTTATATGGAGAACATCATCCCTTTGGAATAATTTGCCCAGGGCTCTGTTTCCTACCGAGTACAATTTACAGCGATTCAAGAACAACGCGAATCGCTCTTTCCGCACACATGCCGCTCCTGGAGCGCTTTAGGGACTTCTCTGTAGCATGTGTGCTAGACCCATAAAAAAAATCTCCTGTTCGGCACCGAACGCAGGCCTGAACAACTTAAATCCCGTTAACAGATCTTAATATATTATATATATATATATATATATATATATATATATATATATATATATATATATATATATATATACTAGCAGGGCCCGCGGCTCCGCTCGCGTGGACTTGATTCACTACTATCGTCACTGCTTATTCCTTATGTTACCCAACGTAATAAAATATCTTCCATTATTTCTCCTTATCTCCCATTATCTCTACATAATTTCCATTATCTAGGCTTAGCTCTACTCATCTCCCATTATTTCTCCTTATCTCCCATTATCTCATCTTATTTCCCATTATCTAGGCTTATCTCGACTTATGCCGCAATATTTCTCCTTATCTCCCATTATTTCTTCTTATCTCCCATTACCTCACTATAACTCCCATTATCTAGACTTATCTCTGCTTATCTCCCATTATTTCTCCTTATCTAACATTATTTATACTTATCTCCCATTATCTCACCTTATCTCCCATTATCGAGGCTTATTTCAACTTATCTCCAATTATTTCTCCTTATCTCCCATTATCTCACCTTATCTCCCATTATCTAGGCTTATATCGAATTATATAGAACATATGTATAAATTTATAAAAACACGTAAATCGGATAAGTGGTTTCTCGCATGATAATCGCACTAATGGACAGACAGACAGACAGAGAGACGTTGCATTTTATATAAATTATATTCTTTGCTACATGATATTGTTCCATATTTAATGCTTTAGGCAGTGTATTGCAAAAGAACGCGCCAGCGGCAAACTTTGTCCGATTTGATTCACTATTATCATCACTGCTTATTCCTTATGTCACCTAACGTAATAAAATATATCCTATACCCTGACCAGAGAACATACGTATGTTTAAAAAAAAAACACGTAAATCGGATAAGTGGTTCTCCAGTGATAAGCGCACTAACGGACAGACAGACAGAGAGACGTTGCATTTTATATATAGTATGGATATTCTTTGCTCCATGATATTGTTCCATATTTAATGGTTTAGCATGTTTAAAAAAAAAGCACGTAAATCGGATAAGTGGTGCTACAGTGATAAGCGCACAAACGGACGGACAGACAGAGAGATGTTGCATTTTATATATATTATAGATATCCTTTGCTACATGATATTGTTCCATATTTAGTGGTTTAGGCAGTGTATTGCAAGAGAATGCGCTAGCGGTAAACTTGTTTCCGATTTGATTCACTATTATCGTCACTGCTTATTCCTCATGTTACCTAACGTAATAAAATATAGTCTATAACCTGGCCAGAGAACATATGTATGTTTTAAAAAAAAAGCACGTAAATCGGTTAAGTGGTTCTCCAGTGATAAGCGCACTAACGGACGGACAGACAGACAGACGGACAGAGAGACGTTGCATTTTATATATGTTATAGATATAGATTATTATTATTATATAACCTGGCCAAAGAATATATGTATGAATTTAAAAAAAAGACACGTAAATCGGATAAGTGGTTCTCGCGTGATAAAAGCACTAATGGACAGACAGATAGACGGAGAGACATTGCATTTTATATATATTATAGATTATAGATATTCTCTGCTACATAATATTGGCGGCAATTTTTTTTTCCGACTTCATTCACTATTATCGTCACTGCTCATTCCTTATGCTACCTATCGTAATAAAATATAGCCTATAACCTGGCCGGAGAACGAATGTATGTTTTAAAAAAGAAAAGTTAGAACATCGGATAAGTGGTTCTCCAGTGATAAGCGCACTAACGGACAGACAGACAGAGATATGTTGCATTTTATATATTATAGATGTAATAAACTATATATCTATAACCTGGTCAGAGAACATATATATGAATTTAAAAAATCACGTAAATCGGATAAGTGGTTCGCGAGGGATAAGCGTACTAACAGACAGAGAGATGTTGCATTTTATATTTATTATAGATATAGATTATTATTGTTATTATTATTACCATTACAAAAAGTTCTTCTTTCTCACATTTGATCAATGTGGTTCCATGTTTGGCTGACGGGCCAAAACCAAGTCAGCACAAACGCTATTACCATTCCGTATTAAGGAATGACCTGACAATGTTACATGTTTTCAAAATCACTGACTTCTGAATTTTTTTGTGTATGTCCGTGTTGAGTCCCAATTGCACTAAATGTGGTGTGAATGTTATTGGTGTAAGGCCTGTGGCTGATATAATGAGGGGGACAATGATGACTTTTTCCTGTCTCCATAGCCTTTTTATTTCCGTTGCAAGGTCTGTGTATTTGGAAATTTTTTTCTGTGTATTTCGCTTGGATGTTTGTGTCGTTGGGGACAGCTATGTCAATCAGATAGGTGACTTTTCCTTTTTTGCACTGAAAAGTAATATCGGGTCTATTGGCGGAGACTGTTTTATCTGTATGGATACCGATATCCCAGTAGAGCTTGTAATCTTCATTTTCAAGTATGGATGTTGGCGTATATTTGTAGTAGGGATCTGTGTTTTCTATGAGTCTGTATGTTGTGGCTAGTGCTTGGTGAACCACTTTGGCAGCTGAATCATGCCTGGCTGTGTACTCCCGTTTCGGCCAATATTTTACATCCGCTCGTTATGTGTTCGATCGTTTCTTTCTGCTGGTGGCATTTCCTACATCTGTCCTCTGCAATAGTCGGGTCTTTGATGATATGCTTTTGGTAGTTTCTGGTTAATATGACTTTGTCCTGGATGGCAAGTAAGAAGCCTTCAGTCTCAGGGAATAGCTGCCCATCCCGTAACCAGGTGTATGATTGTTTTTTATTTACGTGGTCTTGTTCTATGTGGTATCTGTGTTTTCCGTGAAGTGTTTTCTCTGACCACGTTTTCATCTTTTCCTGTTGTAATTGGGTGTGACTGTGTGCGTCTGCTGAGTGGTCTGCCCGGGCTAAGTCGAGAGGTGTGTAGTTTTTGTCTGCTTTCACTGTCGCTGTGTGGAGGCTGGTTTGCTTGCTGTGAAAGAATTTCCTAAGTGTTTGTATTTGTTTTGTGTGTAATGATCTGATGTCTATAATTCCTCTTCCTCCTGCCTTCCTCTCGATGGCAAGTCTTTCTTTGCATGCGTTGGGGTGTAATTTCCTGTATTTGGTGAATTGTGATCGTATAAGGATGTGAATATTTTCTATGTCTGTTTGTGACCATTTGATGATACCAAATGAATATGTGAGTATAGGTATAGCGAACGTGTTGATGGCTTTAGTGAGATTCTTAGAGTTGAGTTTTGTTTGCAAAAGTTTCGTCAGTCTGTTTTTGAATTCGGTTCTGAGCTCTGTTTTGATGTGAGTGTGGTTGAGTTTGGTGCTTTGTTGGAAGCCTAGATATTTGTATGTTTCTTTATCGAACATGTTATCGAGCGTTTCATTGTTGATGGTTTCTGTCTCATGGTGGCACTTCCATTGGCCTTTGTTGATGTGGAGCACTTTGCATTTACTTATACCAAATTCCATATTGACATCTAAGGTGAACATTTCTGTGATTTTGAGGAGTTCTTTCAGCTGTGTTTGTGTGGCAGCGTAGAGTTTTATGTCGTCCATATATAGGAGGTGGTTTATTTTATGTTGATTCACTTTTTGGTGTCTGATATTGAAGCCATGCTCTGTTCTGTTTAGTATATTTGAGAGTGGATTGAGACAGAGGCAAAACCATAGAGCACTGAGCGAGTCTCCCTGAAATATACCCCGTCTGATGTACAGCTCTTCTGTTTGGATCCGTTCGGTTTGTGTTTCTAGGCGTATTTTGGTTTTCCATGTTTTCATAATTTGCGCGAGAAACTGCCTGAGGTGTTGGTTGATTTTATAGATTTCTAGGGCCCTGATTAACCAGCTGTGGGGTATGGAGTCGAAGGCTTTTTTATAGTCTATGTAACCGATGTGAAGGTTTCTGTGTTCTTTTCTGGTTTGTCCCATAATCACGCTATCTATAATCAGCTGCTCTTTGCATCCTCGACTATTTTTCCTGCATCCCTTCTGCTCTTCTGTGAGGATATTGTTGTCTGTTAGGTGTTGTTATATTTTCTTCGAAATTGTGGCTGTGATGATCTTGTATAGGGTTGGAAGACAGGTGATAGGTCGGTAGTTTGACGGGTTTGTGGTGTCTGAGCTTTTGGGTTTAACGTATGTTATTCCTTGTGTGAGGAAAGTGGGAAATGTGTGTGGTTGGGATCGTTGGCTTTGTTGATTTGGTGTGTGAGTGCTTCGTGTGTAGTGGAAAACTGTTTGTACCAGAAGTTTTGTATATTGTCTTTTCCAGGACATTTCCAGTTGTGTGTGTGTGTGTTTTGATAGTTTCTGTAATTTCTTGTGTATTAAATGTGGTATTTTCTTGTTCTGTCACATGTTTATGTTTGTCTTCTTCGGCTTTGATCCAGGGGGTGTTATTATTGTGTAGTTTGGGTTCTGACCAGATACTTTTCCAATAATCTGTGAGTTCTTGTTTGTTTGGTGGGGTTCAGTCACTGCTATCTGTTTGTTGTACATAGTTTTCCGGTAGAACTGTTTTTCGCTTCTTCGCAAGAGGTTGTTGGTGTCTTTCCTCTCATTTGATTCTTTGTATCTACGGAGTCTTGCGGCATATACAGATAGTTTTTGTTTCAAGGTATCGAGGATTTCTGGCAGTGTTCTGTTGGGAGACTTAGATTTGATCTTGTTTGCCCCCTGTGTGACACGTTTGGACGCGTTCCCGCTTATAAACTGGGTAAGATGTCCTAGATCTCTCCTGATGTTGTTGATTTTTGTTTCTATTCTTATTTGCCATTTGAATTTTGGTTTTGTCCTGTTGGGGTTTCCTTGTCGTTGAGGGAGTTTTTGATTATTTTGTGTTAGAGTGGTGATTGCTGCTGCGTATATTATTGTGTGAATGTCTTCGATTGTGCTTAAGTCTGTTATATACTGAGGTATTATGTGCTTGTTTAGTGTGTTGAGGATTGGTTGCGTGCTCTGTCTGAAGATTAAAGTGATTCATGTTGTTGTCTGTGATATGGTGTTGCTCGGTACTAGCAATATTATTTTGCGTTATGCTCCTCCTGGGTGGTGGGTATTGTTGTGTTTCGACTGGGTGGTTGTGTGTGTGAGGCTGGTTCGGAATCTGCTTTATTGTTTCTATTGTTTGGTTGGTCTGTGTTCAGTTCAACAGCCACTGTGTCCTTGATGGTTTGCAATTCGAGAGGTGTGAGACGATTGTTCTTGGTAATAACTCTTTTTTGGTCTACTACTCTCTGTTCTGAAATAAGTAATTGTAGATGTGGATATTCGGTCAAGAAAAGTCTGTGCAGTTGCTGTCTGTAGCCCGATGTTATTGTTTCGAGTTTGGTGGCGGTGTAGTAACAGCGCATCATCGTCCTATTCATCTCATCCGTCCACTTTAAAAACCGCTGTCTTGGTTTTCCAGCCTTGGTAGTTGCATGTTGTCCTTGCAAAACATACGGGCCCTGGCCTGGCTTTGGTGGTTGTGTTTGTCCCGTATCTACGTCGGTTGCGCTTGGGATTGATGTTGGTGGGTCCCAAGCGGCGAGTGATTCTCTTCTCAGTGATTTCTTTGTCAGGTTTTTGTATTTTCGTTACAGCAACGCATGGCGTGTTCGTTGATTCCTGTGGTGCAACTCATGCGCTGCTGTGATTTTCCCGCCTTGGTGGGTATCGGCTTAGTCGCCGACACAACACTTTTGGCAGGTTATTATTGTTATTATTATTATTATTATATAACCTGGCCAAAGAATATATGTATGAATTTAAAAAAAGACAGGTAAATCGGATAAATGGTTCTCGCGTGTTAATCGCACTAATGGACAGACAGACAGACAGACATAGAGACATTGCATTTTATGTATATTATAGCTTATAGATTATAGATATTTTCTGCTTTATAATATGTTCCATATTTAATGGTTTAGGCTGTGTATTGCAAGTGAATGCGCTAGCGGCAAATTTTTTTTCGACTTCACTCACTATTTTACGTCACTGCTCATCCTTATGCTACCTATCGTAATAAAATATAGCCTATAACCTGGCCAGAGAACATATGTACGAGTATGTTAAAAAAAAAAGTACGTAAATTGGATAAGTGGTTCCCCAGTGATAAGCGCACTAACGGACAGACAGACAGATAGACAGACAGACAGACAGAGAGACGTTGCATTTTATATATATTATAGATATATGTATATATATATATATATATATATATATATATATATATATATATATATATATATATATATATATATATATATATATATACATATGTATGTATATACTCTCAAGACAAGTTCATTTTTGACCAAGGGTCTAGTTTGGACAAATGTTCCCTTATTTGCTAGACCAGGATGAGCTCGAATAACATCAAAATTAGGTACTTTAATCCACTCGGGGGCGACAGAAAAAAAAAGGTCAAAGTTTCAAGGTTAACTATATGAAACCCGGAATTTTAATGTATTACATATATATATATATATATATATATATATATATATATATATATATATATGTGTGGATACTCTCAAGACAAGTTCGTTTTTGACCAAGGATCTAGTTTGGACAAATGTTCCCTTATTTGCTAGACCACGATGAGCTCGAATAACATTAAAATTAGGTACTTTAATCCTGCCAAATATTTTAATAATTTTCACAATTTTATTTATATTTTCAATCAAGTATGATTGGATAAGGCATCTAGCTTACCTGGTACCAACCAATTACTCATTTAGTAATAGCTGTTTACAGAAGCCTCTAGGTTTGCCGATTTTTCAAGTATTTTCAATTTACTCCCTATTTTCTGTTCTTACATAAATAGCTGTTGGTTTCGCGCGGTTTTAGTATTGAATTACTTTTCATGGATTGTATCAACTGGATATTGTTTTGATTAAGTCAAATTAATTTTTTAATGTATGTATTTTTAAAAATAGATTGATTTTTACTAGAGAGTAATGATCTTCATTGATGAAAAAACTGCACACGTAAAAAAGTCTGAGTATATGTGTATATACAGGTTAGTCAATAAGTTTTGAAAGCGACGCCTATGGAGCCTCACTTGAACCAAATATTAAACACCATTTTGAAGCTTCATCTGTCATACACACTCTAAATTTCAAGTCGATCTATCAAGTCATTTATTGTTTATCAGTTGGTTAAAGTAGACGAGATTGAGTATTTTTAAAAAATGGTAAAAATCGAATATCGTGTAGTAATAATATTCTTAGTTTTGGAAGGTTTATCAGCAACGAACATCCATGCAAAGTTGGTGGACGTGTTAAAGGAGACTGCTCCTTCATTTCCAACTGTTCATAGATGGACTCTAGAGTTTAAACGACGTCCAAAAACCGCAACAAATGAAAACAATGTTGTGCATGTACAAGATATGGTAATGGAAGACATTCGATTAACCATGGATGATTTAACTGAGACTATAAACATCTTACATGGATCAGTACATGAGATCTTAACTAATATTTTGGGTATGAAAAAGCTATTCACAAGATGGGTGCCGCATTAGCTAACATCGTAAAAAAACGCACTAGAGAGAAACTTTCTAAACGACATTTGGCTCGTTTGCCAAAGAATAAAACTGATTTTGTGGGTCAATTTATAACTATGAATGAGATATGGATTTACCAGTATGATCCTGAACTGCAACAACAAACTGTACAGCGAACTGAGCCCGGTTGTTCAGTTCCAAAACAGCCAAAGTGGTTAAAGTCGTCCAAAAAAATTATGGCATCAATTTTCTGAGGTGCAAAATTGTTAATTGATTACCTTTAAACAGGTAAAACAATCACAGGAGAGTATTATTGCAAGCTTTTGGACCAGCTGAATGAAAAAATTCGTAAGAAGAAAAAATCATCTTTCATCGTGACAATGCACCTGCTCATAGAGGTGCTTTAGCAACGGCAAAACTGGTCGGATTAAAGTAAATCTGACTTCCATCTGTTTCCAAATATCAAAAGATTTCTACCTGGGAAACATTTCTCAACAAATGATGAGGTGATAACATCCGTAGATGGGCCTTTTAAAGGTCTTCCGGAAAACCACTTCAGTTCAGGTAAACGAATTGGAAAATCGCTGGAAAAATGTATTGAGCTTAAGGGAGATTATTCTGAAGAATAAATATATCTCGACTCACTACTTCATCTTGAAGAAACATGAGAGCCACAAACAGAACTTTTCAGACATACAAGAAGAGCATAGCTTAGCCAACAATCCATTGTGCCAAATACGATCGAATGCCTTGGATACACCAAGAGCAACCACTCGAGATTCTCCAAAATGTTCAATTGCGTTGTTCCAAACATAGTTACATAAATTAGAAGAGCTTCTGTTGATCTATGTTTACGAAAGCTATATTCATGGTCGCTAATACTGTTGAATCCTTCAAGATATTTTAGAAGATGCTGATAGCCTGTTCCATGACTTTCGATAGTATTGAAAGCAGTGCGACTGGTCGGTGGTTATTTGGCAAAGTCTTCTTGTCTTTTTTAGATGTCGGCTGAACTGTGGCACATTTCCAGCAGGAAAGAAATATACCCTTTCTGTAGTATAGGTTGTCTACAGAAAACTAATGTTAGTTCCCTCGCACAAGTTTTGAGTACTATGGTTGCTATTCCGTCAACGCCAGAAGCTTTTTTGGTGTCTAGCTTCATGAAAATACGTTTTATGATACGCTTCTGAAGACAAGATCGAGCATCCTCCATTACACTATGAAAATCGACAGTAGAATGTGAAGCAAAAGGTTCAGCCAACAAGTTCGCTTTCTCAACACAATTTTGACTAACCGCCTTAGAAACTGATCAAAAGGACCTGGAATTGTTGGAACAAGCAAAAATTTTTTTTCTAATTTGTTGATTGTGTGCCTTTTTGGTTTCGTCGATAATTTCTTTGCATCTGTTCCAAGCACGAACAAAGATGTTACGATTTATGAAGTTAGGATGTTCACGCCATTGTCGGTAGTCAAGATGTTTAGAAGCAACAGCTTCTTTGCATTTTCGGTCAAATCAAGTATTGCCGTTGGAAGAGCATTTCTTCAAAAAAGGGATATAAGCTTCCATACCAGCCAAAATAGCATCGGAAACCTCTTGGCGCAGTTAGACGGATCGTCGGACCGAAAACAAACGTCCAACCAAGGGAAAGTCTGAAAATATTTCATGAGTTTTTCCCATTTAGTAGATTTGTAGTGCCAAATCTTGCGCGATTTAGGCACCCGTCTATCTCTGTTTGGTAAGATACTCGATGTCGAAAGCAGTTTATGGTCGGAAGAATCTAACGGCAGATTTACGGTGATAGTGCAAATCTCTGGATTGGTGGCTAAAAACAGATCAAGAAGACTGGCGACCTCCCCCGTCTCGATCAGGGATCCGTGTTCGGTCGTCAATAAGCTGAGTTAAGCCACAACTGACTGAAAATGGTTCAGCTTCACGACCTTGTTCATCTGTAGTATTTGATTACTTGATGTTGATGTTGTGGACGTTTAAGTCGCCCAGGATGGCAATTTCGGCATTTCAATAGTTAATTTGTAAATAATCGATGGGGTCTGCAAGAGAAGCATAAAGTGTTCTAAAGTTAGTATCACTTGATGCTTGATATAGTATGCAGATGAACTTTGTGGTTTGTTGAGCCACTATTTTAAACACATAACATCAAAGATTGGCAAGAGAGGTCGCTTCTGACAAGAAATAGATTCCAAAGTTACGCCTAAATCAGGAATAGAAGTCGTACCCAGGATTTAGATAGTTGACTATGCTGGTCGATGAAATGACCTTGATTTCACAGAGAGCATACACATGAGGTTTATTTGTTTGCAGGTGTTAGTGCTCTGAATTTAAGTTCGTGTTTAAACCACGTATGATACAAAAATCTATTTTAAAATTATGATCCCTGCATGTCCTGAAGTCTCTACCCGGAGATCCGAACGGGGGCTATTTTACCTCCTGAATTTTTTATATCCAGATGCCTCATCATGCTGTTTGATCCCACAGTCCAGGGACATCGGCACAGTCACGAAACATTAAGCAACTTCACGCAGTCTAAGCCTATACGATGGTATCACACCGGGCGATGCCTGGTATGATTTGGGCATCTACCATCTAAGTTGTTCTTTAAATCGCCTTCTACGATAGGCAGAACGTACCATTCTTTTTGGCGTTTTGACGAGGACTAAGAATATTGGTCTACCGATAGTGCCCTTTCCATGTCTGTTAATTATACAAAATTGCAGGCAACCCAACTCCATGTAAAGTCGCTTATGCACTGTAGGTCTATTGCGTATTCAAAGGGAAGCACTCGCGTTAAAATAAAGCCTTAGAATATGCTGTGACTGTAGTAAACCTTATAAGAACTCCGCCTTTGAAGGAAATGCTAGATGAGCTTATGGATTCGAACACGTTTTTGTTGTACTGCAACCATTTCGTGATGTCTCTCTGGTGATAATGTTTTATCTGGTACGTTTAAACTGCGACAAGAAATTTGTATTTTGCATGCCTGCATTGGTATACTTATGTGATATTTTTGCAAAGAAAAATGTTTTTAATCCTTGCCTTTGGCAAAGGGTGTCCCTTTTGTTGTATTAATTTTTGACCTAAATTACAAAATTTTGAAGAAATTTTAAAATCTTTAAAAGACTTAAATTTTTTATGATAAGATCATATAGTATATGACGACTTTTGAAGTGTTTACGATTTTTCCAAAAAAGACAAATTTTACATTTTAAATTTTCTTTGTTGGGGGATTCCTTAACCAACCTGAACTAACCTGAACTCACACATAAAATGTCGTAGAAATTTGAAAGGCTGAATGCAAAGACATTTCTTAACCTCGTGGAATAATCACACATAATTCGATAAGCTGTAATATCCTACATTACTTCTAATTCAATGTTATAACACATTATCTCCATTACAGCAGACTGATTTATAAATAGAGAGTATAGTTATGCTCGTACATTGTGAGCATGGAACTTTTTATTAATATTTCTTGTTATATCGGATAAAATAATGGAATAACTGCGATATATTCCTAATTATAGTAATTTTTGGAATTTTTCAAAGTATTTTAAAATATAGCAATCATTATTTTATGCACGTAACTGATAAAATAAACTAATATGTCATTATGTGATAGATACTCTATTTATCAAGATACTCTATACACTCATAATCAAACCATTATTAATACGGTATTGGAAAACATGATATTAAGTAATTTTTTTTAAACTATCAAAATAATTGCATTTTAAGCGGCCGGAATTAATAAAAGTATATCACTAAACTTGCGAGAATAAATCAACAAATACCGATAAACCATTAATATCGTTATTTAATTGGAAATTCTAATGCATATAAACTCGACCAACAACACACTTGAAAGAGCACAGAATTGTGTCGTAAAACCAAAATAATTTTGACTCCCACTTCCCTTGCTGAAGCGAAGTATTTTTCCCCCATTTCTGCATTGCCTTACATTTTATAGTCCCTAATTCGAGAAAAACAAGTTTTCTTATTTCCTTCAGTCTATCTCTCTATTTGCCGATTTGTGACACAACTGTGGAGAAAAAAGAATATCTATTTTAAATTCAGTACGCGTATAATCTTTGGAATAAGAAAGAAACAAATAGTTTTTGGTAGTATGGTTCGGAGAATTTATTTTTAAAATGTTCACCATTGCCATGCACAACATGAAACTTTCTCTGAGACATGTTTGTGAGGTAAAAGCATGAAAACGAAAGAAAAAAGGTCCATTTTTCTTTTATTTCGAGACTGATACAAATTTTCTATCCATTTTTTTTTTTTCCGTTTATGAAGCATACACTCTTGTCATGCAGAGGGTTATTTGCAGATTAGAACTTAAAATGAAGTAACTCGAAAAAATCAGTGAAATTTTTTTCGTTAATAAGAAATATGCAAATAAATTAGCCAAACAACACCCTGGCTACATCGAAACTAAGCCCTTTAAAATATATAGTTTTCGCATACATGAACACAAGAAAAAAAAACCAGCCAAGTGCAAGTCGGACTTGTACGTAGATTGCTTTTAAAATAAAAAATTCTGTTACCCTAAATGAATTTTCAACAAAGTTAATTTCTGATCTTTTTTGAAAACTTATGACCTTGAAATTTTTGTTTTCTTTTATATACCAGATAAATTATCGGTAACGCACTCTGTGAAGAGTATTCCAGATTTTTTTCTACTTTTTTTGATGAGTACTTTTCGGGATAAGGTGGGGCACTGCGACTTTTGGCAATTTTTAAAAAAAAATACAAAGAAAACTGTGCGCAAGTATTACATCCTGTATATTTTTGAACTTGTGTTTTTACAAACTTTCATTTGATACCCCACTCGATGGCCGGTTATTTTCTTTTCACTTCCGATTTCACCCCTAAAACTAAGTCAAAATTTAACTTTCAAAACTAAACAGCTCTGATGGGGACATCAATTCCTATATTGGTTCCCAACTTCAACTTTCTATGTCAAATAGTTTCGGAGAAAATCATTGTGACAGATGGACAGACATACACCGAAGTGATCTTATAAGTATTCCATAAGGAACACTAGAAAAAAAAAACGCCTAAACAATTTGGCAATGTTGTCTATGATGCGCCCAAGAGACGTGCTTTCCATTTGGCTTTGACTTTAAACCGTCATAAAAAAATTTGATATCTGCCAAATAGAAGGGCAGAAGGAAATGTCGTAAACAACTACTCATTAATTAATTTTAAATAAGTATTCCGGGTGAAAATTTTCATATATAGGAAGCTTTACCGCTTGCAGGCTCTGAGGGTTTCAATTTATATTCTTCTAGAATATTTCCTAAGCAAAATCATCTCTCAAAGCTTCGCTTCCACTAATTTGTGAGTCTTATAGTCTACTAAAGTTAAAACCATAAATTATATTTTTCGCTAAAATCTATGAGTAAATTGCTTTTAGTTTTCAACAAAAAATTGTGCTTTATATGGTAATTTTAATTTTAGGAGACTAAAAGGGCCAAAAATTGGTGTAAGTCGAATTCTAAAAAAATATAATTTCTATGTCCTCAAGGCACACAAAACAGTGGTTTACAGAGAAACAATTCTATGCTTTATTATTTATCGTAAGGTTACCTTTCAACTGTAGGTCTGAGGAAAATTCCATATAATTAGCAAGTCAAAAAAAAATTATTAAAAAATTTTGGGCCTTGTTTATCCAGTTGTATCCTACAAGTCTCTTGATGTCATCAGACCATCGGGTTTGAGGGCGTCCTCTACTTCTTTTCTTATTCCAGACCCTCCAGTTGATTACTTTATGGGGCCATCGATTATCAGAGAGTCTTGCGATATGATCCGCCCAGCTTCACTTCAACCTACTTACCCTCTCAGCTACATCAATTAGCTTGAAACTTCCTCAAATTTCTTCATTAGTCAGCCTATCCCTCAACGATATTCCCAACATCCTCCTTTCCGTCGCTTGATAAGCTACTTGTAGGCGCTTTATAATTTATTGATTCAAAGCCATGGAAACGTGCCATTCCGTATGTCAATACTGGCAACACGCATTGATCAAATGTTTTCGCTTTTAGTGTATTTGGAACATTGGAAAGAAAATGTTCCGCAATCTGCTAAACGCTGACCAAGCCAATGATATTCTCCTTAATAAATCCGCTTTCAAGTTTTCTTTGGATATTACTATTTTTTGTCCAAGTTATACGGATATACTTGGGTTACTAAGATTTAATTTGCTGGTAACTACTTTGAAAAATTACAAAGGCTGCTTCGAACTGATGTTACCAGATTTTCTGAAAATTACGCAGAAACGTATACTCGAAAGTTTGCTATGTAAACGTAAACTAAACTTTTAAATAAAATAAGCACGCTTCTGTTTCATACGACTAAGGTATATGGGTGTAAAAATCTTGGGTTTGTTACCACAGAATATACAGTATAGGTGTCATATCAATGAAAGTATGTATGCGGATTTCAGACAACAGATGGTGTACCAATGCAGTTTGTGCTATAAAGATTTGACACTGCGCCATTTTGTTGTCTCATCAACAAGTGTCAGACGCGCACGAGTAATAAATTGGAAAAGTGTGTGCATAGTGTTGTGTTCAATATGTCGACATTTATACCGAACAGAGAGCATTCGCGGACAGCATTAATTTTTTGTTTTCATTTGAAGAAAACTGTTGAATCATACCGATTACTTCTAGAAGCTTATGGTGAACATGCTCCATCGCAAGATACGTGTGAACGATGGTTGCGGCGTTTCAAAAAGTGGTGACTTCGATGTTGCAGACAAGGAACGTGGAAAACCGCCAAAAAAATACGAAGATGTGGAATTGCAAGCATTGTTGGACGAAAACGCAAACACAAAAACAACTCGCCGAGCAATTGGGCGTTAGTCAACAAGTTGTTTCCAATCGGCTACGAGAGATGGGAAAGATTCAGAAGACCGGTAGATGGGTACCACATGAGTTGAACGACAGGCAAATGGAAAAGCACAAAAACACACGTGTGACATTTTGCTCGCTAGGTACAAAAGGAAGTCGTTTTTGCATCGTATAGTTACAGGGATGAAAAGTGGATTTATTTTGAGAATCCTAAGCGCAAAAATTCATGGGTAAACCCAGGCGCACCATCCACATCGACCGCAAGACCGAATCGCTTTGACAGAAAGACGATGCTCTGTGTTTGGTGGGACCGGAGAGGCGTGGTCTATTATGAGCTGTTAAAACCTGGGGAAAGGGTTAATACTAAACGTTACCAACAACAATTGACCGATTTGAACCGTTCGCTGCTTGAAAAAAGGCCAGAATGCTGAACGAGGCAACAAAAAGTCAGTTTTTCTTCATAACAGTGCTCCATCACATACAGCAAAACCAGTTCGCGACACGTTGGAAGCACTCAGCTGGGAAGTTCTACCCCATGCGGCTTACTCACCAGACTTGGCTCCTTCCGATTACTACTTGTTTGTATCGATGGGTCACGCACTTGCTGAGCAGCGCTTTGGTTCGTACGAAGATGTGAAAAAATGGCTCGATGAACAGTTCGCAGCAAAAGGGGAAGATTTTTACTGGCGTGGTATTCACAAATTGCCCGAAAGATGGAAAAAATGTATAACAAGCGATGAAGCATACTTTGAATAAAGCACTTGTTATCATTCTTCCGAATTTAACATGTATGTTTAGAAAAATAATCCACATTTCATACTTGTACACCTGATATATATATATATATATATATATATAAAATATTAAAATTCCGGGTTTCAATCCGTTCGTTTAACAATGAATATTTGCACGCCGCGTAAAGATTGGTTTCTTGTCATTTGTGTGCTGTCTGTAAAGTGATATATTTCTTATTTTTGGTTAAGGTTTTCCAGTTGTTGCACAAGTTGAATAAATAGTCTCTTTTTTTCCAGTGTCCTCTTGGATTGTTCTTATTTTGTAGTTAAGTTGCCTATTTGGTTGCAGCTAATAAAATGTATTTTTTGGCCTCTTTGGAGTTGATATCGGGTGGGTTTAATTAAGATCTCTCTCTGGAGAATTTTTTTGTGCTCTTAAAGTACGAACCAAGCTTGTATAATCCGATTTAGTTTTAATTCTTAAAATTCCTATCATGCAATTATAATTATGATAGAAATCATTCATTTATTTATCGAACTTAAACAGTACTTAAAGATAATTACATGATATTCTTTAAGTTGTATCATATATGTAGATGATTGTTTAAGACGGTGCAATAAACAATTTAAACAATTTGACAACGATTTTACAGATCGTAAATTATTTTCAAGTTAAAAGAAAATATATTATTGCTAAGAGAACGAATAGTCGCTGAGTTTTCATCCCGCATTAATAGTAAAAGGAGGCTAAAATAATGGATCACTTCGATCGCATCATACCAAAACATGCGTGTTTCGTCCTCATTAAGACCCATCGGAGGCTATAAACGAAGCAACCTTGGTGTTTGTAACAAGAAAATGTACTCAAAGATATTGTAAAATATGTCAGATAAACACCAGGCACCATCTAAATGCAAGGAGGAAATCTAAATGCATGACCCAGAATAAAACAAAAGAAAACATGCCAGAAGTTAGTAAGCGGTAGCTGTAAAAATTTAACATCTTACTAAGCACTTCCGCTAAAGGTGCTTGGAGTTCGAAAATAATAATTTTATGAACCAATTCATGGAATTTGTTAAGGACTTTATTTATAGATCGTTAACTAGTTATAAGTGAAGATGAACTACTGACATCGTTAGGGCTAAAGTTTAAATACTACATCAGTCAACATAAAACCATAGCCCGACCTGCACTTTACAGCGTGATAGTTTTAATCTAGAACCGATATTCACTGACATGAACACAAGAATGATTTTACATTAATGTTGTTAATAGTACCACTTCCAACAATAACAGGTAATAAAAAATAAAAAATAATAATATTTGTCACCAACAGAATCACCGTTGTCTCAAACACAGGAATCAATTAATATTAACTGCGACTACTAAAATGATTATATTTTTTTGACGACTATTTCCAAATTTCATAAAAAAATTGTGAAGTTATTTTAATTTTAGTTACATCATAAATTAAGTCGGGTGCATTACTGCATAAAATTTGCCTCTTCCACCACCTTATTTGTCATTAAATTTTTTGTTGCGTTTCTCTCACGTGATCATCGTGATGATTACCAACCCATTACTATGTTTACAATCTGTAACGATAGAAGACTGACGTCAGTCGCTAGTTTCGTCCCCATACTGCTCTTATAGAGACTTGCTCATAAAAAAAAATGAAACCCTTTAGATAACTATTAGTCAACAAAATAAGTGTGTCATGCCCATTGATCAGATTTGAGGTTAAATATCTGTTTTATTATCACCAAGACTAGACACGAGCTTACCCTGTTAGTTTTTCAATTCATGAAATTTAATGTTTTTTAAATTCACTTTTCTTCTTTTCCGATGAGGTTCATCGTGCAGGTAAAATTGTAAGAATTATGAAAATAATAGCAGCAAGTAACTAACGCAGCCTGCTTGCTTCATGTTCTCTAAAAAATCTCATTGCGAGTTTTCGATATTCAGTGTGTCCCATATGCTATCTATATGAAAAACGAATAAGTATTTTAATGGCAACAGAACTGCAAAAATGTTTAACTGTTAGAGGTCTGATAATTTTAAAATAAGCCTAATGAGTTAAAAATTTGTACATCTAAACGACTTATTTTTTGTCTACAGTTAGCATTTAAATACGATTTGTCTTGTAATGAAATAATTTTCATTGCAAAGGTTTGGGAACAAAAGAGAAGTTTCTCAACAGTACAGAGCATTTAGAAAAGTGCATAATCGATTGAAAGACCTAGCACATAAAAATCTTAAAGGATCGAGAGTTGGTATTTAACTTTTTAATAGAGTATGTGAAAGAATTGATTTTAACAACTCCTGTAACCTGCCAAAAATGTATCCTAATTATAGAACATCCTAAAAATGGACCAATATACAAAAAAGAACTTCGCTATTCTTTTAATGGACGTAAACCTAAATTTGTAAATTTAGGTTAAGTCGTTATTGATAAATCAACGTGTACAATATGGACACTTTACTTTTTAAAATTAATATATACCCTAATCTTGATATCGAATTCCTACACGTCATGTCAGATTATTAACAAAATCAATATATAAATCGGAAATAAATTGTTACCTCTCATACTTCATTCTACAGCGTAAACATGTCTACACTTATTTTTTTCTATTTTAGTTTCATCAGTGGTAAGTTTAATTTTATTTACTTAATGTCGTACATTATTTTTTCTCGTTACCTTTTTTACCCCAACATAATTTAATTTCAGCAGAAATTATTTGTGTGCTCATCACATGTCATACTAGAAAGTAAATGTCTTTAATACAACTATCTAATAATACATGGCTTGTATTATTAGATAGTTGTGTAGTTTCTAAAAAAAAATAATGTTAAATGTGGCCATTCATGATTTCACAGTTTCTAGTCAATCAGTGAACTCAGTTTTCATTATTCGATAGTTTTATAAACAAATAAAAAACTGTATTCATAATTAATGTACATGTGAAACTGCTGTTGTTTACTACAAAATGGGTTTCTTATGTAGGCTTTAAAAATTAAAAATTTTAGCAACCCTAACATATTTATGTCAGTCAATGCATAGAACTTTTTGCTTGCTGATAGTAGTCAAATTAAAATAATTGCTAGTGGGTTAACCACTAAGCAAGTATTATGTTAGTTTAGGTTAGTTCATGAGAAAAAAAATCCAACTTTAAAACGCATACTCTCCCTAAATTTTTTCAAACCGCTAAGGCTTAGTTACATGTGAAAGTTTTGTCCCCCTACGTCAATGCTAACTCGTGCCGACTGGACCTCAAAGGTTTAAAAAAAATATAAACTATACCTGGTTATGTGGCTTTATCACTATAACATGGAATAATTAGGAAAATAAGGTAATCCAGATAACTATGAATAATATTTTCATTTATTAAAAGCATAAAAAGTTGCAAATTACTTTGGATGTTTTCTTTTCAGGGTTTTTTTTTAGAGTCCGGATACAGTTTGCAGTGTTCTTGCACGCAGCGTAAAAGGAATTGCTCCTGTTCTTCATCTGCTGTAATCAATCAGTAAAAGTGCTGCATTACTTTGACAGATCTTTTAGCTACATCATTCATGACCTTTAAAGAAAAACATTGACGTCTATTGACGGGGACTGTTTTATCTGTATGGATACTGATGTCCCAGTAGAGCTTGTAATTTTTATTTTCAAGTAAGGATGTTTGTGTGTATTTGTAGTAGGGATCTGTGTCTTCTATGAGTTTGTATGTTGTGGCTGGTGCTTGGTGAATTACTTTTGTCGCTGTGTCATGTCTGGTTGTGTATTCCGTTCCGGTTAATATTTAACATCAGCTTGTTATGGGTTCGATCGTTTCTTTATGCTGGTGGCATTTCCTGCATCTGTCTTCTGTAATAGTTGGGCCTTTGATGATATGCTTTTGGTAATTTTTGGTTAATATGACTTTATCCTGGATGGCAAGTAAGAAGCCTTCTGTTTTAGGGACTAGCCGCCCATCTTGTAACCACGTGTATGATTGTTTTTTATTTATGTGGTCTTGGTCTATATGATATCTGTGTTTTCCGTGGAGTGTTTTTTCTGACCATGTTTTTTTCTTTTCCTGTTGTAATTGAGTGTGACTGTGTGTGTCTGCTGCGTGGTCTGCCCGGGATAAGTCGAGAGGTGTGTGGTTTTTGTCTGCTTTCACTGTTGCTGCGTGGAGGCTTGTTTGCTTGGTATGAAAGAGTTACCTAAGTGCTTGTATTTGTTTTGTGTATAGTGTTTTTATGTCTATGATTCCTCTTCCTCCTGCCTTCCTCTCTATGGTAAGTCTTTCTTTGCACGCGTTGGGGTGTAATTTCCTCTATTTGGTGAATTGAGAACGTATAAGGATGTGAATGTTTTGTATGTCTGTTTGTGACCATTTGACGTCCAAATGAATATGTGAGTATAGGTATAGCGAAAGTGTTGATGGCTTTAATGAGATTCTTCGAGTTAAGTTTTGTTTGCAAAAGTTTCTTTTTGAATTCAGTTCTGAGCTCTGTTTTGATGTGAGTATGATTGAGTTTGGTGCTATGTTGGAAGCCTAGATAATTGTATGTTTCTTTGTCGAGCATGTTATCGAGTGTTTCATTGTTGATGGTTTCTGTCTCATGGTTGCCTTTCCATTGGCCTTTGTTGATGTGGAGCACTTTACATTTATTTATACCAAATTCTATATTGATATCTAAGGTGAATGTTTCTGTGGTTTTGAGGAGTTCTTTTAGCTGTGTTTCTGTGGCAGCGTAGAGTTTTATGTCATCCATATAGAGAATCGTTTATTTTATGTTGGTTCACTTTTTGGTATCTGATGTTGAAGCCATGGTCTGTTTCTGTTTAGTGTATTTGAGAGTGGATTAAGACAGAGGCAAAACCATAGAGCACTGAGCGAGCCTCCCTGAAATATACCCGTCTGATGTACAGCTCTTCTGTTTGGATGCATTCGGTTGTGTTTTTAGGTGGATTTTGGTTTTCCATGTTTACATAATCTGCGCGAGAAATTGCCTGAGGTTTTGGTTGATTTTGTAGACTTCTACGGTTTTGATTAACTAGCCCTGGAGTATGAAGTCGAAGGCTTTTTTATAGTCTATGTAACCGGTGTGAAGGTAAATTAACATTTTTTTTTTGCTTTTGGTGCATGTAACGACGGTTCACTTCATTTACTAAAAATTTTCTAGAACTATTCTAAAACTTGTTTATTTCAGCTAATTACCCAGAATATTCTGAAATCCTATGAAAATTGTGTATTATAACTCATGGTTAAAAAGAATAGTCTAGAAATTGATGAAAATGTATTGTTCTCGTCTAACTTAGGCGCGGGATGTTCTAGAACTTAACTAATTTTTTTCATAATTGGTCTGATACTTTATGAAACTATTTTGCATTTTAAGTTTTTTTCACCTAATGTTTTGCAAAAATTTAGTATTTCGTGTAATTTACATATATAGTGTATATATGATTTGGGAATAGAATGTACCAGTTGAGAAAATATGTTGATATCATTTAGTTTGGTAGTAGAATTTAATAAATCCTTGTGACCATTGTGTATATCTACTACATGCCTACAATATTCTAATTTGTTCCAAAACGTTATGAAAAGTTATATAAAAAATATTTCATAATTTTATGAAGGCAATGTGTATTATTTTTACCTACAAATAGAACTTGTGTATTTTGGCTAATTTCTCCAAAGAACATTGTAAAAATTGCACTATTCTTGTTTTTTTTGTGTCATGCCTCTAAAATCGCTAAGTCTAGTGACAATTATTTAACCTACTAAAGTGAACAGTAAAAAACCTGTATAAAAAGTATTTATGATAATTGTTAGTCCAAATTCGTAAATAATAACAGATTCGAATACTTCATCTCAATTAAATTCAATTCAGATCTTTTAAACATACGGAGTTCTAAACTCAACAACATTAAATTTTGCAAATCATGTAGAATCAACTAATGCATATTCTCTCAATACATCCTTAACTAGCACGGTTTGAACAAGACTTTAGCATTTGCAAGGTGAATAAAACAAGATATAATAATAAGCTCAATCTTATTATCTTACTTTTTTAAATTTAATAAATAATATTTTCAATATACTAAATTATTGATTAAGAGAAGATCTAAAACGTTATAAATGGTTTATTTCCATAGCTGTAATAAGTCTCATTCCATGATCGATAAGCATTCCCTTTGAGGTCTTGTAAGATTTCCAATGTTCCATTTATGTTAAGGTATTGCAGATTATCAGGAGTAGCGGTGGGCCAAATGACATTATTGAATAGTTCACTCTTTTCTAGGTTGGATTTCTGAAATAATATAAAAATACGTTAGCTTTTCTTGCACCACAGTCAAGTGAATTCTAGACAAGCAGAGATTGGAGAGTGGAGATGTTCATTTCTTTCGGTGATTTGAATTATTTAAATGCGTTTTAAGCCATCTATAAAAATATATCTGTTATGATGATGAAAAATAATTGACAACATACGAGGGTAGATTGAAATATCTTGTAAAAATAAGGTGAATAACATTTTTTTTTGCAAAAGCAAAAAATCTATTTTGTAGCATAATCTCCATTGAGCTTAATACATTTGGTCCAGCGAGATTCCAATCCCTCAGTAAAAAAAAATTTCTTCTCCTCATGCCATTTGATTGGGAAATAAAAAAATGTCACTAAGTAGATTATTTGTGGGCATGCCTCCTCCTTCTCATTCTAACACACAGACTGCCTCCTCCTCCCAATACACAAAGGGCCTCCCCTTCCCAACTCACATAATACCTGCTATATATGTATATATATATATATATATAAAATATATATATATATATATATATTTATATATATATATATATATATATATATATATATATATATATATATATATATATATATATATAAGGTGTTTTATTCATTCTTAAAAAAATTGTCATACATGAAAAATGCATTTGATAAAGCATAGATAGATGGCGACTTTGAGTAATGTATATATTTTGGAGTTAAGGCTCTTAAAGTTGGTTGATCATCTAGCTGAATTACAGGTTTGGATGAGCACGTCTTAATATACTCCGGTTTTTTTCATTTGCTTTAGCATAAATAACTAGGGTATACTTAGTAAGTTGCTTGACAATATCCGCAAAAGAATGAAGAGGTATGTTTCTTTAATTTCAGTTCATGGAGTGATGGTATTTCATTATCCAAACTGCTTACTTGTATAATTCCGGAGAAAATAAATTTAAAGTGAAGATTGTTTAATAACATAACCCTTTACACATAAATTAATTTTTTTCATTTACAAATCCTTGTATATCCATAACCAATTTCGTATTCATAATTATGTAAATATTAATTAATCTCTAAACTAAAAAAAAAACAATTTCTGGATTATTCTTCTATCATTTTTAAAATTCTTCTAATTTCTTAACGAAACACTTTAATCTTTGATGAAATTGTAACCTGTATATCATAGTTTAGGATATGTTCATAAAAGTATGATACACACGTTCTTCTTTTAATGTCAAAAACCGAATCAAAAATGTTTTTTTAAAAAATTTGTATAATAAACATATTAAGATTCAAGGCTAAAAATTAAATTTAAACTTGTTTTACTATTTTCGGCAAAGGATTATGTAGCTAAATAGTTTATCGTGTATTATTAGACAATACGCTGTTGTTTTTCAGGGAATTTTTTCTTTACTTTCGAATTCCATTCTCATTATTACTGGACCACACAGTAATTTTCGTTAATGTGAGCAGTTAATATAGACAATACATGCATTGTACTTAATTTGTTTTGGATTAAATATGGGATCTATTGGAAAATTATAATATACTTGACGGAAATTCGAAAATATTTCATCAAGTGTAGCAAATCTATTATTTTTAAAGTCAAGTTGGAGATTTTTATAGGAGTATCTTTCAGAATTTGAAAATTCATTT
The DNA here is from genome assembly GCA_019049505.1 of Pachyrhynchus sulphureomaculatus. NCBI lineage: Eukaryota > Metazoa > Arthropoda > Insecta > Coleoptera > Curculionidae > Pachyrhynchus > Pachyrhynchus sulphureomaculatus. The sequence goes on from CM032447.1 coordinate 94,342,030, forward strand.
ATGTTTCGTCGTTCACAAATATCAAATTTACTCATATCAGCTTTTACATTATCACGTTTATTGTTTTGGAAACCAATGACGCGGAGTCTCAAATTTTGTAGAAATTTTTACAGCCCCCATTTTCTAATAATTCGGGATATTTAACTAATTTCTAACTTCGAAAAGTGATAAGCATGCCGTTATCTCTATTGATAAGTTTAGTAAGAACTTAACTCTTCAAGAATGGCTATAGTAAGAGGAGGAACTCACCCGGAAAATTTCGTTATTGTAATTTTAGGCTTTTCATTTTGAATAGTGGATATTAGGGCACTACTATCATCATTACTTCTTATGAGAGTTAGTTTTTATTGGGAATTCAAAATTATTTTTTTGTAATCCTCAAAAATCCTGAATACCTATTTAATGGAGTACGTAAAGAGATATTTCCTTTATCACCGGTAACAATATTTTCTGCTGATTTTGCTTTTGGATACCATCCTTCATTTTCTATTCTTACACTTTCGTTTGATTTTAAGGTATATAGTGTAGAATTTTTTCCAATATCTCGAACAGAACCGATAGTAATATCATTTAAAACATAATGTAATTAAATAAGAATGCTGGTGCATTGTTGATTAACGTGGTGTTTTTTTAATGAAATACTGTCTTCCCTGGTTATTTGTAGTTCTAAATAAATCTCACTTCTGCAAGGTAGAGGATATTTTTCTGTTTGTTGCGAAGTAACTCTTGTTTCGTCATTGGGTCCTAATTTTATAGGATTAAAGGGATCGGAAGAAAGTACTTCCCAGCTTAAAATTGACTCATCACAAAAACCATTTTCTTTAACGTTTAAATATTCGATTGTTATTTGAGTTTAAAACCCAAACTCAGGAGAAATCTTCGATTTAATAGTGTTGACCATCGTGAGTTTTATTTATTACTAAATAAAATTCGTTTGTTCTCTTTATTTTTAAGCTTTTTTATATCAAATTTCATAATAAAATTTAAGGTGTATATTGGGAGGAGGAGGCACTTTTTGTATTGGAAGGAGGAGGAGGAGAAGGCATTCCCACAAATAACCTACTAACTTACTGCTAAATCTGGGAATAGAGTGGATGAGAAACTATTTTGAAGCCCAGCTCGTGCAACTTCAACGGCCGATGGCTCAGCAGGCGCAACAACACGAGTAAGTAAAATTTTTTCTTAGTATATTTTTTGTTGTGACGTATTCAAATTCAGTAATTGTTATTATTCAATTAATCCTAACATTACTTTGATAGTAAAGCTTTGCATTACGTACCGTTACTTTTGCTTCAGTGTCACTGTTGAGGTTAGACACGTGGGTAAAAATAAAGATGGCGTCTGGGGTTGGTCGACTAATTACTGTCAGGGCTGGATAACTTGTCAGTCAACCAACCCCACTATATTATTAATTTTCTTTTACCAATTTATATTATGGTTTTTGTTGCAGAACTATGCGGACGTATAAAAGAAATACTAAACGTGCTAATATACCTAAAGACGTCATTAAAAGAGCTTGTAGACAAGTAATATTTGATGAGAAAAGAATTCGAAATACCCTATAAAACACTCTACCGTCATGTAGAGAAAAGGAAATTAGAAAGTAATCCGGACTTGACAAGATCCGCATGGAGCCCGGAGAGTGTAAGCTATATAAAGAATAGGCCAATTTTTACGGACCAGGAAGAACTGGCGTTAGAAAAATATCTTAAAAAGGCAGCTGATATTTATTATGGATTAACGCTATACGAGACCCGAAAGTTTGCATACCAGTTTGCGAAAAAAAATAACAAAGCCATACCAGACTTGTGAAAAAGTAAGTTGATTGCTGGAGAAGATTGGTTATTAGGTTTCCTCAAACGCCATCCATCATTATCAATCTGATCATCTCAAGCTACAAGTCTGTCCAGGACCACATCGTTCAACAAAAATAATGTAGACTTGTTTTTCACTAACTTGAAGACAATTTACCAACAATTAAATCGAAGCCCTGGTGACATTTGGAACGTAGACGAGACGGCACTCACAACTGTTCATGTGCCGAATCGAGTCATAGCCCGCCGTGGAACTAGAAATTTAGAAAAGGTGACTGCTTCTGAACATAGCATATTGGTGACACTTGCGGTAGTTATTTCAGCTCTTGGAAACATAGTTCCCCCGTGTTTTGTTTTTCCACGAGTGCATTACAAAGAACACTTTGTTAGAGGTGGACCGGTAGGTTCAGATAGCGATGCTAATCCATCTGGATGGATGAAAGAAGAGAACTTTTTAAAATATGCTAAACCTTTTGTGAAATACGTAAAGCCTAGTAAGGACAAGCCTGTTCTTTTACTCCTGGAAACCCACGATTCTCATTTGTCCATCGAAGTACTTGATTACATCAAAGCCAATGGGGTCACAATTTTGTCGTTCCTCCCACACTGTAGCCACAAGCTTCAACCTTTAGACCGAACAATTTACGGACCGTCGAAAAAATATTTCAATAAAGCAAGCAACAACTGGTTAGCTAGTCATCCAGTCAAGACAATAACAATATGTTATATACCTGCCATTGGCAGCTACGATTAATAAAATACAATCTGGTTTCAGAGTTACGGGAATATCCCCGCTTAATGACAATATATTTCCGCAAGTTGAGTTTAGCGTGTCTTATAGACTGATCGGCCAACACCAGCCTCGCATGAAGATGTACCTCTTCCAATAACGTCCAATGAAAATGCTGTTGCGTCAACTTCTCAAACGAGACCATCACGTAATCCGGATGGTGTAATTGAAGGTTCAATGGCAATTTTGGAAGATACTCTTCCTATAACTGCTAACGAAAGTGCTGTACCATCATCTACTGCTCACACAAGACCATTAGATGTCCAAGCTATAGATCAGATTGCTGTTCCGTCGTGTTCTTACACAAACCCACTTGATTCTTTTACTACACCTGAAGAGATAAGGCCATTTCCTAAAGCTAGACCACCTAAAACAGAAGAAATACCCGGAAAGGTAAAAGCACCATATATACAGATACTCCCGAGAAAGAGAATCTAATGAACCTTAAAACTAAACAACAATCGAGCAAGGACACATATAAAATGGAAAATAAGAAGCCAAAGACCACTAAAAGAAAATCTAAAGGGACAAACAAAGGGAAAGGGAGGGGAAAAGGTAAGGGAAAGAAAACCATTGATGAGACAGAGAAGAGAGAGACAGACGAAAGTAATGATGAGAGCTCAAATTGTTTAGAATGCACTGAATCCTATAACTTTAGTATTCCTAGTGAAGAATGGGTTCGGTGCATCATGTTTAATGCGCAAAAAGCAATTTGATGTTTTATGAAAGCAAAAATTGCACTTCTGATTTAGAAGACTGATTGAATTATTAAGTTCCTATAGAAAAAAAGATTACTTGAACATAAAGAGACTCTTTAATATCTTATTATAATAATTGTCAAGGATATTTAGATTTTATATTTGTTAAGCAAAATTTAAATGAAGAAGGTAATAGGTATGTTTTGTTAAATGTTTAAAAACTGATTGTTATGTTCAATTGATATTAAGCCAAATATAAGTAAATTTAAGTATTGATTGATTAGTATAACTCAAAATCGAGAAGACTGACTGACTGTTAAGTTGAGTAATATGAGTAATTGTTTAAGTAGGTATAATTTGTATACAGAGATTTTGATATTTTCAAATTTGGGTAAAATTAATACTTGTTTGTTTTTTACCACACCTATTTGAAGATTTCTTACTAACTATCACGTAGGCCAACTTACCCCCAGTACAAAGTCAAGCAACCCCGCGTATGGGATTGGTCGACTAGTTAGCGTTCTATAAAATCGAGTGTGTCACCTACTTTTGTGTTATATTTTACAAAAGCCTAATATATTTTCTAACAACTATATGTGTTTTTTTTCTGGTCTAGGAACAAACACAAAAAAAATATTTGTGTTTAAAATTGAAATTTAGTCAACCATCCCCGGTTTCACACTACTCATTGACATGAGATCCCTATTATCTCAGTAATTTGAGTTTAATGCGATGATTTTCTATCACGATACCGTGACTTTTACAGACCATTTCTTCAGAAAAAGCCTTAATCGGGCGTCTCAAACGTGCAGCGCCAGTAGTGCTCGTACGCCCACTTTTAAATTAATTAATTAATTAAATGATTAATTAAAATAATTCAGTAATAAATGGTCTTGACTGCTGGCGCAGAGCCTCCATGAGCTTCTTTCAGGCTAGTTTCTATCTGAACTGCAGCTCACTTTTTTTTAAATATAAGTGCTTTATCATGGTACGATACTCGGTTTTTTCCGTCTCTACGAAACGTGTAACACCGGTCACTTACGATAGCTGCTAATGAACAACTGTGCGTTACATCTGTTTGAAACTTTGAAAACAACTGTTATAAGAATCACGCTTACACAATAATCATGCCACTTAACAAAATTTCTCGCCATTTCGTAGAAATTTACCACACCATTCTAATATTCGAATAATTTTAAAATAATTAAAGCAACAGAATGTAAGTTATTATTAGATACTCATTGAACCAGAAAATTAAATATATTTGTTGCCAAGTATAATTTTTTTCTTTTTATGGGCTTAGCACACGTGCTGCAGGGAAGTCCCTAAAGCGCTCCAGGAGCGCCACGTGTGCAGAAAAAGCGATTCACGTTGTTCTTGAATCGCTGTAAATTATAGTCGGTGGAAAACACAGCCCTGGGCACATTATTCCAAAGGGATCATGTTCTCTATGCAAAAGACTGCTTGAAAAGCATTATACGCGGAGTAACAAGCTGAACCTCATACGGATGTGAAGTATTAGCACGACGTGTATTTCTAACATGGATCGCTCTGGGAGGGATTAAGCGGGCTACATCCTTCGAATACTTTCCATGAAAATACTTGTAGAACAGACTCAAGTCGCCAACCGTTCTTCGACGTTCCAGCGAATCAAGGCCGCCGGTCAGTTCCGGGTCTCCAACAGACGAACAGCCCTTCTCTGAACATTCAACAAATGCATTGTATGTTTGGAAGCGTAGCCCCGAACATGGGAGCAGTATTCCAAGAATTAACAGTTGTTGTGGAGTGTAAAGCTTTCTGGTCCGAAATAATATTCCCAACTTTTGAGAAGCTCTCCTTGCTATGCCTGCGACATGCACATGCTAGGACCTATTTGCTCCCAAATTAACGTCCAACAAATTGAGTGACGATGCTAGGAGAATGGAGTGCCCCGACATAACTATGTCAGGTTAACTTTTTTAGAAAAAACTGCCGCCTGGGTTTTTGTAGCGTTAAATTTCACCTTGTTACTGCCACCCCAAGATAGAATTTCTTCCAGGTCTTTGTTACGTTGAATGACTTCATGCTGTCTGCGGATATTCGCCTGAGTAGCCGATGTCCGAGCGTTCAAAGCGAATGAAGAGATAAGCGTACTGTCATCTGCAAAGCTGTAGATTGGATTCCCGGTCTTTTCTAGCAGATCGTTAATGTAAATGAGAAAGAGAGTAGGAGATAGTATGTAGCCTTGGGGCACACCGACGTTGATAGTGAAGGTGTTAGAAAGAGATCCGTCGACCATCACTCGTAAAGATCGCTCTCTGAGGAAACATGAGAGCCACAAACAGAACTTTTCAGACATACCACAAGGCGTAGCTTAGCCAACAGTCCATCAAGCGTTAACAAGACCCTTGTTTTGTCAAGAATTTACATCAATTTGTATTTCCCACAACCGAAAAATATTTGCAAATTGGGAAACTCTATTTGACGAAAAATTTTTTATAAAAAAATTATTATTTGAAGTACTTACAAATACTTTGCAAAGTTAGTCCAAAGCTTAACCATTCTGTTTTGCACTAACAAGTTAGAGGGATCAGTATCATTAGCGGATTGGGTCATATTAAATAAAAATGGTAACTCTGCACCGTGAGAAGCTTTTTCGACGCCTGTAAAAAAGAAAATATTTAATAATTTAGAAACAATCAGGCAGTTCTATATTTACAACTCAGAAAACAAGCAGTCTGTTTTGGACTTCTTGCTTTATTTGAAACTAGTAGTCAACATGCACCGCTTTAACGTATACTCGCTTGCCTGCAAGTAATATTTTTTTCTACTAAAACTATGAATATAAATGCCATTGCTGAGGTCATCATTTGCAATAACCATTATCCAGGAGGCTGCTGATAATTAGTCCTATGTTTCGTCTGTCACTGTCAAATCATGCATTAACTCGGGAAAAAATCCGCTAGTTTAATGTCGCTGTCAATATTAGAAAATTTTCTCTCATTCTAAGTTAATATTTTTTTATTCTCACAGAGCAAATTCTCTCATACTGAGAAAGTATTCTTCTTTTCAAAAGTTTAAAACAAAAGAATTATTTTCATTTGTCTATCTATTAAAATATTTTGTAGTTAGTTAGTTTAGTGTATTTCAGTTCTTACAATTATGAGTAATTTTAAGTTGGCTAAAGAAAGGACTGAAGCATGAGAAAGTGGTAATCCACTAAAAAAACTTACCATCAATATATGGTTGGTGGTTATTTCTTCCAAAGTAAGAAAACTGATAAAGATATACAGGAACGTACATAGATTGAAGTTCGGCTTCCTTAACTAAGGCTCTGATAAATCTATTATCACTTACATACTGAAAATAAAAATAATGATCTAATTAATACACACATATCGTTGGGGACAGCTATGTCCCCTACGACACAAATATCCAAACAAAATGCACAGAAAAAATCTCCAAATACACAGACATTGCAACAGAAATAAAAAGGCTATGGAAAGAAAAATTCATCATTGTCCCCCTCATCATATCAGCCACAGGCCGTACACCAATAACATTCACACCACACTTGGTACAATTAGGACTCAACACAAACATACACAGAAACATTCAGAAGTTAGTGATTTTGAAAACATTGTCAGGTCATTCCTTAATACACAATGGTAATAGCGTTTGTGCTGACTTGGCTTGGGCCCGTCAGTCAAACATGGAACCACATTGACCAAATGCGAGAAACAAGAACAAAAATATAATAATTATAAACCCCTCCCTCCATCAGGGGCTAGGGGATCCCAGGACTCTCCTAGTACGGACATTAACGATCCCGAGGTACCTGCTGCCTTGTGTGTCCAGATTATTTGTAACAAAAATGCAATCTAAAGGTGTTTGCCGTGCCAAGAAGATGACTGGCTCGCGAGCGGTTCCTCCGGATACCGGGCGCTCTCCATCCAGGCTCTGCCGCAGTCGAATCCCCTTTCCTAGGATACTCATGGGAACACTATGTCGAATAGTAATGATAATAATGACAGGGTGTTGTGGAGGCGGACCCCTGTCGTAAAAACAGCTACAGCCCCACCACAACAACCACAGGCAAATCAAACAACCGCCACAGCCGCCGATAGTTTTACCAGATCCGACATTGTAGGTGAAGAAAATTGCCTTTTCAGGGCAGTTAGCTTACACTTATATGGCCACCAAAATCATCATGAGAAACTCCAAGAGGTTGCTCTAAGATATATACAACAAAAGTGGTCAGAACTTCACACGTTTTCATGAAATGAAGACTTCAATAACTATTATAATTATATGAAGAAAAACGGCACCTATGGAACGAGCCTAGAGATACTCACCCTCTCAGAAAACCAAAATAGCAACTTTCATATCTTCTTAAAATAACGAAAAACAAGAGATACAAAAATAACTTTTAGGGACAGACCAACAATAATAAGCACAGGAAAATACACCAAAAATATTTACCTTCTACTAACAGGCAACTCAATCTCGGAACACTTTGAGCTTCTGATACCCTAGAACATTAAAAACACCCCAAATAATAGTAAACCAATAAAAGAAGCATCAGTGAGCGAGGTATCGGTCGAGGACGTCGCGAAAAATGGCAGCTCCAATGAAAACGATGAAGACCAGGCAAAAAAAAATGGACCTGCCAACAGTGTTGTGCCAGAGAGTAAGCCGACACCCACCATGGCGGGAAAATCAAAGCAATGCATGAGTGGCACCACAGAAAAAGCGTTGCTATAATAAAATCACAAAATCTGACAAAGAACTCACTAAAAAGAAAATTACTCGCCAGCTGGACCTACCGAGATCAATCCCAAACACAGCCTACACAGATGCAGGACAAACACAACCACCAATGCCAAACCAAACCACGTATGTTTTGCAAGGAAAACATGCAACTACCAAGGCTGGTAAACCAAGAGAGCGGTTAAAGTGGAAAAATGAAATGAACAGAACAGTGATGCGCTGTTACTACACCGCCATCACACTCGAAACAATTAATCAAACAATCGGGCTACGGACTGGAACTGCACAGACTTTTCTTGGCCCTATATCCACATCTGCAGTTACAGAAGAGAGAGTAATAGACCAAAACAGAGTTATTACTAAGAACAATCGCCTCATATCTTTCGTATTGCAAACCATCAAAGATACAGTAGCTGCTGAACTGAACACAGACCAACCAAACAACAAACAATAAAAACAATAGAGCAGATACCGAACCAATCTCACACACTCAACCACACAGTCTAACAGAAAAATACACCAATAAGACCAAACCCCCAGCAGGATCATAACTCAAAATAATATTACAGGGCACACAGCATGCTCCGCACAACACCATATCACAGCCAACAAAATCAACCACTCATCACTTTCAACATCATCTACACAATATCACCCCGAATAACCCCTCATAGAAACACTCAAAGCAGAAATGGTGTCACATCTAGCTCGATTGTCAGGCACCGACCTCACAACAAGAAATCCCATTCCTGGTTTAATCTTTAAACAGGACATGTAACCGATCCTCAATACAATAAACAAGCACATAATACCCTAGTATATAACAGACTTAAGCAAAATCGAAGACATTCACACAATAATATACGCAGCAGCAATCAACACTCTAACACAATATAATCAAAAACTCACGTAGCGACAAAGAAATCCCAACAGCACCACACCAAAATTAAAATGGCAAATAAGAATAGGAAACAAAATCAACATCACAGAAGAGATCTAGGACACCTTACCCTATTTATTAACGGGGACGCGTCCAAACGTGTCACACAGGGTGTAGACAAGATCAAATCCAAATCTCCTAACCGAACACTGCCAGAAATCCTTGACACTTTGAAACAAACACTATCAATATATGCCGCAAGACTCCGTAGATATAAGGAATTAAACAGAGGAAAGACATCAACAACCTCTTCCGAAAAAGCGAAAAGCAGTTTCACCGAAAACCTATGTACAACGAACAGACAGCAGTGAATGAACGACCACCACCAAACAAACAAAAACTCACAGATTATTGGAAATGTATCTGGTCAGAACCTAAACTATACAATAATAACACCCCCTGAATCAAAACCTAAGACAAACATAAACATGTGAGAGAACAAGAAAATTCCACATTAACTACATAAGAAATTAGAGAAACCATCAAACACACACACATAACTGGAAATGCCCTGGAATAGACCATATACAAAACTTCTGGTACAAACAGTTTACCACCACACACGAAGCACTCACACACCAAATCAACAAAGCAACAACATACATACATACAACCACACACATTCCCCACTTTTCTTATCCAAGGAATAACATACGTCAAACCTAAAAGCTCAGACACCACAAACTACCGACCTATCATCTGTCTTCCAACCCTTTACAAGATCATCACAGCCACAATTTCCAAGAATATAAAACAACACCTAATAGACAACAATATTGTCAGAGCAGAAGGGGTGCAGGAAAAATAGCCGAGGATGCAAAGAGCAGCTGATCACAGATAGCGTGATCATGGGATAAACCAAAAAAGAACTCAGAAACCTTCACACCGGTTACATAGACTATAAAAAAGCTGTCGGCTCCATACTCCATAGCTGGTTAATCAAAGCCCTAGAAATATACAAATTCAACCAAAACCTCAAACAATTTCTCAAGCAAGTTATGTAAACATGGAAAACCAAAATCCTCCTAAAAACACAAACCGAACGCATCCAAACAGAAGAGCTATATATCAGACGGGGTATATTCAAGGAGATTCGCCCAACGCTCTATAGGTTTGCCTCTGTTTCAATCCACTCTCAAATACACTAAACAGAACAGACCATGGCTTCTACATCAGACACCAAAAAGTGGACCAACATAAAATAAACCACCTCCTATATATGGAAGACATAAAACTCTACGATTGCACAGAAATACAGCTGAAGGAACTCCTCAAAATCATAGAAACAATCACCTTAGATATAAATATGGAATTTGGTATAATTAAATGTAAAGTGCTCCATATTAACAAAGGCCAATAGAAAGGCCACCATGAAACGGAAACCATCAACAATGAAACACTCGATGACATGCTTAACAAGAAAACATACAAATATTTAGATATCCATCAAACCATCAAATTCAACCACACATCAAAACAGACTCATGAAACTTATCACATATTCATTTGGTATGATCAAATGGTCACACACAGACATAGAAAACATTCACATCCTTATAGGTTCTCAATTCACCAAATACAGGAAATTACATCCCAACGCGGGCAAAGAAAGACTTCCCATCGAAAGGAGGGCAGGAGGAAGAGGAACCACAGATATAAGATCACTACACACAAAACAAATACAAGCACTTAGGAAATTCTTTTACACCAAGCAAACCAGCCTCCACAGAGCAACAGCAGACAAAAACTACACACCTCTCGACTTATTCCGGGCAGACCACCCAGCAGACAGACACAGTCACACCCAATTACAACAGGAAAAGATAAAAACGTGGTCAGAAAAAACGATTCACGGAAAACACAGATACCACATAGAACACGACCACGTAAATAAAAAACAATCATACACCTGGTTACAGGATGGGCACCTTGAAACAGGAGGCTTCTTACTTGCCATCCAGGATAAAGTCATATTAACCAGAAACTACCAAAAGCATATCATCAAAGACCCAACTGTTACAGAAGACAGATGCAGAATAAAGAAACGATTGAATACATAACAAGCGGATGTAAAATATTAACCGGAGCAGAATACACAGCCAGACATGACTCAGCGGCAAAAGTAGTTCACCAAGCACTAGCCACAACGTACAAACTCACAGAAAACACAGATTCCTACTACAAATACACACCAACATCCATACTTGAAAATATAGATTACAAGCTCTACTAGAACATCATTATCAATTCAGATAAAACAGTCCCCCCACAAGTCACCTTTCTGATTGACATAGCTGTCTCCAACGACACAAACATCCAAACGAAATACACAGAAAAAATCTCCAAAAACACAGACATTGTAATAGAAATAAAAAGCCTGTGGAAACAAGTCATCATTGTCCCCCTTGTCATATCAGCCACAGGCCTTACACCAACAACATTCACACCACACAGTACAATTAGAATTCAACACAAACATACACAAAAACATTCTGAAGTCAGTGATTTTGAAAATATGTAACATTGTCAGGTCATTCCTTAATACACAATGGTAATAGCGTTTGTGCCGACTTGGCTTAGGCCTGTCAGCCAAATATGGAACCACTTTGACCAAATGTGAGAAAGAAGAATAGAAATGATAATATAAATATGAATGTGTAATAATAATATTGAAAAAACCGGTCAAGTGAAAGTAGGACTTGCGCAATTAGTGTTCCGTACGTTGACTCCTTTAAAATAAAAAATTTTGTTACGGAGGTATAAAATAATCAATGACTTCTTCACAAAACACACCCCAAATGAGTTTTCAGCAAATTTTTTTTTCGATCTTTACTGAAAACTGATGACCCTAAAATTTTTATATTTTTATATACCCGATAAATTATTAAAGATAATGCACTCGTGATATTTTTCGTTCAATCTACATCCTGTGGAGAATATTCCAGAATTTTTTCAATTTTTTTTGATCGGGATAGGAGGGGTCTGCGATTTTTCGCGATTCTTAAAATTAGTACAAGTGTGCGCAAGTATTACAATATGTATATTTTTGAACTCGTGTTTTTACAAGCTTTAATTTGACACCCCACTCGATGACCTGATAATCTTTTCTTACTTCCGATTTCACCCCCCAAAACTAAACCCTTAAGTCAAAATTTAACTTTCAAAACTACACGACTCTGATGAGGCGACTAATTCTTATATTAGTAACAAATTTCAACTTTCTATACCAAATAGTTTCGGAGAAAGTCGGGTGTAACAGACAAATAGACAGACGGACGGACGGACCAAAGGACAGGTAGGTACCGAAGTGATCTTATAAGTATTCTATACGGATCGCTAATAATAGTAAAAATGATAATGTAAACAAGAAAATTTATTAAAACTAATGGATTTTTTTAAAGTTGAAAAAATGGTAAATTAAAAGATTCGATATATTTAGCTTTTGATAAAAAATTACAAAAAACACCAAACACTTTATTTTTGCGCTAGCCGCGCGTTTTGCTAGCCATGTTAGTATCATCAGAAGCGATGTTTGACCAATGTCGATTATCGAGCGAAACTTACTTCAAGTGCAAAAATAAAGTGTTTAGTGGAGTAGTGATAATTGTTGTGTAGCATCATTGTGCTAAAGATTCCAAAATCCCAACGTAGTTAAAAATTTTGTATTTACCTTGGTAAGGCCAATTAAATTGGAAGAAAACGTGTCATTTCCTCTAAGATAAATGCTTTTTATTTTTTCAATAGCAGCTTCTTCGTCGCTAACATCTGGTCGAAGGTCTGATGGTAGTATTTTCCTCTGATCTCTATCAAGCATTGCGGCAAGAGCTTGAGCTGTAGCCAAATCTACAAAAACCAAATAATCAGTTAAGCAGTAATTAACACATGTACCTGGTGTAAAGCTATTAAAAAATTTTAACTTTGAAGAAAAATTTTAAATAGGTAAATTTTACATTTATTCCAGTTAAGATAATTTGTATAAAGAGCCATAATAAAATAACAATAAAATAATACTGTCTGCATTCGCTATTACTTACAACCATATGAAACAGTGAAAGTCGCCATTCTGTAATTTTGTGTAATACCCTTTTGCGTTTTGAAAATTGATCCACACCATATTAAGTGAGTCATCAAATTAAGAAAATTAAATGTTAACTACAAATATATAACACGTAGGTTGAAAAGTTTCTGGTTCAGCTACTTAAAACACATTTTTTTTTTTACAAAATTCGACTTTATTCATCAATATGGTCTCCTTTAAGAGCGATACAATCAGTTCAACGCTTTCCTAACATTTCTATAAATTTCTTGTAGAAGGATTTATGTTTGTCTTCAAAACAGGCCTCAGTTTCTCTGATAACTCCTTCAGTGGAGCCAAATCTCTTTCCCGCAAGCATTTTTTTGAGGTCTGCGAATATATAATAGTCGTTGGGGGGCAAATTTGGAGAATACGGTGGATGAGGAAGCAATTCGAACTTCAGTTCATGCAATTTTACCATCGTAATCATTGACTTGTAACACGGTGCATTGTCTTGATGAAAAAGCACTCTTTTCTTGTTTATTTGGGGCCGTTTCTTTGCGATTTTTGCCTTCAAAGGGACCAATAACTTTATATAATATTCGCTATTGATGGTTTTTTTTTTCCCTTCACAGCAGAGTTGATGATAATTACTCCATGCGTATCCCTAAATACGGAGGCCAAAACCTTCCCAGCCGACTGTTGTGTCTCTGGTCGCTTCGGGCGGTTTTCACCGGCTGCGGTTCACTCAGCTGACTGCCGATTTGATTCCGGTGTGAAGTAATGAATCCATGTTTCATCCACTGGCACGAATCGCATGAAAAAATCCTTTTTATTGCGCTGGAATAAGTCCAAACAGCGTTCAGAATCATCAACACATTGTTGTTTTTGGTCCACTATGAACAAATGCGGTACCCATTTCGAACAGAGCGTTACCATGCCCAAATGTTCATGCAAAATATGATCAACACATTCCTTTAATATCTTTAGGGTGTCAGCTATCTCACGTAATTTCACTTTACGGTCATGCAAAACAATTTTGTTGATTTTTTCCGGTTTTCCGGTGTAACCACCTCATTTGGGCGTCCAGAGCGTTCAGCATCATTTGTATCTGTACGACCACGTTTAATTCAGCATACCAGTAAATGATGAGTGGCAGGCATAGTCCCCGCAACACTTGACATTGCTTTGATTGAACGGTATTTTTCCCATCAAAAAACAATGTTTAATCCACACACGAAATTTGTTTTTTTTTCCATTGTTTTGAAAACGTCAAAAGTAGCGTCACTAAATCCACTGTAACTTGTAAATTAATAGTCGAAATATCATGAAATTTTGATACGTATCGTTTGAAGGTTGGTACTTCCTAAAAATTATATGATTTTTTTGAAAAGAGCGTGTGTCAGACCAAAAACTTTACAACCTACGTGTTATGTAGTTCTTCATAATTTATCCTTAAGTTAGTCAAGTTTCGTGATTTTTTTTAAGGTTTTAAGTAATTAAGCTTGCCAATTTTTTGCCTGTGTCCCTTCTAGAAATGCTTATAGCTAGAACTATACACAGTGTGTGTGATTTGATATAAAAATTGTGGCTATGAGGACTAGTTTCGTATGTTAGCTGATCATAGCCCAATCTTTAAAATGCCTATGTTTATTGCTCTATTAGCATGCACAACTTCAGGAAGTAATTTAGTCTTAGTAGCTACAGATATTAATTACAATGATATAATAAATTTATCCGTAAATGAATACGGGGTTACTTATCCGATCCCTCTATAATGTTGCGAAGTTAGATAATAGGTACACCGATCTGCAAAAGAGTGTAACAGATTCTCCTTAATACTAATATTTCTCTTCTTTATTCTCTATCATTATCGTGTACTTCTCGCTACCTTCTTCTTTTAATTCTCGCTCGAGTCCCAGTAAGAACAACAATCTTCTACGATCTCTTAAATGGAATCTGGATTTTATGACAGTTGAACCACAAGACAAAGCTGGAGTGTTATAGTATTAAACCGAAGAAATCTTTAAAAAAAATTAGTCTTTCTAGAATAATTATTAACTATAGAACTTACTACTACGCTTTAACCATCGGCTTATTTCAGATAAAGTTTCACAAATATGTAGTCTAATATTTACAAAAATCATAGATTAGTTACTGAAATATTTAAATAAAATTTATTTGAACAGATTTATTTTATGTTAATATGTTCACTAGTACCAGCATAACTTTGTGCACGGACCATAGGCAATTTAATTGTTTAAATTGAAACAAGAAGGAATGTTTAGAGGGGCAGAACTAATGAAAATAACACTGCAATTTTAACTCCAATTTTTACTGGCTTTCGTAGATCTGAGATTTTCATATATTACTGCGTAGTTAGTATTACCTGGAAGGAATGTAAGTCCTTCTTCAGCACAGATACCCAATAAAGTTGGTACTTGAGAGAAGTTTCCACTTTCAAATAGTACATAGGGAGATTCAGTTAGAAAAGCATCTTCAGCTTCTACTTCCAATGTTGGCCAAGCATGCTCCTATAAAAAAAAAAATTGAGTAATTACTATTATTTCTGAAGTCAAACTCGATGTTTTCCTTATCTAAATTTTTGCCAAATCTGTATATTTTTAAATTTTACTTAAAGCAATAATTCAATAATATTTTTGAACTTCATGATCTGATTAGAAAATATAACCTTTTTTAACTTTCTTAATATTTTTAGCACTTTATAGATAATTGTTTCCCACAAGTTACATAATATCCCATATGTTTTTAACATACATTACGAAGGAATAATTAGTCAATAAAAATTTTTTATTTTAGGTTAGTCGGTTAAAAATTCGAATCCATTCCGGTGGCTTAAAAAAATAAATATAATTTTTATAAACTTTTAATTACTACTTTTTTCATAACTGATGCAAGTATATTTCCTGATGCGTTACATAAGGATTTCTAATAAGAAAACTGACGTTATTTTTTGATAGTTCTAAATATTCATAACTAAAAACCATGCGATAGTGGTGCTGATATAATTTCATAGAGAAAATCTTACATCCTCTCCTTTCAGCGATGAAGCTGCATTTACAATTTCTTCCACAGTCCTATTAAGCAAAAAATCCTTAAGTTTTTGTGTGTCGGTTCCATAGTCCCCTCCTGGTATTAAATTAGCCATTCTAAAAGCATATTCCTGTGGGTTAATAACGGCAGACGAATTTGTTAATCCAGAACCACTTTCAACAATTGCTGCCCTATATAAACCTAAAACAAAAAAAATCGGCCAAGTGCAAGTCGGACTTGCGCAATTAGTGTTTCGTACGTTGCTTACTCTTACAATATACTTTTTTGTTACGAAGGTATAAAATGATCTGTGATTTCACAAAACACACCCCAAATGAATTTTCAACAAAGTTTGTTACCGATCTTTGTTGAAAACTGATGACAATACAAGATAAATTATCACAGATAATGCACTCATGATAATTTTCATTCAATCTACCCCTCACGGAGAATATTCCATTATTTTTTCAAAATTTTTCGATCAGTTCTTTTCAAGATAGGGTGGGGAGACAGGGCTTTTTGGCCATTTTTTTAAAAATTGTACAAAGAAAAGTGCGCGCAAGTATTACATCATATATAGTTTTGAATTCGTGTTTTCACAAGCTTTCATATGACATTCCACTCGATGACCTTACAAAAAAAAAGAATTTTTTCACTTCCGATGTCACCCCCCAAAACTAACCTCTTAAGTTAAAACTTAACTTTCAAAACTACAGGGCTCTGATTACTTCCTTTATTTGTGCCAAATTTCAACTTTCTGCGTCAAATAGTTTCGGAGAAAATCGGGTGTGACAGACGGACAGAAAGCAGACAGACAGACACCGAAGTATTCCCGTAAACGTACGGAACACTAAAAAAGAAGACTCTAAGCTACATGTGTCAATATAAACTAATATATGAATGCTGCTATTCTAAAGAAATGTAATTTGTAGCTTTCTATGTCAAATACGAATTGTATTTTTTTTATATTAAATTAAACTTTTTAAAATAAAAATTTTAATCTTCTTTGATATGCAAAGAAGTAAGCCTAATAATTTCTAATATAGATTAGGATAGATATAGATGGACTCTTCATGTGGCCTTGACACTTTGGTGATCAAGAACGAAACTATTCGGAAACATCAAAGAAATTTGGAGTAATGGTTTTAAACGATATTTTTCTCGAACCTTGTGTTTAATACGAATATTATAAGAAACTGTTAATTCAACCTAAACAAAGCAATTTGTGATCATAACTACCGAAAAAAATACAGTTTTATTAGATAGTTTTAAAAACAAGAGTCTAATGTGACATATGCTTATATTTTTGAATTTAGTAAAAGATATTTTTAAATGAAAAATAATGGAAATTGCTAAGATCAAGATTACGGAAAAGATGTGGCTCTTTGGTCAAACCGTATGACTGACCGTTCAGACCAGACCTATATTGGTTATTGCTGTCACGGAAGGTAAGCCACACTTTTTCATATAGGGGATAATATATATGTTTTTTTGTACCTTAATTACCTATATATATATATATATATATATATATATATATATATATAATATATATATATATATATATATATATAATATATATCATACCTGCAGACTGTTTGCTAACTAGAAGAAGACCAACAGATTGTCCCGCCTGCACTTTCAACCAAAATGGTAATTTGCTCTGGATCTCCACCGAAAAGAGCAATATTTTGCTTTGTCCATTTAATGCTAAGAGTTGGTCTTTTAGTCCATAGTTTCCACGAAGAGCGTAGTCGCCGGTAGAAAGAAATCCTAATGCTCCTACTCTGTAGTTAAATGATACAAACACGATATCTTCTTCGATAAGGAAATCAGGACCGTAGCTGGTTTTTAAAGCATCACCAGCCATAAAGCCTCCTCCATATATCCAAAACATTACGGGTAATTTTTTCTTTCGGGCTAAAACAAATAAGAGCTATTTACGTGTCAAGTTTTAGCAAGTAGTATTTTACAGGACGACTAAGCAGGTAATTTTTTTGTATATTGATATAAATTAACATAAAGATATTAAATATACGAGGGTGGATTAATAAGTCTGTTAAATTTCTACGAAATGGTGGGAAATTTTGTTAAGCGGCATGTCTCTTGGTAAATGTGATTCTCATAACGGTTATGTTCAAGGTTTCAAACCAGATGCAATACGCAGTTGTTTGTTGGCAACTATCGTAAGTTTCGTATTACAAGTTTCGTAGAAGTGGATAAAGCCGTGCAGTGATAAAACATTTTTATTTAAAAAGTGGGCGGGCCAGATAAAAGCTAAACTGAAGGAAGTTCATGGCGAGTCGGCACCAGCACTCAAGACCATTCATTACTGGATAAATGAGTTTAAAACGTGGCCGTAGGAACACTGTAGAGGCTGCACGCTTTAAACCTTCAATTAAGGTTTTTTTCTAAAGAAATCGTCGATAAAATTTATGGCATCATGATGGAAGATTGTTGCTTTAAGTTTCGTAAAATTACTAAGATGGTAGATATCTCATATGAATGAGTATATAATATCCTGTATGAAGTTCTAAAAATGCAAAAGCTGAGAGCGCGATGTTTGACTCCATACCAAAATACACGAGAAAGAAAATTTTTAAAAATCGTATTAAAAAAGTTGCAGCGTAATCTAAAGGACTTCTGGCATCGTTTTGTGACCGGAAAAATAGATCCACTATACACCCAGGAAACAAAACGGCAGTCGAAACAGTGGGTTTGCAAAGGTGAAAATGCACTTTTATAGTTATAATAATTTCATAGGCGAAAAAAGTGATGGCAGCAAAACACTGACTGGGTGCTATTACATAAGATTATTGGACTCTTTGCGTAGTGAGTTGAAACAGAAGCGACCAAATGAATTGAGCTCAAAGGAGATTATGTTGAGAAATAAATTTTTGTTTTTGCGACAAAACGTGATTTACCTTGTTTTTTACAAGACTTTTTAATCCACCCTCGTATAGTTAGTTATTTTTAAAATTTGTATTACAATTACGAAATATCAACTCACGCTTCCCTATTTCTGAAATTACCACTATAGAAAAACTGAAAGAAAGAACGAAAAAAATATGTTTTCAAATATTTTGTTTTAGTGTTCCGTACGGACACGGTCTGTCTATCCGTCTGTCACACCTAATTTTCTCCTGAACTATTTGAGATAGAAAGTTGAAATTTGGCACTAATATAGGAATTGATGGCCTCTTCAGAGCTGTGTAGTTTTGAAAGTTAAATTTTGACCTATAGGGGTGATTTTGGGGAGTAAAATCGGAAGTGGAAAAATTTTTTTTACTAGGTCATCGAATGGGGTGTCAAATGAAAGCTTGAAAAAAAAAATTTAAAAATATATAGTGTAATACTTGGGCACACTTTTCTTTGTATTATTTTTAAAAATTGTGAAATATCGCCCTTATGTTGAAAAATACTGTACAAAAATTTTTTAAAAAATTCCGGAATGTTCTCCACAGGATGTAGATTGAACGAAAATTATCACGAGCGCATTACCTTTAATAATTTATCTGGTACGTAAAAAAAAAAACTCAAGGTCGTCAATTTTCAGCAAAGATGGGAAAAAACTTTGTTACAAAAGCCATTTTGGGTGTATTTTGTGAAGTTAGTGATCATTTTATACCTTCGTAACAAAATTTTTTATTTCAAAATCACTTAACGTACAAAACACTAATTGCGCAAGTCCGACCTGCATTTGCCCGTTTTTTTTGTTTTTCATTTATTAGTATTCCTTATTGCTGTGTACAGTATTTAAGAGGCTACATTTCAATCACCCTCATTGATTTATGCTGAGGCAATTATTTTTCTCTCGTTGTAGTACCTACTAATATAAGTTACTTCGCCAAATAGAGCCTTTATAAAAGTTGAATAATAGAGTTGATTATCTTTTTTGAAATTATTTTAAATTTAATGAGCGAACTTGAAAAAAAATCTATGTGCTACCCATTTTGATTATTTATTGAACTTTAAATTACTGATAATCTTAAGTCGCGTTGATTTACTTTTCCTTAATAAAACAATTCTTAACAATGACGTATTCCATTGACACCATTTAGACCGAAGATGCTAAATTTGAGCTTTTTAGCAGATGTTTGCGTGGAAAAAAAAAGGTAATATAAAAAGATAATAATTTTTTTGCCTTTGTACTGGGCTAGCAATCAGACAATAAAAATACCTCATTGTAAAAAACCGTCCAACTGCAAGTCGGACTTGCGCAATTTTGTTACCGAGGTATAAAAGGATAAGTGACTGCACAAAACACACCCCAAATAAATTTTCAACAAAGTTTATTTCCGATCTGTATTTTTATATACCAGATAAATTATTAACCTTATGGAGAATATTCCAGAATTTCTTCAAAATTTTCGATTAGTACTCTTGTAGATAGGGGTGGGAGCCGAGATTTTTCGCAATCTTTAGCTTTTTGTTATATACCAGATAAATTATCAGAAGTAATGCACTCGTGACAATTTTTATTCAATATAGACCTATATATATTTCATAACTTTTTCGAAATTTTATGATTAGTATTCCTAGAGATAAGGTGGCGAGACAGCAATTTTTGGCAATTTTTTTTTGAGGAAATATAAAGAAAAATTGTGTTCACAAGTGGGAGTTGAGTTTCGGACGGCAAGCGGAGAGGTCGTAATACAAGCGGCGGTGTCGACCTCGTGCTACGAACAGCACCACGTGAAGACGTGACAAATAAAAATATTGTGAATGAGTATATATGTTATGAATAAATAAGGTGATAAAAATTGTGCGTTGTCCATTGTTATGAAACAAAAGAGTTAACTATGTGCAGAGGTTGTGTACGAATAACAGTAAAGTGCTGATAAAACGAGCACTGTTTCTTTGTGGTTATCGGAGAAAAATACGAGGGTAATACCAAAAGTTAAACAACAAAAATAGTGATCGGGCGGAGATGTAGAGTGACGGAAGTGTACCGGAGGATTCAAAAAGGAAAAGAGAGCGGGGAGAGAGAGAGAGGATGCTTTTAAGAGAAGCAGGATACTATCAAGAACATCTCAGAAAGGGAGAAGAGAGAGAGAAGAAGATAAGATAGATACTTTAACAAACATGCTTAAAACGCTAATGATAGATGTAAAAGAGATCAAACAAGACCAGAAAGACGCGAATATAAATGGGAATGTAAGAGTGGAAAACTGACGGAGGGAGGACGGAGTGGGGGAACAAAGACGAATTTGGCGAAGGACAAGGACAAGAGAAGGAAAATGACTGTGATGGGTGAGAGAAAGAGGAAAAACAGCAAAATGGAATCAGCAAAACAGGAAGATATGCGAAAGAATGCCGAGATCAAGATAGGGACATGGAACGAGAGAAGTATCATGGGAAAAGAGGAAAAATTAGTGGAAGAAATGATAAAACAAGAAATGAATATACTCACAAAAAACAGTATTCGAAACGCGAGTGTCGGGAAGAAATAGGAGAGGAAGACCAAGAGCAAGATGGATAGACAAAATCAGAGAAGAAATAGAGAAGAGAGGAATGGCATGGAGCGAAATACGAACTTTAACCCAAGACAGACAACAATGGAGACAAAAATGCAAACTCAACTCCCTCAGCCTTACACTTAACGGCTTTGGACTAAGTAAGTAAGTAAGTAAGCATTCATTTCACATCCACTCGATGAGTTTGAATTTTTTTCTTCACTTCCGATTTTACCACCCAAAATTAACCCGTTAAGTCAAAATTTACCTTGCGAAACTACACGGCTCTGATTGGACCATCAACCCGTATATCTGTGGTAAATCTCAACTTTCTATGTCAAATTTTTTCGATGAAAATCGGATGTGACAGACAGACAGAAGGACACCGAAGTGATCCCATAAGTGGTCAGTATGGAACACTAAAAACATCCATACAGGGTATTTATAACTAGATAGATAGATAGAAATGATTGATAATTTCATAAAATAGCAATTCCAATTTATTTTGTGCAACCGTGTAAGATTTAATAGATCAAACTTTTGTGTTTTTATAATTAATAAAAAAATTATAACTATAAGCGACGAGACAAAGTCATGTTAAACCATTGTTTTTTTTTTATTGTAACAGCAAAAATATACTAGCCCTCCCTTATTCCTTCAATTGGCATTAAACACTTCATCCTCGCAGGAACAGAAATTTATATATCATATAACATAAAATGCAATACCTTAAGTGTGGGAGTATAAACATGAATAAATAGACAATCTTCACTTTGATTATCTGGATCAAATCTTGCTGATATACATGATTTACCATCATCTGTGGCATCTCTGATTTCGGTCCATGGGATAGGCGGTTGAGGAGCCTAAAAAGTAGTTATTTATTTTTTTACTAAGTATACCTCTTCCATATCATCAAATATAATGCCTCTAATATCAAAACATCTTAATTACAATTTTGGAGGTAAAATAGTTACAAAGGTTGTTAAACAATTCTTCCGAGTTATATGATAACTTAATATTCTCTGTCATGATCAACTTCAATCTGTGATCTTAAGTTCAACGGCTATACGTGTCATATTCAATAAACATTTGGTTACCAGAAAGCATTTGCATCTCTTTTAGATAACTGGTAGAATGATGTTCGAGAAAATTCCGAAAGAAATGAAAACTTCAATATCTGTCGCTTGAGTAGAGTTTTATAAACAAGACACTAAACTTGGTCCTAAATAGCATTATTTAATTTCTAGCATTTTGAACTGTCGAAAGGAATCCCTCTAAAGATGAAGGATTCCAGGAAAAAACTACTTTCTAATTTTGAAAAGCTGCATTTAATTTGGAGCAATAGTTTCCCCAATTTTAAATTTTCAAAATAATCCAATGTTTCTCATATTCTTATCAAATATTTTACATGACAAATAGATGCTTATACTGCACTCTGTCGGTGACTTACAAAGTCTTTTCAAGCAGAGCGGCACAGCACGGCTGGCACTTATTGCAGAAACGCACCTTTCTCGAGCTTACCGCTCGAAGGCATAGATGGCATTGGTATAACAACTAAAGACAAATCGAAAAGATTCGCATTTTTAGAAGTCACCAAGAGTGTTCTTCGTATTTGCTGAACCATCATATTTTACAATTTATGTTTATTTGGAGAACACGAAAATTTAACACTTGATAAAACTTCATCACAATTATTTCACAATATTTTTAAAAATGTCTAGCTAATCGAAATATATTTTTACTATTTGCTTGACTAATTCTTATTACTGGAAACATATGACACTCTATCCTTTAGTAGTTTTCTGAAGTAGTTATGGATCAGACTTTCTATTTAGGAACAACGTCAAAGGAAAATCGACAAGATAAATATGTGCGCACGGATTGGACAACGAAATTTTATTGTATGTAACTGACACATTAAATTTACTCACCAAAAATTAATTTTATTTTATAAATGATACGTAATTGGTTAGTTATAGGTAATGTTAAATTTCAATTTGAAGTTCAGTAAACTAGTTAAAAAAAGATTGATTTAAAAATGACTTACCTCAAATCTCAAGTCTCCTACAGGTGGTGCACCGAAAGGTATTCCACGCCAACCATAATACGTCTTATTAGTTCCAGTGGTATATTGCGCTCCTTTGATTGGGCCATCAGGTAATGTTATTATATAATCATCTGCTACTGGTGCTGAAAACTAAAAATAAAAAAAAACTTAATATTTCAACAGTAATATAGCTAAAAGATCAAAAGTGACAGATGTAATACAACGAATATGTATATTAAAGTGGAATTGAGCTGGGCATATCGCAAGAATGAATGATAACAGATGGACACGTCGTATGGTTGAATGGAGGCCTAGAGGACATAAAAGATGCAGAAGTAGAAAACAGACAAGATAGACCGACGACATAAAAAGATTAGCGAGACACGATTACATTCAAAAGGCAAACAACAGAGTTCAGTGGAGACAACTTGTCGAGGCTGACATCCGACTATGGATGGAATAAGCTAATGATGATAATAAAGATAATTAAAGCTTGGCCTTTATATTTTTTTCTCTAGTTTGTAGTAATTGCCAATAGAAAAGGTTTAAATATTACGGCAGGAGGGGCTGTGAAGAACCAAATACGGATCGCTCAATAAACATTTTTTTATAGCAGAATTTGAAAAGTTTTAACCCCTCTCTGGGCAACAATAAAAAGATTAATAATTATAACTATTATAATTAAACTTTCTCACATTCAACAACTGGAGTTGGAGAAAGAAAAAATCTGTTATCATCTCACGATAACAAAAGAAAATGACTAAAAAATTCTCTATTGTAATAAAACCATTTTAATACTCGTTAACCAGGGTGGAAGACTCTGTCAAGAAAAACTGTCTATTTTATTAAAAGTTAACTTCTCGTAAAAGTCGATGACCAGCGGGGGACACTTCGAAACAAGAGCTCTTCTCTTACCACCCATATTAATCAAACAAGAAACCACCCTTACCATAAATGTTTTCTTCATTCAAAAATCGATGACCACGAAGGGAATATTTCCAAAGAAATAAAAACCATCCGTTATAATAACTTTACTCCTTTAAAAATCTCGATTACCAATTGGGGAAAAACTTCTTATGACCATGAGATGTTCCAGATGCATAGTAACGTGAAATAACAAATTTATGAGTAAGAAGGAAATAACAAACAAATAAAGGCCCTTCTTGAAAAAGTAACCCCTCCTGGAAGGCTCATGAAAATCCCCAATCGATTAAGTCGGCAAATTATAATTTTATGTATCAGATATTATTGTGGAAGTAAGAACAATAATATTTACCAAGAAATTCGACAGAAAAAGACAAAATACAACTAAAATCGTTACTAAGCGATTTCCTCAAGTTCTAATTATATACATAAATATCAAATTCCTTAATCTAGGAAATAGAAACGTCCGCATACTATAAGGAATTTAGCAGTTTATGATAGCTATTCCTAAAACGCCTAAATTCCGTGAGAACGCTTCCATTTGAAAATAAAATTGATATATTAATCTATAGCACAATTTCAATGTGTGGGCTACTCAAAAAATAAATCTATCTACTCTTGTTTAGAAAATGAAATACCAAAAATATAATTATCGGGGACATGTTTTTACTTTAGAGACTGTGTATATATATATATATATATATATATATATATATATATATATATATATATATATATATAGATATTATATATATTAGTATATATATATATATATATATATATATATATATATATATATATATATATATATATATATATATATATATATATATATATATATATATATATATATATATATATATATATATATATATATATATATATATATACAGTCTCTAAAGTAAAAACATGTCCCCGATAATTCATTTTTTGGTAGATGCGATTCAAGTGATTCAACAAAAAAATCGGTGAAGGGAACCTTTCTCTA
>CM032447.1:94372507-94385573 GCA_019049505.1 Pachyrhynchus sulphureomaculatus
ATTTCTCATGATAAGATATCGTCAGGTATCATCAGAAAAAATCCTCTGAATAATAATTCAATGCAAAGAAGAAAGTTGAAATATCATTTGGCGATTACTTGCAAATTTTTCATTCAATTCGATGAATCAACTCTACCAAATAACGAGGCAATACTTTTATCATACGTTGAATTCATTAAAGAAGGAAAAAAATTGTCTAGAATTATTATTCGCTAATAATTTGGAAACCGATACAAAGGGAGAATCGATATTTAATACCATGGACAAGTTTTTTCAAGAGAAATAAATTCCTATTCGTAATATTTTGCCAGCAGAAGGTGCTCCAGCAATGACGAGGCATCATAAGGGTTTCATAGCGCATTTGAAACAAGCAGTAGCAAATGTACTCGCTGTACATTGTGTTGTTCATTGTCAGCATTTGGTTGCAAAAAATCTGAATAAACGCCTGCATACGTCGCTTCATTACGTTATTACAGCAGTCAATAAGATTATTTGTCCAACTTTGTAGTGAAGACGATAAAAATTACAATCGCTTACTGCTGCACACAGGAGTGCGTTGGCCCTCAAAAGGTATTTGGATGTTCTTCATGCTGATTTTATGGAGCGATTCCAGAATATTTTAAACACGCGTATGCCGAGTTGAGTTTTAGATCCTTTTGCAAATGCAGATACAGCAGAATCATCAAATTTAAAAGAGGAACTCGTAGAACTCATAGCTAACGAAGAACTAAAAGTAAAATTCAGAAATGGATACCAAGAGTTCTGGCTTCAAAACTCAATACCAGCTCTCTACTCTCGATGGTGGACAAGAGTACAGAAATTTTTAATTTTTCTTCATCATATCGTGACGTACTTTGGTCGCCATGTACCCCATGATATGATACCAATGGATTTTTTTGGATATCTTAAGTTTGCAAAACCAGACCTCGCTTCCTAGAATAATTTAGGGAAAATGTCGAAGAATGGCGCTGATCATGAAAACTACGTGCCAAGTTATTTAGAAGAGTGACAGGGTCAGCTCAGTTTAGATGACATTATTGTCGAAAAATAGTTTTCCAAAGGTTTTTTTTACTATAAATGTTTCAAATTATTTTTATGAAACACCATATATTTAAAATTAATTAAAGAAAGCCTTATGTGCCTAAACATAATATAAAAACATAGTATTTTGCAGGTATTAAAAATAATTTTTATTTACTCTGCCCTAGGCAAATATTAATCACATTATTACTTAATAGGTTATGATACTCGTAATTGCGTAGTTTAACCACATAGAGATTATTAATAATTAAGATTAAGTAAATTGCATATTTTTCTATTTTTACTTAATGAAATATAAAATTGTTTTCTCATTCCTCAAGCAAAAAAAAAATTTTTTAATAATTTGAATATGAAATATTAAAAAACTCATCGTTTCCCATTACACAAAGAAGAAAGTACGAGGGCTATCTTTTAAGTTTTGTATAAAAACAATAAAAGAAAAAAAAAATGTTGGTACAAATCGTTTTCTTGTTTCTCAAAATATTCGCCTTTAAGATTTATACACTGTTGCATATGTTCGAACCAATTCTCGAAACATTTTTTCCACTTTGACATTGGTACTTCAAAAGCATGGTTTTGGAAGGATTCAACAGTTTCTTGAAGTGATGAAAATGGCTGTTTACCAATTTTTTTTTTGATATTCGGGAACAATAAGAAGTCGATAAAGAAGGCGATAAATCAGATGAATTAATTCGATGTTTTTCTTCTTCAAATAAAATCAATTGTTTGACGTGCTGTGTGGGAGCAGGCATTGTCATGAGGAATAATGATGCGACGTTTTCGGTTGTTTTTCCTAATTTCATCGATGACTTTTGCCAAACAAATTGTTGTATACCATTCAGCATTAACTGTTCTTCGATCCTCTAAAGCAATAGTTGCAACATGTCCAGTATAACCAAAGAAACAAGCTATCATTTTCTTGGAAAGGCTTCGCGAACGAACCACTTTTGTTGGATTCGGTTCTTCTTGGAACTATTGATTGTTGCTTAATTTTTGCTTGGTACGAATATATCCAAATTTCGTCTCCTGTTACGATGTTGTACGGATATGCATGTTGTCGGTAGAATTTTTTGAGTATTTTCTTACACCAATTGACACGAGCCTGTTTTTGAGTTTCTTTCAAATTATTCGGAATCCATGGGGAACAGATCTTTTTCACAGCTAAATGTTCAAGCAAAATCGAATGTCCTGCAGTCTTCAATATTCCTAAGGATGCCTCTACCTTACGGTAAGTCACATGCCGTTTCTTTTCAATCATTGCGCACAGCATCGTGGTTTTTTGAAACAACAACCGATTTTGATCGACCTTCACGAAATTCATCGTTGATGGAAGCACGGCCATGACAAAATTCTGCAAACCAATCGTAAATAGTCTTTTCTCATGGTGATTCATTTTTGAAAGTTGAACGAAGCAATTCGAGGTATTGTTGTTGAGTTAGAGCTTTACTACAATCGTAAAAAATTATCCGACGGAAACCTTCACGTGAAATTTCCATTTGTTCACAAAACTATTTTTTTTAAACGCTCACTGTAAATAAACTACTCAGCCAATTTCTGAGCTACTACTGTTTTAACAATAACAAATGTCAAATTGTACAATAAGGGTAATGTCCCAACTCAATAGCAGCTTCTAGTTTGTCGTCTGCTACTGATGGTGTTCCAGCAATGACGGGGCGTCATAAGGGTTTATAGCGCATTTGAAAGAAGCAGTAGCAAATGTACTCGCTGTGCATTGTGTTGTTCATTGTCAGCATTTGGTTGCAAAAAATCTGAATGAACGCCTGCATACGTCGCTTCATTACGTTATTAGAGCAGTCAATAAGATTATTTGTCCAACTTTGTAGAGAAAATGATAAAAATTACAATCGCTTACTGCTGCACACAGAAGTTCGTTGGCTCTCAAAAAGTATTTGGATGTTCTTTATGCTGATTTTACGAAGCGATTCCAGGGTATTTTAAACATGTATATGCCGAGTTGGGTTTTAGATCCTTTCGTAAATGCAGATACAGCAGAATCACCAAATTTAGAAGAGAAATTCGTAGAACTCACAATTAACGAAGAACTAAAAGTAAAATTCAAAAATGGATGCCAAGAGTTCTGGCTTCACAAATCAATACCAGCTCTCTACCCTCGACAGTGGGCAAAAGTACAGAAATTTTAAATTTTTCTTCATCGTATTGGCTGAGCGTGGGTTCAATACAGTAGCTAATTTACTGTCTAAGAAAAGGAACGGACTGCACCTTACTGAACGTGGCAATTTGCTACTGATGTTAACGAAATTGGAACCCGACATTACAAATTGTTAAAACTCCACCAGCCTCAATCATCTCATTAATTTTTAATAAGCAGTTTTTTACTACATTTGATGGTCGTTTTAATTAATTTATACTTTGTGATTCTTAATAGATAGATAGATAAAATAGGTATAGATAATATGCAACAATATTTTAATACTTGGTATAATTAACTATTATGGAATAGGGGGCGTTGGAATTTTTTTTTCTTGTAAAGAGAGCGGTAGCTCAGAAAAGGCTGGGAACCTCTGCTCTACACAAGACATCAACCCTTACCTAACTACACAAAACACTTCCTCTACGAGGAAGATCTGGCTAACACAGCAGAGGGGAAAATGTTTGAGGACGTGGTACAGAAGTTGGGGAAAACCCTCAAGGATATATGAACGTTATATAAGAGGAACTCCCTTAAGTCTAACCTATTCAAGACTCAAGTCAGCCCCTTTCAACTTCGATCTTGGCAGGCAAACCGAAGACTGTAAGTCTCTTGTAACGACATCATGTTGGAGGACACAGACAAACCAACTTACTTGGACATTACGCTGGCATACATTCACTATTGCGATAAGACTCGTCAGAAAGTAGCTAGTCTAGCATCCTAAGAACTACTGCATGAGCACTCTGTTTTTCTAGAATTTCTGAATTCGCCTACCCAGTGTCGTTCAAATCGGTCTATGCGAGGAAGGTTGACATAAGCCTCAACGAAACATAACTAATAACGGGACTGACCTCACTATCAAAGCTACTCAGAGCTTGTGGCTCTGCAAGTTGATGACCGTCATTCCCTGTTCGGCACAGAATGCGGGCCTGGATGATTCAAATCCCGTAAAAGGTTCATGGCCCTCGAAGAAGCTGAGTACTCACCAAAACAGGTAATGCCTGGCGGCTCTACAGCAGACTGGAAAACATGGAGAACACTGAATCGTATTAGAACAGAAGTAGCTCCGGTGAAAACAAACTTAATTGAGTAGATCCACGGAAACCCAGACGACAGCAAGTGCAACTGGGAAGCCGTGCAGGATATAGACTACCGGCTGCTGTGCCCAAATTCTCCCAACAGATGCAACCCCGACGATTTATAGCTGGACAAGAGAGAAGCTCTTGACGTGGCCCAATACTGGCCTACTACGATCTGGTTGCACGAAAAAGTAAAGTAAGTTTATATCAGTATTGTTTTTTGTTAGATGCTCTTGGTATCTATATATATATATACATACATATATATATATATATATATATATATATATATATATATATATATATATATATATATATATGTTATATAGTTATGAACTTGAACTACCTTGGAGTGGAAATGTCAAGCAGCCGGAACTTAATTAAAGAAGTACGTTCACAAGCTAATAAAGCCGCAAGAATATTAGACTATCTAAGAGATATTATCTGTCGCAACAAATATGTGAGACCAGAAAGTAAGCTCCGAATATACAAAATATGCATTAGACCTGTGCTCACATACGCGGCAGAAACGAGAGCAGATACCTCATCAACAAAGAGAATATTACATACACTGGAAATGGGAACGCTGAGAAGCCTCAAAGGAGTGACCCTTAGAGATAGAGTAACCAGCCAATCAATAAGAGAGGAATTTAAAATACAAGACGTTGTCAGATGGGTC
Organism: Pachyrhynchus sulphureomaculatus; assembly: GCA_019049505.1. Classification (NCBI taxonomy): domain Eukaryota; kingdom Metazoa; phylum Arthropoda; class Insecta; order Coleoptera; family Curculionidae; genus Pachyrhynchus; species Pachyrhynchus sulphureomaculatus. Next base: position 94,377,480 of record CM032447.1, read on the forward strand.
AGAGCTCGGCGGAGAAACTGGAGGGATCACATAGACCGAATTGGACCAGAGCGACTAGTAAAATGAGCAAACTCAGAAAAGCCAAACACCCGTCGCACAATAGGAAAACCACCTAAGAGGTGGCATTAGTGCTGGACATCCGCATCTTAAAAGGACCCGTCCTACTGTAAGAGGAAGAAGAAGATATATATAATATATATATATATATATATATATATAATATATATATATATATATATATATATACATATATATATATATATATATATATATATATATATATATATATATATATATATATGTATATATATATATATATATATATATATATATATATATATAAATATATATATATATATATATATATGTATATACACTACCGCCAGAAAGCATTTGCCCAGCTAGTTATTTCAGTCCCAAGACAACAAAAACCGAGATAATATGTTTTTTTAATTTCATATATATATATATATATATATATATATATATATATATATATATACATATATATATATATATATATATATATATATATATATATATATATATATATATGTATATATATATATATATATATATATATATATATATATATATATATATATATATATATATATATATATATATATATATGTATATACACTACCGCCAGAAAGCATTTGCCCAGCTAGTTATTTCAGTCCCAAGACAACAAAAACCGAGATAATATGTTTTTTTAATTTTAATGAATTATTATTTATTTTCACATTATTTACAGTCTAGAAAATCAGAAAAATATTCATGATTTTCCAGGATTTTTCTCATCTATGTGACCTCCTTTGTTTTTAATAATTACCGCTTTACAGAGTTTCGGCATTCTGTCCAGTAGTTTCTTCAGAGCTTCTTCAGTTATTTTAGCTCATTCTGCTTGTAAAAGTTCCCACAAGTGACTTTTGTGATGTTGGATTGACACCTGTCCAAATGGTCCCACAGCAATTCGATGGGGTTCAAGTCGAGTGAATGTGGAGGACAAGTCATCACTTCCAGGACATCATCGGATTTCCATTGGTCCAAAAGTTCTCTAATTTGTTTAGCAGAATGTTTAGGGTCGTTGTCATGCTGAAAAATAAATTTCCCCTGAAAAATATCTCTTCCGGAAGATAGCATTTGAGTGAACAAAATTTCTTGATACTGTTCTTCTCGCATGATTCCGTCTATCCTAAAGATTTTTCCAACTTTACCGTTGCCATAACAATCCCAAACAATTACTGAACCTCCACCATGTTTTACTGTAGGCAATTGACAGGCTTCCAACATCCTCTCTCCAGCTGACCGCCGCACGTAAACTCGTCGATTTGAACCGAAAATTTCGAATTTAGATTCGTCGCTCCAAAGGACGGAATTCCATTGCTCTGATGTGCAATTTTCATGTTCTTGGGCCCATTCTAATCGTTTACATTTATTCACTTGCCTAAGAAGTGGTTTCTTCACTGCAACTCTCCCGTGTAGTCCACCTTCTGCTTATCTGTTCTTCATGGTTGTCACTCTGATGGGGATGGGCGTTTACTTGAGCCGTAATTTCTGGTGCGGTTAGGCGGCGATTACGTCTGCTGGACATTGTTATAACTCTGTCTTCAGCGGGAGGGATTTTTTTATGGTATAGTCCACCGTTCTCCTTAGCATCCGCATGTCACTCGCGATTTGTCGACTTGAGTGACCGTTTTGTTGTCTCGCAATTATCAGAGCCCGATTTTCAACGAAAACTTCTTTCGTTTTTGGCATTTTCACAAAACAATTGAGCCTGTATCAGTGACAAAGTACTGTTTGCGAATGCTTAATTTCCAAAAGGGCAATGGTATTTATAGCATAGTTTTTATCATAAAATGTCACTAGGAATTTCCATAATCCCTAGAAACTTTAAATGAGTTCTTACTTCAACTAGAATTCTCCGAAATCGCCTCAAAACGATTATCATGCAAAACTTGGAAATTTCTTCTAATTGGTTTTTTAATTTGTGATTTCACCAAAAAGGCTTATAAAAACAAATTGTTTAAAAATGTACGCTTAATTGTGTCCTCTCTCTCTCTATTATGTAAATTAGTAAAACCTTTTATGAATTTTTTTGCCATAGCAAACCCATTTCTAGCAAAATTAATTGTTTAGAATATGGTAGATTATTCCCTTTTAAACTTTGGTTTTGCGTAGACGAAAGTTAGTGGTTAAAGAAAGGCTGCAGTGTAATCTGTGTACGGAACTTGTGACATCAAAGTGCATAAAATATTTCAGTAAATCTTGTGACTACTGTATCAGAGAATTAGAAGAATTAAATAAACAAAAACGTAGATTATATAGGCAGGCATCAATATCAAGCAGTGCTTTGCTGTCATCTCATAAAATGGCACATAAATCCGCAAAATAAAGGCTCATACCACGCCAGAAGACCCCACTCTATACTCTATCCGTTTGCAAGGTGCAAAATTATGCAAATTAACTTCTCTCGATAGTATGAGTCTCAGTACCGCATAGTACATTTTACACAAAAAAGTTACAAGATTATTTGTACCGATAGTATTAGCTTGGACTAACAATTATGGAAAATTACAACAGAATTGTGGCATTTTTGCCTTGAAAATCTCGAGAATGACCGAGCAGTGGCATATCGACTGATTTCTTTTCTATTAATTATAGCTATAATAAAGGTTGGTTATATTAAAAAAATATGTTACAAAATATTTTAGATATTACAATAATATTACAAGAGTAAAACTAATATTGAACAAAATTGAGGAATTATACTGAGATGACAGAACGGCGCCCATCAATGCCCTAATATATGCATACAAAACAATATGATAGTTCAGATCAAATCAAATTTATTTATCAAAACATATAAATTTACAAATAAATAGGAAATTAATTACATATAAACAAGTTTTAAAATATAAACCCACCTAGGTGCATGCTCTTGTATATGCCTTTACAAAATACTATTTAAAGCCTAAAATCTAAAAGAAAACAAATACAAATGTCACACAGGGAAGACCCAATAACTGTATGTTGTCTGATTTTTTATTAATATTTATTTATTTATTTATCCACAGGACATGCCCATTTAACACTAAGGGTAACAATTAAAAGTTTATGATTTATAATATAACATCCTAAACTGTAACTTAAATTTAATGACAAAATAAAATTATTATATGTAGCCCTAGTGCTATGTTAATCTTAAACACCTTCTATATCCGACATGTCAGACATATCCCAACTAAAATCTGACATAGCATTATCTGTACCTAATGGTACTACAATTTGATCCATTGATGAATCTAGTGTCCATATTTTATCTTCTTCTTTAATTACGTGTTTAACACATTTCGCCAGTTTTCTGGAGTGACATTACATATTGCTTTTGCAAATAGATTTTTAAGGTCTGTTAATTTGTAGGTCACATTGTCTCTAGCCACTTCACCTTTTACTTCAGCCTAAATAAGCTCTATAGGATTAAGCTCACAGTGGTATGGTGGCAAGCGAGTTTTGGCAATTTCGTGGGAATCATATATATCATCTGCGTAAACCATTCTTCAAACACATCAAAATTCATATCCTCGTGGTAATGTCCTATTTGTTTCGATTCGAATATAAGCAGACCGCCATTAACGAAACCGTGGATACTCCCTATATATGTTATAATTAATCGGCGTCCTTTTCCAGATGGTGGACGGAGACCGGTTGACCAACCTTCCTTGAACTCAAAACGTTTTGGTCCTGCCAAAACTTATTTACGGTGTACCCTTCATTTATCCAAGTTTCGTCTAAATAATAAATACATTTTCCTTGAGAACGCTCATGTCTAATTTTTCTCAGATAATCTCTTCTTCAGCGTACGATTTCTCCCCTTTCAATTAACAAGAATTTTCCTTGAAATTTTTCTCAACGAAAATTGATTGATTTTAAAACGTCCCACAACTTGGTCCTGCCCATCGTTGGGTTACTTTTAACAGCCTCTAGAATTAAGTCCAAAGTTGGGATTTTTTTTTCAATGAATTGAGGAATTTTTTACATCTTCTGTCAGCTCCAATTTTATTTTACCTGGTTTTAGCTTTGGCGCAGTAACTCCTCCTGCCCTTTCTTCCTTCAAAATTCGATAGATAGTTGTTTTTCCAACTCCGGTCATTAGGAAACACTTTTGAACACTATCGTCGACATTTAAATTAAGGTTTTCATCACCTTTGATGTAATTCAACACGTTCCTAATTATGATTTTTTCATTTAAGCTTAAAGCCGTTATTTTTTGACGTTTTGGGGAAGACATCTTTATTGTTCTGAACTGATGCACTGCGTGTTACGTGAGAAAATAAACTGAGAGTATACCCTCGATACGGTTTATAATCCAAATTAACTCCATCAGGTAAAACAACCCGCCTTTGGTTTATTACCCACTGGGTCACTTTTATTACTAATTTGCGTAACTTTACATGATTTATTATTTCGCCTTGCAAACGGATAGAGTATAACAGCTACCAGAAATATGGTAAACAATATGATAGGTGATTATGTCGAAAAGCTGCTTCCAAAAATGTTTTAATCCAATAATACCAGTAATCACAGAATACAGCACATAACAGAAGACTGCAGTGGCAAATTAGTTGGGTTGTAAATGTATAAAGCAACATATAATAATAATAATGTCCATTTGGTCTGCTATACACGGTTTACAGATGGTAATAATATTGTAGATGATCTTTTTAGTGTTCCGTACGGAACACTTATAAGATCACTTCGGTGTCTGTCCGTCTGTCCGTCTGTCACACCCGATTTTCTCCGAAACTATTTGTCATAGAAAGTTGAAATTTGGTAATAATATAGGAATTTATGGCCTCATCAGAGCCATGTAGTTTTGAAAGTTAAATTTTGGCTTAAGAGGTTAGTTTTGGGGGGTGAAATCGGAAGTGAAAAAAAATTTTTTTTACTAGGTAATCGAGTGTAATTTGTGAAAACACGAGTAAAAAATATATATATAATATAATACTTGCGTGCACTTTTCTTTGTATTATTTTTAAAAAATCGCGAAAAATCGCTGTCCACCCACCTTATCTCGAAAAGTACTGATCAAAAAATTTTGAAAAAAATTATGGAATATTCTCCAGGCGGTGTAGATTGAACGAAAATTATCACGAGTACATTACCCTTAATAATTTATCTGGTATATAAAAAAAAACAAAAATTTCAAGTCATCAATTTTCAGTAAAGATTGAAAACAAACTTTGTTGAAAACTCATTTAGGGTGTGTTTTGTGAAGTCACTGATCATTTAATACCACCGTAACAACATTTTTTATTTTAAAAGCAATCAACGTACGGAACACTAATTGTGCAAGTTCAACTTGCACTTGACCGGTTATTTTTTTTTATTGTTAAAGTGACACACTGATATTGTTAAAACCTAAGACTTATGCGAAATTCTTGATATTTTTGTAAATGAAAATAATTTGGAGAGGACTAAGAACATTGGCCTAACGATGGTGCCCATTTCATGTCTGGCTGTTATACCGAATTGCAAGAACTTACTCCTCTTATGCATTGTAGGTCTATTGTGTATTCAAGGGGAAGCATTCGCGTTAAAATAAGGCCTTAAAATATATTGTGACTGTAGTAAACCTTATAAGAAATCAACCGTTGAAGGTAAGGTTTTTTTAGAACATTAAGTGAGATTATGAATTCTAACATGTTTTTGTTGTACTGCAACCATTCTGATGGTAATATTTTGTCTCGTACTTTTAAACTGTGACAGGATATTTATATTTTTTCTTGAAGATACATGGCAAGAAATTTGCGATTTTTTGTAAAACTGGTGTATTTATGTGACACTTTTGAAAAGAAAAATGTCTTGATTTTTTTCTGTAGCAAAGAATATCCCTTTTGTTATATTAATTTTTGACCTAAAGTAGAAAATTTTCAAAAAATATTAAAATCTCTTTTACATTTTTATGGTAAGAGCATGTGGTATATGACTTTTGAAGTGTCTACGATTTTCCAAAAAATGAAAGAATTTCAATTTTAATCTTTGCTCGTTATTAGGATTCCTTAACCAATCTGAATTAACCTGAACTCATCCACAAAATTTCATAGTAATTGGAAATGTTGACTGGAAAGACATCTCTTAACCTCGTGGAATAATCGCACATAAATCGACAAGCTGTAATATCCTACGGTACTTCTAATTCGGTGGTTTTAACGTAACATTATCATAATCACAGTAGACTGCCTTATAAATAGAGAGTTTGATGAAATAAATTATATATATTCCTAATTATAATAATTGTTAGAATTTTTTAAAGTATTTTAAAATAAAACAATCATTATTTTATGCACGTAACTGATAAAATAATCTAATATGTCATCCTGAGATAGATACTTTATTTACCGAGGTACTCTATACACATTATTAATACGGTATGAAGTCATTTTTTTAGATCACCAGTCAAAATAATTGCATTTTGAGTGGCCAGATTTATTAAAATTATATCACTAGACTTGTAAGAATAAATCAACAAATACCGATAAACTATTAATATCGTTATTTATAAATTCCGGTGCATACAAACCTAAGCGATAACACACTTGAGAGAGTATTGTGTCGTAAAATCAAAATAATTTTTACTTCCACTTCCTTTGCTGAAGCGAAGTATTTTATCTCCCATTTCTATATTGCCTCATATTATATAGTCCCTAACTCAAGAGAAACGAAGTTCCTAATTTCCTTCAGTCTGTCTCTATATTTGCCTATTTGTAACACAAATGTAGAGAAAAAGTGATATCTATTTTAAATTTAGTACGCGTATAATATTTGGAATAAGAAAGAAACAAATAGTTTATAACAGTACGGTTCGGAGATTTTATTCCTAAAATGTTCACCATTGCCATGCATAACATGAATCTTTCTTTCACATGTTTGTAAGGTAAGAGCATAAGAGAGAAAGATAAAAGGTTCGTTTTTCTTTTATTTCGCGTCTGATAAAAGTTTTCTATCAATTTTTCAATTTATGAAGCCTAGAGTCTTATCATGTAGAGGGTTAAGTAATTCGAAAATTCGTTAATACGGAATATAAAAAGAAATTGGCCAAATACCAGGCTGGCCACACTTAAACTAAATACTTTAACATATATTGTTTCCACATACAATTAACATAAACATACGAAAAATATCCTTATCAGGTAAAGGACGCCTAAGCAATTTGGCAACGTTGTGTATGATGCGCTCAAGAGGCGTGCTTTCCCCCTTTTGGCTTGAACTTTAAACCGTCATAAAAAAAATTGGGTTATCTGCCAAATAGAAGAGCAAAAGAAAATGTCGTGAACAAATGTGAGTACTTATTACTCACACCGACTCACCAATTATTTTTAAATAAATATTTCGTTTAAAAATTTGAATACTAAAGGAGCTTTATCGCTTGCAGGCTCTAAGGGTTTCAATTTAAGTTCTTTTAACATATTTCCTAAGCAAAATAAAAACTTAAAGTTTCGCTCCCACCAATTTGTGAGGCTTATAGTCTGCTAAAGTTAAAACTATAAATTATATTTTTGCCAAAATCTATGAGCAAATTGCCTTTAGTTTTCAACAAAAAATTATGCTTTACAATTTTAACTTTAGTAGACTAAAATTGTGTCAATGAAATTCTTAAAAAATATAAATCTTTATATATAAAGTCAAAAAGAATGATTACAAAACAGATAATAGTACCACGGCGATATTGTTAAATAAATACCATCCTTGCTGTAGCTAACATAAATTTAGTGGATAGTCGTAATGCCATAATAAAGACGGAGAAAACATCCTTTTACACCAGGTAAACTTGGGTTACTAAGATTTAATTTGCTAGCAACTACTTAAAAAAATTACGAAGGCTGGTTCGAATTGATGTTACCAGATTTTCTGAAAATTACGCAGAAACATGAACTCGAAAGTTTGCTATGTAAAGGTAGACTAAACTTTTAATAAAATAAATAAGCTTCTGTTTCATACGATCAAGGTATATAGGTATGGAAATCGTCGATTTGTTACCACAGAATATATAGGTCCTGTATTAATGAATGCGTATATATATATATATAT
>CM032447.1:94385673-94618173 GCA_019049505.1 Pachyrhynchus sulphureomaculatus
CATGACTTCAATGTCTTCTGAAATTGAAGGCAGTGAAGATTGCCTTTATATAAATGTTTATACTCCTTCCATTATGGTAAATATAATAAACAAAAATAGGACACGAACAAAATTATGTTGATTAATAAACAAATAGATATTAGTTAGTTAATATACTACCAGATTGAGAGGCAAGGAACCTATCTATTTATTGATAAGTATATCTGTCGAGTACACGAACATGTTCCATTTTGCCCGAGATGTGAAAAATACCGGAAAGATTGAAATATCGATTGCTAGACTATGGGAACTGAACAGTTCTTCAAACTCCTCATGATATCCGAATATATTTTATTAGGAAGGTATAATCCTTTGTATTAATTATCACACTTACACCATTTTATGGTATTTACTGTTGTTATTTGTGTAGAGGTTTTCGTCCATCCAGAGCATACTGGTCTATGATATTGGTCCTGCAAATCCTAGATGCATGGTTTGAACTTCGTTACTGCAGGTTCTTAAGATCTTGATCCTGAGAAGCATATTAGATCATGAATTTCAAAAAATTTAGAATTTATATTTAGACTGTTTTGTTTGCTGCTCAAATTTTTGTTGTGATTAATATCTCAACATAAAATACCTATTATTTAAAATAACAAGGGGTAATGCTGTAATTAAGTTGTTTTTTTTACTGGGAGAAAATCAAATTACTTTTTTTGTCATTTAGTGCAGAATTTCCTAATTGATGAATTGTTTAAAAATATTATTTTACTAATTATTTTAGCCAAAGGAAAAATTACCAGTAATGTTTTGGATATATGCAGGAGGATTTCAGGGAGGCAGTGGTGCCAAACAAGAATACGGACCGGATTTTCTTATAGAAGAAGATGTAGTTATAGTAACACACAATTATAGAGTGGGACCATTCGGTTTTCTGTCAACTGGTGATACAGCAATTCGTGGTAATGCAGGCTTAAAAGATCAAGTTCTAGCTATGAAATGGACAAAAAATAATATTGCGTTGTTTGGTGGAGATCCAGAAAAAATCACCATATTTGGCCAAAGTGCGGGTGGACAATCTGTTGGTCTTCATTTAGTTAGCCCGAAATCTACTGGTAATTTGTAAACATTTAATCTAAATTTAAAAAGTTATAAAAAGGAAAGTCTACGAGAAATAAGATTACGACAGCTGTAATATTACGGCCTAGTTAATTCTTTTCGTAACATTAACCACTAAAAAAATATATAATATAATTTATAAGAAAAAACTTTCGATTATCATTTTCGGGGGACATAATTGAAAAAAGTTGATTTTGTCAATTTTTTGAAAATTGGCACATAGACGTAAAACTAAAATACAATCTTTGTTTCTTTATAACTTTTCGATATTTTTTTAGAAAATCCGTTTTTCCCAGTTTTAAATTTAGATCTCAAATTTGACAGGCAAGGCTTGTGACGTCATGACCTTATTTGGGTGTAATCCTAAACATAAAACACGCACTAACACATTTCGAAGTTAAATTTTCAAAAATTCTCATAATAAAAATTTTTCCCGTATGGTGCACACTTTATGAATGGCACTATATATATATATATATATATATATATATATATATATATATATATATATATATTTATATATAAATTATCTGAGATGTAGTAAAAAGTAATGGTAATACACGTGTTCCTAAAGAATGCTTTCTAAAGAATATTCATAATATTTGTTTTATTTGGATATTTTATAGACTACTGAAACAAAATAATCATATTTTCAGGATTATATAGGGCAGCAATAGTTGAAAGTGGATCAGCAATGACGAACTCATCAGCCATTCTGCATCCGGAAAGGTACGCATTTAAATTAGGTGGATTAATTCCTGGTGGAAATTTTGGCAACGATACACAAAAACTATCAGAATTTCTAAAGAATTGTTCAGCCGAAGAAATCTTGAACGCAGTTCAGCAAATAACAGGACAAGATGTAAGTTCCTTTTAGTTTTTGCGTAACTTTCGAGGCATTAAAACTCAAAGCCAAAGTACTGAGACTCTTATTTTTTTTTTAATACCAGAATAGCTAGAGTGTTTCCCTAACAAGGCAAACCTTTATTGTTGAAAACTCAGGTACAGATATCCCAGAATGAAGTTATGAATTATGTTGTTTTCAAAGTTAAGAAGTTGTGTCAATTGTTTGTAAGACAAACAGATTAGGCAGCGGTAAATTTTGCGTAATTTAATAACAAATTACAGATCCTGATTAAGTTTTCTAAGAAGATTTTTGTTTATTTAAAACATATTTTGAAAAAAAATATATTTTCTACGCTTTTAAGAGGGCTGAAAATTCACCAACATGTTAGACTCAACAAATCAGACATAATATACTGGACCAAAAAATATACAAGTAGAGTAGAAAAGTAATCAGTTTACATGTAAATTTCTATTTTATTTGTTTACCAACTGAGATGAATTCGATTCATTCTATTGTAGTTGGTTTAGACAGAACCTGCATATAAAGTGTTCTATTTTTTTTCCCTACTTTTATCTCGATAAACCAAAATATTGAGTCGGATGTACCAAATCTCATGTTGAACTATGCCTAGGAGTAGGGTAGCTGATATTAAATTCCATTGTTTTGTTGAGAGTAAGATATTTTATGAGTCAATTATGGAACGTTTATTTCTAGAGCCCAATTGATATGTTGATTTTTTATCGTTTACTCTAGTACTTGATATTTTACTGGAAATAAAATGTTTAGTCCCCAACATTTTGGTTGTTTCCAACACATTTCAAGCTATAAAATTCTTGAATTTTAATTATGTATTCAAGAATTATAACACTAAAATATTTGACTTTAGTGATGATAATAGGGACCAGAAACGCAATTCTTTTAAGAATATACTATTTTGTAATAGTCATCAGTATTCAGTTCTACATTGGGCTGATTCTCTACAGGTTTTATAAAGAAAGTATAGCGTCGTTTTTCAATATATTCAGTTTTAGTTTTCTAAACTATGATTATTCCTTTCTCTAAGCCTGTGATGACCCTTTTCTTGATCTGTATATACATACATGACCCTAATATATACATATATATATATATATATATATATATATATATATATATATATATATATATATATATATATATATATATATGTATATATATTAGGGTCATTCTTCGTCAACCGGAGCCATCATAAATTGACGCAATTTATGAGGACACAAACTCGTCCAGATTAAAGCTTATGATATGTAGTTTTATATTTTGAGTAGCATATTAAGAAATTGTGCTGATTTGGGTTCAATACCGACCCAAATCTGAAAATGGATTTCAAAAAGTTTTCGAAAAACTAAATTAAAAATGTTATTTCCTAATATAACCAAAAGTTTTCTCTAATAATCTTATTCTACCCCAAAAAATCTTTTGTAAGAAAAGTTTTGTTTTATGACCTCAATTTTCGGGGATATTTATCACAGCGTATTTGTTATATTTTGGATATTCAACAATTTTTTACTCGAAAGCTAAAACTTTGGAAGAAATTATGTAAGAAACAAAAATACTTGTTTTTATTCATAGAAACACCATCCATTTTTTCAGAATTTTTGTAGCCGGCAAATTGTTTTAGAACAAAAAAATCGTAAAAAAATAACGAATTGTTAAAAAATGCTTCAAAAATAATGAAAAAATTCATGGTGATTCTACGAATAAAAGTAAGTGTTTTCTCTCTCTCTCTCTCTACAAAATTTCTCTAAAAGTTTTGGTTTTCGAGTAAAAAATTGTTGAATATTCAAAATGTGGCAAATACGCTGTGATAAATATCTCCAAAAATTGAAGCCATAAAAAAAACTTTTCCTACAAAGTTATAGGTTTTTTGGGGCATTATCAGGGAAAACCTTTGGTTATATTAGGAAATTATTTTAGATTTTCTGAAATTTTTTGAAATTTATTTTCGGATTTGGCTGTTTATTGAGCCTTCTTCTTCTTAAAGTGCCTATTCGGTCGCATGTTGGCAATCATTCTGGATATTATTACTTTATCCACTGCAACTCTGAAAAGACCGGTAGTATTTGTTGAGAACCAATTTTGCAGATTTTTTAGCTAGGAAATATATCTGCGTCTTGGTCCCCTTTTTCCAAATACCTTTCCTTGGAGTATTTGCTGTAGTAATCCATATCTGAGGAGATTTCTCATTATATGTCCTAAATGCTCCAATTTTCCTACTTTAACAGTTTCCATAATTTCCAGTTTCTTGTTCATGCGACGTAAGACATTCTCGTTGGTAATATGGTCAGTATAAGATATTTTCAAAATTTGGCGATATGCCCATAATTCAAATGCCTCAAGTTTCTTAGAAGTGGCTTAAGTCAGCGTCTAAGATTCCACACCATAAAGAAGGACACTGAAGACATAACATCTCAGGAGTCTCATTTTCGTGCTCAATTTTGTTGCTGAGCTTTGCAAAAGTGATGCCATTTTGAGGAACACTGATCTAGCTTTTTCGATACGGCAATGAATTTCCTGCGAATGAGCCCATTGTTCGTTTATCATGGTACTTAGATATGAATATTGTGGAGTTCTTTGTATTTGTTGATTGTTAACCATCAACAAGTTAGCATGAACCGGAGACTTGCTGATTACCATATACTTTGTTTTGCTGATATTAAGTTCGAGGCCGTATCGATTATTGAGTTCGTTTATTTTTGTCATAAGATGCTGTAGACCCTTTAAGTTATCAGACATAACCGCCGTATCGTCAGCATAACGTTTGTTATTTATTTGCTCCCCATTAAGCAGTATTCCAATAGTGGAGACAAAACACAACCCTGCCTTACTCCACACTCAATCGATATTGCTTCTGAGGGCTGCCCTTCTACTTTAATAAATGCCATCTGGTTCCAGTAGAGGTTGCCAATAATCTGCAGATCCTTTTCATCTAGCCCAAGGTTTTTCAGAATTTCGACCATTTTGTGATGTTGGACTCTATCAAAGGCCTTTTGGTAGTCGATCAGGCAGAAATATACGTCATAATTGACGTCTCTACATTACAACAAGGCCTCTCTGGTTCCCATGGCATCACGAAAACTGAATTGTGTAGCTGACATGTTTTCTTCACACAACTTGTATATTGTTCTGTGAATGATTTTCAAAAATGTTTTTAAAAGGTAGCTTATGAGGCTAATTGTTCGATATTCTCCGCATTTTTTAGCGCCTGCTATTTTTTGATCGTTATAAACTCAGACTCTAACCAACTTTCTGGGATTCTGCCTAAATCATAGATTTTATTGTAGATCATCGTAAACCACTTAATCCCATCCTCATCTAAGAGCTTAAGAAACTCCCCATGGAATTCATCGGGACCGGTGGCTTTTCCATTTTTTAGTTGATTTATTGCAATGCGCACTTCATCGGTGGTAATACAAGGCCCAAACAAGTTTATTGAGCATTGTGGCTGATCAGGTCTCGCATCAGAACATAACTTTGTAATGTAGTCTTGCCAAATCTTCAGTTTCTGTTCATTATCGATAAAAACGTTTTCTTGATGATCTATTAAATGTCCATTTGATTCCGTTCTCTGTTCACCAGTTAAGCCTTTGATTTTTCGATAGATATTAAAGCTATCATACTTTCCCTGCAACTCCTCTATCTCTTTATATCTTTCACCATTCCACCTATCTTTAGCTGTTCGAATTTCTTTCTGTATTTGTGTGTGTAGTCTGCTATATTCTCTTTTGTTACCTCTATTTTTATGTAACCGTCTTTCCGCCATTAGGCTTAGAATGTCGTTTGTCATCCATTCCTTCCTTTTTTGTCTCGGAGTTCTTTATTAAGATCTTTTTAATTACGTTTGTGACATTTTCGTCTTTAAGTTGTCGCATATCGTATATATTTTTCTGTTTTCTTTTTAACTTTTTCAAAATAATTCTTAGAACCTCTACCAGGGCATTGTGGTCCGAGTATATATCAGCACTGGGATATGTTTCAGTAGATACAACACTATTTCTAAAAGGTTTATTCATTGAGTCTAAATCAACACAATTTCTTAATATGTCACTCAAAATTCAAAACTACATATTATGTCTTCATAAATTGAGTCTCATATATATATATATATATATATATATATATATATATATATATATATATATATATATATATATATATATATATATATATATATATATGTATATATATATATATAAAATATATATATATATATATATATATATATATATATATATATATATATCTATATATATAACATATATCTATATATATATATATATATATATATATATATATATATATATATATATATATATATATATATATATATATATATATATATATATATATATATATATATATATATATATATATATATATATATATATATATATATATATATATATATATATATATATATATATATATATATATATATATATATATATGAGACTCAATTTATGAAGACATAATATGTAGTTTTGAATTTTGAGTGACATATTAAGAAATTGTGTTGATTTAGACTCAATGAATAAACCTTTTAGAAATAGTGTTGTATCTACTGAAACATATCCCAGTGCTGATATATACTCGGATCACAATGCCCTGGTAGAGGTTCTAAGAATTATTTTGAAAAAGTTAAAAAGAAAACAGAAAAATATATACGATATGCGACAACTTAAAGACGAAAATGTCACAAACGTAATTAAAAAGATCTTAATAAAGAACTCCGAGACAAAAAAGGAAGGAATGGATGACAAACGACATTCTAAGCCTAATGGCGGAAAGACGGTTACATAAAAATAGAGGTAACAAAAGAGAATATAGCAGACTACACACACAATTACAGAAAGAAATTCGAACAGCTAAAGATAGGTGGAATGGTGAAAGATATAAAGAGATAGAGGAGTTGCAGGGAAAGTATGATAGCTTTAATATCTATCGAAAAATCAAAGGCTTAACTGGTGAACAGAGAACGGAATCAAATGGACATTTAATAGATCATCAAGAAAACGTTTTTATCGATAATGAACAGAAACTGGAGATTTGGCAAGACTACATTACAAAGTTATGTTCTGATGCGAGACCTGATCAGCCACAATGCTCAATAAACTTGTTTGGGCCTTGTATTACCACCGATGAAGTGCGCATTGCAATAAATCAACTAAAAAATGGAAAAGCCACCGGTCCCGATGAATTCCATGGGGAGTTTCTTAAGCTCTTAGATGAGGATGGGATTAAGTGGTTTACGATGATCTACAATAAAATCTATGATTTAGGCAGAATCCCAGAAAGTTGGTTAGAGTCTGAGTTTATAACGATCAAAAAATAGCAGGCGCTAAAAAATGCGGAGAATATCGAACAATTAGCCTCATAAGCTACCTTTTAAAAACATTTTTGAAAATCATTCACAGAACAATATACAAGTTGTGTGAAGAAAACATGTCAGCTACACAATTCAGTTTTCGTGATGCCATGGGAACCAGAGAGGCCTTGTTGTAATGTAGAGACGTCAATTATGACGTATATTTCTGCCTGATCGACTACCAAAAGGCCTTTGATAGAGTCCAACATCACAAAATGGTCGAAATTCTGAAAAACCTTGGGCTAGATGAAAAGGATCTGCAGATTATTGGCAACCTCTACTGGAACCAGATGGCATTTATTAAAGTAGAAGGGCAGCCCTCAGAAGCAATATCGATTGAGTGTGGAGTAAGGCAGGGTTGTGTTTTGTCTCCACTATTGGAATACTGCTTAATGGGGAGCAAATAAATAACAAACGTTATGCTGACGATACGGCGGTTATGTCTGATAACTTAAAGGGTCTACAGCATCTTATGACAAAAATAAACGAACTCAATAATCGATACGGCCTCGAACTTAATATCAGCAAAACAAAGTATATGGTAATCAGCAAGTCTCCGGTTCATGCTAACTTGTTGATGGTTAACAATCAACAAATACAAAGAACTCCACAATATTCATATCTAAGTACCATGATAAACGAACAATGGGCTCATTCGCAGGAAATTCATTGCCGTATCGAAAAAGCTAGATCAGTGTTCCTCAAAATGGCATCACTTTTGCAAAGCTCAGCAACAAAATTGAGCACGAAAATGAGACTCCTGAGATGTTATGTCTTCAGTGTCCTTCTTTATGGTGTGGAATCTTAGACGCTGACTTAAGCCACTTCTAAGAAACTTGAGGCATTTGAATTATGGGCATATCGCCAAATTTTGAAAATATCTTATACTGACCATATTACCAACGAGAATGTCTTACGTCGCATGAACAAGAAACTGGAAATTATGGAAACTGTTAAAGTAGGAAAATTGGAGCATTTAGGACATATAATGAGAAATCTCCTCAGATATGGATTACTACAGCAAATACTCCAAGGAAAGGTATTTGGAAAAAGGGGACCAAGACGCAGATATATTTCCTAGCTAAAAAAATCTGCAAAATTGGTTCTCAACAAATACTACCGGTCTTTTCAGAGTTGCAGTGGATAAAGTAATAATATCCAGAATGATTGCCAACATGCGACCGAATAGGCACTTTAAGAAGAAGAAGGCTCAATAAACAGCCAAATCCGAAAATAAATTTCAAAAAAATTTCAGAAAATCTAAAATAATTTCCTAATATAACCAAAGGTTTTCCCTGATAATGCCCCAAAAAACCTATAACTTTGTAGGAAAAGTTTTTTTTATGGCTTCAATTTTTGGAGATATTTATCACAGCGTATTTGCCACATTTTGAATATTCAACAATTTTTTACTCGAAAACCAAAACTTTTAGAGAAATTTTGTAGAGAGAGAGAGAGAGAAAACACTTACTTTTATTCGTAGAATCACCATGAATTTTTTCATTATTTTTGAAGCATTTTTTAACAATTCGTTATTTTTTTACGATTTTTTTGTTCTAAAACAATTTGCCGGCTACAAAAATTCTGAAAAAATGGATGGTGTTTCTATGAATAAAAACAAGTATTTTTGTTTCTTACATAATTTCTTCCAAAGTTTTAGCTTTCGAGTAAAAAATTGTTGAATATCCAAAATATAACAAATACGCTGTGATAAATATCCCCGAAAATTGAGGTCATAAAACAAAACTTTTCTTACAAAAGATTTTTTGGGGTAGAATAAGATTATTAGAGAAAACTTTTGGTTATATTAGGAAATAACATTTTTAATTTAGTTTTTCGAAAACTTTTTGAAATCCATTTTCAGATTTGGGTCGGTATTGAACCCAAATCAGCACAATTTCTTAATATGCTACTCAAAATATAAAACTACATATCATAAGCTTTAATCTGGACGAGTTTGTGTCCTCATAAATTGCGTCAATTTATGATGACACACAGATATATATATATATATATATATATATATATATATATATATATATATATATATATATATATATCTGTGTGTGTGTGCGTGTGCGTGTGCGTATGCGTGTGCGCATGCGCACTTCTAGATCGTGAGTCGATGAAGTTGCTTCATACGTTGCAGGTTTTCTTATTTTCATTTAAAAATTTCTTTATAATTTTTGAACTGCAGATTCTATTTATATTGAAGAATTAAGTTTTGCTTTTTTGCTGAAGGTGATGTATATTTTTGTTTCTGGGTCAGGTATAAAATATTTTTCTTGCAATACTACGTTTTTTCTTTGGTTAACTTTAATATGGCTAATAGTAGTGGATATTAAGTGCCGTTGTCCATAACGAGGGGTGTATAAATCCTGACTTTTTATTAAAATTGTGAATATATTCTTCACACAGGTGAAAATGAATACATTTAATTTAATGGTTACTTTAGGTGGATTTCCTTTTTTCTTATTTAGTTGTAAAGGGGTCTGGAGCATATATATATATATATATATATATATATATATATATATATATATATATATATATATATATATATATATATATATATTTATATATATATATATATATATATATATATATATATATATATATATATATATATATATATATTTATATATATATATATATATATATATATATATATATATATATATATATATATATATATATATATATATATATATATATATATATATATATATATATATAAATGTATATATATATATATATATATATATATATATATATATATATATATATATATATATATACATTTATATGTATGGGACGATCCGCGTCAACCGGATCAGAGCTACGACCAAAATTAGAAGCAACCAAAAAACTTGACCAAGGGATCATTTTAAAGCTTAGAGCGTCTACTTTCAAATGCCGAGTGCACCTTTGAAAAATCCAATATGGCGGCCGGTAGCCGGAGAATAATCAAGTGTCCAGCAAAAAAAGCTTGTAAAATAAAAATTCGCAACTGTTCGGGTCGTTTTTTGGCTCAAATTCTAGCTGATGGACGCCCCAAGAAATTGGGGTGGTAGGTTGACAAAATCCAACATGGCGGATCCAATATGGCGGTCAAAAATCGGTTCATTTGCAAAAATGTGGCCGAATTTTTGCAAATGAACCGATTTGCACTAAATTTGGTAAACGGGGGTTTTTAGGGTCGCTGATCACGAATCCAAGGTCTGATTTGCCAAATTCAAGATGGCAGATCCAAGATGGCGGATGAGATTTTCGAAAATCTATCGATTTGTACCAAATTTGTTATACGGGGGTTTTTGGGGTCCCTGAGGTCAAATTTCTAAAATTCTTAAATTCAAGAAGGTGGACCCAATATAGTGGAAACTGAATTAGGCAATCTACTATATTGGGTCCGCCATCTTGGATTTTAAAAATCGAATTTCTGATTCGTAATCGGCGACCCCAAAAAACCCCCGTATAACAAATTTGGTACAAATCGATAGATTTTCGAAAATTTCATCCGCCATCTTGGATCCGCCGTCTTGAATTTGGCAAATCAGAGCTCGGATTCGTGATCAGCGACCCAAAAAACCCCCGTTTACCAAAATTTAGTGCAAATCGGTTCATTGGCGAAAATTCGGCCACTATATTGGATTTTTGACCGCCATATTGGATCCGCCATGTTGGATTTTGTCAATTTACCAACCCAATTTTTTGGGGCATCCATCAGCTACAATTTGAGCCAAAAAACGACCCAAACAGTTGCGAATTTTTATTTTTACAAGCTTTTTTTGCTGGACACTTGATTTTTCTCCGGCTACCGGCCGCCATATTGGAGCCGCCATATTTTTCAAAGGATTTTTCAAAGGCGCACTCGGCATTTGAAAGTAGACGCTCTAAGCTTTAAAATGAGCCCTTGGTCAAGTTTTTTGGTTGCTTCTAATTTTGGTCGTAGCCCTGATCCGGTTGATGCGGATCGTCCCATATGTATATCTATATATATATATATATATATATATATATATATATATATATATATATATATATATATATATATATATATTTGTTTAAATAGGTAATATATAAATTATACGCTCGGAAAAGGTAACCGGAGGATATATTTTGATTTCTTTTTATTTATACTCCTAATTAAATATTTTAGAATGGCTTATGTAAGTTTGCAAGTCTTTATTTTCATACTGAACTGGAACTTTGAGTTTCTGTATATTGGATCCAGTATATTAAATCTATCTTTTTGAGTAATATATTAACATATATGGCCATTTTTCCATATATCTACTGTATCAGCAAACAAGTTTATGACGTATGTGTAGATACTTCAATGAAATTTAATACAATGTACATCGTAATGTAACAGATTATCTCCTTGGAACACATGGAGACAACCTTTAATAATTAGTTAGTGTTGTTTGTATTTTTGTAGGAAAGTGCATGGCCAGTAATTGAAGTAGAAGATGACGATGCTTTCCTAACTGCATCACCGTATGTTTTATATGAGACTGAAAATTTTAATCAGGTTCCTGCAATTATGGGTATTTGCGCAGAAGAAGGTTTGGACAATGGTACCACTGGAGATTTTTTTTTAGTTTAGTTACCAAATTTTAAATGGCATATAAATTTTCCATTCTTCAGTTATTTTCAGTCGTTTTAAATTTATTCCTGCCTAGAATTAGATTGGATAACATGCATTGTGGTTGGAATATTCAATTTTTAGGTAAAGAGTCTGCAGAAGTGCTTGCGGCATTACTTGATGGCGGTACAAAACTATTAATTCCCCTAGATCTCCGCCCAATTAACAGTGATGATGAAGATGTTATTTCAGCCAAAATTAAAAGCTTTTATCTTCAAGAAGGAGAATAACATTTGCAAGTAACTTGACAGGCGCGGTAAAAGTAAGTAGATTTCTTTTAATTGTATTGTAGATTACAGTTTCATAACAAACCTTGTTATAAAGCCTGATAATAAATTTTAATAAATTTTTTAAATCACGCACGATAAAGATTATATATATATATATATATATATATATATATATATATATATATATATATATATATATATATATGATTTAAAGCAAGAACAACTGAAAACGGACGAAAGTCCGTATCTCATCAGTCTACCCACTGTTCTCTTATTTGTCAAATCCATCCCGAGGCGCGTTTTGCCGTATCACGCATCATCAGTCGGGTTAGAATCGACAAACAAGAGAACAGAATTTTCGGTACTTAAGCTAGTACTGACGGCCAATAATGGTAAGATTGTGATGCGAGGTTGAGTCAAGGTTTTCACAAAACCCATTTGAACTATTGAAAATTCGAAGTGTTTCCAAATTAAATGTCCTCGTCCTTTTTCTTATCTTGAATTTAATAGCTGTAGACAATGGTTTTAGCTGGTATACATAAATAACAAATGTGAATATATTTATGAAATATTTCCCAACAATTCGACATTTAAAAAAATAATAATAATTGTCTAATACATAGACTAAAATGGCGCCATAAAAACTCAGTTTCAGAGCGACAACAGATTTGCAAGGGCTCTAATTAAGAACGCAGAACTTCACTCGAAATTTGCACCGGTGTATGTATACCAGTTTGCATATTCCGATACTCCAGCTGATGTTGACGGTAAGTTTAATATAAGAAGGAGCTTTACAACATTATTAAAAAAAAAGAGTTTTACTAGATTAGAAAAAGGTAAGTTACTTCTAAAATAAACAGTTAAATGTGTCTCGGAAATGTTCGGGCTTATAAAGACGGGAACCTTGGCATACTGAAAGTAGGCGATCTTAATTTGCTAATTGTTTTTACTGAAAATCAACCAAGCAATAAATATTCTTTAGAATTATGCTCTATATTGTCTTAGTCTTTTTTTTAATAGCTTCGAGATATTTCGTATTTTAGGTATAGATTAACCAATTAATTTCTTCCTGCTTTAATATCCCAAGACTTTTAATCACTACCTAAAATAAATTTTGATCCAGATAAGTTTGAAACGTAGATTGACAAAGTCATTTTTGTTAGAAATAGCATTCTAATATGACTCAATACCGGTAAACTGCAAAATAGTATAACAAGATTTTTTTTGTTAAAGTAAAGGTGAAAATAAAACTGGATATAAAGCGCACCCTGCTAGAAAATCTAATATACCACATTGATTTCAGATAAGAGGGCAGTGCTACGTCGATTGAAAGTCACCTGAATTTTAAAATTTGTCGGATTTCAAAAGCCTTTGTGTATGCAATAGTTATTGACGCACTTTTCCTTATACTTCGTTGATGGCTTTTTTAATTCTAACTGAAAATTAATGTAATAATGAATTGTTTTAAAGATACATATCTAATTTCAGGATCATCCTCAATTATCTTATGGAATTAAAACATATTCTGTATGTCCACGTACTCACAAATTTTTACGTAATTAACAGTACGAAGAATACAAAACTTACATACACTTACATAGACATTCTTGCCTCTATCATATCAGAGATATTTGAACGCTCTCTTTTAGCATCCCTTCCAAAATTTAGCTCTGTTCCCTAAACTTAACAGATAGATTGACCGAAAAGATTTATGACTTAGACATGGTCTAGTTACCATAAAATCTAAAATCTTTCTACTTGACTTTGATTTACGATAGTCGAATATCACCAAATCAATTTTTTTATAGGAAAAATTAATATGAAAATCGAGAGTGGAGGTTTTGGAAGAGGTAGAAGACACAAAAGTTTTCAGAATACAAACAACTCAAGCTCCTGTTATTTTAAATCCCTAATAGCCAAATAAACCAGTTCTAATTTAAAATAGAATTAATAATTTAAATTATTTTTATTAAATCAGAAATTATCGACAATTTTCAGTTTTTAAACAATCAAGTTTCATTTCTTTTTTTAATAAATTTTAGGTGTAGAAAGTGCAGCACATGGTGCAGAAATTCCGTTTTTATTTTACTCTACGTTTAGACCTCACCTACGTGATGATACCAATGCAACAGATTTATTGGTCCAAACTAGGATGGTTAAGATGTAGACTAATTTTGCCAAATACTTGTAGGTATATTCTATGTCCTAGTAAAGTAGTTAACAGATAACACTACATATCATTATTTTGTTGATTTTTTTTGAAAATATGCCAACCAAACTTACATAAGATTGGTTAACTAAGAAATTGACTCTTGATCTGAATTTAAGACCCTGGGTTCAAGGTGGCATCAAGAGAAATGAGATATGTAAAAACCGCACTATTAAATAAATTGGAAACTAGTGATAAAAACAAGGAATAATTATTACAACAATAATGGCAATGTAATATATCCAAAACAAAAGAAACTATGCGAAAAGCGTGTCTGTAAAAAAAGGAAAAATAAAATTTAAACTTGTTTTGTTGAATAAGAAGAAATATGCTATGACATAAATAAATTTGCCAGAATAAGCTAAAATCTCCTTTAAGAAAGAGTACCGACCAGAAACATTAAAAAAATCCTTATTGATTTCGTTGATTTACTAAAGCAAATTTGAACAAAATTATTAAAAAAATAATTATGAGATGTTTTAGCAAGAAATTTTCTTCTATCTTCTCATCGAATATCCTTTGAAAACTCTTATATATGTAATGAGTTATAAATTTCATACATGAAATAGTCTCGTGAATGGATCAGCACATTGCCTACCACATAACTTTTTATTTATATATATTATGTTAGCACAACAATGCCATATGAAGCTGAATCATTCTCAATCAGTTGTGGCTTAACTCAGCTTATTGACGAACCAACACGGATCCCTGATCGAGACAGGAAGTTCGCCAGTCTTCTTGATCTGTTTTTAACCGTAAATCCGCCGTTAGGTTCAACCGACCATAAACTGCTTTCGACATCGAGTATCCTACCAATCAATGACAGAGAGGTGCCTAGACTGCGCAAGATTTGGCACTACAAATCTGCTAAATGGGAAGATCTCATGGAATACTTTCGAACTTTCCCTTGGATGGACTTTTGTTTTCGATCCGATAACCCATCTGACTGCGCCAGGAAGGTCTCCAATGTTATTTTAGCTGGTATGGAAGCTTACATCCCTTTTTCGAAGAAATGCTCCTCCAACGGCAAGCCTTGGTTTGACCGAAAATGCAAAGAAGTTGTTGCCTCTAAACATATTGCCTACCGACAATGGCGTGAAAATTCTAACACCACAAATCGTAACACCTTTGTTCGTGCCCGGAACAGATGCAAAGGAATTATCGACGAAACCAAAAAGGCGTATAATCAACGAATTAGACACAAACTTCTCGCTTGTACCAACAATTCCAGGTCCTTTTGGGCAGTCGCTAAGGCAGTTAGTCAAAATTTTACCAAATCCACCATACCACCACTCACACGGCCAGATAATTCCATTGCAACCACACCTGTTGAGAGAGCGAACTTGTTAGCTGAACTCTTTGCTTCACATTCTACTGTCGATATCCAAGGTAAAACACCACCTACTATTGCCATATTGCAGTCAAAGATGCCCGATGCTATCTTCAGACAGCGCATCATAAAGCGTATTTTAATGAAGCTAGACACCAAAAAGGCTTCTGGCGCTGACGAAATACCTGCCATAGTTCTTAAAAATTGTGCAAGGGAACTAACACCAGTTTTCTGTAGACTTTTTAACCTATCCTACAAAAAGGGAATATTTCCGACCTGCTGGAAATGTGCCACGGTTCAGCCGATACCTAAAAAAGGGAAGAAGACCTTGCCAAATAACTACCGACCAGTCGCACTGCTTTCAATAATATCGAAAGTCATGGAACAGGTTATCAATGATCATCTTCTAATATATCTTGAACGATTCAATATTATTAGCGATCACCAGTATGGTTTTCGTAAACATAGATCAACAGGAGATCTTCTGACTTATGTAACACAAGTTTGGAACAACGCAATTGTACACTTTGGAGAATCTCGAACGGTTGCTCTTGACATATCCAAGGCATTCGAACGTGTTTGGCACGATTGACTGTTGGCTAAGTTATGCTCTTATGGTATGTCTGAAAGGTTCTGTTTGTGGCTCTCATGTTTCCTCAGAGAGCGTTCATTACGAGAGGCGGTCGACGGATTTCTTTCTAACATCTTCACTATCAACGCCGGTGTGCCCCAGGGCTCCATACTGTCTCCTACTCTCCTTCTCATTTACATTAACGATCTGCTGGAAAAGACCGGGAATCCAATCTACAGCTTTGCAGATGACTGTACGCTTGTCTCTTCATTCGCCTTGAACGCTCGGACATCGGCTGCTCAGGCGAATATCCACAGACAGCAGGAGGTCGTTCAACTTAACAAAGACCTGGAAGAAATTCTATCTTGGGGGTGACAGTAACCAAGTGGAATTTAACGCTACAAAAACCCAGGCGGCAGTTTTTTATAAAAAAGTTAACGTTGCTGAACCCGACATAGTTATGTCGGGGCACTCCATTTCCCTAGCATCGTCGCTCAATTTGTTGGGCTTTAGTTTGTGAGCAAATATGTCCTGGCATGAACATGTTGCAGGCAGAGCAAGGAGAGCTTCACAAAAGTTGGGAATATTATTTCGAAACAGAAAGCTTTACACCCCATAACAACTGTTAATTTTTTACAAAGCTCAAATTCGACCAACTATGGAATACTGCTCCCACGTTTGGGGCTCCGCTCCCAAACATACACTGTATTTGTTGGATTCTGTTCAGAGAAGAGCTGTCCGTGTGATTGGAGACCCGGAATTGACCGGCGACCTTGATTCGCTGGAACATCGAAAAACAGTTGGCGACTTGAGTCTGTTCTACAAGTATTTTCATGGAAAGTGTTCGAAGGATGTAGCCCGCTTAATTCCTCCCAAAGCGGTGCATGTTAGAAATACACGTCGCGCTGGTGCTTCACATACGTATGAGGTTCAGCTTGTTACTCCGCGTACAACGGTTTTCAAGCAGTCTTTTATATGAAGAACATCATCCCTTTGGAATAATTTGCCCAGCGCTGTGTTTCCCACCGAGTACAATTTACAGCGATTCAAGAACAACGTGAATCGCTTTTTCCGCACACATGCCGCTCCTGGAGGGCTTTAGGGACTTCCCTGCAGCACGTGTGCTAGACCCATAAAAAAAAATATATTGCCTTAGTTCTTCAAGTTAAACTTTAAAGGTCTAAAGAAATTAGTAACGAAGAGCTGCTTCAATGTTACTTTCCATGAAATATAATCCTATGTTAAATTTAAAATGCGTGTAACACAATTCCCGAGTTTAAATGTTTTTTTATATTAAAATTCCATTGTTCATATCACTAGTTCTAATAAAAAAAAAGGCGGCCAGAAAACGATTAAGAAATATATTAAAACTGGTTAGAACATCAGAATATGTTGTTTTACAATTTTAATGAGTATTGCCACCAAGAGAAATAAAATACCTTATTTTTAGTGTTCCGTATGGAACACTTATAAAATCACTTCGGTGTCTGTCTGTCTGTCTGTCTGCCACACCCGATTTTCTCCGAAACTATTTGACATATAAAGTTGAAATTTGGTAATAATATAGGAATTGATGGCCTCATCAGAGCCATGTAGTTTTGAGAGTTAAATTTTGACTTAAGGGGTTAGTTTTCGGGGGTTGAAATCGGAAGTGAAAAAAAAAAAAATGTACTAGGTCATCGAGTGTGGTGTCAAATGAAAGCTTGTGAAAACACGAGTAAAATATATATATATATATATATATAGATATATATATATATATATTTTCTTTGTATTATTTTTAAAAAATTTCGAAAAAATCGCTCGCCTTATCTCTAAATTTTGAAAAAATTCTGGAATATTCTCCACGGGGTGTAGATTGAACGAAAATTATCATGAGTGCATTACCTTTAATAATTTGTCTGGTATTTAAAAAAAAAACAGAAATTTCAAGGTCATCAGATTTCAGTAAAGATTGGAAACAAACTTTGTTGAAAACTCATTTAGGGTGGGTTTTGTGGAGTCACTGATCATTGTATACCTCTGTAACAAATTTTTTTATTTTAAAAGCAATCAACGTACGGGACACTAATTGCGCAAGTTCAACTTGCACTTGACCGGTTTTTTATTTTAGCTAAAATACATTGAAACAATTTTTACTTATTTTCATATATTTCTCTTGTATTCGTAAAAAATCACTTTACTCTTTTATCTGTATATGCTTCAGGATTAAATATCGATTCGAAATCGGTTCACACATAGCACGTGAAGCAAGGAAAGGACATTTATAACTATATTACTTTGAGGAGAGAACGCGCCATAGATAGGGGGCGATACATTTTCCATAGTTTAATGGAGAACTAACCATAACTAACAGTTTTTTAAAAGACAAATTGTCAAATACAATCATAGTCACTACTTCAAACAGATCTATATCATATAGTGGATAAAACCGATGAGTTGGATCCATGATGATAATAAAATTTTATTGTGAAAATTAACAACATAACATTTTACACATTGGTCTGGATTATTGTTACTTTCTAAACAATGTTTTGTTTAAGTATATATATATATATATATATATATATATATATATATATATATATATATATATACATACATATATATTTATATATAGCAAATATATCTAGTCTATAAAGTGATAACATGTACTAGCAGTATCCTTGAAGTTTTTTTACTACTCCTGTTTCCAGAAATCCAACTCCAGATAAAACTGAAATATTGAAGAATCTAACATGGCCGACTGTTACTCCAACAGACATGCATTATTTGAATATAAATGCCTCACTAGAAATAAGACAAGACTTAAAAGGAGATATTTATAGAGAATGGAACTCAACTTATTACACTTATGGAACAAAACCTTTTATAACTTTTTAGTTCTTAAATAAATGTTTTAAAGTATTAGAAATATGGACTTTAATTAATCTTTCCTTTTCGTAATCTTTTATTTGCATTGTATTTTTGTCCAACATTTAAATGCTAGTTTGACATTCTTGATAATAAATAGCGTCAAGTTGATTTCCGCGCTTCATATGCTACGTTCCTGAGCTGCAGTTCAATCGATATCCAAAAGAAGATCTTGCCAAACACCTAACAACTAGTCGCACTACTTTCAATAATATCAAAAGTTATAGAAAAACCTGCGATTTCAAAATTATTTTGAAGGATTCAATATTATTAGCGTACATCAATATGACTTTCGCAATTGAACAGTTTAGAGAAGCCCGAATGGTTGGACTTGATATAATCAAGGCATTTGCCCGTCTTTGGCATGACGGATCGGTATCTAACCTACACTCTTATCACTTATGGTATTTTAGAACAGTTGTATTTTTGACTATCGTGTTTCCTCAGTTACGCATTTTCCGAATACCTTCATCATCAACGCTGATGTGCTCCAAGGCTCCATATTATCTGCTCTCTTTCTCCTTTATATTAACGAACTACTAGAAATTGTCAGGAATCCAATATATAGCTTTGCCGATGACAGTATGCAATAGTATGCATATTTCTTCATTTACTTTGAACACATCGGATACTGATGTAAATATCCGCAAAGAGCAGAAAGATTTGAAGGCAATTCTACATTAAGATGACCATAATACAGTAGAATTTCATGCTGCATAAACCGAAGCGTAAATTTTTTCCAACAAGTTAACGTTGAAGCAGCCCACGTAGTTATATTGAGACACTCCATTCCTCTAGCATCGTCACTTAACCTCAGAGGCTTACACTTGGAAGCAAATATGACTTGGCATCAACATGTTACATGCATAGCAAAGAGAGCTTCTCAAAAGCTAGGGATATTTTTTCCAACTAGAAAGCTTTACACCCCACAAAAACTTTTAATTCTGTACAAAGCTCACATTCGATCAACAATGGAATACTGCTCCCATATTCGGGGCTTAGCTCCCAAATCTACACTACATTGGTTCGATGGTATCCAAAGACTGCCGCTGCTTACCCAGAACTGACCAGCAACCTTGATTCCTTGGAACATCGTGGGACATTTAGCGACTTAAATCGATTCTACAGGTACTTTCATGGAATGTGTTCATTAGATGTAGCCCACTTAATTCCTCCCAGAGTGCAGGCCTGGAATACTCATCGCACTAATATACCACATCCGTATGAGGCTCAGCTTGTCACTCCTCGTATAAACCTTTTCAAGTAGTCCTTTATATGGAGAACCTCGTCCCTTGGCAATAATTTTCCCAGGACTGTGTTTCCACCGAGTACAATTTGCAGTGATTCAAGACCAACGTGAATCGCTTTTTCTGCACACGCGTCGCTTCTGTAGCACGTGTACTATGCGCAAAAAAAAATCACTCTTAAGGGGGTCAGTACCAGTTTAAGCACTTTTCACGAGGAAAAATCAAATAAACTAACCAAGAGTTTATGAAGTATTACGTGCAACTTGTACAACTAAATTGAAAGTCACGTTGTAATTAAAATTACTGTCTAATGAAATTTTGAAACTATCTACTAAATACTGCTGGTTTTAAAAAGAAATTAATTGAATTAAAATTTTTCGTACGCCTTTAAATGAAAAAGAGTCACAATTTTTAAGTAGTTGAAGAATAGGGGTATATTTAAATCTACGAGTCAATGAAATAACAAGCAGAGTGACCATATTTATCAATGTCATATTAGTTACTTCTTCATGTCATTATTTATACCTAATTTTGTTTGATGTGTGTTCTCGACAAAAATCCCTGACATATCGTAATTTATACAGAAGAATTTTCACCTTTCTTTAGGAACTGCAACTGCAACCCATTTAATCTAAATATGTTTTTAGAAAATTCACTACTGTCTTCTAAGCTTAGCCAAGTCTCAGGTAACAGAACAAGTTTCATCTTGTTACTTTTATAACTTTCCAAGCTTCTCACACTCCCAAGTTGTATGGTTGGTCACAATGGACAAGAAGGCAACTAAAGCTAAGCTAGGCAAACACTATAGGAAATCTGGACCTTCAATTAGGATGGTTTACAAATGGTCCGAACGAGTCATATAAGCACAGAGGACGGAGAACCTTCCAGAAGGCCACCTGATGTCCCTACACTAGAAAATATCAACAAAGTTCATGATATGATACAAGACGACAGAATATTGAAGGGCTGCGAAATCGCTAAAGCTTTCGGAATTTCCAAGAATCGGTATCGGAATTGGACACCTACATATGAGAAAGCTAGCGGCTAAGAAGGAGCTACGAATGCTCTCTATCGACTAAAAGCATGAGCGTATTAGGTTGCGTGCAGCCAATTTAAAGCTATATCAAAAAATCGCGAGAAATTTTTTTCGCGAGAATTTATTATTGTAGACGAATCTTGGATTCACCGTTACCAACTAAAGACAAAGGAATAGCCGAAACAGTGGATGGCTGGCAGAGAATCCTCCCCGAAGAAGTGGAAAGCTGGTCCCGTCAACACAACGAAAGGTCTTAGCGACCGTCTGATTTAAACAGATCATCTTGATAGGGGAATAAATGACCCTACTACTCATTATTTCTGCACAATCGGTTTGATGTAAAAACGACAAATTTCCTAACCCCATATTCGATACACCTGACACCATCCAACTCAATCATCTGTGTTTCTAAACATGAAAAAATGGTTGGGAGAAAAGAAATTTTCGTTGAACGAAGAAGTCATAACAGGAAGGCTATAAAGAAACTGGAGAAGCGATGAACCACATATAGACAGCGGATACATATATATATATATATATATATATATATATATATATATATATATATATATATATATATATATATATATATATTGTGAAGCTACTTTGGCTATTGTTATTAAAACTAAAGTAATTTTTTAATTAAGTCTACTGGGAAAATTTTTTAATAAAAGAACCTCATATTTCAATATGTCACTCCAATAAGAAAAATTTTAACACATGTTCACTAAAATTTATTTGCGAACGTCAGCTGAGTGTGGTTTTATACTGGCAGGTTCGTAGGGTAGATTTAGATATATCGTATTATTTTTGTTATTAGTGGTGACTTTATTTTTTTTTGATGCCTTCTTTCGTTTATAGGTATTGTAGGGACTTGATCTAATTTTCACAGTTTTTTGTACAGTTTTTGTTGGAGTATTGGGCATAAAAATTTTACATTTTTTTTTTTTAAAGCTCTAGCGTTAAATCCGGAAATAGACTGTTCACTATTTGAATATAGTAATCTCTGTTTCATTAATGATAATAATAGAAGCGTCTTATAAGATCGATGTGTTTTCATTACTTGAGTTTGTTTGAAAGAAAGAACATTTTTATTTTCAGCTGCTTTAAACAAACGTTCGGGCGTTTTTGTCCACGGGTCAATGATAGCTCACTAAAATTTTATTTGCTTTTTTGTTTGCTTCGTTCTAAATGGCTGTGTTTCATGGGCGGGTAAATTTTGTAAATCATTTGGTAAAATCCAGTTTTGCCCCTTTTTTAATTTTTTCAAAAATTTTCGAATTTGAAAAAAAAGTATTCCACCCATCCTCCATTTCAATATATGCAGTGAATTACATAACATCCGGTATATATATATATATATATATATATATATATATATATATGTATATATATATATATATATATATATATATATATATATATATATATATTTAGGGTGACCGCAAAAAATCGATGTCGGAATTTTGTTCGTCTGGCCCCCACAAAACGATTCCCCTTTCCCAGATATTGAGATAGCCGAAATTTGAGCTCGATTAAACGACGTTAACCTGTGCCGCTCGTCGCTCAAAGTTTGAAAAAATCCAAATTTTTGGCCAAAAAGCTGACATATGGAGCCATAACTACCAGAACGGTAAATAATAGAAACACGCCTAATATCTCAAAAGAAAGCTAATGTTGTTCTTCAAAATTTATATTCTATACATAATTGTTGTTATTTTAAGTCAAACCGAGTTACAACAGCCTTTAGCCCCAAAAAACGTGACCTGGTACCACTAGGAGCATACTTCGTATATTTTGTTATTAAGTGATAAATTTTGCTTTTTTTTGGTATATTTTTGAGTTTAAAGTAGAAATATAATAAAAAAACAAGTAACACTGATAAGTCTAATGACATTTTTTATTTTAAAATATAAAAATTACATACAAACAGACACAGAAAAGATACAGACGTAGTACCTACATGAGTTGATAATTTTACATAGTTATCTAATCTATTCTAGAGCTTTTGTTAAAGTAGTTTTTGAAACGTCAGGATATAATGCTCGGCATTTACTTACAACTTGCAGGACATATTGCTTTTGGTCTTCATCTTTTGTCAGAAGGTCGTTAAAGTCGGTTATTAATTTAACACCACGCTCAGCCATATCATTAACTACTTTTAATGTTTTGACAATTTTCAATATCTGGAAAGGGGAATCGTTTTGTGGGGTCCAGACGAACAAGATTCCGACAGTTTTTTTCCCCCTCTATGAGATCCGGTCACTCTTATATATATATATATATATATATATATATATATATATATATATATATATATATATATATATATATATATATATATATTTTATTTATATATATATATATATATATATATATATATATATATATATATATATATATATATATATATATATATATATATATATATATTATATATATATATATATATATATATATATATATATAATATATATATATATATATATATATATATATATATATAGAATATATATATTTTTGTAGAAGTGGTCTAATTTAGATTCTGGAAAAGGTCTATCTTTTCAGGGGTTGGGTTTCTGTAAAAAATAAGAGAAATAAATTGTTTGTCTTATTATTTATATGTATCAATCACTATTTTTGTAATACGTGTTAATTTTCTACTTATGTATATTCAAAAAGAAAATCTTATTAGTTATAAGAATTGAATCAAATAAACTTGCTTAAAGGCAACGTTTATTATTTTTAAGCCTAATAAAAAGATGGCAAAAATTCTTATAAATACTCATGAATGAAGTAGACCTGAAATTTATTGAATATCGTGCATTAAATAATATCTCAAAGACTGAATAGTCTCAATACACGAGGGTCGTTTCAAAAATTCTCGCCCTGACACAGCTGTGGCGCCAAGATGACGAAATTATTATAATATTTGTTACGCGTTATCTATTAGATGGTGTGTTGTGAAGTTTCAAACACACGTGTCTTTTTATATTGATTATAGATACAAACAAGTTTTAACATTTTTTGCATAACAGATAACACTGAAGTGCGTGCGGTTATCAAATACTTGGTTTTAAAATTTTTAACGCCTACGGACATTCAGAAAAAGGTAAATGTCACAACAAATGATTCTTTCACTTCATTTTCGACGATTAAAAAGTGGGCTGCTGAATTTAAAAATGACCATACATCGGTTCAAGATGATAAACGCTCAGGATACCTGAAAACCTCTAGGACCGACGAGATTGTGGCAAAAATTCAAAATAGCGTACTAAACTTTCGCCGACTAAAGGTACACGAGCTCGCTGACATTGTAAACATCTTGATAGGCAGTGTCCACTACATTTTGCAAGATGTTTTAAGTATAGGTCCCGCGTCAATCAGCCAAGAACGCATTCGAATGAATATTTCACAGGAGTGTTTAGACTTGCTTAAACATCATTCCAGTGAATTTCTTAGACGTTTCATAACAATAAAGGAAATATGGAATTATCATGACATGCCAGAGATGAAGGAGCAGTCGAAATAGTGGATGGGAGCACGGAAAGTGCGCCCAACAAAGCAAAACCGACTCAATCTCCAGAAGTCATAGCTACGGTTTTTTACGATTATTATGGTGATGTGCCCACAGACTACCTGAAGAAAGATAGAACCATCACTAGGGAGTATTATACATCCCTAGTACACTAAACGAAAAATGCGATTCAGGCGAAACGTCCACATCTCGCAAAAAAGAAAGCTCTTTTGTCATCACGCTAACGCGCCTTCACCCACGTGTGGGATTGTTGCTTCTAGTTTCCAGACCTGAGAAAAAGGTTGACTACACGAAGATGCACTTCAAATGTTGAAATTCAAGCTGAGAGGAACACCTACTCGTATTTTGCAGAGCTGGATAAATCTTATTATAATGCGGCCATTAAAAAGTGCATCAATTTGCAATGCGACTATGTAGAAAAATAAAAAATATCTTTTTAATTTTTCGTTTTCTTTGTTAGGCCAAGAACATTTGGAATGAGCCTTATATATTTATAAACTATACATAAATTTTCATAAAATAGCTTATTGTGAAAAATTAATTCAATTTAAGCGCTTTTAATTGAATCGATCTATTTTAAGTATTTGATATGAAAAACGTTCCTGCTGGTTTCAGAAATATGCTATGTCATGTTTCTAGAAAACAAACTGTTAGTATTTGGTTTATGTCTACTTATATTTATTTTTCTTAAACGTCCTAAAGGTTCTGAAACAAGCCGCTGACGCTAATTGAAAAATACACGTGCAGCAGGGAAATCTGTAAATTACTACAAGTGCAGCTAATCTAATTACTTCAAAATTCATCGACACATTTTTAAATATATTAGATAAAAGTTATATTTACAAATATTAGGCAAAATTTTCACTATTATTTTACGGACAAGCCCATCAGTGTCATCAGCTTTATTTTCTAGGTATAACGGAGGCCCCCGTATGGAATAAAATATAAACGGTACCTCTGCACTATAAGCAGCGCTGTACATTTTCAAAAAAATATAAAAATATGAAACATAACACTGAAGAGGATCGAAACATTAATAGAACTGAAACCAAATTATGTATGAGAAGTACGTAGAAAAACTTAAAACGTAAGTAAGAAATAAAGTAATCGAAATTTTACTTATTTACAAATAGTATCACCACAGAAAATATCTACAAAAAGACAAACAGGTGGAACAGAACGTTGCCGCAAAACAAAACTACTATCAGATCATTAAATTGTGCCTTGTCGAGATATTTAAGATGTAAAAGTTATATGTAACAATAATAGAAAAAATGCACTGCATCTCTAAGAAACTCGACTAGGCATATTTTAACGATCTGGAGGTAACCAGCCAGTTTCATAAAATGACGAGATGCTTGCCTTTCTCTAGCTTTTGCTATATTTTCTGTGGTATCACCATATTTTATTAAGATTTTAAACTTACCATCGATATCTGTTTGCTTTGTTGAATAGCAGCAAACTGATATAAATATACTGGAGCAAAATTTGAATTAAGTTCGGCGTTTTTAATCAGTGCTTTCACAAATTTTTGGTCACTCTGAAACTAATGAAATAAAATAAATTTTCCTTAATCGTAATAAAACAAAACAAGGGTACAGTCCTGACATGAAGAACTTTTTGTCTGTACGAATTTTTCTATCAAAATTATTATTAAACATGATTTTATTATTAGAATGCCCAAATTCAAGTCACTACTGAACAAAAAGAAATTTTCAGATCACTCTTTACACTTTCCTTTGTATGTCACACCCATTTTCCTTTTTGCTTCAATTCAATTTGATTTTACAATTCTCATTTACAGAAGAAGAAGTCAAGGCTACACATTTACCTTAAGGTTTGTGGTAAGTATGAAATTGACTTGTTACATTTATTTAAGAATTTAAAAAAGTATTAATTTTGTATGAGAGCTTTCATTGCCCAAGTTCGAATATAATTCTTGTAATCGCCTAACTTGATTTTTATTTTTTAGCGTAATTGTAATACATATTTATATATTTAAAATGCTTTACTGAGGTCTTTAAGATATATTCATTTTATTGTTAATTGTTGCCATTTTCTCGAAACCAGTAAACTTCTGAAATATCCGTGATAAAAAAGCAATATGCCCGGGAGATTCAATTCCATATCCTGTTTTCATTCTACAAAATTTTGTTTTTATTTTCTTACTTCTAGATTTCCAGAGAATACAAGTTTTTTTTTTTTCGGTTTGGACATTTCTGCCATACTACCAGTCGCTATAACACAAGGTCACTTAACTTACTTTAACAGCATCTGACAAATTGTCTGCAAAAGTAGATCCTTCCTGGAGGAAAAAGCTTTTTATTTTTACTGCAACCACATCTTCATCGCTGGAGTTTGGACGGAGATCTGATGGAATTATTTTTTTATTATCTTCATCAAGTAACGCTGCGAATACTTCTGCAGAAAATTTACCTAAAATTATGTACTTAACTTGTAAATAGATTTATTAAATTTTGTTTGCAGAACATTAAAGTGATGCACAACTTTAAAGTAGGTACTGATTTGCAACATTAACATCAATCTACTTAAATCAAATATTTATACAAATGAGGGAGGGGTACTCTAAGGGTGACAGATATAAGATAAAAATGTCCATGGTATACTTGTGCACTTCTCTTCTATAGTAAAGATAATCGGAATTTCAACAGTTCTGATCAGCTAAACATTAGGCATTCCTCGGTACACCAAATACCAGGTAGTAGTAATTCTTATTATAAAATTCATTGATGGAAATTTATAAAGGAATATGTAAATTTCGACTTAAATAAAATTTTTAAAAGCTCTAAAAAACAGCAAAGATAACGTAGTGGCTGACAACATGAAAACCTCGACTATATCTGATAAAACTGCATATAAGCTCAGACTGTTGCTCAAAAAATAAAAAAGGTATTTACCATTATCTAAGCCTTCTTCAGAATAAACACTCATAAGAGCCGGTACTTGGTTAAATCTTCCATTTTAATACAATACATATGGAGATTCAGTTAAGAAAGCATCATCACCTTCTACGTCAATTACAGGCCAAGCATGCACCTACAAATTTAAATAATATCCTTATATAAGAAATATATCATTCTAACATCGTTCCGACAGATGTCGATAAAATTTGCAAAAATTCAATTAAACTTATTATTATTTCAAGCTAACCGTCAACAGAATATTAGAAATAAAATATTTAAAATATCACAAATTAAAAGAAATTTTTTATTTCAGTATGACGAGCGAATAGGTTCAAGATTCGGGTATTATCAGATGAAAACGCGTCGTATTCAACCTGTGCTAGTTAAACAACAACATGTCGGCAAATATTGAAGATCGAAATCGATTAAACAAAAGAATTTGCCAAGAATTTTTCAAGCTAGCTAAGTTGAAAGGTGCCAACTCAAGTTTTATCTCCAGTGAACAATACAAGCTACAATCGAGAGTATAAAATTAGCGAAAAGTGCTAGAAAGAAAACTCCTATACAATACCGTCGCTTAAAACGTCTCGAGATCTTTTCTATCGGTGAAGTCGAAAGATTAGTTACTTCAGGTTCATCCCTATTGTCAGCTGAATCAATGAATTTCAAATACTATTCCCCAAATGAAGATCTTCTCAGCATAATTCATGATACACATTTATGTATTCGACGGAGGTCGTACCGGGATGATTCAAGAATTACGTAAAAAGTACAAATATATTACACAAGCAATCATGGCTATTTATCTTAACCTGTGTACGTCGTGCCAAATGAAATTGAAAAGTGTGAAAAAAGGCCTGGTAGTGAAACCTAGCATACATTGTAAAATGAATAGTAGGTGTCAGGTGGATCTCATAGATATGCAATCCAATGCTAATGGACCATATAAATTTATATTCGTATATCAAGATCACGTTACTAAATTTGTACAATTGACGCCATTAAAAAACAAAAACTGCACCTGAAGTGGCTTCAACGATTTTAGACATATTCTGTGTAATTGGTGCTTCAATGATTTTACACTCAAATAACGTCCGTAAATTTAGCAAACATTTACTGGCTTGAATGTGATCTGGAATTAAATTAGTCTCAGGAAAACCTCGTCACAGCCAATCGCAAGGGAGTGTTGAGAGATGCAACCAAGACGTCGAAAAAATTCTTGCAACTTGGCTGCAAGACAATAACACAAAAACTTGACATCATATAAAATTTGTACTATTAATGAAAAATCGTGCATACCACGATAGGAGAAAACGATCATCATACAAAACCATGTTTGGCACTGACTTAAAGGCTGGATTATTAGATTATAAACTGCCGCAAGAACTTGTTACAAACATTAGTACTGAGGAAGAATTGTTGGATGTAATTAAAGAAATAAGCATGGCAGAAACTTTTGAATAAACTCAAGAGGCAGAACCAACTACGCTAAATCAAGATCCATACTCTGATTATATTAATGTTGAAGCTGAGATATTACAGCAGCAAAATAATGACGATGGCAAAGGCTTTCAAGGTATTGATGTTGAAGCTAAGATGTTACAGGGGCAAAAGAATAACTATGGCGAAGGTTTTTAATATATTGATGCGGAAGCTGAGATTTTACGGCAGTAAAATATTAACGATAGAGAAGGTAAAGATACAGCAATTATATCAAAGGTGCCAAACGAAGTTGTTCATGAAAATGAATTTATTCAATTAGAGATAATTCCATTGGATAATTTGGATAATATTGACCAGAATGCTTTCTACGAAGGTAAAACTATGAATGAGGAATAAGTAAAAGTTCGGAATAGTTAGGAAACTCCAAGCAACAATAACACTTGTAAAAGTTGTCAAGATGAGGTAACAGAGTTGTACACTCTGCGTAAATCATTCCTTGATTATAAAGAATAGAGCCGAAGGAGAAATATGTTTGGAAAAACAATCTGCGTAAATCAGTCCGCGATTATAAAGAACAGAGCAGAAAGAAAAATATGTTTGAAAAACAATCTGAGAAGATGGAACTTATATCAAATGCAAAGTTTCCACTATATGAAATAGGAGATACTATTAGACTGCCTATACCGGTATTAGATCGGGAAAGATTAGATTTATGATGGTTGTAGGATTTGATAAAGACACAGGTTTGTATAAATTAGCTAATGAAAATGACGCTATTCGTGAATAATATACCAGAAATCAATTTAGTAAGTGTAAAAGAGAATTAATTCAAAACGAAAATTGCTAAGAGGACAGATATATCAAAGGTGTAATTCCAGAACCAAATGTTTGACCAAAAAATGTAACTATAAATCGAGAAATTCCTTATGGGATTCTAAGTGTCATTCAGGTTTAACTTGTAATAAGTAAAATGGTTCATTTATTTGTTAATGTAGATTAAATATAATTAAGACTGATTGCACACAAATAGTAAGACTGTAGATAGTACTTACGTTATATGATACGGTGTTGTAGCAGATACAGTTATGTACCTATCTTATTTTTAATGCCAAAATAAAAGTTTGATTATTTATATCGTTTTATATTTTCATGAAGCCATAACGTTTAACAAAAATAAGTTAATAACCAAAAAACATTTGGTTATAACCGGCACCGAGTGCATAACTAGCATATTAATTGGTTAATTGCTGAAACGGTTTCGAATACGTTCATTTGGTTACATGTAAACTGTCGCAACACTCGCTATCTAGCCGGTTAGAACGCGTAAGAGTAGTTTCGCCTATTAACCGTTATACTATATATATATATATATATATATATATATATATATATTATATATATATATATATATATATATATATATATATATATATATATATATATATATATATATATATATATATATATATATATATATATATATATATATATATATATATATATATATATATATATATATATATATATATATATATATATATATATATAATATATTATATATATTATATATATATATATATATATATATATATATATATATATATGTATATATATATATATATATATATATATATATATATATATATATATATATATATATATATATATATATATATATATATATATATTATTTTGACCTTGGGACTAGTTTGGTAAATGATCCCTTATTTGATAGATCAAGATGAGCCGAGTCGAATAATACCAAAATTAGCTACTGTTATCCACTAAGAGAGTCAAAATTCTAAAGTTAACTATATAACAGTAGCTCTAGAAGTGTCCCCCGCGAAATCGGTCAATAAGAGGAAACTCGTTTGTTGTCAGATTCTATATTTCGTTGGTATTTCCCAACTTCATCAGGGATGTAAAAAACTGAAAGTAAAGAAAAAAAAACTGTATGTAATAGAATATTAAACCGAGGATACATCCGTTTGTTTGTTGTTCCAAGTGGATCTTGCAATTGTTTCGCCAAGGTCTCGCTTGGCATTTTTTTTTAATGCTATCTCATGAGAGTTAGACAGTTAAGAGGTTACGTTACTGTCGAGTATATTTAATGTTTGCGCTAAATATTGATTTCAGTTTTTGTCATTTGTGTGTTGTCTGTAGATTGATATATGTTTTTTAGTTAAGCTTTTCCAGATATTGGACAAGTTGAGTAGATAGTCTTTTTTGTTAAAATGTCCCGTTTTTTCGATAGTCTCTTGGATTGTTCTTATCTTGTAATCTGTTTAGAGCTAAAAAAATCTAAATTTTTTTTTTGGTTTTTTTGGAGGTGATATTAGGTTAATAGTGAGTGTTTTTTTAAATAATAAAATAAAAAAAGTTTCTTTAATTTCATCTCAACCAATCCCAAGGACCATGGTTTCTTAATTTAAATTTTTTTTTTTGTTTACCTGGAAATTTCCATTAAGCCTGGAAAAGTCAAAGAATTTTTTGTGCTCTCAGAGTACGAACCACGTTTGTATTATCCAATTTGGTTCAAATTATTCAAATTCCTGCCATGCAGTTATAATTATAATAAAAATCATTCATATACGAACCTTAAACAGTACTTAAAGATATTCACTTGACATTCCTTAAATTATATCATGTATATAGATAATAAACAATTTAAACAATTTAGCATCACTTTTACAGAGCGTAATTATTTGCAAGTTAATCGAAAATATATTGTTGCTAAGAGAATAAATAGTCGGTGATTTTTGATTCTGCATTAATAATAAAAGGCGACTAAAACAATGAATCACGTCGAGCGTATCCTATGAAAACATGCCTGTTTTGTCCTCGTTAAATTTCATTGGGAGGCTTTACACGAAACAATCTTGGTGTTGATAGTAAGAAAATGTATTCAAAAATATCGTAAATTATGTAAGATAAACAAAACGCGCTACCTAAGTAGCAGGAGGGAATCTAAACGCAAGAACAAATGACACAGATTAAAACAAAAGAAAACATGCCAATAGCTGTAAAAATTTAACATTTTACTAAGCACTACCGCCAAAGGCGTTTAAAGTCCGTAAATAATAATTTTATTAAACAATTAACTGAATTTGTCAATGACTTAGTTAGGACTAAAGTTTAAATACTAAATCAGTATAAGATCGTAGTACTACTTGCACTGCAGAGCGTGCTACTTTTAATCCAAGACCAAAATGCATGGATAAAAAAACATGAATGATATTACATTACCTTTCTGCTAGCTTCTTGATTCCTGTGGCGAAGAATTCTTTCGGTTGACGTCCAAACCAGTCTTGTACTTTTTCCTTCACTTCCTCATTGTCGACAAACCTCTTTCCACATAGGGCATCTTTAAGAGGTCCGAACAGGTAAAAAATTACACGGAGCCAGGTCTGGACTGTATGCGGGATGTGGCAAGATCTCCCAACCCAGTTCTTGAAGCATTTCTTGGGTAAGCGGGGCGGGTATTGTAAATGGTTCTGAATAATATTATGAAGAGTTCCAACGCTTACCCCAACCTCCTGAGCTATAATTTCAGAAGTAATTCTTCTGTTATCACGAATAAGTCCATCAATCCTCGATTCCAACGAGGGACCGGAAACTTCATTTGGCTTAACACCTTCTGCTGCTGAAAATCTGATGACAGAACGATGCTCTTCTAAAGTACAGTTTACCAATGGACTCGCCATGGTAAACTGGATATTTTCAGGTTACGTTTACATCACATGTTCGAACAGCTGATTAAAACTCATCGCAAGGTTGCCAACTTGAACTCCTAGAAGTATGGAGTGGTTTCATTGGATGGTTTTTTAAAGCTGATACCAATTGTCTCTTGACCCTCGTATGAGAATAATATTAGCACAAAGGCAACTAACGCAGTCTGCATCATTTTCTCTAAAAAATCTCATTGCGAGTTTTCAATATTCAGCGCGTTCCATATGCTGTAACAGGAAAAATTAGCAAGGGGTATTTTATTGGCAATAGAACTTCAAGAACATGTAAATGGAAGAAGTCCGATAATTTTCACAAATTTTTAAACTTCATAGTCTAATGAGTTAAAAAATTTGTACATTTAACCGACTTATTTTTTAGACACAGTTAGCCTTTAGGTACGATTTGGGTTATAACGAAATAATTTTTATTGCAAAGATTTTGGGACAAAACCTCAAAGAGGAAGTTTCTTAACAGTAAAGAGAATTTGTGAAAGTTAATAATCGGTTGAAGTAGCTAGCATATAAAAATCTTAAAGTATCTAAGATTTGTATTTAACTTTATTTAATAGGTTATATTTCAGAATTTATTTTAATAACTTCTGTAACTTGCAAAAAAAAAGTGGCGTAACTAAAAAACATCCTAAACATGGGCCGATATACGAGCAGAAATTTTTGATGGCCGTAAAACTAAATTTGTAATTTTAAGTTGTTTTTATTGTTGACTCACCTTGTTCAGCATAGAAACTTTATTTTTTAAAATTAAAATGCACTTGATATCGAATTCCTACACGTGATTTCAGACTATCACCATATTCAATATATAAATTGGAAATAAATTTCATACTCTCATACTCTCATACTTCATTCTACAACATAAACATGTCGACACTTATATTGTTCTCCATTTTAATTTCATCAGTGGTAAGTTTTT
The DNA here is from genome assembly GCA_019049505.1 of Pachyrhynchus sulphureomaculatus. NCBI lineage: Eukaryota > Metazoa > Arthropoda > Insecta > Coleoptera > Curculionidae > Pachyrhynchus > Pachyrhynchus sulphureomaculatus. The sequence continues at coordinate 94,419,771 of CM032447.1, forward strand.
CTTAAAAGTTTATTTTTTATTTACTTAATGGCTTCGTATATTATTTTTTCTCTTTACTCTCTTTACCTCAACATAATTTAATTACTGCAGAAATTATTTGTATGCTCATTACGTATCATGTTAGGAAGTTAATGTTTTTAGTACAATTATCTAATAATGCAAGCAATACTTTGTAGTTTGGTGGTATGGCGATTGATTACACTGGCCAACGATGAAAAAACTTTTTAAATAATTTTACCTGATTTCTAGGTTTTTTGGTGTGTGGAGTCCGAAAATAAGAATAAAAAAGTCGTATCACCCACCAATTTTTCACATTTTAATATTCAAAATGTGAATCATTCAAATATTATTAAGTTGACAATAAAATCAGAAATTGATAAGTTTGGCAGTAAAATCAAATGTTATTAAGTTGGCAGTTCCGATAAATGTCACAGCTGTTTGTTTTCTTCCAGTTAATATACCTCGCATTGCAGTGTTTAACCCATGTGCTTTAATTTGCACTCAAAGTATGGCAATCGTGGTTGTAAAAACACTCCCAACACTTATGTTATATATGTGGTGAGTTTGTAGTTAAAAAACATGAAAGAAACATTACTGACATTGAAAAAAAGTATGCTTTGCATATTTTGGTGTAAAAATTGGTAATCAAGAAAAATGTTGGGCACCTCACAAAGTATGTTATGTTTGTGTCGAGGATCTTAGGAAATGGTATAAGAAAGAAAAGAAAGCTTTAGATTTGCAGTATGGAGAGAGCAAGAAAATCATTCAAATGATTGTTATTTTTGCAGCGTTGATGTTTCTGGATATAACTCCAAAAATAAGAAAGTAATTGTCTACCCTAACTTTACTTCAGCTAATCGGCCGGTAGGACATGGATCGGGACTTTCTGTCCCTGAGCCACCTCAGTTTTACAGTCCAGTCCCGAATTTAATGAAAGTCGACCAGATGACGATGAGTTTCAATATTCTCTAGAAAATTTAAAACCGCAGTTGTTTACACAAGCTGAGTTAAATGATTTAGTGACAGAGTTGGGTTTGACTAAAGAAAAAGTAGAATTGCTTGGTTCTAGGCTGAAAGAAACACATTTTTTGGAATCTGGAACACATATTTACCATTATAGAATAAGAGATCAACAGTTTGCTCAGTTTTTCAAGCAGGAAGAGGATTTGGTTTTGAAATTTAATCGATGTCATATTGCGAGAGAACTGTGGGTGATACAAAAAAACTGATATCAGATACGGTTTCAGAACCCAAAAGTACATAACACTTAGGTTTAAAAAGTTTTTACAAATATTTTTTTTGTTGGCCTGTGTTATTTAATAGTTTCTGCTCAATTAGTGAACTCAATTTTCATTATTCAACAGTTTCATAAATAAATAAGAAAACTGTATTCATGACTAACATCTTATCAAATTCATCATATCAAACTGCTGTTGTTTACTAAAAACAAGTTTTTATGTAAGCGTGAAAACTTAAAAATGTTTGCAATTCTATCACATTTATGTCAATTAGTGCATATAATCTATTTACTTATAGCAGGCAAATAGCAAGTATTATTTAATAGTATATTTACGTATCGAAATGTCAAACCCATGTTGCATTGGCATCTGCGATTTTTCTATGAAAAGTGAAGAAAATAATTTATTTTTGAAGCGATTAATAAGTCATTTTGTGTACAATATTATCAACTGACAAACATCGTGGAGTAAGTAACATGATTCAGCGCAAGCGACATTTAAAACTGACATTCATCCATTCAAATGCATATGTTCAAGAACTGACCAAACTGAGCAATGCAATTCAAGTAAATCAATCATAATAGGCAAATTAAAAAGGTTATTTTCGATCAGGAATCAGACTTTGGGCTAAAAATAGTTACTCTTAGGGATTCCATACACCTGGGCGCTGCAAAAAGTATGTATATTTAAAAAAAAATATTTTAAAGGTTATTAAGTGAATAACACAAAAGGATGGCGATTATATATTTTTATTGGACATTAATTTTTTTTTTTATATATATATGCTTTAAATGTTAACATTATTTTTCATCGGGTAAAATGGACCACCGATGAAAACTATGGCGCCTTCTTGTATGTAGGATAACTTCACAAAAGATAATCCAGTATGCAAAAATAAAAATTAATCTTGTAAAATAATGTAGGAGTTAAAAATTGTCGAAGGGTTTATGGTGTCTCAAACTTTAGTATGCAATTTCGAAAAAAAATTTATGTTTAATTATTTTTAAAAAATTATCTTTTAGAAAAATTTAAAAACCTCTCGACACTTAATTATTAAGATTTAAAAAAAAAAGGTAAAAAATATTATGAATTGACTAAGTAATATCGCAGACAGTGTCTGAAAACATAGTTTCGAGAAAAGCGCGTTTAAAGTTTTGGGTAGATAAAAAGTAAACTTGCGGCTAGTCTCCCTTTCCAGCTTCGTACTATGTGCCTTCTTCCTCTTGCATCTTGGTGTTATTTATAGTTTTCTTTTTTTTTGCTAACTCTTAAATACGAGCCACAGCTGCCGAGAGGCGCGGCATTGAGATAGGTAGCGGTCTCAATCCGATGCCAAGTCACATTTAATGCTATAACTTCGTAATGGAATGGAATTTTCATAAAAAGAAATTTTGAATAATTCTTAGAAGTATAGGGAATAAAAAATCCGTAAAAAAAAATTAAATTTTTGAAAATTCGAGGTGTATGTAACTCCATCAATTTAATATTTGCATATTTATATTTATTTTAAAAATATTTTTAAATAAAATAATACTGAATGACCAAAATAACCAAATAATGATTTCGTAATTTTTACAGAGGAAAGGCCTACCTGATTATATGTGATAATACATGGTTATGCATTCACTATTATAGCCTACGCGATTCCACACTTTATTATAAAAAGAATAAAAATTATTATTAAATTAGTCCACAAACATTACTAGCCAAAAATGGGCGTTCGTGGGAAACAGAACAGTACATAACCAGAACATAAAAAAGTTTCCCAGTATCAGTGCTTATTGAAATCACTATCTCAGATTTTGTTCTTTTGTTCTTTACCTGCTAAGTCCCAGCACTAGTGTCTACTGACTAGAAATCTGTAGCATCGTATCTTCACCATAATCAAAAAATAATGTTCATTACCACAACGTCATACGTATTAGCATAATACCCGCCTCGTGTGTACAACATAATAAATAAAAATCTTTATTTATACCAATAACAAAAAAAAAATAAATTAAAACACATATAATCATAATAATATTAACAATTACAGAATATTTACGTGTTGATGGAGGCATTTTTTCTACGTGTCCTTTCCATCTCTCACGGTAGTCCACAATTCTATTGTGAATAATAAAGATACTGAGCTCGTCCGTAATATCCTGGTTTTAAATGTAATCTAGATTCGAGCATCCTTTAACTCTTCGTAAGAAATGCATTTCTATGGACTGAGATATTTTTTTTGTGTCTTACGTACATTAGGACCGGTACATCAATTATTTTGTAAAATTTTATTAGTTCTGTTAGCTACATCTCTGTTTATTGTTTTATACATCATTTAAAATTTATACATCTTACCTTCTATGTAATGGCCTCTACCAGAACCATCGTCACTTCCCAGATAATTGATATGGGTCACCAGTTTGGTTGCCAAGTACAGTTTTTATTCGCATTGAAGTTGCCCGCTGGCAGGTCATAGCTTTAGTTTTAGTAACTAAGTTTCATAATATATGCTTTTAGTTTAAAGTTAAATCTTTGCCAGTAGTCTTCATTATCTTGAATGATTACAAGTCATCAGCAAATAAAATCGTGTTTACCATATATACGAGTCTTTACCAAAGTTGATACGAGGGTTTGTTATTTCTTTCCATTTATGTATCAGATAGTTCGTACTGATCATGTTTGATATTTTGTGTGGAGTCTTTATTGCTGTTTTTGTATGCAGATATAGATTTTGAACTGATCTTGTGATCTGTTTAGATGAATTTTTTTTTTGTAAGATAATCCATAATACGGTTCTATCAAAGCGATCGAAAACCATTTTGAAATCGACAAATGCTATCTTAGTTTCAATATTGTATTATCTTTTTTTTCTATTATTTGTCTATTATGAGTACATTATCTGAACATAATTTTCTTTTTTTAAACTCATTACGTTCTTAGCCGAGTAGATTTTCAGAAAGTGGTTGCAGAGGCTTTAAAATTCTGGCATATATATTTTCTAGGTACTATAACCTAAAGTTATTCCTCTATAGTTGTTACATTGATGACAGTTTTCTTTTTTGAATATAGACATTAAATAAACGGTTTTTCCAGAATTTTGAACTTGATTTGTCTTGTTATTATATAGGTTCAACATTCTTAGTTTTAGAATTAGTTCTCCATATTTAATAAGCTCAGAATTAATGCCTTCTGGTCCCATTGCTCTGCAGTTCTTTGTTGTTGTTAGTGCTTCATTAATAATTCATTCATAAGATTTCCATTTTATAGTTCCTCTTCTTGTTCTTCCAAATAGGTCCCCTTGTTTTTCATATCTGGTCCGTCATCTTCCCTTGCCCACAGTTGTCGGTAGTGCTCTTTCCATTCCTCTTCTTTTATTACTCTTGGAAATTTATTTCTCTCGATTAAATTTAAGTATTTGATGTTTCCATGTTCTAACCACCATGTACGTCATTTTCTTTTCTACTGATGAAAATATTCCAGGGCTCACTGCTTGCTCTCTTTATTATATTTTAGTTTGATTTATTTTTCTTTGTAACGCTCTTTTGCTGCTTTTATAGATTTTTATAGATATAGCACACATGCTGCATGAAAATCTCTAAAGTGTTACAGGAGCGACGCGTGTGAGTTAAAAACGATTCACGTTAGTCTTGAATGTAAATTGTACTATTCGGAAAACACACACCTGCGCATATCATGCCAAGGGATGAAGTTCTCCGTATAGAAGCGCGACGTGTATTCCTAGCATGCCCTTGTTTGGAAGGAATTAAATGGGCTACATACATCGAACGCTATGTATATCAGATAAATCCTTAGCCTTGTTTTATTTCTTTGTTTCATTTTTATAGCGAACTTTTATTCACCCAAAAATTATCTTGGACAAACTAAAAGGTCAATTAAAACACGATTTAAAAGAACATTTAGCACACTTAAAATACAGTAGAACAGAAAAGTCTAGCATTGCCGAATAGGCCCTTGAAGCTGATCATAATTTAACATTAGATAATCTAAGAATAATAAAAAATGTATCCGATAGGAGATTGTTGAACGCATACGAAAGTATGGAAATTATAAAATGTAAAAGTAGTTTAAATAAAGACAGAGGGCCTATTCCTTATAGTCCCCTCTACTGGTTACTTGACCGGAACTGATGGCCTTACCTATGCCATTAGTTCCGCCTGAGTAATTTAAGGGTTAGGCTAAGTATAAATAGGGTAGATTTGTAGTTTAGCTTTAGTCAACCATCGCTCCTAATAAAGCTAACATGGTTAGCGAAACGCGAGTCGGAGTGCAAAAATAAAGTGTTTGATGTAGTGGTTATATATACTGAGTAGTGTCATTGTGCCAAAGATTCCACATTCCCAACTTAGTAAAGATTCCATGGCTATTGCATATATACAGTCTTGTATATTTGTCAATTTACGTTCTACGTCGTTACGTGTGGCTTTTTTTTTCCTAATATCGCATTAAGTCTATTCTGATATAAGCATCTTACACTTTGTTCTTCCAGTAGATGATGCGTATATACTTCTTTCTTATCTTGCGATGTTCGTTTCAGTTTTTTTCCATCTAGTGGATAGTATACCTTTTGCTAAGAAAAGAAAATGATCAGAATATAAGTTGACTCCTTTATAAACGTGGATCCTTTGGACTTGTTATTTTATTCTTTACAAGGATGTAATCCATTATAGATTTTATTCGTTGAGCATTTCATCAGTATTTGTTAATGAATTTTTTTTCCGAAAAGGGGGCTAATTATTTTTAAACTGTTAGTCATGATTTGAATACTGTTTTGGAATGGAAATATATTAAGGATTCTGTGTCTAAATAATACTATATATAAAATAAGTTAAGTCAATTTCGTACTTATACTCTAGTTTCCTCAATTTATACTGATTAAATGGTGTTTCAAAAAATATGATATGATCATATTATTTGAATTTTATCAGAAATTATTGAAACTAAAAAACCAATAGCATATATGACTTAATTGGAAAATACAGAGACATAAACCCTGAGATGGTGGGCTCGATTACCACTGGCATCGGTAACTTTTTCACTTTTTTGTGTTTGTCTTTACCGTTTTACACCGTATTCTTATTTCTTTGTTGGTTTCTATTTAACCGAAACAATATGATTTAAGCGATTCACTAACAATAATTTTTAATCTCGATCCATTCACCATTTGCTTGAAATTTAAGTTTTATTTATAATAACCAAGAAATTAGTCATAAAAAAATGGCTAATGCGTCATCATACCCGAACCTTCAACTCTTGGATACAGTATATAATTAATTTACGATTTTTTCTAATTGATTTCTATCAACGACACGGTGAGATACCTGCAACCATTTGCTTTTTAGAAATATAAAATATCTGCTTGCTTTCAGTTGTCAGCTCAGACTGCTGAGGAACTCGTAATTGAATTACCTGATGGGAAAGTGCAAGGAGCAGTTTATCAAACTCCAAATAATCTGACGTATTATGGATGGCGTGGAATACCATTTGGTGCTCCACCTATTGGAAATTTGAGATTTGAAGTAAGTATTATTATGATCAATATTTTATATGAATTTCTGAACAGTTCTGTGAAAGCTTTTATATAAGTTATATTTATTTTCATTAGTACTCTAATATAAATCCTATTATAACTACATGATACCATATTATACGGCTTGGAAGCTTGGACACCCACTGAGGCAATTCGTAAACGTCTGGGGGCATTCGAGATGTAGGTGTATCGACGGCTGCTGAAAATCATATAGACAGAATTAGTAACAATTCTCATTCGCATCGACAAGGACTTGGAAAGAGCCACGACCACTAAGCCACGCAAATTAGAATATCTTGCCAACATTGTAAGGCATCCAAAAACATACATGCATCTGATTATAGAGGGAAAGATTCCAGGCAGACGTGATCCAGAGAGAAAAACACCGTGGTTAAAAAAACTCGAGGCAGTGGTACGGAAAATCTACGATCCAATTTTTCCGAGCCGCTGTCAATAAACAAACATGGTAGCTAGCATGATAACCAACGATAATTGAAAGGTTTTCACGGATGGTGGAATATAATACCTTAAAATTCCGGGTTTCACTCTGTTTGTCTAACAATGAATTTACAAGACGTTTCATATGTCATCTACTACCGCTCGAAGCTTCGAGCGGCAGTAGCAGCAAGATCACAGTATCGAGTAGCAGCGGCAGCAGCAGCAGCAAGAGCACTTTAAAATGCCAAATGAGATATTGGCGAAACGTCATGAAAATTCATTGTTAGATGAACGGATTGAAAGCAGGAATTTTAATGTTTTATATATATATATATATATATATATATATATATATATATATATATATATGTATATATATATATATATATATATATATATATATATATATATATATATATATATATATATATATATATATATATATATATATATATATATATATATATATATATATATATATATATATATATATATATATGTATATATATATATATATATATATATATATATATATATATATATATATATATATATACATATATACATATATATATATATATATATATATATATATATATATATATATATATATATATATATATATATATATATATATATACACATATATATATATATATATATATATATATATATATATATATATATATATATATATATATATATATGTATATATATATATATATATATATATATATATATATATATGTATATATATATATATATATATATATATATATATATATATATATATATATATATATATATATATATATATATATATACATATATCTATATACCATATATATATCTTCTTCTTCTAACAGCCCTTCATAGTACACTCCTGGACATAGGCCTCCCCCTCCCCTCTGTTTGAAGAGGGCTCTGATTGTGCCATTGCATAAAGGTGGAGATTGTAATATCCCTTCGAATTTTAGACCCATTTCTTTACTCCCGACATTGGCGAAAGTGGTGGAGAGGTTGGTCGGGAAAAGAATGGTTGATTTTTTAAACAAACATGACCTTCTTAATGCGCAGCAATTCGGATTCCGAGCCTCGAGGAGCACGAACGATTCAATTTTTAATCTGCTTGAACGACTTTATCTCGAATTGAATTCTGGTGAACATGCTGCGGCGGTGTTTTGTGATTTGACAAAAGCTTTCGATTGTGTTGATCATGAGACCTTGCTGTCAAAGCTGGATATTTATGGGTTCAGGGGGTTAGCTTGGGATTGGTTTCGGTCGTATTTGTCGGGCCGAGTCCAGGAAGTGACTTTTAAGGGTCAGTGTTCGGAGGGGGTTGGGATCAGTGTGGGTATCCCTCAAGGCTCTGTACTTGGACCATTATTGTTTTTGAACTATGTTAATGACCTGCCCCGTTTGGCAGTGGCTGACAGATTTATCATCTTTTCTGATGACACCACAATTTTGTGGCACAATAAGGATGTGGGAAGACTTCGGGCCGATGTTCAGACAGATTTGTCTAAGATGAAGGCTTGTTGTGATGATAACAAGCTGTCCTTCAATATAGCCAAGACAAGGATTCTGAGCTTTAGATGCAATATAGAGAATGTTAATATTGGGAATGAGATCATCTCTGCTGCTGATAAGAATTCATTTCTCGGTCTAATAGTTGATTCATCGCTGCGGTTTGAGAATCATATTGGCAACATCTACAGCAAAATTTCTTCAGGCTGCTATGCCCTTAGGGTTATTGCAAATAGCCTGGGGCTAGATGTAGCTAGAACCTCTTATTTTTCACTAGTTGAGACTCATTTGAGGTATGGAATCTGTTTCTGGGCTTGCTGCTCTCGAGTTCACTTTAGTTCTGTTTTTGTATTGCAAAAGAGAGCTATTAGATATATTTCAGGAGCTGGGTTGCGAGAGTCATGTCGACCATTGTTTGCGAAGTTAGGGATTCTTACACTTTGTGCCCTATTTATCCTGGAAACTGCTATCATGATCTTTAAAAAACATCGTCTTGAGGCAATGCCAGTCAGCCGGCACGGCACTAGACGAGCGTTCGTCCTGCCATTGCCGGCCCTGAAATCGGAGCTAATCAAATCTGCAATTGTTTATAATGGCAAAAAAAAATATAATCATCTGCCTCTCAAATTGAGAGGACTGAATTGAGAGAGGGTCTTTAGACCAAAGACTAGGGCGCTACTTATAAAAAAGACGTACTATGCACTTGAGGAATTCTAAAATGATAGACTGGAATAAGCATATAACAGTAGTTGAGTGGTTGGCATTTGGGTTGACTTATGTATAATTTTTATTTATTTTATATGTACTGCATTGACTACTAATCTTGTTCTGTTTCTTTCTTTTTTCTTTCTTTGAATTTGTGTTTATTAATATAATAATAATTTAAGTTAAGCTTGCTTTGTCAACAAATGCATTGTATTTTAGGACAATAAAGCATATTTCTATTCTATTCTATTCTATTCCATAGTCTTTTGTCCTATGCTATCTGATGCCATTTATTCCCTACACTGTTTTTGATGTCATCTAGCCAGCGTAATTGAGGTCTGCCAACACTGCGCTTATGAAGACGAGGTCTCCACTGTACAATACGCCTTGTCCATCTTGAATCGTCCTGTCGTGCAACATAGCCCACCCAGTTCCACTTCAATTGAGCAATGCGTTCTATAACATCTTCAACTTCTGTTCTATTCCTAATATTCTCAGTTGTGATATGATAGCACTTTGTGTTGTCCTGAGTTTGTTAGCTAATCTAATGGTGAGCGTCATGGTTTCCATCCCGTATGTCATTACTGGCAATATGCAGGTGTTAAACACTTTTCTTTTTAAATTTATCGGAATTTTCTCATTTCTTGAAATATATGTCAGTTTACCTATGGCTGCCCATGTTAACCGAACATGTCTACTTATCTCGGCAGTTTGATTTTCTTTGCCCAATTTGATATTGTGACCTAGGTATATATATTCCTCGACATTTTCAATAACTTGTTCTCCTGTATGTGCATCTACCTCATCCTTTGTCATGATTTTAATTTTATTCTGTTTATTGTTAGTCCAATTTTTACGGATTCTTCTTGAAGTTCTTTTAACATAGTCTATAGTTCCGTTATGTTTTGGCTAATAAGTACAATGTCGTCCGCAAAGCGCAGATGGCTTAAGTACCTACCATCTATCTTGGTGCCCTTTTCATCCCAATTTAGTTTTTTAAAAACATCCTCCAATGCGAGGATAATAGCTTTTTGGAAATGGTATCTTCCAGTCTGACTCCTTTTTTGATTGCAATTTTGTTTGTTTTAATGTCCTCTGCAATGTTAACTGTTATTGTCGCGTTATCATATATATTTTTAAGAAGCTTTTTATACCTAAAGTCGATTCTTGCATTGTTCATGGCTTTAAAAACACCCACAGTTCCACTGAATCGAAAGCCTTATTGTAATCAACGAATGCGAGATGTAATGTTTCGTTATATTCATTGCATTTTTCTATTAGTGTACAAATTGTCTGTATATGTTCTATTGTGCTATAATGTTTCCGGAATCCAGCCTGCTCTGGAGGTTGATAAGTATCTAACTTGCTTATGAGTCTGTTTGTTATAATCTTGGTTAGGAGTTTGTATGGCTGGCAGAGTAGACTTATAGGCCGGTAATTATCAAGTTTTAATTTATCAATCACCTTTTTTATATAATAGGATTACTTCGGCATTTCGTTCGTTATTATATATATATATATATATATATATATATATATATATATATATATATATATATATATATATATATATATATATATATATATATCTAATAACATAATTAATTAAAACACCTGCAATAAGAATTAAAACATAAATTTTTTGTTGTTGAATGCTTTTTATATCAAGTTGGTATTTCGTTACTCGAACCAGATTCATCAGTTAATTTATTTCTGATTTTATTTTTTATTACATTCATTTTTGAAAACAGTGACTTGCATGTATTTGTAGAAGAAAAATAGCCGATGCTAATTTCTTTAAAAATTCTAACTCTAAAGTCGTTTGCCAGGCATTATTAATTTTAGTCTCAGCATTATTATTTATTTATTCCTTCAAACGTTTCCTTTCAATAATTTCTAAATTTTCCCTTAAGTCAATCAACTTTTACTTCTAAAATGCACTTAATTGGAACTTAATTAATTATGTTTCAAAATTCTCTAATTTCATTCGAAAATTTCCGAATCAAGTTTATCAACTTTAGTTATGTCTAGGTAAATTATGAATTTTGAAATTTCTTCGAAATTTTTAAATTGAGAAAAACGCAAAGAATATTCATCTTTTTATTGGTTCCACAACTGTGGTAAATCTTCAGACAATTGAATTTAATTTATTTCACTTTAACGTGTTTGATTTTCTAAAAAAAAAAATAATTTGGAAAAATTTAAAGGCATGAGAAGCATGCATGCAATACTTGTATTTTTGTTTAAAATGTTTGAATTAAATTCTACATGTTGATAACCGTCTAATGTAAACCTTGTAACTTAATATTTAACTCGTTCGTTTGGAAATCTATTGAGCATTTGTTATTACTTTGAATTGTTCAATTGAGTTAGGGGTTACAAGTTACAAAATTTTAATAATTACTTTTGAAGCTAGGGTATTTTAGATTTCTTTGATGTTATTATTTTTTCAATTTTGCCATTTTAGTTTTTTCCACACAAATATATTATATATTTTAAATTTAATCATTGTGTATTGATTATATACTGAAGATTTTTTGAGTCTTGTATCCACATGATCGTCTAAACTACATCCCGCCACGGATTATAAGGCACGATAATAATTATTCAGTCTTTCATCGATGTAATAAGTTCTTACTGAAACTGGTTGAATATTTTCCTAAAACGAGAAACGAAACAACGGTAATATCATACTTCGAACACGCTGAAATATTTTACAATCTAACTAACTCGAGTATTATTCTTTATGTACTAGATTTTTATCCTCCAGTGTCCTTAAGAGCTCTAGTTATGAAAGAACCAATCTAATAAAAATCCATTATTTGACATCGATTAGCTTAACGAAGCATGGTCAGATGACTGTCTTTATGGAATGACGTGTATTCAAAAATAAGTCTTAAAATATTAGTTTCTGATATATATATATATATATATATATATATATATATATATATATATATATATATATATATATATATATATATATATATATGTATATATATATATATATATATATATATATATATATATATATGTATATATATATATATATATATATATATATATATATATATATATATATATATATATATTTATCTACGGGCAGACCCATTTTATACATAGTTATTACAGAAAAATCTCAATAATATAGTAAACTTATAACAATACAATACAATAACAACACCAGTAATTATCATTTCAAAAACTCAGTGGACTGTCAACAGTTTTTCTTTTAAACGTTTTAAAGAGAGATTAAAAAAATCAAGATCCGCTTCACTGGCACCATTAGTGATTCTAGTAATCGGCGAGAATAGGCCATAGTTACATCTGTGGTACCTCGGGGCAAAGAGTACGTGGTCCCTTGTTGATCTTGGTGGAACATGAAAATTTATCAGACTCAAGAGATCAGAGCAGTCTATATGACCATTTACAAGTCGAAATAAGAAACATATATCAGCAACTTTCCTTCGTTTTCAAAGTGATTGCAGCTGAAGTCTTCGTAGCTGGTCCCCATAGGTAGTGATGTTCCACTTAAATTTGCAAGAGACATATCTAGCATACTTCCTCTGTACCCTTTCAACACCCTCAATATGCACAGCATACGATGGCGACCACACACATGACAGATACTCCAAAGAAGATCTCACCAAGGCCTTGTACAAAATATTCACGCGATCTACGGTCCGGAAATCCCTAGTATTCCTACAGACGAAGCCAAGGAGTTTAATACATTTGTTAGTAATAAAGTCATAATGAATATGAAAATCAAGCTTAGTGTCCAAATAAATACCCAAGTCACAGAATGAGGAGACTCTTTCGAGAAGACAGTTATTAATACTGTAGTCATACAAAAGCGGAACTTTCACTCGAAAGAACGACATAATCTTACATTTTTGAATATTTAGTTTCATTTTGTTTCTCCTGCACCACTCACTCACCTTATCCAAGTCTCCCTGCAGTCTCATAGCATCGTCAACAGAATGAATTGCCGTAGACAATTTCAAGTCATCTGCAAAAAACAAGGGCCTTGAAAATAGAATCACCTTTCGTAGGTCGTTAATAAATATATTAAACAGCAACGGGCCCAGGTGGCTACCCTGCGGTACACCCGATGCAACAGACACCTCACTCGACACAAAGCCCTTTACTTTAACAAACTGTTTTCTGTATGTAAGGTAGCAGGTCAACCAATTCAGTAGTGCTCCACAAAACCCATAACCTCTTAACTTCCCTATCAGGATATCGTGGTTGACTGTGTCGAAGGCCTTGCTGAAATCCGTATAAACCACGTCAACCTGACCACCCGCCTCCATTACATCAATAGTACTTTGAACCAACAAGATTAGGTGTGTAGCCGTCGATCTGCCACCAACGAAACCGTGCTGTTCCGGAACCAATAAAGGTTTTATGAATGGTTTTAATTTGTCGCAAACTATTTTTTCGAATACTTTTGGAATAGAACTTAGAATGGAAATAGGTCGATAATTTTTAGCGTCTGATTTGTCGCCGGACTTAAATACTGGAGTAATGAAGCTATATTTCCATTGGTCAGGAAAAACACCGCTCTCTAGGGACATTTTAAAAAGCATATGGAGCGGTTTGGCCAAAGCATAGACACAGTCAACTAAAAATCTGGGAGATATACCATCAGGACCCGGTCCCTTATTTATGTCAAGTTTAGACACATAGTCAAACACCTCCCCCAGGGAGATCTCAACAGAGAAGAATGATCCACCACTATCTCCACTATCCTCAAGCCCAGGCTCACCACCGTCAGTATCCGACCTATAAACACCCTGAAAATGAGACTTAAAAATTTCCACAATAGTCTGTCCATCCGTCCCTGTTAGCTCGTCTAGATTTATTAAGGTAGGGGTGGACTTGCCCCCCTTTTTACTGTTAATGAAATTCCAAAATTGTTTGGTGTTATGCTATAAATTTGTCTCAATATTTTTAACATACTGCAAGTAGCAGTTGCTCTTTAAGATATTGGATTGGGTTCTTAACTCCGAAAACTTCTGATAAGTTTCCCACCGACGGGTTTTTTTTTGTATTCTTTGTGACACAACTTCTTTTTTAAGATAAGATCTTTAAGTTTATCAGAAAACCACTTCGGGAACTTCGGATTTTTGGAACGAACCACAGGGACATACAGACTAATACCAGCATACAAAACTTCATCGAAGGCAGACTTTGCAGTATTTACATCCGCAATACCACCCAAGACATATTCCCAGTCCACTGAGTAATAATAATTATTTAACATATTATAGTCCGCGCGCTTAAAGTCATAGAAACTGAAATCATAGTGCAAACGCTCAGGATAGTCATTAAGCAGCACATCAACCACAAGGGAAGGATGGTGCCGGTCGCAGGGCAGCAGACTCTCCAGTGCCACCCGAACAGATGTTCTACTATCTCATGTTACCACCAGATCTAATTTCACACCATTCGCATTACTAATTTCGTTCACTTGGAATAACTGATTATAAGAGAAACAGTCACTAAGTAGCCTCACAACGTCCCCACCATGGCCAATGGCTGAACTTCCAAAACCGTCACTAGTCCATTCTACTTGAGGCAAGTTATAGTCACCTAGGATACATACATTATCGCTGGTATACTCTTGAACGATCTCCTCTAACGCACAGCAGTGAGCCTGAACAGCATCCACTTTAATGGGTGGCGGCAAGTACACAGCACCCACCACAAGTTTCTCCGTACCACATCGAATTAACACAAACAAGTGTTCCACACTATGGTAGTTGTTTGGCACTATACAAGACTGATAACAGTTTCGTACTGCAATAAGCACCCCACCTCCACTTTTTTTGTCACTAGTCAGGTTTGACCGATCTTTTCGATACAATACATAATCAGACATACCAATCTCAGCATCACAGATATCATCACTAAGCCAAGTCTCTGAGAATACCACCACGTCAAAATCACAATCTGATATACTGAGTGTTAAGTCTTTCATTTTGGTTTTAATACCTCTGATGTTTTGGTAATAAAGTGTTAAGTTGTGCCCCTATTAAGTTTTTTCTCTGCCGTATAGAGTCCTATCGCGGTTCATCCACATGCACAATCTTAGGCACACCTCCTAAATATTTTATGCCCAGTTTAGTTTTACCATTATGAATGCGTTGCTGTAACTGAGACCTCAACTCCTTGAACTGATGCCTTTGCCATAAAGTTTGATCAGGACCAATGGTCGTTCCCTGTTCTCTAAACCTTGACTTATTACTTAGGATGGTCTGTGCTGATCGCTCATCATGCATTATCACCTTTATTGGTCTCACCTTTCCAGAACGTTTCCCAACCCTCAACACTTTAGTGAATTTAATTCCCTCAACAACATTTTCAAAAGCTGCATCAACCAAGCTAGTATCATGTTCTATACGGGCTTTGGGATCACCAGACACAGATTCCGGAACATTGTAGATCATTACATTAATTGCCCTTCTCTTTCGCTCTTCCATTTCATCAATGACCAGTTGGGGAACTGTGCCTGAGACTGATGGACTCGAATCCTTCAACTGCACAAAATCGGCTCTCAATTGAGCTAACTCCCCTTCCAGCAGGCCAATCTTCTGGTCCCTAATCTTCTCCCTTTCCCTCAGGTCAGCAAGTGCACCCTGAAGGCTACTTTTCTGCTCCACCAGCAAGTTCACTATATAGGACACTACAGAAAGAATATCCTTATTACTGATATCAGGCTTCTTGAGCAAGTTGTTGACACGACCCACAATGTCAGCCTCACATCCCTCGGCAGAATCCTCATCAGTGGCTCCTGCGATATCACCAGATCCATCGGTTACCGAAGCATGCCCGAACACGGCCGATAATCTCCTAACTTCACTTCTTTGGCAAGTTTTACACTCCCATTTATGGGATTTCTTTTGCCGAAATTCTGCTACCACTCTATCGTACTCAGACTTTCCAAGACCCGAACACGATTTATGCACCCAGGCACCACACGTAGAGCATTCGATGGAGCTTTGTTTGGCCTTTATGTCCCGTTCACAAAATAAACAAACGCTACCTGTGGCCGCCATATAGTCTTTACGCTCAAATCCCGAACATGCCAAGCACTTCTCAACTGCAATAACGTTACCAAGTGAAACGAACCGTACGTTTGCCAGTCATACTGATCTCAACAGGTAGAACGCACTATACAATTCCTTTATTTTTTTTTTTTTTTTCCTCGTTGTAGGCAGCACAATAAATAAAACTGAAAAGTATTTGTTTATAATCCCACTGTATGCATCATACACGTTTCGCGTTTTCCGTTCACACTACTAATTTACAACTTATATTGTTCACTGATCATGTGTACGAAAACTATACCTATCACTTCGCGAAACCTCAGAATATATATAATCCATTCAACAAATTCTAAAAAATATTTTATCCAAACTACTTATTTAAAAGTTTCTGGAAAAATTCTTAAAAGTTATTTTACTTCCTGTTCTTTATTTTAGGACGTAAAAAACAGTACATTGAAGACCTATATTTTTTTAAACTAATTCGATTTTAGTAGAGCATTATTTTCAACCTTTTAAACTGGTTCAATTTTAGTAAAGTGTTATTTTCAACTGTTTAAACTTGTCTTTAATTCTGGATGATGGCCATCAAATATGAGATTTATTATATTAATAAGATATATTAAAAATTATTGATTTTATCTAGGCACCACTGCCAGCACAACCATGGAATGGAATTTTGAACGCCAGTCAAGATGGACCAGCTTGCATGACTTCAATGTCTTCTGAAAGTTCTAGTGAAGATTGCCTTTATATAAATGTTTATACTCCTTCCCTTAAGGTAACAACTAAATAAAATAAACAAAAAATGGGACGGGAACAAAATTATGTTTAGTAATAAATAAATAGATGTTAGGTAATTAATAGACTGCCAGGTAGAGCGGCAAGGAATGTATCTATTTATTAAGTATAACTGTTAAGTACACGAATACGTTCCATTTTCTGCGCTAAGCGGAGATTACCGGAACGATTGAAACACCAATTGTGTGACTATGGGAACAGAACTGTTTTTCAAACTCTTCTTGATATCCGGACATATTTTATTAGGAAGGTATAATCCGCTCTATTAATTACCAGACTTACAATATTTTATGGTATTTACTGTTGTTTTTTGTTTAGAAGTTTTCGTCCATCTGTAGCATACTGGTCTATGATACTGGTCCTGAAAATCCTAGATGCATGGATTAAACTTGATTACTGCAGGTTCTTAAAATACTGCTCCTTTAAGAAACATATTAGGACATTAATTTCCAGAAATTAAAAATATATAATGAGATTGTTTTGTTTACTGCGTAAATTTTTGTTGTGATTAAAATAAAATATTTATTATTTAAAATAATGCTGTGATTAAGTTGTTTTTTACTGTACGAAAATTAAATTACTTTTTTTGTCATTTAGTGTGGAATTTCCTAATTGATGAACAATTTTTTAAAAATATTATTTTACTAATCATTTTAGCCCGAGGAAAAATTACCAGTAATGTTTTGGATATATGGAGGAGGGTTTCAGGGAGGCAGTGGTGCCAAACAAGGGTACGGACCCGATTTTCTTATAGAAGAGGATGTAATTATAGTAACACACAATTATAGAGTAGGACCATTCGGTTTTCTATCCACTGGTGATACAGCAATTCGTGGTAATGCCGGCTTAAAAGATCAAGTTTTAGCTATGAAATGGACAAAAAATAATATTGCGTTGTTTGGTGGAGATCCAGAAAAAATCACCATATTTGGTGAAAGTGCGGATGGACAATCTGTTGGTCTTCATTTAGTTAGCCCGAAATCTACTGGTAATTTATAAACATTTAATCTAAATTTAACAAGTTATAAAAAGAAAAGTCTACGAGAAATAAAATTACGACAGCTGTAATATTACCGTAAGAAGAAAATTATCTGAGAGTAGTATAACAAGCGGGGTTCTGGCACACCTCGATGGCCACTTTTTCCTTCAGCAGTGGTCCATGACCTCTAATTGACCTTTTACAAGAAGTCCTGAAAAATGTCCTGAAATCTAGAAGAAGTGCTGAAATCTGTGCAAGAAGTAGTCGTCAATGACGTCACAAGTCCAGTGGCTGTTGAACAGTGCCCTTTTGGCATATTTCCTGAACCTCTTGAAGAAGTGTTTACCTGTTTACCTGTTTACCTGTATACCTGTATACCTGTATACCTGTACCTGTGTCACCTGTTTACCTGTAATTTACCTGTAATTTACCTGTAATTTACCTGTAATATCTGAAGAAGTGTTCAATGACGTCACAAGTCCAGTGGATGTAGCTCAGTGCCTTTTAGTCACTTTTGTCGACCTTGAGGACTTAGAATAAATGTTAAATGTTGTGTATTAAATGAAATAAGTTAAAAAAAGTGAAGTCTGTTGTAGGATTTGAACCTACATCTGTTGGTTTCAATACTGCAAAACCGGGGACTTATCCTACTTAGCCAAATAGGATTCGTAATAGAGAATGCAATTGTTGGGATGCCATAAAAAAAGGAATGTTGAAAGCTGTGCAAGAAGTAGTCTTCAATGACGTAAATTGTCCAGTGGATGTTGAATCAGTGCCTTTTTGGTAAAATAAAATTTGTCTAAGAGATGTTTTAATGTTAGATGTGAATATGTGTAAGCTTATTAGTTAAGAAAGTGCAAGAAGTAGTCGTCAATGAGTTAAAATTTGTCAAGTTTAGATGTTTGAAAATGTCTTTCTAGAGGTAGATAGTCTGCAAGAAGTGATCGTCAATGACGTAACAAGTCCAGTAGATGTGGAAACAGGGTATCTTAACTTCATTAAAAACTTTGTAAACTTTCATTTGAGGAGAAGTTGCATTAGTTTAGATGCTTATTGGTGTGGTCTTATCAGAGTAGGCGTAACTAGATAAGAAATGTTGTATTTGGTTGGTTGAATGTGTAAAATTAGATAAGAATCTGTGTATTTGGATAGGTGAGCTGTGAAAATGGGTGTTGTCTATTGGAAAAGGCATGTATTTGATAGGTTGTTGTGTAAAAGTTGCTAATAAGAGTATAAATTTGATTGGTTGAAGGGTAAAAAAATGTGTGTTATCTATTCGAAATTGTGTCTGATAGGTTGAATTGTAAAGGCAAAGAAGTAAATGTATTAAAATTAGCAATGATACAATGTAAAATCTTGTAATTTGAGCGAAAACAGTAAATAACTGGCGCCGTAAAGTCGGTAAAAATGTCGAAGATAAGGCAAAATGTAAACAAAAAGTATGACTTATGCTAATTTCCTTGAATTGAAACCAAGTAAACACTTTGGCGAATTATTCTAAAAAATAGAAATGACGTGATAGCTAGAATGTTCTAAATGGTCTGATAGGTCACAAAATAGATAAGAAAGGTCAAAAATAGTTGATAAGGATATGTTTTGAATGCATACAAGTGTATTAAAATTGATGAAATTTGTTAGCAAGTAAAATAAGTATGAAATGAGCTTATTGTGAGCTCGTTGAAATGTTGTGAACTCGTTGGATTTTGCTATAATATGTTATATGAGATGAAAGCAAGTTAAATAAGTAATATTTGTCAAGAATCGTAAAATAAGTACGAAATGAGCTTAAATGAATCTCAAATGAGTTTTTGCTTTGTAATAATAGTAAAATATTAAATGAGCCTAGCCTTTTACCGTATAAGAGTAAAAGTTGTTGTTTGTTTTTCACAAAGAGTTAGTTTTGTTGAGCTTAGTTTGGTCTCGTTGTATTGTAAATTTTAGTAAAATATATATGTAGAGAGAGATGATCCTAGCCTAGTCTGTACTCGTATTATGAGAGGAGAATAAAATACAAGTATGAGCAGATATTTAAGACAATATATTAATAAATTCTACAAATTGTTACTAAAATAAAGTAGATACAAGAAACTATAAAATAATTCATTCGAGTCATCTGTTACTAGTTTTGTAAAAGGTTTTGTTGAGCCTAACAAAAGTATAATTTGGTCTCGTTGTATTGTAAATCTTAGTAAAATATTTGTTAAAAATGAGCTGAGCCTTTGACTCGTTGTGTGGGAACGAGAGGAGAATAAAACATACAAGTATGAGAACACTTAATACCAATGAACAAAAGAGCCTCGTCTAATTTGTTTAAAAATCTTTACAACTATTCTTCTATACCTTGGAGAAAAATTTGAAAAACTACTTACTTAAATACTTAAAATATAAAATCTCTATAAAACAATAAAACTAACTAAAATCTTAAGATGTAAATGTAGAGCCTGGTACGAAATGATACAAAAACCTAAATTAAATGAGAGAGTTCAACAAATTTGATAAGAAAGATCAAATATTTGTCGATAAGAGGATGTAAAATGTATTGGATAAAATATAAATTGCAATGTTATGTTTTACTAATAACTATATATTTGATTAGAAATATTAAATAAATGCGAGAGAGAGTTCAACAAAAACAGATAAGAAAGGTTAAAATTAGTTGATAAGAGGATGTAAAATGTATTGGATAAATTAATATTTTAGATTCTTACTTAAATACTTAAAAGTACAAAAATATACAATAAAACTAACTAAAATGTTAAGATGTAAATAATATGTTGCCTGGTACGAAATGATACCAACAAAAACCAGTTGTTAAGAGAGTTCAACAAATTTGATAAGAAAGAAAAAACAGATAAGAAATGTTAAAATTAGTTGATAAAAAGTAGATTCGAAAGCATTAAAAATAATTGAAAGACCAATAAATTTGTCATAAATTTAAATGTGTAAAATATTTTGTTTCCAAGTTACTACTATCACTAATTAGTTGATATTTGTATAAATCAAAATTTTTTTCCAAAAGAACAAAGATTTGTCAAAAACTTTGGAACTGCTGTTGTTGCTACTGTTGTTGCTACTGTTATTGGCAGAAGACATTTAGTTAAATAGAGAGAGATTTCTTTATTTCCAACAACTTCGATAATTATATAGTAGTTTTACATTGGATAACGCACAATGCCATGGATTAATATCCTTATGAAAATAACATTCTGGAATCATTTTAAATTCACTTAATTTAGGTTCTTGTTCAATGGGAATGTTGTGTATATAGTCCTCATTTAAGAATTTCTTTAAAATATTCACTTTTGCATTTCCTTTGACGTAAATTCGATATGGAGTTTGATAAATTTTCAATACATCTTGTAAAATGGGTTCGATATCGTTTATTTCAACAAATCCATTTTCCCAACATAGTCCGTGATATTTGTCTGACCAATCAATCAATTTTTGATCTTTAGCATTAGATATCATAGTTCTCGAGAATGGTGGTTTAAATAAATAATTTGCACAACGATGACCATCATAAATTGCCAACTCTTTGATTACATATCCAAAAGAACAATTATATCCTTGAATGTCAATAAACACATCTGATTCAATCATATTGATATCGAATGACTGACTAACTGAATAATAATATTTTTTGTTCAAGTTAAACGTTTAAACTGATGACTATATTAATAAATAATTCGTTCTATTTTATATTTTAAACTTATAGATTTGTTTTGCTTAATTAGTTTTTGCTTTATTGCAAAAACAAGTCAATTAGTCTATAAAAAATATAATGATACGAGATAAATCTCGAAAAACATGTTTATAATAACAAATATTTTGCATGATGCAATCTTATATTTTTGTTGTCTTACTTAATTAGTTTTGATTTATGTAAAAACAAAAACAAGTCAATTAGTCTATAAAAATATAATGATACGAGATAAATATCGAAAAAAACATGTTTTTAATAACAAATGGAAATTTTGCATGATACAAGTGGTAATTTTGTTGAATTTATACTGATAAACGTGTATAATTAGTATATATTTCTAAAAAATGCATATCGGATGATTAATATCCTGTATTTAATATATAAACACCCATCTTATACCGATTCAATTACAATTTTGTTTGTTTGTGTAATACTCACTA
This sequence comes from Pachyrhynchus sulphureomaculatus, assembly GCA_019049505.1. Taxonomy (NCBI): domain Eukaryota; kingdom Metazoa; phylum Arthropoda; class Insecta; order Coleoptera; family Curculionidae; genus Pachyrhynchus; species Pachyrhynchus sulphureomaculatus. Next base: position 94,442,187 of record CM032447.1, read on the forward strand.
GTTTGAAGTAAAAAAATGCTCTTTTTCGCAGTCGAATTAATAGATGATGATATATCATTAGATATGATATATGTGTTATTAAAAGAGTTATTCAAGTGAGTATGAATAGTAAAATTCACCTTTCTAAACTTTTACTTGTTTCTTGTCTAACATATTATTATTATTGATTTTCAGAGATATTTTGTTTGAAATAAGAAGAGGACAGTACATGATTCATGTGTGTTTGAAGGAGGAACCGACACGAGAAAAATGGGAGGAATTTGACAAGTTACCTGTGAAATTTTTTTTTTATGCTGAAATTCTTAGTTAGTCTTTAAATAAAATACAAATATCTTATAAACATTGCTTTATTTTATAAACAAATTAACAAATTACTAGAGCTTAAACTTATGAATATATACTAATAGATAAATCTTAAAAAACTAATAATAGATAAATATAAGTTTCTAAAAAATATCAAATGATTATCATATGATTAATATCCTGTATTTAATATATATAAACACACAAAGTCAATTACAAATAGAGAAGAAGAAAGGCAAGTTGATATTGATTCTCAAGAATTGTTCAAGAGAGAAAATTATACCATTTTCAATTTTTATATTAACACATTATAACGCAAAAAGCAGAAGAGGAAAGTCTGATCAAAGTAGCAGTTTTTCGAGAAAAAGAACCTTTTGTTTGTTGTGTGTAAAGATTCTAGTTAGTTTGAAAGCAAAAATATGATTTTAATATTTGAATCTGAAGATTTGAATGCCTTATCGACAAATATATTATTACTCCAAGAGTTATTCAAGTGAGTATGAATAGTAAAATTCCTAAATCATCTTACTAGCAATATATTTATTTTCAGAGATATTTTGTTGGAAATAAAAAGGCAAAGGAGACGTATTCATGTGCGTTTGGAGAAGGAACCGACACAAAAAGTATGGGATGAAATTGCGAGACTTCCTGTTAAAAAAGTTTTTTGTATGAAAAGGATGTAGTCTTTAATAAATTCCAAAATACCTTATAAATATTGTTTTATTTTATAACCAAATTATTCCTAGGTTAAACTTTATATACTAATAGATTAAAAAAACTAATAATAGATAAATCTAATACAGTTTGTACTATAATAGATAAAAAAAGACTCTTAGAGGTACAACAACAAACGTAAAATTATTCAGAATCGGAAGAATCTGAATAGACTAAATTTTTAAAACATTGATTAAATTCGGCAATGTCAATATCTGTTTGCGGTTGTGCACAATATTGTCGTGCACCCAAGAATTGAGCAGCGGGAATCTTATATTTTCCCGAAGAACCAAAATTGTTTGATTTTCTGATAACACTTCTCTTTAGAGTCGTAATATTTCTTTCGATCGATGCATTTACCAAAGGACATATAAGTAATTGAGCAATTTTTTTGATACTTTTCCAATAAGATATTTTCATCCGATATAAAATAAATAATTAGAGGTCCGTTGTAGGTTGCATCTACGATACCTGTTCGTATAGTTCCTATAGAATTTGTAGAGGATCTCGCAATAATTTGTCCATAGAATCCTATAGGAATATTTACTTTTTCAATCAATTCAATCTTTGTAGCTTTCCCTGCGGGACAAAATGTATCGTGTTTAATACAAAGATCGAAACCTGCATCTGATTTGTATGCTTTCCAACAAGAGTTATTTCCCGGAATAATTATTTTCGAGTTGTCATCATCGTCGTCATTAATTATTTGAATTGCTCTTTCTATACGTACATACAAGTCGGAAAAGTAAGCTTTATCATACATTTGTGGATAATGAGGTAAAAAGACATATTGGTTGAAAAGGTTGTATTTGGATAATAAGGTGAAAAATTTAAATTGAGTCTTTACATATTTTACGGCTGAAATTAAATCTATCTCTTGTATTTGCATACTTTTCCAAATAATGTCCTTAAGATTGTACTTATTAGGGATAACAATTACCGATGGAAATTGTTCAAATATTTCTGTTGGAATTTCCTTTAAACAGTCGATGATATTCTTTTCATCAAAATTTTCAATCGAGTCAAATATTAATGAAAAATACAATTGAGATAGTGGTGAACGTTCAAATAGTCTATAATTTTGTTGTTGTTGTTGCATTTTATTCACAATTGTTAATGTGTGCAGGTTTTGTCTAAAAGTCTTTAATGATTCCCTACTATTTTCATGTTTAACATCATTATAGAGGTGTACGTTTTCAAATCTCTTGAGAAATTTGAGTAGTCCCATATGTGTAAGACCATCCAAAAATATATTTTTAGCAAGTGGAAATTTTTCCTTAGGAGTAGTAGTAGTAGTAGTAGTAGTAGTAGTAGTAGTAGTAGTAGGAATTGTTGTATCCATATCAATGATTAGATTAGATGAAGATGTTGTAGGCATGGTAGATTCAACGTTTAAAGAGGACATACTGCAAACAACAACAATTCAAATTAGATATGATGTATAAATATAAAACCTGTTAAACTCACCTGTTTAAGTAATTACACACACAAAACAAAATATATGTTGTGAGAGAGGAAAACGCAGACAATTGCTTGTATTTACCAATTCAAATCTTTTTATAACATAAAAGAGAGTTCAAAACAGATAAGAAGGTTAAAATTTAGCAGATAAGGAATAAATTCAAATACATTGAATGTACAATATAATTAATATAACTCGTGTTTTATGCAATGATAAAAGTATTAGCAGTATGTAGTTAAAAATAACAAAAAAACAATTTGTACTGAAAAAGGTTTTATTAAGTAAAAAAAGAAAACTATAATGATTTAACAACAACAATTTTCAATTTGATCAATGTAGGGTTTCATTTCTTGTAAAAAGGTGGGACTGATTCCTCGTTGAAATTTTTGAATAAATTTCCAATTAACTCGTTCTCTATGTCGACGGATAAAATCTTCAGTCAAGTTTTGATGGATACTGATGGCATTCCAATCCAACATTCCGGCAAATTCCTCCATAAATCGTTCGTTTAATTGCTGATATTGGGAGATAAGTTGCCAATTGACTTTATTGATACAAGTTCGTATTAGATCTTCGTCTAAATGTTGTTTTCGTGAAATGATATTCCAATTGACAAAATCTTGAAAATAAATGATAAATTTCGCAGGTAAATCGGGAAAATTGGATATTTCATTCCACCAAGCTCTTAGACAAGCCATTATTTTAGAATGTATGTGTCAATAGCAAGTATACAAATAATATGATTGTATTTGATGTATGTTTTTTATATATAATTAACAGGAAATGGATGCTATCTGTTTCCTTGTCTTGCAGCAGCCTCTCTCTCGATTCCTCGTTCTTCTTTGCCAAAGAAAAGCAAGTAAGCAGGTACGTTCTTTGCTCCATCGTTCTGTTTGATTCGATCTTTGACCACACATGACAAACATTTTTGATTTCGTATTTCACTTTCACCTTTACATTGTGGACATTTTACTCGTACAATAACTGGCATTTTTGAATGAATGATATGATGTGTGTATTACTGAAATGTTTTATACAAGTTATCTCTCCCTACTATTTATAGTTGTAATTGATAGAAGCATGGAAATTAGACTATTTTTCCTATATACAAAATTAATTAAACAATATGTACAATATTTACGTATTCTAACTCGATCTCGACAGTAACTATTTATATTTTTGTTAACTTTACATCCACATTTTAAACAGTTAAATTTTACATTTTCCATATTTTTTAGAGACTTCAAGAGGTTCTCGGGAGGAGAACACGATCTCTATAAAAACAGATGCTAAATAAGTTTTTGATTCATTTATCATTCGCTCATATTGACCACACTAATGTTCTCTACCTGTCTATTGTTTGTTCTCGTTATTGTTGTTGGTCAAAGTACAAACAACTACGATGCTGATGTCAATAATACTTGTAATCAAAATTATGAATATTTATTAGAGGATTATCATTCACTTTATAATACCAGTTTAAATTTGTATCAGGAATGTATTAAATCACTGGACAATTATATGGATTTATACGATAATGAACAAGCTGTTAATGATATTTGTATGGGAAAAATTCTAGAATACGAATACCTGGCTGCGAATTTAACAATGTCGTTAAATTATACGAAACATATTGCACTGCTCAAGGAAAATATCAAATTGGAATCGGATTTGTATTTATTGAGAACCAATCTAACGGAAACATTGAAAATTTGTCAAGAAAAATACAAAGTAGCATATGTCGTAATTGCCGATTTAAAGGAGGAAATTGAAAATTTTAAAAGTAATTTGACCGATCTGACTCGTGAAATCTATCAGTTAGATAACGATGTGTCCAAATGTCAAAAGGATTTAAAACAACAGAGGAAAGAAGAAACGAAAATTTTCGTAAATCTAAAAGACTGCTTAGAACGAGAAGAAGTACTTTTGGACTCGAAAGACAAATATATTATTCGACTGTCGACGTGTAGAAGACAAAATAGAAAATTGCGAGAAGGAGAAAGTTAAAATTTAATTTGGTGCATTTGAACTACTCATTGCATAGTAATATAATTTATCATTGTATGTGTTACTCTTGACATTATCTGCATGGAATTTTTTACTTATTTATGTAGTAGTTGTTGGAGAGAAACACACAGAGTTCCATATGCAAATTATCAAAGACCTCGAACTCGAATACGGGTTTATTGTAATCAGTGTGCTCGTATAACTATGTGGTATCTTCTTGAGGAATAACAAATCAGTATCTTGGAAATAGTCTTAGAAATAACAATTGCTGCTACCATGAACTTTACTTATTTATGTAGTGGTTGTTGGAGAGAATCGAAAAGTATACCTTTTCAACCACATATAGCTCAAGTAAATTTAATCATTAGACGTAATAATTCTGTTCGACAACTTCGACCTCGACTCAGATTACGAGATTATTGTTATAAATGCGAACGAACGACTATTTGGTATCTTATCGAAGAATAATCTCAGATTTATGAAATCACATAGTATGTAATTAGTTAATACATGCAAAATTGTATTCAGTTATAAAATAGACGATATGTTTAAGTAATAACATGTTTTTTATTAAGTTTACTAAATAGTACAAATAAATAAAACACATCTATCACATTTTATGATGATTCATTTCGGTCTCTTACATTCTTGGTTTCATTTTCCAATTTGTTCTTTTGTCTTTCCAAAGTATCTTTTGGTATATAGCCTAGACTACGTACAGTTTGCCATGAAGCCTCTTTGTAATATCGAGTACAATTGGAACAATAAGTATTCTGATTATAAGATTTATGACCCAAATATGTTATTTTACTTTGACATGAAGGACAACTTGTTGAGGAATTCATTCTTTATCGATTTCTATCTCGTTTTTCTATTAAACTTTATTATTATTAAAAATTATTTCATTTAAACCTTTTTGATATAACGAATCAAGACAAATTTTAAGATTATTTTATTTTACTCCTACTACCCAAGTCATTTTCAGTTGAAACCAATATTAAAATGAATAACTAAATACTTTCATGTATCTTATATCTAACTATTATTCGTAAATAAAACAAAGGTAAATGTTTTACAGTTTATTAGTAACTTGAAAACAAAAACTTTTTACGTTTACAAACTATAAGGTATATTTATTAATTAATATATAGGATTTTATCCCTGGATACTTTTGGATTGCATCCAAAAATGTCTTTTCATCCTCTGCACTTTCTGCCTCTACGTGTAGATACTTTATCGGTAATATCCAGGTAATTTCTTCCAATTTGGTAGTTGGTACTTCATCCCCGTCCAAGAATACATTAATTTGATTAGTATTATTTACAATTTCAATTTTATGCACACCACGTCTGTGAAAGAAATAAAGGATATATAATAATTTATATATTAATTAAATCAGTCATTAAAATCAAAGCTAAATATATAAGTAGTAAATTATATGAAACAATACTCACACGAATAAGTTTTTTATTAATATATATAACGTTTTGATAGGTAACACTTTAATGTCTTCAGATTCAAAAATTATCAACATTTTTAAAAGCAACTATTTGTTTCACTACACAACAAATAAATTTGACTCTGAGTAAGAAATTTTAATGCTTATATAGTAAATACAGTAAAAAAATAAATCACGTCATTTGATATTTGGAAAATTTATGTGACTGGAGCAATAAATTAATGATATCTTGTTTACTTAAAAACCTTATCAGACAACATTTTTACAGACAAAACGACTCCACTAGTTTACATATTTGCTTATTTATATTTTTAATAGACTAATTGACTCTCATGACGACTATGTATGATGTGATTAAATCCCCTATATAATAGGTGTATAGAAAGGTATTAAAATCAATACAAAATTCATTCGTCTAATAGTTACTTGCTCCAATACTTAATAATGCCGCTTTTTAATGAAGAAGAAGTAAATGCCAACAACGTTATTAAAAGAAATATAGAGTTACTAAGACTACTGGAATTAAGGCAAATGGAAATTGCCGAAGAAGAGGAAGAACATTTACCCTTAAATTTATTAAGAGAAAAATTACTACAACAAAAAGTTCAAGTTGATGAAAATGATGATGATGATGATGACAACGATGATGAAATCCCACTTAGTAAATTAAAAGAAAAATGGTTAAAGGAGAAAATGGATGAGGATGAAGAGATGATTGAACAAACAGAGAGTGAAATGGATGTGGATGATGATGATGATGATGATGATGAATATTTAAGTTGGGAGGATATAATTAAATTAGGATACCAGATATTATAGTTTAGATGTTAGATATTTTATAAATACCTTTAAGAAGAAAATAGATATTATTATAGTTTAGATGTTAGATATTTTATAAAATACCTTTAAGAAGAAAATAGATATTTAAAACTTTTGTTTTAATAATTTAAAATTTTCTAGAGACCTAACTATTTTTTATTCCATTCCCTAAAAATACAAAAATAAACAATTTTTGTGGAGAGGTCATATTATATATATATATATATATATATATATATATATGTTTGCTTTGTAAAAGTTTTATTAGTTGTAAAGTAACTGTGACACGTTGAAGTTGGCTGTTCTCGATATTCAGGGATTTAACTTTTTATTTGCCGCCGATGATGATAATCATGATGTGTACGTGGAAGAATTCCATGCTAAAGAAATTACGATATCAAATGGTTTACAGACAAGTCATTATGTATTGAAACCGAAAATACCCTTTGCTCAATTATCTCGACTCAATAAAAGAGCTGTTTGTAAGACTGAAAAGGAACTTGGTTTACGATATTCTTCCGGCTATGTAGATTACAAGCAAGTTGGAGAAATTTTAGATAGAGTACTGGACAATATTGATGTATTGTATGTAAAAGGAAAACATGTTTTTCGATTCGTTCAAGACAACATTGCTGCTTCTACTACTAATTTGCATACTAATCCCAATTTCAAGATGATTGATATAGATACTTTAAATGTATGGAACATGCCAACATTTAAACCTACAAAACCTTCCTGTTTAGATCATAATCTAATATACAATGCTAAAGTTCAATGTAGTACTACAAATTGTACGACACTATTGGCATGGCTATCGATATTCATCCCATAATATCAACATCATATGTATTTAATAAATTTTTTAAGGAATTTTTCCAATGTTAACTGAATAATTTGTAGAAAAATTATTGAAAGAGCGAGTTTAATAAATATTTTCAATTTCAAACATGTGTGTTTTATTATTTCCTATTTAAAATACTAAAAAGTATTAAGAATATAAGGACTTTATACTAGAAAAACAAAACATTAAATATTTAAGGATATAAGGACTTTATTAAGACAAATATACTTATATCTATTACTTAAAAAATAAAAGGTAATAAGAATTAACAAGGAGTTTCTAATGGTTGCCTCTTTGTTCTCGTTGTCGTTGTTGGTATTCTCGTTCCCCAATCGGTCTTGGAATTATTGATTGTACATGTTTATCTATAAGATCATGTGTACCAGTCTTCCAGATATCCTGACATTTCGAATGCATTCCTTGTTGTCCCTCTGAAAATAGATCGTTATCACGAACACCACATGCTATACATCCTCCATTTTGATATAAACCGACTCCACTTAACAATTTACCAGGTGTTAATTCGACAGCATTACGATTAATCCAAAGTCCATTTCTTTTTGTTACTACATATAATTGTTGACGATCTTCACTCATTGTTTATTTGATTTTATGTTTATCAAATACTGACTACTAACCAAACATATCCATTTAAAATATACCTATCCCTTCTCAATCGTTGTTTTTTTAAAACCTTATCATCAAGAATTATAGGAGAATCTCAGTATAACACATTAAATTATCAAAGATTTCATCTTATTTGCAAAATGAATTTATTCAGTCAAGATGATTTAGTATATAAAACTTGTAGAAAAATTGATGATTTTGTCAAGAAATTAGCATGTTGTTGTGAAACAAGGATTCGACTAATATCTTATCGAGAATATTTAACACCTTTTATCGATCGCAAACAAGTTACGAACAATTTAGAAACACATTACGTATCATGTGTATGGTCACATCCTGGAGTTCGAGAAGGACCCGATACATGTGAATGTTTCCATGTTAATATGGTACTAAGACGTGTCAATGAAGAATTGTCAGAGTTGTCGACATCAAACAAATGTATCCAATGTAGTATTTATTGCAATCATAATAAGAATAATAATTTAATTGAACAATTATCTAAACTATTTGTAAATCTATCGAGCTGTTTTAAAAAATAAATTTTAATACAATGTTAAATAAAATTGCCATCTAAATATTACTGTTTTTCCAATCACCAGATTTTGTTATTATTATTTTTATATATTGCAGTTTGTTTTTAAGTAATAGCGCTAATTAAGTCATAGCAAATTTTCCAATCACTTTGTTATTATAAACATGTTTTCGACATTTATCTCTTTAAATTAGTTTTTGTTATTTTTGTCTATAGCGACTAGTCGACTCCATACATCATTATTTAGATAAGTGGTAATTTTCCAATTTAAATTGCATTTATACTGATAAAAAACGTGTATAATTAGTATATGCATATCAGATGATTTGTATTTATTATATAAACACATACATGTCTTATGTCGAATCAATTACAAGTTATCAACATAGTAACATATAACTGATTTAATCTCTTTGGAAATTTTATTAAAACAGAAAATTGTCAAATCATACACGATGACAAGTTCTCAATGTTCATATAATCTAGTAATAAAATGTTCACGAAGTGGTGCAACGTTAAAGTTTTGTTGGAGTGCTGAAATGGTACAACTGAAGAGCTGGTCCCTGATGTTAACTCAATTAAGTAAATCAAAGTGTAAAAATTGTCTACAACCTTTAATTATGCAAATTTCTTATAAAAACAAACCTTGTGCATTGGTTAGACCATTACACGAAAATCTGTTCATTGGCAAGGAAGAATATGAATGGCTCAGGGACACACTACTTCATATGGGTCGCAAATGTCTTCGATATACAACTCGAATTAATGTATTAGCAGGAATGAGCGGCCCGTATTCAGCTAAACTGAAGATGGCAGCCTCCACTATACGGAAACGTTCCCACCAGGATGATTAATGTATTATAATAATTTTTGTATTAAGATATTAGTTAATTTTATATAGAGATTTTATTTTTTAAGTATTTAAGTAAGTCAATAATTTAAACCAATTTGCTTTTTAGTAGACAAATAATATTGATATTATATTTACAACCTATTTCTTAGTTTATTATTAGTCAAATCTTTGTTCTTTTGGAAACAAATTTTGATTTATACAAATATCAGAATTACTAAGTAATGATAGTAACTTTAAAACAAACAAAACAGCACAACCTATTTCTTAGTTTATTATTAGTCAAATCTTTGTTCTTTTGGAAACAAATTTTGATTTATACAAATATCAACTAAGTAGTGATAGTAACTTTAAAACAAACAAAACAACCTTTACGTGTTTACATTTACCTACAACGAAATATCGTAAATTTATTGGTCTTTCAATTATTTTTAATGCTTTCGAATCTACTTTTTATCAACTAATTTTAACATTTCTTATCTGTTTTTGTTGAACTCTCTCATTTATACATACTAATAAGCATTTCATAATTTTTAGTCAAATAGTTATTAGTAAAGCATATAATATTGCAATTTGTACTTTATCCAATACATTTTACATCCTCTTATCGACAAAAATTTGATCTTTCTTATCAAATTTGTTGAACTCTCTTAACAACTGGTTTTTGTTGGTATCATTTCGTACCAGGCAACATATTATTTACATCTTAACATTTTAGTTAGTTTTATTTTATATTTTTGTACTTTTAAGTATTTAAGTAAGAATCTAAAATATTAATTTATCCAATACATTTTACATCCTCTTATCAACTAATTTTAACCTTTCTTATCTGTTTTTGTTGAACTCTCTCTCGCATTTATTTAATATTTCTAATCAAATATATAGTTATTAGTAAAACATAACATTGCAATTTATATTTTATCCAATACATTTTACATCCTCTTATCGACAAATATTTGATCTTTCTTATCAAATTTGTTGAACTCTCTCTCATTTAATTTAGGTTTTTGTATCATTTCGTACCAGGCTCTACATTTACATCTTAAGATTTTAGTTAGTTTTATTGTTTTATAGAGATTTTTATATTTTAAGTATTTAAGTAAGTAGTTTTTCAAATTTTCTCCAAGGTATAGAAGAATAGTTGTAAAGATTTTTAAACAAATTAGACGAGGCTCTTTTGTTCATTGGTATTAAGTGTTCTCATACTTGTATGTTTTATTCTCCTCTCGTTCCCACACAACGAGTCAAAGGCTCAGCTCATTTTTAACAAATATTTTACTAAGATTTACAATACAACGAGACCAAATTATACTTTTGTTAGGCTCAACAAAACCTTTTACAAAACTAGTAACAGATGACTCGAATGAATTATTTTATAGTTTCTTGTATCTACTTTATTTTAGTAACAATTTGTAGAATTTATTAATATATTGTCTTAAATATCTGCTCATACTTGTATTTTATTCTCCTCTCATAATACGAGTACAGACTAGGCTAGGATCATCTCTCTCTACATATATATTTTACTAAAATTTACAATACAACGAGACCAAACTAAGCTCAACAAAACTAACTCTTTGTGAAAAACAAACAACAACTTTTACTCTTATACGGTAAAAGGCTAGGCTCATTTAATATTTTACTATTATTACAAAGCAAAAACTCATTTGAGATTCATTTAAGCTCATTTCGTACTTATTTTACGATTCTTGACAAATATTACTTATTTAACTTGCTTTCATCTCATATAACATATTATAGCAAAATCCAACGAGTTCACAACATTTCAACGAGCTCACAATAAGCTCATTTCATACTTATTTTACTTGCTAACAAATTTCATCAATTTTAATACACTTGTATGCATTCAAAACATATCCTTATCAACTATTTTTGACCTTTCTTATCTATTTTGTGACCTATCAGACCATTTAGAACATTCTAGCTATCACGTCATTTCTATTTTTTAGAATAATTCGCCAAAGTGTTTACTTGGTTTCAATTCAAGGAAATTAGCATAAGTCATACTTTTTGTTTACATTTTGCCTTATCTTCGACATTTTTACCGACTTTACGGCGCCAGTTATTTACTGTTTTCGCTCAAATTACAAGATTTTACATTGTATCATTGCTAATTTTAATACATTTACTTCTTTGCCTTTACAATTCAACCTATCAGACACAATTTCGAATAGATAACACACATTTTTTTACCCTTCAACCAATCAAATTTATACTCTTATTAGCAACTTTTACACAACAACCTATCAAATACATGCCTTTTCCAATAGACAACACCCATTTTCACAGCTCACCTATCCAAATACACAGATTCTTATCTAATTTTACACATTCAACCAACCAAATACAACATTTCTTATCTAGTTACGCCTACTCTGATAAGACCACACCAATAAGCATCTAAACTAATGCAACTTCTCCTCAAATGAAAGTTTACAAAGTTTTTAATGAAGTTAAGATACCCTGTTTCCACATCTACTGGACTTGTTACGTCATTGACGATCACTTCTTGCAGACTATCTACCTCTAGAAAGACATTTTCAAACATCTAAACTTGACAAATTTTAACTCATTGACGACTACTTCTTGCACTTTCTTAACTAATAAGCTTACACATATTCACATCTAACATTAAAACATCTCTTAGACAAATTTTATTTTACCAAAAAGGCACTGATTCAACATCCACTGGACAATTTACGTCATTGAAGACTACTTCTTGCACAGCTTTCAACATTCCTTTTTTTATGGCATCCCAACAATTGCATTCTCTATTACGAATCCTATTTGGCTAAGTAGGATAAGTCCCCGGTTTTGCAGTATTGAAACCAACAGATGTAGGTTCAAATCCTACAACAGACTTCACTTTTTTTAACTTATTTCATTTAATACACAACATTTAACATTTATTCTAAGTCCTCAAGGTCGACAAAAGTGACTAAAAGGCACTGAGCTACATCCACTGGACTTGTGACGTCATTGAACACTTCTTCAGATATTACAGGTAAATTACAGGTAAATTACAGGTAAACAGGTGACACAGGTACAGGTATACAGGTATACAGGTATACAGGTAAACAGGTAAACAGGTAAACACTTCTTCAAGAGGTTCAGGAAATATGCCAAAAGGGCACTGTTCAACAGCCACTGGACTTGTGACGTCATTGACGACTACTTCTTGCACAGATTTCAGCACTTCTTCTAGATTTCAGGACATTTTTCAGGACTTCTTGTAAAAGGTCAATTAGAGGTCATGGACCACTGCTGAAGGAAAAAGTGGCCATCGAGGTGTGCCAGAACCCCGCTTGTTATACTACTTCTGAGATGTAGTAAAAAATAATGGAATTACCATACACGTGTTTCAGACTTTTTGACTATCATCAGTAGGACCCCCAAACTAGATAGGTAAACTTGGGAGAGAGGAGATAGGTAAACTTGGGATTTATAAACCGACGTAACCACGGCGGCTGCAATATAAACCTGCATGAGACTCCAGCCTATAAAAATTATTAATTCAATAAAAAAAATAACGTCAGGGATGCTGTTAAGAAACAAAAATAGATAATAAGAAACAGCAAAATAGTTGATCTTCTGAAATAAACCAGAAATGAGCTTACAAGTTTTGCAAACATATGTCTTGGTGTATGCTACTGATGAGAACAAAACACTCCGAAACAATTGTATAGCACTTTCATTATTTTTGAACGCTTCCTAAAGAATATTCATAATATTTCGGTGTCACGATAGCGCTAGTCCTGAATTATAATACTTTATTTTTTTCATCTTTGATTGTGTTAGCCGATACTTGTTGGAAATTCATAATAAAATTATATAAAAACAACACTATGTTTTAAATCTCCAATATATTTGTTTGTTATTGTTTCACCGTACAATGGCTTCTTCAGAAGAATTCACTTCTGAAGAAGCCATTGTATGGTGAAACAATTGTCACGTGATTTTAAATATATTGGAAATTTAAAACATAGTGTTGTTTTTATATAATTTTACTTTATTTTTATTTGATTTGTATGTTTCATAGACTGCTGAAACAAAATAATCATATTTTCAGGATTATATAGGGCAGCAATAGTTGAAAGTGGATCAACAATGACGAACTCATCAGCCATTCTGAATCCGGAAAAGTATGCATTTAAATTAGGTGGATTAATTCCCGGTGGAAATTTTGGCAACGATACACAAAAACTATCAGAATTTCTAAAGAATTGTTCAGCCGAAGAAATCTTGAACGCAGTTCAGCAAATTACAGGACAAGATGTAAGTTCATTTTAGTTTTTGCATACCTTTTGAGGCATTAAAACTCAAAGCCAAGGTACTGAGGCTTTTAATTTTTTTTAATACCAGAATAGCTAGACTGTTTCCCTAACAAGGCAAACCTGTATTGTTGAAAATTCATATACAGATATCCAAAAATAAAGTCATGAATTATGTTGTTTTCAAAGTTAACAAGTTGTATCAAGCAAGCTATTGACAAACAGATTAGGCAGATATTACGTAATTTAATAACAAATTACCGATCTCGATTAAGTTTTCTAAGAAGATTTTTGTTTATTTAAAAGATATTTTGAACACAATATATTTTCTATGCTTTTAAGAGGGCTTAAGATACACCAACATGTTAGACCCAACAAATCGGACATAATATAGTGAACCAAAAAATATACAAGTAGAGAAGAAAAATAATCAGTTTACATATAGATTTCCATTTTATTTGTTTAGCAACCGAGATAAATTCGAATCATTCTATTTTAGTTGGATTAGACAGCACCTGCATATAAAGTGTTCTATTTTTCTACCTTACTTTTATCTCGCTGAATCAAAATATTGAGTCAGATGTATCAAGTCTCATATTGAACTATACCTAGGAAAAGGGTAGCTGGTACTACCATAGTTTACCAATGTTTTGTTGAGGGGTAAGATATTTTATGAGTGAATTATCAAACCTCTTGTTCTAGAGCCCAAATGATATGTTGATTTTTTATCGTTTACTGTAGTACTTGATATTTCCAGTTGTCTCTATTTTTTTTATTACTGAAAATCAAGTGCTTAGTCACCAACATTTTGGTTATTTGCGGTACCTTTCAGGCTTATAGAAATTGATTTTTATCCTTTTTGTTCATTGATCGAATTAATAATTTTTTTAAATATAAAATTCTTGAATTTTATTATGTATTCAAGAATTATAACACTAAAATATTTGACTTTAGAATAGGGACCAGAAACCCAATTCATTTAAGAATATACTATTTTGTAATAGTCATCAATATCCAGTTCTACATTGGGCTGATCATCCACAGGTTCTATAAAGAAAGTATAGCATCATTTTTCCTATGATGAACCTTTTCTTTATCTGTATATATATATATATATATATATATATATATATATATATATATATATATATATATATATATATATATATATGCTATCTTCTAGATCGTGAGTCAATGTCAGTCATACGTTGCAGGTTTTCTTATTTTGATGTAAAAATTTTTATTGAAAGATTAAGTTTTTGCTTTGTTGCTGAAGTTGATGTTTATTTTTGTTTCTTGTTCAGGTATTATCTTTAATATGCCTAGTAGTAGTGGATATTAACTGCCGTTATCCATAAGGAGGGGTATATAAATCTATTACTTTCGTGACTTTTAATTATAATGGTTAATATATTCTATAGTTAATCGCACACAGGTGAAAATTAATACATTTACTTAATGGTTACTTTAGGTGGATTTCCTTTTTTTGTATTCAGTTGTAGAGGGGTCTGAAGCAAACTTTCGCACTTAAGGCAATTTGTAACATCGTTATCTTGTGGCAAATAATTTTCTAATTATTGTAGTTAAATTTTTATTTGTCTCTTTTTTTTATCTACCAGTATTATTCAGCCGATACTGTTATTTTGAATATTCTAATATTTTTAATACTTTTGTTTATTATAGCCATTAATGTTGTTACAAAATATACTTATCGACGTAATATTGACTGTTATTCTCTTCTCTCCTTGACCTTGTAAGTGATTTAAGTCTTGCGAATTTAAGTAAAACAGTTAAATATAAACCTTACGCCGTAAGCTGTAACAATGCTGTTATCACGTATGAATTGGATATTTTATTTTTATAGCAGCTCTTCTCTATACATATTTATTTAAATAGGTTATGTATAAATTATATGCTTGGAAAAGATAGCCCGAGAATATATTTGGATTTCTTTTCATTTATACTCCCAATTAAATATTTTAGCATGCCTTATATAAGTTTGTAAGTCTTTATTTTCATACTGTACTGGAACTTTGAGTGTATGTATATTGGTTCCAGTATATTAAATCTATCTTGAGTAACATATTAACATATAAGGCCATTTTTCAATGTCTATACTGTATCAGCAAACAAGTTTATGATGTATGTGTAGATACTTCAATAAAATTCGATACAATTTACATTGTAATTAGGTAATGGAACAGATTATCTCCTGAGAATACATAGATACGACCTTTAATAATTAGTTAGTGTTGTTTGTAATTTTGTAGGAAAGTGCATGGCCAGTAATTGAAGTAGAAGATGACGATGCTTTCCTAACTGCATCACCGTATGTTTTATATGAGACTGGAAATTTTAATCAAGTTCCTGCAATTATGGGTATTTGCGCAGAAGAAGGTTTGGACAATGGTACCACTGGAATTTTTTTTTTTTACATATAATAGAACCTAAATTTTCCAATCTTCAGTTATTTTCAATCGTTTTAAATTTAATCCTGCCTGAAATTGAATTGGATAGCATGCACAGTCAAAGTATAAAAATACTTTCTCCACCACTTTTATTTAGTTTATGAGAACCAAGAGACTTGTTATATCCTGTTTTTCTGCAAACAAAAAAACTATGGAATCAAATTTATTTTGAACAATTTTACAGAAATATATATATATATATATATATATATATATATATATATATATATATATATATATATATATATATACATAATCTTCTTGGAACATTCAATTTTTAGGTAAAGAGTCTGCAGAAAGGCTTGCGGCATTACTTGATGGCGACACAAAACTACTAATCCCCCTAGATCTCCGTCCAATTAGCAGTGATGATGAAGATGTTATTTCAGCGAAAATTAAAAGCTTTTATCTTCAAGAGGGATTAACATTTTCAAGTAACTTGACAGGCGTGGTAAAAGTAAGTAGAATTGTTTTAATTATACTGTAGATTATAGTTTCATAATGAATTCAATTACTTTATTATAAAGCGTGACATTTAAGATTATTCAATTTTTATTAATTTTTTAAATCACGCATGATAAAGATATATATATATATATATATATATATATATATATATATATATATATATATATATATATATATATATATATATATATATATTATCCCATTTCCACTCACCCCTGTCATCGATTTTTAATTCGGATGTAAGTTTTTAGAGTTCTACTATAGGTAGGTTTTTGCTGAAAAATCATTTGTCCCCTCCGGTCATCGATTTTTAGTTTACTTTGTTGCAGGGTTTTTAAAGTGCCAATGTAGGAGTGTAGTGATGGATTTTGAGATCCTCTTCCACCTTTATAAGTAGCTTCTCCTTCAATGTTATGTACTTTCTTTAAAGAAACACCCCTTGTATTCATGTCCCGCGCCTATTTAACCTGGCAACGCCACTGTCTGTAGCATACGGTCTTTTCATTTAATGGATTTCATTAAATGTTTACTTAGTGTGTGTACCGTTATTAAAAGTTATCGATAAAGTGTCTGCATGTCATGCTATTGGCACAATGTGATATTAAAAATCCCTCTCCTACTTAATTTTTCTTCTATTAGAATAATAGAATTAAAATTAATAATCTTTATAAGTAATATTTACATGTTACGGCCGGGAGCCTTATAAGTACGAGGTAAAATAGGGCCTAAATAGGGAAACAAAGACTAATACGATGAGCTGTCATCGACAATATATACAAGACATAAATCACTGCAAAAAAGTCAATGGTAGAAACATACTTGACTGATATTAAGGATTTTTTTAATTCTTAAAATCATTACATACCTTAGAATTTGATTATATAAAACAATAAAACAAAATCTGCTAGGGTAATGGCAAAAACTAAACGCTCGAGAATCACCTAACTGCACCGAGACACATAATTCATAAATAAGAACAGTTAGTCAAATGATAACAACTGAATTTTCGAGAAAAAACGGAACAATATGAAAATTTAGAAACCTAAAATATCAAACTACGACTTTGTCTTCATCCCAATACCATAAACGAAAAAACTATTTCTTATAGAAATAATTATTTTCTTGAAGATTTTACATCTCTGTATGAATTTTATACAACCAAATAATAGGAAGCACCAGTATAACCGGATGTGAAGCAATAACAGAAGCTGCGTGGATGCGACTTAGTCCTTCCTATTTGAACAGTAAGCAGATTTTCTGTGCTAGCAAAATAAGATTTTGCACAGCACTTTAGATGGTAGATGCCCAGATCCCACCAGGCTTCGCCCGGTGTGATACCATCGCATCGGCTTAGGCTGCGTGAAGTTGCTTAACGTTTCATGGTTGTGCCAATACCCCGGACTATGGGACCAAATAACATGATGAGGCACCTGGACACAAAAAATTGCGTAGGTAAATTAGCCCCTCGTTCGGATCTTCGAGTGGGGGCTGGTTCAGGGGCGTCGACATGCAGAGATCATAATTTTAAAATAGATTTTTGTAACATACGAGGTTTAAACTCGAACATAAATTCAGAGCACCAACACCTGCAATCAACTAAACCTCACGTACTCGCTGTCTGTGAAGAAACCAAGGTCAGTCATCGACCAGCACCGTCAACTATCTTTATCCTGGGTACGACTTCTATTCCCGATTTAGCGTAACTTTGGAATCCGTCATTTTGTCAGAAGCGATCTCTCTTACCAACGGGAAGAGGCTCTGGAGCCCCCAAACTTTGATGTTATGTGGTTAAAAATAACGACTCAATAAACCACAAGGTTCATCTGCATCCTCTATCGACCACTAAGTGATACCATCTTTAGAACACTTTTAGCTCCTCTTGCAGATACCAACAATCATTTACAAATTAACTATTCAAATGCCGAAATTGCCATCCTGGGCGGCTTTAATGTCCACAACATCAACTGGCTTAAGTATTCAAATACTACCGACGAACAAGGTCGTGAAGCTGAATCATTCTCAATCAGTTGTGACTTAACTCAGCTTATTGACGAACCAACACGAATCCCTGATCGAGACAGGGAGTTCGCCAGTCTTCCTGATCTCTTTTTAACCACCAATCCAGAGATTAACACGGTTGGCACTACAAATCTGCTCGATGGGAAGATCTCATGGAATATTTCGAACATTCCCTTGACTGGACGTTTGTTTTCTCCGATGTTTTTTGACTAGTATGGAAGCTTATATCCCTTTTTCAAAGAAATGCCCTTCCAATGGCAAGCCTTGGTTTGACCGAAAATGCAAAGAAGCTGTTGCTTCTAAACATCTTGCCTACCGACAATGGCGTCATAAATCGTAACACCTTTGTTAGTGCCCGGAACAGAGGCAAAGAAATTATCGACGAAACCAAAGAGGCACACGATCAACGAATTAGAAACAAACTTCTCGCTTGTCCCAACAATTCCAGGTCCTTTTGGTCAGTCACTAAGGCAGTCAACCAAAATTCACCAAATCCACCATACCACCACTCACACGGCCAGATAATTCTATTGCAACATCATCTGTTGAGAAAGCGAACTTGTTGGATGAACTCTTTGCTTCACATTCTACTGTCGATTTCCAAGGAAAAAAACCACCTACTATTCCCACAGTGGATTGAAGGATGCCCGATATTGTCTTCAGACAGCGTATCATAAAACGTATTTTAATGAAAGTAGACACCAAAATAGCTTCTGGCGATGACGGAATACCTGCCATAGTTCTCAAAAACTGTGCGAGGGAACTAACACCATATGACTTTCATCAGGAGATCTTCTGACTTATGTAACACATGTTTAGAACAACGCAATTGGACTTTGGAGAATCTCGAGCGGTGGCTCTTGATATATCCAAGTCATTCGACGGTGTTTGACACGATGGATTGTTGGCTAAGCTATGCTCTTCTGGTATGTCTGGAAAGTTCTGTTTGTGGCTCTCATATTTCCTCAGAGAGCGTTTTTTACGAGTGGCAGTCGACGGATTTCTTTCTAACACCTTCACTATCAACGCCGGTGTGCCCCAAGGCTCCATACTGTCTCCTACTCTCTTTCTCATTTACATCAACGATCTGCTGGAAAAGACCGGGAATCCAATCTACAGCTTTGCAGATAACAGTACGCTTACCTTTTCATTCCCTTTGAACGCTCGGACATCGGCTACTCAGACGAATATCCGCAGACAACAGGAAGTCATTCGACTTAAAAAAGACCTAGAAGAAATTCTATCTCTCTTCTTTACACCCCACAACAACTGTTAATTCTTTACAAAGCTCAAATTCGACCAACTATGGAATACAGCTCCCATGTTTGAGGCTCCGCTCCCAAACATACACACATTTCTTGGATTCTATTCAGAGAAGGGCTGTTCGTCTGATTGGATACCCGGAACTGACCGGCGGCCTTGATTCGTTGGAACATCAAAGAACGATTGGCCACTTGAGTCTATTCTACATTTTCATGGAAAGTGTTCGAAGGATGTAGCCCGCTTAATTCCTTTCAGAGCGGTGCATGTTAGAAATATACATCGCGTATGAGGTTCAGCTTGTTACTCCTTCGTCCTGCACTTTTTAAGCAGTCTTCTATATGGAGAACATCATTCCTTGGGAATAATTAGTCCAGGATTGTTTTACAGCGATTCAAGAACAACGTGAATCGCTTTTTTTCCACAAACATGTCTCTACTGTAGCGCCTAGGAATTTCGATGCAGTACGTATGCTAGACCCATAAAAAAAAGGAGCGTTTAAATCTCTTACGGTTTGAGTAGCGGTTATTTTAATTTCAAGTCTATATCAGTTGATTCATAGTAAAATTGCTTTGCTGTAAATAAAAAGCCAATAATCCGCTGAGACTAGTACTATTTTGAAATTATATATCCCTAATACATAACTAGGCATGAAGAAATTTCTGTGAAACCAATTGAACCAAAATTTTAATTTTGATATGTAATTTATTTGAATATTTTATATGGCATCTGTCAAAGTTGTCCAAATGTCGAAATATTTATCTATATTTCACGGAACATTAAAGGAAACGCTGTAGTACTACCACAGGTTTTATTGTATTTTTATATTAGGCACCTGGATATACACAAAGCCCCTAGGCACTGTTCGATGTCGAACCGGCAACCTTCTAGTTGCGCGTGCAGGTCCACTATGCCACCGATCGATGCGAGGTTGTGTCAAGGCTTTCACAAAACCCATCTGAACTATTGAAAATCGACTTAACTTTCATGTATATGTTTCTCCCTTTAAATACAAAACAATAATAATTTTCTGCATTTGTCGATTGTTTTGCAATAAAATGCACAAGTTAAACGACCTCGTCCTTTTTCTTATCCTGGAATGAACAGTTGTAGATAATGGTTTTGGCTGGTAGGCACTGTAAGGTGGGAACTTGCCCGCACTTTTGTACCCTGTGAAAAGTTGTTTTTCCCACGCTTGGGCGCAATTTTCTTGCAACCTCTTTTTAATTTCTGATAATGAATTGAGTGGATCCTTATTTTAAAAGAACTAAAGAAATTAAACACACACTAGCTCAGTTTTCCTTGGTAGAGAGATATGGGTAAGAGATAATTTTTGTACGTCTTTTTGGAATTATTTTTTCTTATTTTTAAAAAACCTCAGCTGTACGACTTTTGGGCACCATTCATTTTAAAATAGAAAGGATCTAACTTCAGCTAAAAAAATGAAAAAATACTGAAAGGGTGTACAGTTGTTAAATAAAAAACAGTTTGGTACAGCCGTCATTATCCTGAAAAGTAAGATAGGTATTCAGTGAGACACTAGCTTTAATCAATAAAAAGAAAATTTATTCATGATTTTAAAATAAAAGTTCTAACCTCTGCGGTTTTAAGGATTACAAAAAATTCTAGCCTAACAGGTAGTTATTATTATTAGAGTCCCTAAATCAGACGTTTAAATTCTAAGACCTGACTACCCCCGAAAGCGAAGAATCGTGATTTTCACTTCACCTTTTGTCAGTTCAAATTGCTATTAAGACACTTATTTCGGGAATAGGTCTATTGATGAATGTTCTGGTAACTTACGGTTTTTATTTGGGCTTCTAGGCCTTCGATGGAACACAAAACCGATTTTACACTTTGTAGGAAACACTTAGAGCCCACTACGGCTTTACGTTAGAAAAAAAACTCGTGCTTTACTTGGCTCTCATAATTGTTGCTATGAGCCTCTACTGCGGCTCGGTCGAAGTAAGCCTGGCTGCGGCTAGATGGAAATTAGCCTACTTGGCGGCTCGGTCGAAATAACCTACTTGGCGTCTCGGTGGAAATAAGCCCCTCTTCCTGTCCACCGGACTCTTAAATAAACCGTGGGCACTCTCTCGGTAATATGGCTACGCCGGAACCAAAACTCCGGATACAAATATTTGACCAATCCCGGCGTATCGAGAGATTCGGTCGCAAATCCGCACAGCACACTAATATACCGAGCGGCTAGCAATTTCTGATTAATATACTGCTCGATACAAAAATGAAAAGAAGTACAATTTAAAGTGAAAAATCAGTAACATTACATGGTCTTAAAATCTAAGAAAAAATGAATGTTACATTTACCCCCTTCCAAAAAGAAATAGACTACACTAGTCTATTAAACTAAGGCTACTTATGAAAAGGTACAAAGTGGTACACTATCACTTACTACTAAGGTCAGAACTTAAAACAAAATTACAAACTTCGGATCTTACTACTAGACTTAATTCAATTAAGCACTAATATTAAGTACAATGAAAACCAAATGAAAATCTTTGCATGTACACAGGAATCTTATAACTAGACTTAACTTAATTAAGCACTAAGGTTAAGTACATCAAAAAGTAAATAAAAATCCTTGCATGAACATAAGAAATACCTTTCTAAAGTAACAATCGCGGTCTTCTTATATAAAAGAATCAGCTCTGTTATTGTTACCAAAACAAAAAAAAAAATTTTGTCTAGACTCTTGTCTAAATCAAAAAAAAAATGAACTGAAACAAAGTATGAACACCCCCCTTAAAATATTTTAAGGATTGTCTGAAAATTTTCTATTTCAGCAAAAGAAATTTATAAAAATTCTTGAATAAAGAAAAATAAAAAAAATGATTCTAGTGCAATCATTATCACTAAAAGGAAAAAAGTCTTGTAAGACCATTTAGCACTAGGCTAAGAAAAACATCTGGATAAATATCCAGACAAACGCTCGGAAAAAATCGCCATCAATGCTCTAGCTCACCGCTAAGAGAACATTCTAACTCTAGTATCACTACTAGTCGCATCAGAAAATAATCGCACTCTTTCGCGCAATGTCGACGTCCTAAGACATCTAGACATGCTAAAATCGCCAGGGAAAACGCTCTGGTTGATCGCCAGAAAACGCGTCAGCTTATCGCCAACTAAACACTCTGGTATATCGCCAGAAAAAAACCTCGGCTCCTCGCCAAGAAAACACTCTGTAAATAGCCCTCGACTACACAAAGTCCGCGTTCTTAAAGAACAATCTCGCCATTAACATAGTGAGCAGCTATAAAAGCTAACAATATCACTATAGGCACAGTGAATAGCTATAAAAGCTAAAATTCACCCTAAACACAGTGAATAGCTATAAAAGCTAAAATTCACCAAACTGAATGATCCTGCTTCAAAAAGCAATGTTCACTAAGAACAGAATGATTAGTCTGCGCACAACTAACATTCTAGGAAACATTCCCAATATAACTGTACGAGACAGCAAGTCTCGAAATAGGACCTCCCTAAAGTCATAATCCTATATATAGGAGTCCATAAGCAAAACGACTCAAAATCACGCATTTTGAGCACATGCCCTCAGGCAACCAACATACACTGAAATATATACAGAAATATATACAGAAATATATACAGAAATATATACAGAAATATATACAGAAATATATACAGGAGTTCAAATCCCAAACTCTTGGTTATGATAACTCCATACTGAGCTTGGTGAAAGCTCGTAGCAAAAGCTAATCAAATCTTCGGCACATCGCACCAAGGTGACAAATCTGCCTAGAAACATGAGCCAGAAAAAACGCCCTCCATCATTCTTCAGGGTTGCTACACAGAGATATAAAATTTAACCAGCATTGCGCTTCTCCAAGTTGCATGAAGAACCCTCGTGTACTGGTCTCGCCCTAGAACAACAACGAAAAACATTCAATCCATCCCACATAACAGGAGACAAACACCTCACCACGATATACTGAAAGGTGGAGCCAATAATATACGAAAATGGTGACCCTGGTGTCCACCAACAAAAGGGAGTAGATTATAGCATCCACTAAACTAAAACGGTGTCTACCACACCACCATAAGTCAGAAAAAATTAATCAGTAGGGTGTTCCGAAACACACTACTGCCAACAGCCTGTCACCACTAATAGGCTAATTGGAGCTGAGGTCGACTACAGTAGCTCGGCTCTCCTTTGGCTCAAATAGAAACAACCATTGAGTAACAAAACCTCTAAAGGTCCCAAAGGTCAAACGTTCACCCTCCATAGACTACCCTTCCAATCGGTCTGTTCCTCAAGAAGACTAACTTCCTGCCAAACGTCGTAACGGCATCTGTTAGCACCCGGTGCATCACAGCCTGTAAAGACGAATAACTCATGGGATACAACCTAAAAGGTTTACAAGGTTAGCTTAACCAAGCTTCTAACGGAAATTTCCAAACTACGAAAATGAGCTTATAAAGCTACATGAAGCAAAAAATTTCTCAATTTTTCGGTGGCAACGCAACAAAACTTTTGAAAACGACAAGAGCTTTTCCAGCTTAATCAGAAACAAGAAGAAAACATCGTTGACAGCTAAAATATTCGATCATGGTGTTAATCGTCTTCCTAGACAATAGCCTCTAGAAGAAACTGCTACAGGTATCAGGCATAACCGTTTTCTGTCAGCCCAAACTTCTAGATTACCTCTTGGAAATCTAAAAATTCGGTTAGGAATCTTCCTTCACTGCGCTTAGCCTCTCTTGACAAGGTTCTCATCTCGGCATCAGATTTTGATCATTTCTTTGTGAAACGACTGTCTTACTCTGCTCTCATCTCTTGTAAATGATCAGCCTTTAGTTCTCCTGCAGGACTTCAACTTCCTATCAATATGATAGTATACCGAAAAAACTCAACATACGCCTATGAGTCTATGCAAAAAATTTTTTAAAAAATTAGTGACTCAAAGGTAACGTTTAAACGGCCCTGAAAAGAATAGAGTATACCCTCAGTTTGTCAATTCAGAAGAAGATCTAAATCAAAATAATCCAAGTCTTAGACTCACTGGATAAACCAAAATAAATTTACTCTTAATTGCACCCAACATATACCACTAAGGTAATAGAAATCCACCCACTCGGGTAACAAACTTTGAAATTGCTCATAAAAATTTTGACTCTACATCACACTACACGAGCTACATCTTGCGCTTGTCCTAACTCAAGATCACTTTGGATTGCCTCTAATCAAAATTTCGCTTCCAAGTGTCAAGAACTGGATATTATTTGGGGTCATAAGCAAATCAAATCCCGCGACCACCGACATACCAGTCTTATGAAATATCCTGAGTGTGACTCCTTCGCAAGCTCGCTAAAACTGAGTCGATGCTAAACATCAACCACAATCAACCTAAGTTTGGGATATGGCCAATACCCAAAACCTTAGCATTAAACAATAAAAGTAAGCTATTCTCTGCTCAACTTTTATAACAGTCAAAAAAAAACGAGGTCGTCACCTCTACAGAGCAACATCAAAAAAATAAAGTAAAGCAATTAAGATAATGTAAATATAAATTATTCTTCTTCTGACAAACTTTCATTAGGGTTAGGTTCATTGAATGGTTTTAAGTCTTTAATATGCCATCGTCCTATTTTAGTCCCATCTAAATTAACTAAACCATAAACTAAATCTGAAATTTTTTCTCTAATCACGCAATGCACATACTTAGGTACCAACTTAGATGTGAATTTATCAGCTGCACTGGAAAGAATTTTATTTTTTCGCCAAACGTGATCACCTATATTAAAGGAAAAATTCCTTTTTCTAAGGTTGTAAGACTTACTGTTCCTTTCATAAGCCTTATGTATCCTACTACGCACGTCGGTGAAAATATCTTTTAAACCCTTTAAATTTTCGGCGTACGCACCCCTGTTACCCGGAATTATTTCGCTGTCAACATTGACATCCAAGTCTAAATTTTTATAATACGATCCAGATAGAGGTATATGTCTGCCGTAAACTAAGAAAGACGGTGTGAACCCTGTTACTTCGTGTCTTGCGGTATTTATTGCTTGTTGAATTTTGGAAATATTGCCATCCCAAGTGTCATGTGAATCAACGTAACTTCTTAAAGCGGTCCCGACTGTTCGGTTATTACGTTCAACAAAATTACATTGTGGAGAGTACACGGGATTAAAACGGATGTTAAAACCATAAGTTTCACTTAAGCTCTTAAAACTCTTAGAGGTAAACTGAGTACCGTTATCGCATATTAAGAGCGACGGAACACCGTGGATTAGAAAGACATCATTTTCCAAAATTCTCTCTATATATCCAGCTTTAGAGCTTTTCAAAGGAAATAGCATGGTATACTTTGTAAACCAGCAAGAAACCACGAGAAGCCATTTATTTCCCCTTTTTGAACGTGGAATGGGCCTACTAGATCAGCTGCTATGACTTGAAAAGGGTAATTAACCGTTTTCTCTTTTCCCATCAGCCCCATAGGTAGTGTATTTGGAGATTTCTGCGCTCCACATACTTCACAAGTCCTCACAAACTTTAAGATATCAAAACGCATTTTTGGCCAATAATACTGTTTCTGAACCCTGTAAAGAGTTTTATAAAAACCAAAAATGACCAGAAGTAGGAGGAGTGTGACACATGTCTATAACTTCCTCTCTCTGTGGTTTAGGAACTAGTATTTTCCACTCGGGTACATTAACTTTTAAAGGCAACTGGTTTGGGATAAACTTGTACACGAAATCATTTTCCACCTTCCACTGCGGAAAATTTTGAGGAAATTCTTTAATTTGCTGCCGTAAATTATCGTACCATGGGTCAATGCGATCAACTGTATCAATTCTTACGCCAATTTGTGCATTAAGACTGTTTTCGTCCACTGTATGATCTGGGATTCTTGACAAAGCGTCAGGAATAACATTGTGGACTCCTTTTCTATGAATTAAATTAAACGTATGTTGTCTCAACCTAATCGCCCAACGCGCTAGTTTGCCACTAGGGTTTTTTAATAGAATTAAGCCACAATAAACTATAATGATCTGTTATGACCGTGAAAGGAACACCTTCTATGTAAGGTCGAAACTTTTCGATGTTAAAGAGTACTGCTAAACATTCTTTTTCAACAACCGAATAGTTACGTTCAGCCTTTGATAAAGTTCTACTGGCATACGCTATCACTCTTTCCTCACCATTGATTTTCTGTGTTAGGACGCCCCCTAAACCGGTATTAGAAGCGTCGCTAGAAATATAAAACTGTTGGGAAAAATCTGGTTGGGATAAAATTGGAGCTGAAACCAATAGCTCTTTAATCTTTATAAAAGATTCTTCGGCTGCCTTTGTCCAATCTATCGATTGTCCTTTTTTTTTTCGTCCTTTCAAAAGATCATTAATAGGCGACAACAGGGTAGAAAAATTCTCGATAAGACGTCTGTACCATGAACACATTCCTACGAAGCGCTTAACTTCCGTAGTATTAGTGGGTCTCGCATAATTAACCATGCTTGCTACTTTATCCGGATCGGTACGCAAGGAATTTGAGCCTACAATATAGCCTAAAAACTTTAGAGAAGTTTTGAAAAAATCACATTTGCTCAAATTTATCGTCAGTCCGGCCTCTTTCAATTTATCTTTTACTTCTTTAAGTAAGCGAATATGCGATTCGAAGTCTTCCGATGTTACTAAAATATCATCGAGATAGGTAAAAATATGTGGCTCATATTTCGGACCAAATATAGCGTCCACTAAACGTTGCTGAGTTTGGGCAGCGTTCTTTAGACCAAACGGCATAGTGACGAACTGAAATAGACCTCGGCCTACTACTGCAAAAGCGGTCTTTTCCTTAGAGGATTTGTCCAAAGGAATTTGCCAGAAAGCCTTTCTAAGGTCTATCGAGGATACATACTTAGCATTCCTGAGTGATGTCAAAATTCTGTCGATGTTCGGTAATGGATAGTTATCAAATTTGCTGACCTCGTTGAGCTTTCTTCCGTCAAAGCATAGACGATACTGTCCGTCGGCCTTTTTCACCAATAAGATTGGAGAACACCAAGGACTGTTTGATTCTTCAATCACTCCGAGTTTCAACATTTCGTCTAACTCTTTATTTAATACTTTTGACATATACGGAGACATGGCGAAGGGCCTTGTCTTTACAGGACTGGCATCAGCCGTATCTATAGACATGGTGATCTTATTCGTTCGGCCTAACCTATCTTTACTACTTATTTCTTTGAAAGAGCTTATTACGTTTTTCTGCGTTTTAAGCGTTCCGTCCGCGAGAGATCATCTAGGGTACATAGACGCGAGAAAAGGCTTTCTAAAGAACTTTCTGAATAACAATCTTTAAAACTTGTTTGAGAATTGACTTCTAGGGACTGTGGATACCACGAATTATTTTTAAAATTTACTAAAATTCCGAATTTTTGTGCAAAATCACATCCTAAAACCAAAGTATGTGATAGAGAAGGTACTACTAGAGCAGAGATTACTAAACAATGATTATCGCAGACTAGTGGCAACTCAACCGTACCTAAAACTTTTAGACGGCTTTTAGACGGTAGTGGTAACACTTCTATTTTCGATATGGCATATTTTTATTCTTAAACGACTTAAAATTTTAATACCATTCTGACCTAAAACGGAGGCATTTGCGCGAGAGTCAAATAAAGCCGAGAAATTGGCACTTAATAGATTTATCTTGATATGCGGTCTGTTATCTAAATATTTATGCACGAATAAAGGAGACATGTGACCATTTGGAGAAGCAGGAGTTTTAACTTAAGAAGGAGAATTTTTATTAGACCTAAAAAAAATCAGAAACTTTTTGTAACTATTTGGTCCAATCTGATCTATTGGAATATTTCTTTACTTAAGATCCTCGTTAGAATCTTTCTTTTTATCCGCGACCGGACGTTCTGAGAAAGTACGACGGATTTTCAGTTCATAGTCTAATTCATTTTCCAGTAGGTGATTGACTTTAAAATTGAAGGCTTCCATGATAAATGAATAAAATTTAAAAGAATTGTTTAAAAAGTCGTGAAAATATTTCTCCTGTGCTCCCAATAGTCAAAATAAAATCATGTAAAGGCAACTAAAATATGTAAACCTCTTTACTAAACATTTAAAAAAATCTTCCTCAACAATTTCAAAAAAAAATTTCTAAGTATTGCCTTCTATTAAAATTCTTTTACCAAATATGTTAAGAATTTTCAACAAAAAATCTCCAAATACCGTTTCGTATCAGCAAAGTATTTTTAATATTCATGCAAAACATCGGTGAGAAAAAAAAGTACAGTTTTTTCTTCGGTTGACCGCAAAATAAATCTAACACTGCAAAATTAAAGTAGACCAGCCATCCGCCAATCTGAACTATAAAGCTAGCTTTTAAGAAAAAAGTAGGAATCACTTATCTTAGAGTCGATTAACAAAATTCAAATATCTATACCACCATCAGGTAAATTGAAATAAATAATTCTACAAATTTCCTGCTTTTGTCTTATTGCTATAGTGTAGTTTCGTTTAATAAACCTTATGAAATAAAAATATCTGAAAAGTTAGAGCTTTTACTTTGTTCGATAGCTAGTACACTGAACCCTTTAAAAAATAAAATTCCAAAAGCCCCGCGTTGACAGCGTCATTTTGTACGGTGGGAACTTGCCCGCACTTTTGTACCCTGTGAAAAGTTGTTTTTCCCACGCTTGGGCGCAATTTTCTTGCAACCTCTTTTTAATTTCTGATAATGAATTGAGTGGATCCTTATTTTAAAAGACTAAAGAAATTAAACACACACTAGCTCAGTTTTCCTTGGTAGAGAGATATGGGTAAGAGATAATTTTTGTACGTCTTTTTGGAATTATTTTTTCTTATTTTTAAAAAACCTCAGCTGTACGACTTTTGGGCACCATTCATTTTAAAATAGAAAGGATCTAACTTCAGCTAAAAAAATGAAAAAATACTGAAAGGGTGTACAGTTGTTAAATAAAAAACAGTTTGGTACAGCCGTCATTATCCTGAAAAGTAAGATAGGTATTCAGTGAGACACTAGCTTTAATCAATAAAAAGAAAATTTATTCATGATTTTAAAATAAAAAGTTTCTAACCTCTGCGGTTTTAAGGATTACAAAAAATTCTAGCCTAACAGGTAGTTATTATTATTAGAGTCCCTAAATCAGACGTTTAAATTCTAAGACCTGACTACCCCCGAAAGCGAAGAATCGTGATTTTCACTTCACCTTTTGTCAGTTCAAATTGCTATTAAGACACTTATTTCGGGAATAGGTCTATTGATGAATGTTCTGGTAACTTACGGTTTTTATTTGGGCTTCTAGGCCTTCGATGGAACACAAAACCGATTTTACACTTTGTAGGAAACACTTAGAGCCCACTACGGCTTTACGTTAGAAAAAAAACTCGTGCTTTACTTGGCTCTCATAATTGTTGCTATGAGCCTCTACTGCGGCTCGGTCGAAGTAAGCCTGGCTGCGGCTCGATGGAAATTAGCCTACTTGGCGGCTCGGTCGAAATAACCTACTTGGCGGCTCGGTGGAAATAAGCCCCTCTTCCTGTCCACCGGACTCTTAAATAAACCGTGGGCACTCTCTCGGTAATATGGCTACGCCGGAACCAAAACTCCGGATACAAATATTTGACCAATCCCGGCGTATCGAGAGATTCGGTCGCAAACCCGCACAGCACACTAATATACCGAGAGCGGCTAGCAATTTCTGATTAATATACTGCTCGATACAAAAATGAAAAGAAGTACAATTTAAAGTGAAAAATCAGTAACATTACATGGTCTTAAAATCTAAGAAAAAATGAATGTTACAGCACAAATAATAAATATTAATATATTTATCAAGTATTTCCCAACAAATCGACGTTTAAAATAATAATAATAATAATAATAATAATAGGACAGGATAGGATAACAGGAAAAGATGAAAACGTGGTCAGAGAAAACACTCCACGGAAAACACAGATACCACATAGAACAAGACCACGTAAATAAAAAACAATCATACACCTGGTTACAGGATGGGCAGCTATTTCCTGAAACAGAAGGCTTCTTACTTGCCATCCAGGATAAAGTCATATTAACCAGAAACTACCAAAAGCATATCATCAAAGACCCGACTATTGCAGAGGACAGATGTAGGAAATGTCACCAGCAGAAAGAAACGATCGAACACATAACGAGCGGATGTAGAATATTGGCCGGAACAGAGTACACAGCCAGGCATGATTCAGCTGCCAAAGTAGTTCACCAAGCACTAGCCACAACATACAAACTCATAGAAAACACAGATCCCTACTACAAATACACGCCAACATCCATACTTGAAAATGAAGATTACAAGCTCTACTGGGACATCAGTATCCATACAGATAAAACAGTCTCCGCCAATAGACCCGATATTACTTTTCAGTGCAAAAAAGGAAAAGTCACCTATCTAATTGACATAGCTGTCCCCAACGACACAAACATCCAAACGAAATACACAGAAAAAATTTCCAAATACACAGACCTTGCAACGGAAATAAAAAGGCTATGGAAACAAGAAAAAGTCATTATTGTCCCCCTCATTATATCAGCCACAGGCCTTACACCAATAACATTCACACCACATTTAGTACAATTAGGACTCAACACAAACATACACAAAAACATTCAGAAGTCAGTGATTTTGAAAACATGTAACATTGTCAGGTCATTCCTTAATACATAATGGTAATAGCGTTTGTGCTGACTTGGTTTTGGCCCGTCAGCCAAACATGGAACCACATTGATCAAATGTGAGAAAGAAGAACTTTTTGAAATAAATAATAATAGAACAACACCTAACAGACAACAATATTCTCACAGAAGAGCAGAAGGGATGCAGGAAAAATAGTCGAGGATGCAAAGAGCAGCTGATTATAGATAGCGTGATTATGTTACAAACCAGAAAAGAACACAGAAACCTTCACATCGGTTACATAGACTATAAAAAAGCCTTCGACTCCATACCCCACAGCTGGTTAATTAGAGCCCTAGAAATCTATAAAATCAACCAACACCTCAGGCAGTTTCTCGCGCAAATTATGAAAACATGGAAAACCAAAATACGCCTAGAAACACAAACCGAACGCATCCAAACAGAAGAGCTGTACATCAGACGGGGTATATTTCAGGGAGACTCGCTCAGCGCTCTATGGTTTTGCCTCTGCCTCAATCCACTTTCAAATATACTAAACAGAACAGAGCATGGCTTCAATATCAGACACCAAAAAGTGAATCAACATAAAATAAACCACCTCCTATATATGGACGACATAAAACTCTACGCTGCCACACAAACACACCTGAAAGAACTCCTCAAAATCACAGAAATATTCACCTTAGATGTCAATATGGAATTTGGTATAAGTAAATGCAAAGTGCTCCACATCAACAAAGGCCAATGGAAGTGCCACCATGAGACAGAAACCATCAACAATGAAACACTCGATAACATGTTCGACAAAGAAACATACAAATATCTAGGCTTCCAACAAAGCACCAAACTCAACCACACTCACATCAAAACAGAGCTCAGAACTGAATTCAAAAACAGATTGACGAAACTCTTGCAAACAAAACTCAACTCTAAGAATCTCACTAAAGCCATCAACACGTTCGCTATACCTATACTCACATATTCATTTGGTATCATCAAATGGTCACAAACAGACATAGAAAATATTCACATCCTTATACGATCTCAATTCACCAAATACAGGAAATTACACCCCAACGCATGCAAAGAAAGACTTACCACGAGAGGAAGGCAGGAGGAAGAGGAATTATAGACATCAGATCATTACACACAAAACAAATACAAGCACTTAGGAAATTCTTTCACAGCAAGCAAACCAGCCTCCACACAGCGACAGTGAAAGCAGACAAAAACTAGACACCTCTCGACTTATCCCGGCAGACCACTCAGCAGACACACACAGTCACACCCAATTACAACAGGAAAAGATGAAAACGTGGTCAGAGAAAACACTCCACGGAAAACACAGATACCACATAGAACAAGACCACATAAATAAAAAACAATCATACACCTGGTTACAGGATGGGCAGCTATTCCCTGAAACAGAAGGCTTCTTACTTGCCATCCAGGATAAAGTCATATTAACCAGAAACTACCAAAAGCATATCATCAAAGACCCGACTACTGCAGAGGATAGATGTAGGAAATGCCACCAGCAGAAAGAAACGATCGAACACATAACGAGCGGATGTAAAATATTGGCCGGAACAGAGTACACAGCCAGGCATGATTCAGCTGCCAAAGTGGTTCACCAAGCACTAGCCACAACATACAAACTCATAGAAAACACAGATCCATACTACAAATACACACCAACATCCATACTTGAAAATAAAGATTACAAGCTCTACTGGGACATCAGTATCCATACAGATAAAACAGTCTCCGCCAATAGACCCGATATTACTTTTCAGTGCAAAAAAGGAAAAGTCACCTATCTAATTGACATAGCTGTCCCCAACGACACGAACGTCCAAACGAAATACACAGAAAAAATTTCCAAATACACAGACCTTGCAACGGAAATAAAAAGGCTATGGAAACAAGAAAAAAGTCATCATTGCCCCCCTCATTATATCAGCCACAGGCCTTACACCAATAACATTTACACCACATTTAGTACAATTAGGACTCAACACAAACATACACAAAAACATTCAGAAGTCAGTGATTTTGAAAACATGTAACATTGTCAGGTCATTCCTTAATACATAATGGTAATAGCGTTTGTGCTGACTTGGTTTTGGCTCGTCAGCCAAACATGGAACCACATTGATCAAATGTGAGAAAGAAGAACTTTTTGTAATATAATAATAATAATTGTCTAATATATATATATATATATATATATATATATATATATATATATATATATATATATATATATATATATATATATACTAAAATGGCACCATCAAAACTCAGTTTCAGAGCGACAACAGATTTGCAAGAGCGCTAATTAAGAACGCAGAACTTCACTCGAAATTTGCACCGGTGTATGTATACCAGTTTGCATATTCCGATACTCCAGCTGATGTTGACGGTAAGTTTAATACAAGAAGGAGCCTTATAACATTATTTAAAAAAAAATAGGCTACCAAGTTTTACTAAATTACAAGAAGGTAAGTTATTTCTACAGGAAACGAGTAAGTATAAGTGTCTCGGAAATGTTCGGGCTTATGAAGAAGGTGAACCTTAGCATACCTTATTTTGGTAATTGCTTTTTACTGAAAAGCAACCAAGAAATAAATATTCTGCAGAATTATGCCTTAATTTTTTTTTTTGTTCTATATTGTATCGTCTTTTTAGTGTTCCGTACGGAACACTTATAAGATCACTTCGGTGTCTGTCTGTCCGTCTATCTGTCACACCCGATTTTCTCCAAAACTATTTGACATAGAAAGTTGAAATTTGGTACTAATATAGGAATTGATGGCCTCATCAGAGCCGTGTAGTGAAATCGGAAGTGAAAAAAAATGTTTTTACTAGGTCATCGAGTGTGTTGTCAAATGAAAGCTTGTGAAAACACGAGTAAAATATATATATATATATATATATATATATATATATATATATATATATATATATATATATATATAATGTAATACTTGCGCACACTTTTCTTTGTATTATTTTTAAAAAATAGCGAGAAATCGCTGTCCCCCTACCTTATCTCGAAAAGTACTGATCAAAAATTTTGAAAAAACTCTGGCATATTCTCCACGGGGTATATGTAGATTGAACGAAAGTTATCACGAGTGCATTACCTTTAATAATTTATCTGGTATATAAAAAAAACAAAAATTTCAAGGTCATCAGTTTTCAGTCAAAATTGGAATCAAACTTTATTGAAAACTCATTTGGGGTGTGTTTTGTGAAGTCACTGCTCATTTTATACCACCGCAACAATTTTTTTTTTATTTTAAAAGCAATTAACGTACGGAACACTAATTGTTCAAGTTCAACTTGCACTTGAGCGGTTATTTATATCTTCGTCCTTCTGTACTACCCCAACACTTCTAATCACTACCGAAAATTAATTTTGATTCAGATAAGTTTGAAATGTAGATTGACGAAGTTATTTTTATTAATTTTGTAATTGAGGTGTCCGTTACTTTGTGACAGTACATTTTAAATTTCTAGTTGAAATGAAACGAATTATTTTGTTATTTGTCACTTATTTTTTATCTATCTGCTACTGCAATTTTGTAGGTTTCCTACATTGTCAAACATAATACTACAAACTAAGGTGGTTTATTTACGATTACAAATTTTCCGGTACAGTTTGGAATTACCCATCATTACATTTCGATAAACATAAATTAAAATTATTTTATTACAAATGGTTAAATGACATTATTGTTTGCAAATCAGGTATTTTTGTTAACAGTAAAAAAGTTTTTTATTATTTTTTAATGATTATGAATGTATTTACAGGTCTTTAAAGAAATTCTTTCCAAACTTCAAGAAATATTTTTCAGTATATTCTTAAAACTTTGCATAAAATTCCTTCTTCAAAAATATATCTAAAAAAACACTTCTAAAATAGGCTAAACAGGGTGGAATTCTGTAGATCTATTTGATTATTTAAGAGGGTTGTATCCTTATTTTTATTATATTTATAGATCTCTATGGCTTCTAAAATATTTAATTTTCCTCCTTTTTGTGCTTTATGTAATATTTGCAGATTATTTATGTCTGTAAAAATATGATTTGTTTGATGGAAGTGGTTAGCAAAGTAGGAGTTATCTTTGCTTAATCTAAATGATGTTTGGTGTTCTTTAAATCTAGTATCGAAATTTCTCCCTGTTTGGCCTATATAACAGCTATTACATTCATTACAATCAGTCCTTGTATTTATGAGATTTGTCTTTTACATTGAAAAAGAGGGAGGAAAGTTTTTGGGGGTGATTTAAAAGCAATACTTATGTTGTCTTTTGCGAGTATATATGCAATTTTATTAGAAATTCGTCCAAAATATGTCTGTGTATATCGTTTTTAACATGTGGATAAATATATCTTGAATTTAGTTGTTTTTGTTTATTTTTAATTAAGTTATCTATGGTTTTTTTTTTCTGAAATCCGTTGTTGTGGGCAATATTCTTGATTATATCTAATTTTTTCTCTAAATTTTGTTTATTTAAAGGCATAGAGAATACTCTGTGAATCATTGTTCTATAGGCTGTGAGTGTATGTGAGTTGGGTGGCATGAATTATTGGAAATAGTGGTGTCTGTAACAGTGGGCTTTCTAAAAATATCGAAGGAGAGTTTATTGTTATCTTTGGTGATGGAGGTCTAGGAAGTTTATTTTGTTATTCATTTTTTTTTTTCTAATATGAGTTTTATATTCGGATGTAGTCCGTTCAGAGAATTTAGGGAGGATTGGAGGGACTCATTGTCTCCTTTAAAACAGACCGATATATCGTCTACGTACCGACACCATAAAACTATATTCCTTGCATGCAGAGACTCTAGAAAATTGTTTTCAAAATAGGCCATCAAGGGGCTTAGTGGAGATCCCAAGGCAAGGCCCTCTTTCTGTTTCAGAAATTGGTTATTAAACTGAAAATAATTTTCTTCTATGCATAGCTCGAATAAATCATAAATAAACCACCTAATTTGTAGTATTACGCTTGACAATGTAGAAAGTCTACGAAACTGCAGTAGCAGATAAATAAAAAATAAGTGACAAATAACAAAATAATTGATATAGAAATTATTTTTATTAAATATAGGATTCTAATGTGACTCAATACCGATAAACCGCAAAACAGTATAACAAGATATTACTTGTTGTCAAAGTAAAGGTGAAAATAAAACTGTATGCAAAGCGTTCCCTGCTAGAAGGTAAAACATCTAGTATACCTCATTGACTTCACATAAAAGAGCCACATATCCCTTAAAAGTCACCTGATTTTTTAAAATATCATATTTCAGAAACCCTTTTGCATGCAATAGTTATTGAGGTAATTTTCCTTATACTTCGTTGACCGTTTTTTAGTTCTAACTAAAAATTAATGTAATAATGAATTGTTTTAAAAGTATATATCTAATTTCAGGATCATCCTCAATAATCTTATGGAATTAAAACATATTCTGTTTGTCCATATTCTCACAAATTTTTACGTAATTAACAGTACGAGGAATATAAAACGTACATACACTTACACAGTCATTATTACCTCTATCATAACAGAGATACTTGAATGCTTTCTTTAAGCATCCCTTCCAAAATTTAACTCTTTTCTCTAAACTTAATAGACAGATTCACCGAAAAAATTTATGACTTAGACATGGTCTAATTACCATAAAATCTAAAACCTTTATCTTTCTACTTGACTTTGATTTATACTAGTCTAAGATCACCAACTCAAGGAAAAATTAATATAAAAAATCGAGAGTGGAGGCTTTGGAAGTGACAGCAGATATAAAAGTTTTCAGAATTTTAATATGGTATTTCATTTCTATCAATTTAGTCACAAACAAGTCAAGCTCTTGTCCATTTAAATCCCTAATAGCCAAATAAACCAGTTCTAATTTAAAATATAATTAATAAATTAAATTATTTTTATTAAATCAGAAAATTATCGACAATTTTCAGTTTCTAAACAACCTAGTTTAATTTCTTTTTTTAATAAATTTTAGGTGTAGAAAGTGCAGCACATGGTGCAGAAATTCCGTTTTTATTTTACTCTACGTTTAAACCTCATCTACGCGATGATACCAACGCAACAGATTTACTGGTCCAAACTAGGATGGTTAAGCTGTGGACTAATTTTGCCAAATACTTGTAGGTATATTCTATGTCCTCGCAAGTAGTTAACAGAACACACACCATATCTTCTTTTGTTGATTTTTTTGAAAATATGCCAACTAAACTTACATAAGATTGGTTAACTAAGAAATTGGCTCTTGAACTGAATTTAAAATCCTGAGTTCAAGGTGGCATCAAGAAATATGCACTATTAACTAAAATGGAAATTAGTAATAAAAACAAGGGATAATTATTACAACAATAATGACAATGTTATATACGCATATAACAAAAAAAACTAGGCGAAATGCATCTCTGTAAAAAAAAGAGAAATATATAGCTACTTAGCAGATAAAGTACAAAGTTTTAAACTCGTTCTGTTGAATAAGAAGAAATATGCTATAACATAAATACATTTACCAAAATAAGCTGAAATCGCCTTCAAAAAAACTATAGCGACCAGAAACAATAAAAAAATCCTTATTTATTTCATTGATTTTCCGACTACTAAAGCAAATTTGAACAAAATTACAAAATTATTAAAAAAATAATTATGAGATGAATCCTATCTTCTCATCGAATTATCTTTGAAACTCCTACATATTCCTTTAAATGTACACAAAAAGTTATAAATTTCATACATCAATTAATCTCGTGAATGGATCAGCACATTGCCTACAACCTAACTTTTATTTATATGTATTATGTTACCACAACAATGCCATATTGCTTTAGTTCTTCAAATTAAACTTTAAAGGTCTAAAGAAATTAGTAACGACGAGCTGCTTCAACGTTACTTTCCACGAAATATGTGTTGAATTTAAAATGCATGCAACACAAATCACGGTTTAAAG
This sequence comes from Pachyrhynchus sulphureomaculatus, assembly GCA_019049505.1. Classification (NCBI taxonomy): domain Eukaryota; kingdom Metazoa; phylum Arthropoda; class Insecta; order Coleoptera; family Curculionidae; genus Pachyrhynchus; species Pachyrhynchus sulphureomaculatus. Next base: position 94,480,993 of record CM032447.1, read on the forward strand.
GGTTTTTTTTTTATATATTAAAATCCCATTGTTCACATAAGTTCCAGTAAAAAAAGGCGACAAGAAAAGGATTAAGAAATATATTAAGACTGGACAGAACATCAGAATATGTCGTTTTTAGTGTTCCGTACGGAACACTTATAAGATCACTTCGATGACTGTCCGTCTGTCTGTCCGTCTGTCCGTCACACCCGACTTTCTCCGAAACTATTTGTCATAGTAAATTGAAATTTGGTACTAATATAGGAATCGATGGCCTCATCAGGGCCGTGTAGTTTTGAGAGTTAAATTTTGACTTAAAGGATTAGTTTTAGGGGGTGAAATCGGAGGTGAAAAAAAAAAAAATTTTACTAGGTCATCGAGTATGGTGTCAAATGATATCTTGTGAAACCACGAGTAAAATATATATATAATATATATATATATATATATATATATATATATATATATATATATATATATATATATATATATATATATATATATATATATGTATAATGTAATACTTGGGCACACTTTTCTTTGTATTAATTTTAAAAAATCGCGAAAAATCGCTACTCCCTTTATCTCGCAAAGTACTGATCAAAAAAATTTGAAAAAATTCTGGAGTATTCTCTATGGAACGAACGAAAATTATCACGAGTGCATTACCTTTAATAATTTATTTGGTATATATACAAAAAAAAACAAAATTTCAAGGTCATCAGTTTTCAGTCAAGATTGGAAACAAACTTTGTAGAAAACTGATTTGGGGTGTGTTTTGTGAAGTCACTGATCATTTTATACCTCCAAAATTTTTTATTTTAAAAGCAATTAACGTACGGAACACTAATTGCACGAGCTCAACTTGCACTTGACCGGTTTTTTAATGAGAACTACTACCAAGAGAACCAAATACATTTTTTTAGCTAAAATACATTGAACCAATTTTTACTTATTTTTATATATTTAATAATGTATTCATAAAAAAATCACCTTATTCCTTTATTTGTACATACTTCAGGATCCATAACTAAAAACATAGTCCCCAATTTACGTTGGTTTGTTAGTACGATAGTACCAGAAAGAAATTTAATATCAATTTAAAATCGGTTCACACATAGCACGAGAAATAAGGAAGAAACTTTCCTAACTATATTCGGGCTATACATTTTTCATAATTTAATAAGAAATTTTTCTTATTTTCTGGTGAAACAATTTTTAAGCTTATTTGTTTATATTTAATCATATATTGGATGTCAACGAAAGAATTAAATGAATCGAATATCATGTTACATGCCCTTATCAAGGATTTCGGAGACAAGGTCTTAAAATTGTGTAGTTTTGCAGGAAAAAATCTCAGTCAGCTACATATTTTACGTTTAATACATGAATACAATTAGACATTAAATATCACAATTTTTAAATTTCGAACAGCATATTATACTGGCAAAGTAATTAAAATGATTAGTTCTTAATAACGTCTAAAACCCTAAATATTTTATTCATACAGTTGACATCTCGTATGTTTATGTTAAACATAATATTAAGAGTTTGCCAAGATTACTGTACTATTACTGACCACGTTTTATTATTTATTCCACCCTCTGTTCTACAGGAAGTCATGCGACAAAATTCAGTTGATTCTTGAAATCATGGAATACAATACGTGCTCCAGCTCATCCATATAACTAACTATAACTAACAGTAGTAAAATTTTTTAAAAACAAATCGCCAAATACAATCATAGTCACTACTTCAAAGAGATCTGTATCATATGGTAGATGAAACCGTTAAACTGGGTCCATGATATTGATAATTTATTATTATAAATTAACAACATAATATTTTGTGCATTGGTCTGGATAATAGTTACTTCCTAAACAATGTTTTGTTTAATTATAGATATATATATATATATATATATATATATATATATATATATATATATATATATATATATATATATATATATACAGAAAATATTTCTAGTCTAGAAAGTAATAACATGTACTAGTAGTATTTTTGAAGTTTGCTTACTACTCCTGTTTCCAGAAATCCTACTCCAGACAAAACTGAAATATTCGAGAATGTAACATGGCCGACTGTTACTCCAACAGACATGCAGTATTTAAATATAAATGCTTCACTGAAAATAAGACAAGACTTAAAAGGAGATATTTATAGAGAATGGAACTCAACTTATTACACTTATGGAACAAAACCTTTTATAACTTTTTAGTTCTTAAATAAATGTTTTAATGTAAAGCGTGGACTTTAATTAACCTCTCCCTCTCTTAGTCTTTTATTTGCATTGTATTTCTGCCCAACATAAATTCAAAGAAATATCATTAGGAAAATTTTGTGCCGGTTTGACCTTCTTGATAATAAATAGCGTGTCGTTTATTTCCACGCTTCATATGCTACATTCATGACTTACATTTCAACCGATATCCAAAAAAAGCAAGAAGATCTTGCCAAACAATTAACAGCCAGTCGCACTGCTTTCAATAATATCGAAAGTCAGCATCTTCAAAAATATCTTGAATGATTTTATATTATTAGCGTACATCAATATGGCTTTCGTAAGCTAAGATTAACAGGAGACCTACTAACTTATGTCACACAGGAGTAACGCAATTGAACATTTTAGAGAATCTCGAATGGTTGCACTTGATATATCCAATGCATTTGACCGTGTTTGTCGTGACTCTTATCACTTATGGTATTTCAAAACAGTTTTATTTATGACTATCGTGTTTCCTCAGAGAGCCCTTTTCGTACGGTTTTCTTTCTAGTTCCTTCATTATCAACACTGATGTGCTCCAAGGCTCCATATTATCCTCTCTCTTTCTCCTTTACGTTAACGAAATTGTCAGGAATGCAATATATAGCTTTGCCGATGGCAGTATGCTTATTTCTTCATTTTCTTTGAACATTCAAACATCGGGTACTGATGCAAATATCCTCAAAGAGCAGGAAATTGTTCAATTTAACAAAGATCTGGAGGCAATTCTACATTAAAGTGTCAGTAACATAGTAGAATTTAATGCTGCAAAAACCCAAGCGTCATTTCTTTCTAAAAAAGTTAAAGAAGCCCAAGTAGTTATGTTGAGACACTCCATTCCTCTAGCATCGTCACTCAACCTCATGGACGTTTATTTGGGAGCAGATATGACTTGGCATCAACATGTTGCGCGCATAGCAAAGAGCGCTTCTCAAAAGCTGAAAATATTATTTCGAACTAGAAAGCTTTACACTCCACAAAAACTTTGGATTATATTCAAAGACTGCCACTGCTTCCCTGATTGTAGAACATTCCTTGGAACATCGTAGAACTGTTGCACACTTAATTCCTCGTAGAGCTGTGCAGGCCAGGAATACCCTCCGCGCTAGTACATCATATCCGTATGAGGCTCAGCTTGTCACTCCGGGTATAATCCTTTTCAAGTAGTCTTTTATATAGAGAACCTCATCCTTTTGATATGATTTTCCCAGGACCATGTTTCTGCCGAGTACAATTTATGACGATCCAAGACCAACGTGAATCGCTTTTTCTGCACACGCGTTGCTTCTGTAGTACTTTAAGGATTTCCCTGTAGCACGTGTACTATGCCCATAAAAAAATCAGTCTTAAGAGGGTCAGTTTAAACACTTTTCACATTCTATTACATGCAACTTGTACAACTAAATTGAAAGTCACGTTGTATTTAAAATTACTCTCCAATGAAATTTTTTCACTTTTAAAAAAAATTAATTGAATTAAAATTTTTCATATTTCTCACAATGGCTTTACATGAAAAAGAGTCACAATTTGTAAGCAGTTGATGAATAGGGGTATATTTAAATCTACAAGTCAATGAAATAACCGACAGAGTGACCATTAGCTTATATATATTTTTCATTAACATATTAGTTATTTCTTCATACCATTATCCGTACTTAGTTGTATTTAATGTGACAATATTCTTAACAAAAATCCCAGACAAATGTCAGGTTGTGTGCAGCCAACTTAAAGCTATATCAAAAAAATAGCGACAAATTTTTGCGACAATTTATTATTGTAGATGATTCTTGTATTCACCATTACCAACTAAACACAAAGAAATAACCGAAACAGTGGATGGCTGGCAGAGAATCCTCCCCGAAGCTGCAAAAGCTGTTCCGTCAACTGCACGAATAGTCATGGCAGCTGTCTGATTTAAACAGATTATCTTAATAGAGGAAAAATGACAAGGCCCTACTACTCATTTCTGCATAATCGGTTTGATGTAAAAACCCCCATATTTGCTACAACTGACACCATCCAAATCTATCTGTGTTTCTAAATATGAAAAAATGGCTGAGAGACAAGAAATTTTCGTTGAACGAAAATGTTATAACAGGAAGGCTATAAAGAAACTGGAGAAGCGAAGAACCACATGTATAGCCCGCGGAGGGGACTAACTTAAAAAATAAATCAAGAGGTTTTTTTTGAGAATTTGCTGATTTCCATTTATGCAGGAAGATTTTGAATGCCCACGTTTATCGAAACAGATTATTTCAAGTAATTCTAGTCCCAGCATAACTTTAGAATGTTTTTATAGGTGACAACGAATCATTGGAGGGGAAGTAACTTTATGTACCTCGTAATAGTTATGGTACCTAAACTTTATTTTTGCTTATTTGTCTTTATTATGGTGGATATATACTCGAAAAATACTAGACCTGTATTATTGGTTATGAAATGTTTTTTAAATTAGTTATTACTAATACGCTTTGAATCAGTTCTCTGCTCTGTTGTGACTACTTTGCTGATTGCTGATTTACAGAATATTAATATGCTACCAATGTTCGATGTGTAACAATTTAACTCCTGGAATGTGTACTTAACACACTGGTGAAACTATACAATAATAGCTACTGTTGCCTCTAAAATATTCCCTTTCACTTATTTGCCAGGACATAGTTTGAGCCTTATTGTTCGAGCAGAACCTTTTAATCTCTGTAATATTTCTAAATAGTTAGTTAACTATTTGAGCCTGTTCAATATGTATATATATATATATATATATATATATATATATATATATATATATATATATATATATATATGATACATGAAAATTCCGGGTTTCAATCCACACGACTTTTCGCAAAAATCTCATATAGCATTTTCAAGTGCTCTTGCTGTTGCTGCTACTCGATACTGTTATCTTGCTGCTGCTGCTGACGCTCAAAGCCAACTGATGTATCACATCCCACCAACTGTGAAAACCTCCATTGTAACATATATATTAGGGTGACCGCAAAAAATCGATGTCGGAATTTTGTTCGTCTGGACCCCATAAAACGATTCCCCTTTCCAGATATTGAGATAGCCGAAATTTGAGCTCGATTAAACGACGTTAACCCGTGCCGCTCGTCGCTCAAAGTTTGAAAAAATCCAAATTTTTGGCCAAAAAGCTGACATATGGAGCCATAACTCCAGAACGGTAAATACTAGAAACACGCTTAATATCTCAAAAGAAAGCTAATGTTGTTCTTCAAAATTTTTATTCTATACATAATTGTTGTTATTTTAAGTCAAACCGAGTTACAACAGCCTTTAGTCCCAAAAACGTGACCTGGTACCAGTAGGAGCCAGTTTGGGAGTATTCTAAGAATTTTACGGGTTTTTACATAATGTGTCTCGGAATTAACATTTTTTTGTTAAAAAGTATTTTGGAACTCAATTTTCAAACATAAAGAGCCTTTTGTTCAAATTTAATCTTTTATTATATGGGGATTACCTGACTGGTTTACCAAAGAAAGACCCGTTTGACAGGTAAAAAGGAGGGGGATGGTGATTTTACTTCAGCGTACAACCGACCTTTTATTTATTCAGTTTAGTTTCTAAAGTGCCTTTGAGCTGGTTAGATCGAACAATTATCTAGTGAAGATATTTTAAAGTTTTTTTTTTTAATTTTCCAAGTGTGTGTGTTATTGTTTTTATAAACTATTATAGTATTATTTTAAAAGACATTTGAAAACATTTTATTGAAATTAAAGTTTGCAATATATTTTGTTTCATTTTCCAAGTTAACTGTTATTTACATATTGGCCTCTGAAATGGCATCCACATCAGGTGTACAAAGCCGGACCAAGGATAAAATATTTCTTGTGGGCTATCCCATTCACCAGATCACCGGTTGTAAACTACCCTCAAATCGTCAAGTTTTGTGTGCTTTATTTTATAATTTACTTACTGTGAAATTAACTGTAAGAGAATCAGCAAAACTTACAATACGAGAAGTGTTCATTTTTTGGGAGAAAGCTCGAATCCCGACTAAACATGAGCAAGATGCAATTACTAAGCTGGAAAAACTTCACGGCGAGTGGAGAACTCTTCAAAAAGACCAGAAGAAAACATCGAAAACGGCCAAGAACAAATTTAAACAGTTTGTTGAAAAGTTGGATGATCTCTTTGATATTGCTCAACAAGATGCCTTGGCTCTGATGAAATCGGAAGAAGATAAGGCGTTTCTCGTGAAACAGAGGCAGAAGGGCCGCCCAGGTTCCATGACTGGAGTGGATCTCAAGTTGTCTCGAGCTGAAGAAATCAAGGTGCAAAAGGAACTTGCAAAAATGAACCGACAAATCCAAGAAGCAACTTTTGATATTGGTGAGTTTTTTTTTTTTTTATTAGTATTCTAAAAAATAGATAAACAAATAAGTAAATAGTTTCATTATAATTGAAAGAAAATTGTACATGAGAGCATGATTTGGCATTTTTACGATTGAGTTTATATTTTTTAAATAATACCTTTTGATAATTAGAAGTAGGTAATTTAGTACCTATGTATTATTACTATTCTGCTAAAACGACAAGTTTTTATAGTCTTTTTTTTTCTCTTTCTTTTGTTGCTTCTCAGAGACGGATGATGAAGACAAGTTCGAAGAAGGAGAAGAAGACACTGAAGAGGACAGCATCTACCAGGAACTTGAGAGCTTGAAGGAAATGAACATCCCTGAAGAAGCTGCAGAAGATCCAGGACCATCTGAGAGCAAGAGGATGAAAGTTTCATTTGCAAGGGGCGTTAAAGAGATTTTAAACATGAAATTGTCCATTTTATTAGATCGATGTAAGGTATCCGACAGAAATGCCACGAGAATTTTAATAGCTACTCTAGAAGCACTAAACCTTGACCCTCTTGAGTACAAAGTCTCGAAAACTTTATTACATGATAGAAGGCAAATGTTCAGAGAACAATATAATAAAAAAATTTTTGATAAAGTAAACATTCCTGAAAAAGAGCCCGTGGTTGTCCATTGGGACGGTAAACTTTTACCGGGTGTTTTAAAAAATGAACAATGTGAGCGAATAGCTATAGCTATTTCATATGGCGAAAAGGAACAGCTGCTGGGAGTTCCTGTAACAGCAAACAGCTCTGGAGAGGAGCAAGCCGTAGCCGTATATGAATGCCTACATGAATGGGGTCTTCTCAACAGCGTCAAGGCGATGTGCTTCGACACTACAGCATCCAACACGGGAAGACTCAAAGGAGCATGCGTCATATTGGAGCAAATGTTAGGAAGAGAATTGTTATACCTAGCTTGCCGTCACCATATTTTGGAAATTCTGTTAAGAGGCGTATTCGACACAAAAAGGGGATCAACCGCTGGACCGCATCCAGACGTTTTCAAGAGATTCCTCACTGCGTGGCCCAAGATAGACAAAGGAAAATACGACACAGGTAATACAAAAGCAACTAACTCCAGAAGTAATTGCAAATGTTACTGCTGAATTCGAGACCAAATTAACTGAGAGCCACCCCAGAGATGACTACAAGGAGCTATTGCAGTTTGTTCTCGTATTTGTTGGATCACTAGACGGCAATGTTGTGGGTTTTAGAACTCCAGGAGCCATTCATCACGCTAGGTGGATGGCAAAGGCTATTTACTGCTTAAAAATGTTCATTTTTCGTCGTCAATTTAAGATGTCTAAAGAAGAAGAAAGTTCTGTGCGTGCCATTTCTGTTTTCCTAGTTAAAATTTATTGTAAAGCTTGGTTCAATGCTCCAAAAGCTCATCTTGCACCAAAGCAAGATTTAGGTATTTTGCATAGTCTGTTAGACTATAAAGAATGTGACAACGACATTGCAGAAATAGCCCTGACCAAATTTTCGAACCATTTGTGGTATTTGAATGCAAAGTTGGTGGGATTATCGTTTTTTGATCCCACCATTACAGACGATGAAAAGTTGTTAATGGCTAATAAATTGCTCAGTAGCACAGATGAACCATCACAGCATGCTAGGGTTGTAAATCCAAAAGTTAGGAAAGAAAACTTAAAAGAGGTAGTTGATGGAGGATTGGTAACTTTACTTGACCAATTTAATATAAAAACAGATTTCCTAAGACAACATCCAAACACCTGGCCTCAAAATAATGACTTCCTAGAAGGATTGAATAGAAATTGTCAAAACATTAAAAGTAGTTAATGATATGGCTGAGCGTGGTGTTAAATTAATAACCGACTTTAACGACCTTCTGACAAAAGATGAAGACCAAAAGCAATATGTCCTACAAGTTGTAAGTAAATGCCGAGCATTATATCTTGACGTTTCAAAAACTACTTTAACAAAAGCTCTAGAATAGATTAGATAACTATGTAAAATTATCAACTCATGTAGGTACTACGCCTGTATCTTTTCTGTGTCTGTTTTGTATGTATTATATACCTAATTTTTATATTTTAAAATAAAAAATGTTATTAGACTTATCAGTATTACTTGTTTTTTTATTATATTTCTACTTTAAACTCAAAAATATACCAAAAAAACAAGCAAAATTTATCACTTAATAACAAAATATACGAAGTATGCTCCTAGTGGTACCAGGTCACGTTTTTGGGGCTTAAGGCTGTTGTAACTCGGTTTGACTTAAAATAACAACAATTATGTATAGAATATAAATTTTGAAGAACAACATTAGCTTTCTTTTGAGATATTAAGCGTGTTTCTATTATTTACCGTTCTGGAGTTATGGCTCCATATGTCAGCTTTTTGGCCAAAAATTTGGATTGTTTCAAACTTTGAGCGACGAGCGGCACGGGTTAACGTCGTTTAATCCAGCTCAAATTTCGGCTATCTCAATATCTGGAAAGGGGAATCGTTTTGTGGGGTCCAGACGAACAAGATTCCGACATTTTCTTTCCCCCTCTATGAGATCCGGTCTTTCTAATATGTATATATATATATATATATATATATATATATATATATATATATATATATATATATGTATATATATATATATATATATATATATATATATATATATATATATATATATATATATATATATATATATATATATATATATATATATATATATATATATGATACATGAAAATTCCGGGTTTCAAGCCACACGACTTTTCGCAAAAATCTCATATGGAATTTTCAAGTGCTCTTGCTGTTGCTGCTACTCGATACTGTTATCTTGCTGCTGCTGCTGACGCTCAAAGCCAACTGATGTATCACATCCCACCAACTGTGAAAACCTCTATTGTAACATATATGTATATATATATATATATATATATATATATATATATATATATATATATATATATATATATATATATACATATATATATATATATATATATATATATATATATATATATATATATATATATATATATATATATATATATATATATATATATATATATATATATATATATATATATATATATAATATATAAATAGCGGATATCTATAATAAAGGAAAACATCGACCCTAAAGAAATGACGTCAAGAATATTTTGTTCACGCCACTACTGGTGTACCATAAATCTGTAAAATATCGTCAAACGTTAACCAGACGGTTAAATATAAATACAAAAAAGTTTTATTAATGCTCAATAAAATTTAGAAGGTTGGTTGGAGTTGAGTTCAATGGATACAGTGTGCTTTTTAGTACATTCAGTACATTCATCCACTGTACCGCTCGCGGCTTACTGGTGTTTTGCATAATTAATAAACCAGTCCTTATGTGCCCAATAATCTTTCAGTCATTGCTGGATATTTATTCTTTAATGACTCTTATTATTTGTATTTTTTTGTACAGTTACTTTGGCTATTGTTATTAAAATTAGGGTAATTTGTTAGTTTAGTCTGCTGGGAAAATGTTTTAATAAAAAAAAACATATTTCAATAACTCTAACAAAAAAAATTTTAATACATGTACATTTTATTTGCGTAATATCATCGTATCATATCTATAACTAAATTGTTGTCCTAGGCCAGAGTCCTTCACCTTCTTCGGCTTTTTTTTGTTGTACACAAAGAAAGCCTGTCCTTGTTAACTGCCGGTCCGCTTTGGCATCAAAAAATTCGTTACTTGATGGAGATCCATAATAACTAGGAACGAAAATTTAAACAACTTTTTAAGATCATCACTTATGTTTATTATATTACTGCTGACAATTGTTTTGACACCCTGTATCTTCTTCTAGAGCAAGATGTAAATTGTTGTTTAAATTTTCGTTCCTAGTTTTTTTTTTTTTTTTGAACGTCTGCTGAGTATGGCAGGTTCGTAGGGTAGATTTAGGTATATCGTATTATTTTTGTTATTAGTGGTGACTTTCTTTTTGTTTTTGATGCATTGTTTTGTTTATTGGTATTGTAAGGACTTGATGTAATTTCCACAGTTTTTTGTACAGTATTTTTTAAAGTATTGGGCATGAAGATGTTACAATTTTTTTTAAAGCTCTAGCGTTAAATCCGTAAGTAGACAGTTCACTATTTAAATATAGTAATCTCTGTTTCATTAATGATAATAATAGAAGGGTGTTTTCATTACTTGAGTTTGTTTGAGAGAAAGATTATTTATATTTTCAGCTGCTTTTAATAAATGTTCGGGCGTTTTTGTCCACGGGTCAATGATAGCTCTTTGCTAAGCCTCTGCAAATAAACTTGCAAATTGAGTTATTTGATGACCTGGATTTGTCCTTTAACCATTTTTCTGTTGCTTGAATATAATAATAGGTTTGAAAAAAAAAGAAACGTCCAATGGCTGAATGAGGTCAGTAGTAAGGCCAAGCAGTTGTAACATTATTATATCCCATTAGGGTTCTTCGAATGCGTTGCATTTCAATCAAGCAGAAGTAATACTTTATTTTCAGAGGTTAGCTTTAGGACGCTTATAAAATGTTTCATCAATTTTACAAATAAGTTTGAGTTAATATAGGAATAGTGACAACACTCTCACAAGGTGTGCCATTCCTCAATTCAGGATTTTGTCTCAGTCTTTTGAATATAAGCATTGGTGGCACAAACACAAGACCTTTTTCTCCTCTCATAATTGCGTTTATTGTTTCTTCCTTTTTAATCCTAAAACTTTTGCTGAACGGTGGAAAATCCACTCTCAGCGTTAAATATTTTTGTTGAGGTTCTATTTGCCCTACCCTACTCTATCAGTTCTCGCCCCTTACCAAGAATTATTTCTTTTCTTTTTGCCACTAAAATTTTGTTTGCTTTTTTATTCTTCATTGTAAATGGCTGCATTTCATGGGCGGGTAAATTTTGTAAATGATTTGGTAAAATGCAGTTTTGCCCGTTTTTATAATTTTTTCAAAAATTTTCGAGTATCCTGTGTACATATATATATATATATATATATATATATATATATATATATATATATATATATATATATATATATATACAGTCCCTGGCCAAATTATTAGACGCACTGTATTTTTTTTAGTAATTTTATGTTTCTTAAGAGTTTTTATGCAATAATGGTATATTTAAACTACAATATTATTGATTTTTATTTAAAAGAATTGTTGTAGACTACATATTTGTATTTATTTTTAACATATGGCAACACTGTGTTGACAAAGTGATACATGAACGTAAAGAAGTACAAACCTGTATCAGTCACGATCGGAATCGAGTCAGGTACGGACGTGTTTCTGTGGCTTTATGGACTGTGATTGTTTGTTTAAACAGTTTTATACTACTCAATTATTAGTTTATTTTGTATGCAGTGTTTTAAAAAAGTAATTGGACTATTTTTCATTATGGGTAGAAAAGGCGATCTTTCACCACGTAAAAAAGCTGAAGTGAAGGCCCTTGTGATTGCGAAAACATTTACAAACCGAGAAATATCACGAAGATTGGAGGTTTCTGAAGCTAGTATACGACGCATAAAAAAGAAAATTGAGTCAGGGAAGGAATTAAGCCCGAAAAGAAAGAAAAGATGCGGTAGAAAACCAATTTTCACTCCACGGTCAGAGAGATGTTTGAAGAAAATTTGTGTAGAAAACAGATTTGCTACCACAAAGGTAATAAAATCACAACTCCAGGATGCTAGCGTAAATGCTTCTGAGCGCACTGTTCGAAGAAAATTGAAAGAATTAGATTTTAAGGCCTGTCGCCCCGCCAGGAAGCCCAAGTTAACAGCTGCAATGAAAGCAAAGCGCCTGAAGTGGGCCAAACAATGGCAAGACAAAGATGTGGACTTCTGGAGACCGGTAAAATACAGCAATTTAATCAATAATTGATACATTATTATCATTTTCAGTTAAATAAAGCAAATAAACATGGAAGTTTATATATTTTTCCTATTTTTGACAGGTCTGCTTCAGTGACGAAAGCACATTCGAAATTTTGCAGAATAAAGCTCACTATGTGCGTCGTCGTCATGGAGAAAAGTTTCATCCTGATTGTGTCGTCCCGACGGTTAAACATCCCATCAAAGTGATGATTTGGTCAGTCATCAGCGGCAAGGGCACTGGACGTCTGTACGTCGTCAAAGGAATAATGAGGCAAGATCAGTACAAAGAAGTATTACAAAATCGGTTGATTCCGCAGCTCAGAGAATGGTTTCCAAATGGGGAACCATTCACTTTCATGCAAGATGGAGCTCCCTGCCACACTGCTCGGTCTGTTAAAGCTTTTTTGACAGAAAAAAATATCCCTCTGTTGGATTGGCCCCATTGAAAATGTGTGGGAGCTGAAGAAAAGAGAAGTGGCTAAAGATGTGATTACCAACAAAACCCAGCTCCTAGAAAAGATTATTCATGTGTGGAATCATCATCCTCAAATGCAGGAGACCGTACAATCTTGCATTGATAGCATGCCGCGCAGAATTAAAGCTTTGATAGCGGCTAAAGGTGGCTCAACTAAATATTGACTTTTACTAACATTAATTTCACTTTTCTTTAAAACTTAATAAACTTATGCTTTTCTAAATTAATGCTGTTTTATTTATGTCAAATAAATAGGTAATTGATTGGATAATATAAAAATAAAAAACAAATCAATTTAAAATAATAAAACGGTACAATATCACTCGGTAATTAATATTTTACATGAAATCTTGCAGTGCGTCTAATAATTTGGCCAGGGACTGTATATATATATATATATATATATATATATATATATATATATATATATATATATATATATATATATAATATACAAAATACAATACAAAAATTTAAACAATAATATATTAATTATTGTCAACAAAATTTCGAAATCCTGATATAAAATAAAATTCGAAAAAGCATGTATTAATAATTTAGAAAGTTATAAAAGGTTTGGCGCCGTAAGTGTAATACGTTTCATTCCATTTTTTTATAAGTTTCTTTTAGATTCTGTCTTATTTCCAACGAAGCATTCATATTCATATACTGGAGTGGATTTGTAGGAGTAATAGTTGGCCAAGTTAGATTCTGGAAAAGGTCTATCTTTTCTGGGGTTGGGTTTCTGTAAAAAATAGGAAAAAAAATTGTTTTTCTTATTATTTATGTGCATCAATTACTGTTTTTGTGCTACGTATTCATTTGTTATTTATGTACATTTAAAAAGAAAATCTTATTAGTTATAAGAATTGATTCAAATAAACTTGCACAAAGGCAACATTTATTATTTCTAAACCCAATAAAAAAATGGCAAAATTCTTATAACTATTCATGATTGGATGAACTTGTGAGAGTCGCGCACACACTGAAGTAGACCTGAAATTTATCGAATATCGTGCATTAAATAATACCTCAAAGACTGAATAGTCTCAATATACGAGGGTCACTTCAAGAGTTCTCGTCCTGATACAAATGTGGTGCCAAGATGACCAAATTATATAATATTTGTTACGCGTTATCTATTAGATGGCGTGTTGTTAAGAGACATACCGTTGTCTTTCTGTAGTGATTATGGATACAAACGTGCGAGTTATTATCAAATACTTCGTTTTAAAAGGTTTAACTTCTACGGACATTCAAAAAGAATTAAATGTCACTATAAAAGATTCTTGCATTTTATTTTTGACGATTAAAAAGTGGGCTATTGAATTTAAAAATGACCATTTATCCGTTTAAGATGATTAACGCTCAGGATACCTGAAAACCTATACGATCGACCAGATTGTGACAAAAATTCACAGTAGCGTACTAAACTTTCGCCGACTGAAGGTACACGAGCTCGCTGACTTTGTAAACATCTCGATAGGCAGTGTCCACTACAATTTACAAGATGTTTTGAGTATAGGTGCCGCGTCTGTTAACAATCAACCAAAAAAAAATATGCTAAGTCTATGTTTTTAGAAAATAAACTATGAGTATTTGGTTTATTTCTACTTATATTTAATTTTCTTAAACGATTTAAGTCCTAAAGATTCTGAAACATGCCGCTAACGCTACTTGAAAAATACTTTGTACATATTTTTTCTTTATAATAACAGACCACGTGCAGCAGGGAAATCCGTAAATTACTACAAATGCAGCTAATATAATTACTTCAAAATCAATCGACACATTTTTGAACAATTAGATAAAAATTATACTTACAAATATTTGGCAAAATTAGTCCACATTTTCACTATTCTCTTACGGACAAGCCCATCAGTGTCATCAGCTTCATTTTCTAGGTATAACGGCGGAGGACCCTGTATGGAATAAAATATAAACGGTACCTCTGCACTATGAGCCGCGCTGTATACCCCTAGAATTTTCAAAAAATATAAAAATATAAAACATAACACTGAAGAGGATCGAAACACTAGTATAATTAAAACCAAAGTATGTATAGGAACTATGTAGAGGAACTTAAATGGTCAGTAAGAAATAAAGTAATCGAAATTTTATTAATTTACAAATAATATTACCACAGAAAATATAACTATAGCTACAAAAAGACAAACAGGTGGAACAGAACGTCGCCGCAAAACAAAGCTATCATCAAATCATTAAAATGTACCTCGTCCAGATATTCAAAGATGCCGCGCAAGTAAAAGTTATATTATATGTAACAATAAAAGGAAAAAAATGCACTGTATCTCTAAGAAACTCGAAAAGGCACATTTTAACGATCTGGAGGTAGCCAGCCAATTTCATAAGGTGACGACATTTTCCTCCAGGTGTTTGTCTTTCTCTAGCTATAGCTATATTTTCTGTGGTATCACCATATTTTATTAAGATTTTAAACTTACCATCAATATCTGCTGGCTTGGTTGAATAAGCAAACTGATATAAATATACTGGAGCATAATTTGAATGAAGTTCGGCGTTTTTAATCAGAGCTTTCACAAATTTTTGGTCACTCTCAAACTAATCAAATAAAATAAATTTTACTTAGGTAATTAATCGTAATAAATCAAAAGAAGGATATGGTCCTGACATGAAAAACTTTTTGTCTGTACGAATTTTTCTATAAAAATTATTATGATTTTATTATTAGAAGGCCCAAATTCAAGTCACTATTGAACAAAAGGAAATTTTCTGGTCATTATTTACACTTTCCTTTGTATGTCCAGTTTTCCTTTTTCCTTCAATTAAATTTGATTTTAGAATTCTCCTTTACAGCAAAGTCAATGCTCCATATTTACCTTAGGTTTTGTAATAAGTATAAAGTTGACTTGTACCTTCTATATTTATTTAAATATTTAAAAAAGTATTAGTTTTGTATGAGAGCTTTCATTGCCCAGGTTCGAATATAGTTTTTGTAATCGCTTAACATGATTTTTATTTTTAGCGTGATTGTATCACATATTTAAATATTTAAAGTGCTTTACTGAGGTCTTTAAGATATATTAATTTTATTATTAATTGTCACTAATAACTACAATTTCTATATTAACACACAAATCGCCGTGTCCTCCAATATGCATGCAAGAACTGTAAAAAGGTTATCAGCATCTTCTAAAATATCTTGAAGAATTCAATATTATTAGCGATCACCAATATGGCTTTCGTAAACATAGATCAACAGGAGATCTTCTGACTTATGTCACACATGTTTAGAACAACGCAACTGAACACTTTGGAGAATCTCGAGCGGCTGCTCTTGACATATACAAGGCATTCGACCGTGTTTGACACGATGGACTGTTGGCTAAGCTACGCTCTTATGGCATGTCGGAAAAGTTCTGTTTGTGGCTCTCATGTTTCCACAGAAAGCGTTCTTTACGAGTGGCTCCATACTGTCTCCTACTCTCTTTCTCATTTACATTAACGATCTGCACGAAAAGACCGGGAATCCAATTTACAGGTTTGCACATGACAGTACGCTTATCTCTTCATTCACTTTGAACGCTCGGACATCAACTACTCGGGCGAATATCCGCAGACAGCAGGAGGTCATTCAACTTAACAAAGACCTGGAAGAAATTCTATCTTGGGGTGACAGTAACCAAGTGGAATTTAACGCTACAAAAACCCAGACGGCAGTTTTTTCTAAAAAAGTTAACGTTGCTGAACCCGACATAGTCATGTCGGGGCACTCCATTCCCCTAGCATCGTCACTCAATTTGTTGGGCGTTAATTTGGGAGCAAATATGTCCTGGCATGAACATGTTGCAGGCATAGCAAGGAGAGCTTCTCAGAAGTTGGGCATATTATTTCGAACGAGAAAGCTTTACGCTCCACAGCAACTGTTAATTCTTTACAAAGTTCAAATTCGACCAACTATGCAATACTGCTCTCATGTTTGGGGCTCCGCTCCCAAAAACACACTGCACTTGTTGTATTATGTTCAAAGAAGAGCTATTCGTCTGTTTGAAGAACCGGAACTTACCGGCGGCCTTAATTCGCTGGAACATCGAAGAACGATTGGCGACTTGCGTCTGTTCTACAAGTATTTTCATGGAAAGTGTTCGAAGCAAGTAGCCCGCTTAATTCCTCCCAGAGCGGTGCATGTTAGAAATACACGTCGCGCTAATTTTTCACATCCGTATGAGATTCAGCTTGTTACTCAGCGTACAACGCTTTTCAAGCAGTCTTTTATATGGAGAACACCATAGAATAATTTGCTCAGGGCTGTGTTCCCCACCGAGTACAATTTATAGCGATTCAAGAACAACGTGAATCGCTTTTTCCCGCACATATGCCGCTCCTGGAGCTCTTTAGAGACTTCTCTGTAGCACGTGTGCTAGACCCATAAAAAAAAACTACAATACCTCTAGTACCACCCGTTTCTATCCATTTTCTCGAAACTAGTAAACTTCTGAAATATCCGTGATAAAACGACAATATGCCTGGGAGATTCAATTTAATATCCTAGTTTCACTCTACATAATTTTGTTTTTAGTTTCTTATTTCTAGATTTCCAGACAAAACAAGTTTTTTTTTGGTTTGGGCATTTCTATCATACAACCAGTCACTATAATACAAGGTAACTTAACTTACTTTAACAGCACCTGATAAATTGCTTGCAAACGTAGATCCTTCCTGGAGGAAAAAGCTTTTTATTTTTACTGCCACCACATCTTCATCGCTCGAATTTGGACGGAGATCTGATGGAATTAATTTTTTATTATCCCCATCAAGTAACGCTGCTAGTACTTCTGCAGAAGATTTACCTAAAATTATGTATTTAACTTGTAAATAGATTCGTTAAATTTTCTTTGCAGAATATTAAAGTAATGCATGGCTTTAAACTGGGTAGTGATTTGCAACATTAACATCAATCTACTTAAATCAAATATTTATACAAATGAGGGAGGGCTACTCTAAGGGTGACAGATATAAAAATAAAAATGCCTATGGTATACTATGCACGTCTCTTCTACCATCAAGAGACTCGGTATTTCACTAATTCTGATTAGCTAAACATTAGGCATTCCTTGGTATACGAAATACCAGGTAGTAGTAATTCTTATTATAAAATTCATTGTTGATGAAAATTTGTAAAGGAATATACAAATTTCGACTTAAATAAAATGTTTAAAAGCTCTAAAAAAACACCGAAGATAACGTAGTAGCTGACAACATGAACACCTCGACTATATCTGATAAAACTGCATACAAGCTCAGACTGTTGGTCATAGAATAAAAAAGGTAGATCAGTGGTTGCCTACGACATATCATTAATGCAATCTAAACTGATCCTACTTAAGACCAAAAAAGTATTAAAAATACTAAGCAAGAATAAAAAAATGTCATGTTTCAACTGTTATTTCCTCAGAACTGAAAGTTTCTTTAATAATGCTTACTTAATTTGCACACTTTGAGCCACCCTTTATATACAATAATGTCTCAGGCCAGTGTCGGGCTTTATTAAAAAATATAATATGGGGTATTACAAGCATTTTGTTGATATATCTAAATCTTGAACTATTTCTCCTTAAAAGTATCACAATATTTCTATGGCATTTACCACTTTGAGCCACCCTTTATATACAATAATGTCTCATGCCAGTGTCGGGCTTTATTAAAAAATATAATATGGGGTATTACAAGCATTTTGTTGATATATCTAAATCTTGAACTATTTCTCCTTAAAAGTATCACAATATTTCTATGGCATTTACCATCTTCTAAGCCTTCTTCAGAACAAATACCCATAATGGCCGGTACTTGATTAAATCTTCCATTTTCATACAATACATATGGAGATTCAGTTAAGAAAGCATCATCACCTTCTACTTCAATTACAGGCCAAGCATCCACCTACAAATTTAAATAATATCCTTATATAACAAATATATCATTCTAACATCGTTTTGACAAATGTCAATAACATTCGCGGAAGTTCATTTAAATTTATTATTATTTCAAGCTCACGGTTAACAGAATATTACAAAAAAATATTTAAAATATTACAAATTAAAAAGAAATTTTTATTTCAATATGAAGCTGGGAGTGTAAAAAAATCTCATCATTGATTATATTATATACATAAGATACTTAAATCTTGTCCAGTGATTGAACGAACTGCAGTAAGAATTTCTTCACTTGTACAATTTTTCAAAAACTCAGCTAATTTTTGTGTATCATTTCCAAAATTTGCACCAGGAATTTTATTAGCTAACTCAAAAGCGTAGGTTTGAGGATTCACTGTAGCAGATGAATTTGTCATTGCAGAGCCACTTTCAACTATAGCTGCTCTAAATAAACCTAAAAATTTAAAATAATCATTTAGTAATAATAAAACCACTTAATTACTTTATTAACTGTCACTAAATATATTTGTAAAGTTTTTACAATTGCGTTATCGCGATTTCGTAGTACAACTACATTGTCAAACGCTTAACTAAGACTAAAACAGATTTTTGGTTTTTATGTTTATATGTTGAACAGATGTGGGTCTATTATGTACTGAAACAGAATTTGCCACGTCTAATTAACTATTCAGTAAATTTTTATTATGGTCCTTTGAATGTTTGTAAATTTCTATGGATTCTAAGAAATTGAATTTTGACCCTTTAGGTGCCATATGGAGTATTTGTAAACAATTGATATTGGGAAAAGTATGGCCTGTTTCTAAGAAATGTTTGGCAAAGTGTGATTTTTCATTTTTTAGCCGATAAGAGGCATTGTGTTCTGCGAATCTTGTTTTGAAATTCCATCCCGTTTGGCCTACATAACAGCTATTGCACTCTTGACAATTAAGTTTATAAACTCCTGATTTATTGTATTTATTAGTTTTATCTTTGGCATTGAAAGCTAAAAGAGTTAGCTTCGAGCGGCAACAGTAACAAAAAACCTCTATTGTAACATATATATATATATATATATATATATATATATATATATATATATATATATATATATGTATATATATATATATATATATATATATATATATATATATGTATATATATATATATATATATATATATATATATATATATATATATAGATAACCCGGAACACCCGGAATATTAATGTATTACATTCCACCATCCGTGAAAACCTCTATTGTAACATATATATATATATATATATATATATATATATATATATATATATATATATATATAGATATATATATATATATATATATATATATATATATATATATATATATATATATATATATATATATATATATATATATATATATATATATATATATATATATATGTTACAATAGAGGTTTTCACGGATGGTGGAATGTAATACATTAATATTCCGGGTTTGAATCCGTTCGCCTAACAATGAATTTGTACGACAGCCATAGATCCTGTATGTCTGTACGTGTATCCCTCATTTATTATGTTGAATAATATCAAATTATTAAGTTATGTATAATTAAACGTAGATCTATCTTTCTTACCTGAAGATTTTGAACTAACCAAATGCAAACCAACCGATTGCCCACCTGCACTTTGGCCAAATATTGTAATTTTTTCTGGATCTCCACCGAACAAGGCAATATTATTTTTTGTCCATTTCATTGCCAGTAGTTGATCTTTTAAACCAGCGTTGCCTCGAATTGCAGTATCACCGGTAGACAGGAAACCAAATGGACCTACTCTATAGTTACTAGATACGACAATTACATCTTCTGCTACAAGGTAATCTGGACCATATGTATTTTTATCACTTTCACCTCCCTGAAATGCTCCTCCGTATATCCAAAACATTACTGGTAATTTTTCAGTGGGCTAAAAGTAAATTAGAATATAGAAAGTATTTATTATATTTTTTGGCAGTAATCTTAACTATTCAAAAATATTTCCACCGTTTTTTAAACTATTCGGCTTGTAAGGGTAACGCGATGTCTTAGTAAATATTGAACGAAATTACACTTTCTGTCCAAAAAGAGTTTTATGTTTTCAAAAATAGAAGAAAACGTGCCGTAGTTAGTAACTTCATAGCTACATAGAAACTCTCAAAAATGAGAAACGAAACACAACGATTCATTTTCAATGCTTTTCACTGTTACAACAAAATACTTGCATTTCAAAGCATAGTCGAACTTATTATACAGTTAGTTCCAGTCTAAATATTGAATCTTATTAAGCAAGTATCTGCTGAGACTGTGGTCATATAGCGAATCTGTGAGAATGTTAGTAAGTTGTGGATAAACCTACCTTCAGGGTAGAAGTATAGACGTTAATCGTCAAGCAATTTTCACTTGAGGGATCGAAACCCCTCGAATTTAAGCAGTGTGGTCCATCTTGACTTGCATTAAAGACACCATTCCATGGTTGAGGTGGTATAGGAGCCTAAAATAAAATGTTTGATATTTAGGGAAAATATGAGCTATTATAAAATAAATGATGCCATTACACATATTAAGACTACTTTAGATTTGTGCTTAAAATCTTTCTAAAGGAAAATATCTAAACTGAAAATTGTAAATAATGTTATTTTATGGGCACACCACGCGTGCTGCAGGGAAATCCCTAATCTGTTGGACTTGAATAGCTACAAATTGTACTTAGTCCTGGTTAATTCATTCTAAGGGGATAGGCGTTTTCATATCAAGGAATTCTTGAAATAGTAGTATATATATATATATATATATATATATATATATATATATATATATATACAACGTTTTCCGACCTCCATTCTCCATCTCTTTTAGTCGTTCCATAGATCTTCCAGGTTTCCTTCCTCATTCTCCCTGTCTATCCCCTCTCTCCAACTTGTTTTCGGTCCACCTCGCTTTTTTTGCCTTCTGGTAGGGATTCAATCTTCGTCCATTCTTTTTTGAATGTGCCCAAACCATATAAGTTGTTTGCTTAGAATGTCATCTGTATGTAATACTGCTTCTGCTTCCTTCTCTTTAGTAGACTTTCCAGATATATCTTAAAAAGGGTTAGTGATAAACATCATCCTTGCTTCAGACTTTTGACGTAATAAATCCTAAGTTGGGAATGTGGAATCTTTGGCACAATGATACTACTTAGTATATATCATCGCTCCTAATGAAGCTAACATGGTTAGCGAAACGCGAGTCGAGTGCATAAATAAAGTGTTTGGTGTAGTGGTGATAGATATTGAGTAGTTTCTGTTATAGATTGGTCGAATAGTGTTTTGACAGTTTTAATTAATTCTATGTTAATATTAGTACTTTCCATTGATTGTCACAATTTCTCCAGAGGAACGCTGTCATATGCTTTTTTCAAATCAACGAACAGTAAGTGGACTTCTTAGTTTCGTGTCTTCTTTTTTTCTATTAATTGAGTTAAGAAGAAAATGTGGTCTATTATGGCTCGTCCCGTGCGAAATCCTGCTTGTTCTTCTGTTTCGAAATCTTAATATTCCTTTTCCATTTTATTTTTTAAAACTTTTTCATAGATTCTACTCATGGATGACGTAACTTCTATTCCTCGATAATTATCGTAATTGTTTTTTTCCCTTTCTTGTATATAATGGTTAGGTATGACACTTTTCATTCCTTCGGGATTTCGTTTGTACTTATACATATAGTTCTCCAGGTCCGGGTTACTTGTTATTCTTTAGCGCTTTACATATGGTTTTTATTTCTTCTGTTGATATTTTATTGGTGAACCTATTACCGTAATTCTTTGTTCATTTGGTTCCCTGTCCCCTAGAAATGTTTCTCTGTCCTCTACCAGTAACTGTCCGAAATATTTCTCCCTATCTTCAGGTTTTATAGTTGTTATTATTTCTTTGTTCTTATCCCTCTTAGTTCAGGAAATAGTAGTACGAGGAGCTATGATGTATTCGCTTGACGCTAGTTTCTAGCATATACCACTCTGGAAGAATTAACCGGACTACATCTATCGTACACATTCTATGAAAGTATTTATAGAATAACTCAAGTCATCAACCATTCTTTGTTGTACTAAGGAATCAAGATTGCAAGTAAGTTCTGGCTCTGCAATCAGGCGAATGGCTCTCTTGAGAATGGAATCTAACGATTGCTGCGTATATTTCGGAGCAAAGCCTCAAACATGTAACTAGTATTCCATTGATGTTTAAGCTTTCTAGTACGAAATAATATTGAGAATATCTTTCTGCTATGCATGCGACATGTTCCTATTAAGAAATACTTGCTTACAACTTAACGCTTGCCAAATTGATCGATGTTGCTAGTGGAACGGAGTGTCCAAACATAACTATGTCGGGTTCTGCAACGGTAACTTTTTAGAAAAAATAGTAACATTAAATTCTACTTGGTTAGTGTCACTTCAATATAGAATTTCTTTCAGATCTTGATTAAGTTGAACAAGTTCCTGTTGTCTGTGCATATTTGCATGAGTAGCTGATGTTCGAGCATCAAAGTTAATGAAGAAACTAGCGTACTGCCATCTGCAAGGCTGGAGATTAAATCCCTGGTTCTTTCCAGCAGAAAGTTAATGTTAAGTAAAAAGAGATTAAGAGACAATATGGAGCAGTGAGGCACCCCGACGTTGATAGTAAGGAAACTCGTTAACTTTTGTTCATAAAGTATACTCTCTAAGGAAACACGGCACAATAAATAAATCTTTTTAAACATATTATAAAAGCATAATTTAGCCAACAATCTATAATATCACACGCGGTCAAATGCCTTATATACATCAAGTGCAACTGCTCGAGATTTTCCAAAATCTTCAACTGCCTCGTTCCAAATATGTATGATATAAGTTAGATCTCCTGTTGATCATTTCTTTACGAAAGTAATGTGGATGGTCGAATTTTGTCTACCACTTTATTCATAAATGTTATACATAATTATACAAGTTTCATTAAGGTAATGTAAATATTCGTGACTATCATATACCACAACAAATATGTCTGTAAAATATATTTTGGGAAAAACTAAAACAATTCACACTGAATATATTATATAAAAAGATTCAAAAGAGGGGAATATTAAGTTCTGCTTGGTCATGTAGAAGCGTATTTGAATTTTTATATTTGTTAATTTCCATACTTTCTAAATAGTTAACTTGATACCGTTTGGTTAACTCTCTAGGATTTCAAACTCAAAATAGCAGAATGCTAAATATTAGACAGGTGTAATACAACGTATATGTATATTAAGGTGGAATTTTGCGGGACATATCGCAAAGATGAATAATAACAGATGAACCCGCCGAATGGTTGAATGAAGGCCTAGAGAACATAAAAGAGGCAGAGGTAGACCACAGACAAGATGAACGGACTACATAAAAGATTAGCGGGACACGATTGGATGTAAAAAGCAACCAACGGAGCTAATTGGAGGCAACTTGAGGAAGCTTACATCTGACTATGGATGGAATAAGTTAATGATGATGATAATGATGATTATTAGTTCTGTAAGCCATTTTAATATAATAATTATTTAATAATCTTCAAATTGTACCTGTGCCTAAATATAAAAGGGAATTAAAAATTTTTTGTTCCGGAACTAAAAATGTTACGTATACCGTGTTCATTGCTATTGTTCGTTGTTTGTTTTCATAATGGCATTAATTAAGTTAAAAAATTATCCATTCTTAATCCAGTGCAAACATTTGTTTAGTAACTGAAAGCTTCTTATTTTGATTTCCTCTAGACACTGGGATCGTGATTAATCTATGTATCATACTGTTATAAGCTGCAACTTGTTGATAAGGATGAGATGAAAAATTATGTAAAATAACACCTGTATAGGGAAGTTTTCTATAAATTTTATCCTTTTGGAAATTTTTAGATTCAGAATAGCCAAATTAGTTTTTCAGTTAAATTCTCTACTCATTTTAGAACTATGAGTACTTGTTGCACAGGAAGTACAGGGTCAATAAGCCGATTTTTTAAAATATGTCATATACACCCAGCAAGCGCTTTCACAATTATATTTGCATCATTTTATTAATACCTCGAACAGTTACATCGTATATTAAAAAAATTAGTATCATGTGGCAGAATAACGGCATTACATTTATTAAACCAATTTGTGGAATATTTTATTCCTAACCTAAATAGCAAATCGACAGTAACCAAGTGAAGATTAACGCTACAAAAACCCAGGCGGCAGCTTTTTCTAAAAAAGTTAACGTTGCTGAACCCGACCTACTTATGGCGTTCCTCCAACATCGTCACTCAATTTGTTGGGCGTTCATTTGGGAGCAAATATGTCCTGGCATGAGCATGTTGCAGGCATAGCAGGCATTAGAGCTTCTCAAAAGTTGGGAATATTATTTCGAACCTTTACACTCCACAACAACTGTTAATTCTTTAGAAAGCTCAAATTCGACCAACTATGGAATACTGCTCCCATGTTTGGGACTCCGCTCCCAAACATACACTGCATTTGTTGGATTCTATTCAGAGAAGAGCTGTTCGTCTGATAGGAGATCCGGAACTGACTGGCGGCCTTGATTCGCTGAAATATCGAAGAACGGTTGGCGACTACAAATATATCCATGGAAAGTGTTCGGAGGATGTGGCTCGTTTTATTCCTCCCAAAGCTGTGCATGTTAGAAATACTCGTCGTGCTGATACTTCACATCCGTATGAGGTTCAGCTTGTTACTCCTCGTACAATGCTTTTCAAGCAGTCTCTTATATGGACAACATCATCCCCTTGGAATAATTTGCCCAGGACTATGTTTCCCACCGAGTACAATTTACAGCGATTCAAGAGCAACGTGAATCGCTTTTTCCGCACACGTGCCGCTCCTGTAACGCTTTAGGGAGCTCCCTGCAGCACGTGTGCTAGGCCCATAAAAAAAAAAAAAATTGGAAAATTAATCTTGTATGTAATCTTACTGACTTTTTATGACTTTTCAGAAAGATGCTATAAATTTTATAATTTAGGAAATTATATCATTTCTTCTCTTGTATCGACTTAATCCGTAGAAGAAGATATTTTATAGTTATTTAGTTTCACATTTTCACCTGTTATGAAATATTGAATGCAATTTTAAATACGTATATTATATTTTAAAATACTTTTCATTCCTACAATAATAATGAGGAAATTCATTTAGATTATAAGAAGTATATATACTTGCCTCAAATCTTAAATTACCCAATGGTGGTGTAGCAAATGATATTCCTCTCCATCCGTAATAAGTTTCGTTATTCGGTGACTGATATGTTGCTCCTTGAATTTTGCCATCAGGTAACGTTATTATAAGGTCATCGTTTATAGCGGCTGACACCTAAAATAAATATATATTTTATTATTTATATAATAAATCAACAAATAATTGCGTAAAAAACACCCTAAAGTGAATTTCAAAATGTTTTTATGTTTATTGTATCAAGCCTCACCCCCCAAATCTATCTAACTACTTTGCATTATTTTTTAGGATTTGCTTACCTTGTATGATTTTTATAAGAGTCTTCTATAATTACGTTCTAGTATTCTTGTCGTGACAAGTCTCGAGAAATAGGTCTAAAAATAAACTTCAGCAAAACCAAATCTTTGAACAAGGACGGTGAAGATATCAGCCACTATTAACAGAAGGTGAAAGAATAGAAAAGGTACAAACATTCATATATTTAGGACAAAAAATCGAAATATCAAAAAATAATTTAAAGTCTGACTTAGATAGAAAAGTCTCGTTAATTTGGTCTGCGTTCAAAAGGTTACGATCTACAGTGACTCACAGCTTAAATGATGCAGTCGCTATAAGAAAAGACTAACTGGTCTCAGTGCCTCTTTATTTATTTGGAAAAAAGAACTTATTGAAATTAAATTAGTAATGAGTCTTCTAAAAAAGTATGAATTACTGTCTTAAATATGTCTTACTTAATTAACAATAAATAATTAATCAAATCATATGCAATTTTAACGTCACAGCTTAAATGATGGAAAATAACAACAGGGGTCAAAACTTATCGCATTTTGAAATTTACGAAGGCAGCGTTGCTTTGAATTCTTAGTGCAATTGTTTTTTGTTTAGTTTGACATTTTTTCATTCAATAAAACGAAATTGTTTAAGAATGGGTCGTCGAACTACAATTTCTAAGAGAAATTTAATTATTACTCATAACAGGAATGGATACAGCCAAAGAGACATAGCCAAAATGGTAAATAAATGTCCGTCAACTGTTCAGCATATTATTGAACGTTACCGGAATGAAAATAGAGTCGAGAATAAGTCAAGGTTGGCTCCAAATAAGATCTTCAATGAACGTGAAGAAAGATGGATTTTAAGAGAGGTATCAAATAATCCAAAAAAAAGTGCGCCAAAGTTGTGCGCCGAGGTGGAAAGACAGTTTGAAAAAAGGTGTAACCCCGAAACAGTTAGACGGATCTTGCGAAATAATAATTTACATGGACGAACTGCTAGAAATAAGCCTTTCATTAACCAAAAAAATAGACGCTTGAGATTGGAATTTGCCAGAGAGCATATCAATAAAGACTTGAACTTCTGGAATTCAATAATATTTGCTGATGAGACCAAAATAAACTTATTTGGGTCCGATGGAAAAATATCAGTGTGGAGAAAGCCTAACGAAGAATTAAAATTGAAAAATATAAAAGCTACGGTAAAGCACGGTGGAGGTGGAGTGATGTTATGGGGCTGTATGTTATCTGCAGGAGTAGGTAACATGCATTTCGTCGAAGGGAATATGAACCAATATGTGTACTTGGATATACTAAGGTAGCATCTCGTCGCTGGTGCCCAAGAATTAGATATTGAAAACAATTATCGGTTCTATCACGACAATGATCCAAAGCACACGTCATTTCGAGTCCATAGTTGGTTGCTTTATAACTGTCCAAATGTTATTACCAGCCCAGTCACCAGACTTAAATGTAATTGAAAATTTGTGGCTGACATTAAAAAATAAAGTAAATAGTGCCCCAATATCGAATAAAACTGAATTAAAAGTAAAAATTACTGAAGCATGGAAAACTATTTCCCCGGAGTATACTAGAAAGTTAGTTGAATCAATGTCCAGAAGATTACAAGCCGTTATTGATAATGAGGGAGGCCCGACCAAATATTAACAGGCTTATTTCAAATTCTACAGTTTGTTTTCTCTAATAATTTTGGTATATTGAATTTTGCATCATTTAAGCTGTGACGTTAAAATCGCATATAATTTAATTAATTATTTATTGTTAATTAAGTAAGGCATATTTAAGACAGAAAGTAATTCATACTTTTTTTAGAAGACTCTCTACTAATTTAATTTCAATAAGTTGTTTTTTCCAAATAAATAAAGAGGCACTGAGACCAGTTAGTCTTTTCTTATAGCGACTGCATCATTTAAGCTGTGAGTCACTGTATATTTAAATTGGAAATCCCAAACACAATAAAAGCCAAAGTATTCGATCAATATGTACTGTCGGTATTAACATATGGCACTGAAACGTGTGCTTTAAATAAAAGTATAATAAATAAACTCCAGGTAACCCAAAGAGCAATGAAGAGGAGAATGCTGAATATTAGACTCCAAGATCGTATTCCTAACATCGAGATACGAAGAAGATCAAAAGTGACAGATGTAATACAACGAATTAAGGTGGAATTGGACGGGGCATATTGCAAGGCTGAATGATAACAGATGGTCACGCCGTATAGTAAAATGGAGGTCTAAAGAACACAAAAGATACAGAGGTAGGCCACAGGCAAGATGGACGGATGGCATAAAAATATTAGCAGGACACGATTGGATGCAAAAGGCAAACAACAAAGCTCATTGAGACAACTTGAGGAGGTTTACATCCGGCTATGGATGGAATAAGCTAATGATGATGATGATTCTTGTAGTAAGTTAAATCAAGTTTCAGGACCGGTTAGACTTTAAAAACCTTCAACGAAACCACTCTGATTGTCTCCTGCATATATTATTTCAAGATCTTGACTTAACAGGTCAATTCTTTTGGCATATTCGGTTTAAGCATCCCAAAATACATATAGATATGGTGATCTTTTTTTAGTTTATATAAAGACGTATTTCTGACAATTTTTGAGGGGCTTTTTGAGGTTATGTCAAAATGCTGACATAACGGGTTAGTTCTGATCTTTGATTCGATTTTAGCACCCCAGAACATATATAGATATGGTAATTTGCTCATTTACATTTCTAATTTATTTGTAAAAGTATTTTTGGTAATTTTCGAGGTGTTTTTGAGGTTATTTCAAAATCCTTGAACGATGAGTCAATTCTAGCCTCGGATTCGTTCTCAGCATACAAAAAAACATATGGTATGGTATCTCACCTTTCAACAACAAAATTTCTTTTTGTGGTCCTGTGTAATCATGACTGCTTACTTAAATTGAGTACTAAGTAACACAAATCTTGATACAACTATGATATGGACTTAAACTTTTTCCGAACAAAAAAAAATAATGAATAGCATAAAATATTTAAATTTTATTGAATTATGAGTTTATTATCTACGCTAGAGTCAGACTACTTTCCTGATAACTGATCGAACAATCCAATTTAGTATAACAGTAACAAGAAACGAACTGGATTGAACAATCGCGAATTTAATGTTAACAGAAACATAAATTTATCCAAATCTATTATTTTGACACTTAGGCTCATGGATTTTATCTTAAAATTTGATTTTATCTTAAGAAATTTGATTCATTATATATTTACATTATAATGAAATTATTATATGCACAGAAATCTAGATTCGGTTACTTGATAGTAAATGACGACTAAAGTTACTTTTTTGTGCCAAATTAGAATGAGATACTTTCCGAATTTCTCCTATTATTGCACGAGGCATCTTCGAGTATCTTTATCCTTTCACATTAAAGCACTGAATGAATGCCGAAAGATGTCTACACGTAAGTATTTATTACCCGCCTAATACTTATCAAGCCAAAATTTCCATTTTCTTTATTAATTTTTAGTGTTCAGTACGAAACACTTATAAGATCACTTTGGTGTCTGTCTATCTGTCCGTCTGTCTGTCTGTCACACCCGATTTTCTCCGAAATTGTTTGACATAGTTGACAAAGTTGAAATTTGGTACTAATATAGGAATTGATGGCTTCACCAGAGCCGTGTATTTCTCGAAATTAAATTTTGACTTTAGGGATTAGTTTTAGGAGGTGAAATCGGAAGTGAAAAAAAAATTACTAGGTCATCGAGAGGAGTGTCAAATGAGAGCTTGTAAAAACACGAGTTCAAAAATATATATAATGTAATACTTGTGCACACTTTTCTTTGCATTATTTTTTAAAAAATCGCGGAAAATCGCTGCCCCTTCCCTTTATCTCGAAAAGTACTGATCAAACAATTTTGAAAAAATTCTGGAATATTTTACACGGGATGAAAATTGAAACGAAAATTATCACGAGTGCATTACCTTTAATAATTTATCTGGTATATAAAAAAAAATCAGTTTTCAGTAAAGATCGGAAACAAACTTTGTTGAAAACTCATTTGGAGTGTGTTTTGTGAAGTCACTGATCATTTTGTACTTCCGCAACAAAATTTTTTATTTTAAAAGCAATCAACATACGGAGCACTAATTACGCAAGTTCAACCAGCACGTGACCTGTTATTGACTGTTGTTATAACATGTTTATTATTGATTGCTTATTCCAACTTAACCTAAGCATTTACACTAGTGATCCTATAATAACTTAACCTAGAAAATGGGTTTATTTAACATGATTATGTTCTAGCCTTCATCTAGGACTTATGCTAACTTAACCTGGGACTTATGCTAACTTAACCTAATTTTATAATCTTCTGTCATGGTGGGGGAGGAGGGCCATCGTTTATCAAATTATAAATAAAAAACGTATTTATTTTTTTATACAAAAAAGTTTCCGAGTAGTTGATACTACATTACTGAATGCAATATTACTACATAACAGCAGTCGTGTTGAAACAAATATTATAATTTAGTGACTTGCTCAGGAAAGCAAGTTATAAAAGCTTTCACATCAATAAAATATTTAAATAAACTCTCATGATTTCTCTAACTAATCCAGACAGCTGTTATTTCTTTCAGAAGTTGGATTAATTTATTACAGAAATATGTTTCTACCCGAAGTAACAAATATTATCTTAATAGTTAGTAATTTAGATTTAAAAAGATTGGGAAATTTCTTAATATGAAAAATATTTAAAAACTGAAAAATCATTCCACCAACCCCACTAAACACAAATTATTAACGCGTTTCTTTATGAAGACATATACAGGGTCAGTTAAGGGAAAAAAGCAAAAAAGGAAGTTCGGAGATGAGTTACATTATTTAAAGTATTAGAAGAATTCAGCTTCGTGAATAAGTTAATACAACGAAATCAGTATTACTTGAGAAAATCACATCAAACATTTAACAGATAGAGGTCTTATTTCGTTGCATTTGCAAGAAAATAATATAGAAATTTATATTAATATATAATAGAATTGCGGAGAAAATTTAATATGAAAAGTATTTTTAGTAATTAAGTTTTACATTTAATTTCTTTGACTAATAAAATTATTGGTTTCCAATTAACAAACATGTTTAAAAATTGTCTATAATTTTACTTTAATTAATATTAATAACTTATATACTCATGTAATTCTATACCAAGCTACTTACCGCTGTTGCGACGAAAACAGATAAAAATGTAAGTATTTTTGACATGATTACCTCAAAACACACTATGAAATCAAATAGGTATCTCCCTTTTTATATATCGACTTTCTAATATTATGATAGTACTTTTTTTCTTTTTAAAATAATATACAGGGTGCCCCATATGTATGGAATAATGATTCCACAGCATTTATTAATCAGTGTATCATAAAAATGTTTAAATAAAAGTTATAGAGTCTTATACAGCGGACATGCTGACGTTGACAATAAAATGTTTTGAACTGTTAGTTCGAAGAAATTACGCCATCTCAATTTTTTGAATGGAAAGCCCTGTATATTATTTTATTTTTGAGTCCTAGTAAAAATACTAGATAGTATTTGTCCAACAAATCATATGTCTAAATTGAACTATTTTGGAATTATTGTAATTTGAAATATAAAATAGAAAAATTTGCTCGAAATGACTACCATTTACAAGGAGGCAATGACCCAATCTGTCATAAACGGCCTAAACAGAGTTTTGCAGAGAATCCGGGGTGATCTGTGCTACTTCATACTGAATTCTTTGTTATAACTCTTTTACGGTTTCAGATCGACTTCGGTAAACTTTGGTTTTCAAATGACCCCATAACAAGAATCGAGTGGCGTAAGGTCAGGATTCTTTACAGGCCATTCTACAGCACCTCTTTTGCCTATCAATCGATTAGGAAAAATCGCTTTCAAATATCTACAAACATTGATTTTATAGTGGGGAGGTGCTCCGTCGTGTTGATACCACAGATTCCTCTTAGGGATATCCAAATTATTTTCATCGGGAAAAAGACCTGCTCAAGTTGGAATAACTTGCTCTTGGAGTAACTGTAAATTCCTCTGTCCTGTAAGATTTGCATCGATTACCAATGACATCACGTTTACAAATCCCTGTTTTAACTTTTGAAGGTCCAGATTTAGAACGATCCTTAACATGACCTGATCGTCTAAACCGTTTTAATGTTTTGCTAACTACGGTTTGGGTAATAGGTTCTCTATTCGGATATTCTGCGTTAAAACGATCACATACCTCATGTTGTATTCTCCTACGGTCTCCGTAACCAACCATCATTAACAAAGTGATTCTTTCAGTTTCTGTTAAATGTACCAATATACGCTTAAATTACAGTTTCACAAAATGCAGCAATAAACGTTTTCGTCAATAGATCATTTTTTGACGCGTTAAGTCGTTACCTGATAGTAAATGTTTGACACAAGCCAGCTTAAAAAAAAAATTTTTTTTGATCTCCTTAATTTTAAATATCAATAACACCAAAACAATTCAATTTAGACATACAGTATATAAGATAAATAATATCTAGAATTTTTAGTAGGTCTTAAAAATAAAATAATATACAGGGCTTTCCATTCAAAGAAATTTAAAATGGGGTAATTTCTTCGAACTGACAGTCCAAAATATTTTATTGTCGTCAGCATGTGCTCCGTATAACACCCTCTAACTTTTTTTTAAACATTTTTTTGATGCACTGATAAATAAATGCTGTGGAATCATTATTCCATACATATGAGGCACCCTGTATATTGTTTGTTTGCAATGGAAACATTCTCAGTCGACACTGTATATAGTGAAACTCTATATAGTGAAAAACTCTTTATAGTGCAATTTTTTCAAGACCTACATACATAGCAATATATATGGATTTTCTCTTTATATAGTGAAAAACTCTCTATAGTGAAATTTCGGTCAACATTTTGGTCTTTCACTATATAGAGAGTCGACTGTATATATATTTATATATATATATATATATATATATATATATATATATATATATATATATATATATATATATATATATATATATATATATATATATTATATATATATATATATATATATATATATATATATATATATATATATATATATATATAATATATGTATATATATATATATATATATATATATATATATATATATATATATATATATATATATATATATATATATACATATGTATATATATATAAAAATATATATATATATATATATATATATATATATATATATATATATATATATATATGTATATATATATATATATATATATATATATATATATATATATATATATATACATATGTATATATATATAGATGTATATAGGTCATCCTTTTACAAACCTTACAACTATTTTGACTTCACACTTTTAATTTGCCTGAAAAATTTTTTATGACTTCTATATAGGAAATTAGTTGACACATATATCGAGATTTTTTTTTCCAAATGTATATTTTACAAAATATGGACATTTTAAATTATCGTAGTCCACTAATGGGTGGCACATTAAAAAAGCAATATCTCGGGTTCTATTTATCGTATAAACTTCGTTCTTCTGCTATTTTATTGCTCTTTATGTTGGCTTTCGCAAAGTATAACTGTGGATTTTTTAAATTGTTTATTTATAAAAAATAATAACGATGAAATTGTTTTAAGAATTTTTTCAAGCTAACCCACACCACTAAAATCGAAAAAAAACCATTATATTCGCTATGTTTTAATCTAAAATATTCATATTTTTTCAAAATGGGGTCTCTATTAAGACGGGAGTCTCGTTCATGTTTGCGCTCATTTCTTGCTTTTGAAAGGTCATCCTTTTATATCAGTACTTCTATATGAAATATATATATATATATATATATATATATATATATATATATATATATATATATATATATATATATATCAAACTCAGCTGAAATGAAAATTAAAACAATTACATATTTTTCTGATGGGATGGGAGTGCGCAATATAAAAACACAAAAGTTTATCGATCTCACTCAACAACTGTAAGAATTTGGTTTAGCTGCAGAGTGGCAACATCCCATGGCAATGGTGCGTGCGATGGCTTGGCTGGGACTTTGAAAAGATTGGCTGCTAAAACCAGCCTTCAAAGGGTAACCAATCCAATGCAAACACCAAAGGAATTATTTGAATGAGCAACTGAGTTTTAATTAAGATTTAAAATAGCTCTTACTATAAAAGGGACGTTGACATATCGTTGCATGTTACCAATCATGGAAAAAAAGAGCAAAAGCAAAGGATTTTCCTTGGCAGGAACATTCAACTAAAGTTGAAGTTATGAAATAATTACTTACTTTGTAACATATCGTCGTATTCGCTGGAACATTGAAGAACGGTTGGCGACTTGAGTCTGTTCTACAAGTATTTTCATGGAAAGTGCTCGAAGGATGTAGCCCGCTTAATTCCTCCCAAAGTGGTGCATGCTAGAAATACACGTCGCGCTGGTGCTTCACATCCGTATGAGGTTTAGCTTGTTACTCCGCGTACAACGCTTTTCCAGTAGTCTTTTATATGGAGAATATCATCCCTTTGGAATAATTTGCCCAGCGCTGTGTTTCCCACCGAGTACAACTTACAGCGATTCAAGAACAACGTGAATCGTTTTTTCCGCACACATGCCGCTCCTGGAGCGCTTTAGGGACTTCCCTGGAGCACGTGTGCTAGACCCATAAAAAAAAAAGAACTGCAAAATGTTGCCGTCAAATACCTTAGATTCTAAAAAGGAAGCTGGTGCACCTGATTACAAACGTAGCAAAGAACGTATTACTGTTCTTGCATGCAGTAATGCTTCTGGAAGACACAAACTCACATTATTATGTATTGGTAAGTCAGCTAATCCACGAACCTTTAAGAATATTCGTCGCAATGCTTTTCCTGTTTTGTCTAAAAATCAAAACAATGCCTGGATAAACGCGACTCTATTTAAAGACTGGTTTTTTGGAGATTTTGCTCCTAAAGTGGAACTTTTTTTAAAAGAACATGGATATCCTAGAAAATGTATTGTGTTACTAGATAACGCCCCCACTCACCCAAGTGCGGAGCAACTTAAAAGTGGGGAAATAAAAGCAATGTTTTTGCCTCCTGTTGTAACTTCTTTCATACAGCCTATGGATTAGGATGTACTGGAAAATTTAAAACGCAATTACAGGCGCTTGTTATTGGAGCATATTTTTAGAAGAAGTAGATGAAGGTGGCAATCTTACTGATTGTCTAAAAAAGATAAATTTGAAAAATGTTATATATTGGATAGCTTCAGCCTGGAATCAAGTAAAGAGTAGTACTCTGGAAAAATCTTGGTCAAAATTGATTCCACAAGAGGAGAGACATTATTCAGAGGCAGAAACAGAAGATAATGAAAATTTACATAAAATTATTACAAGAATATCAGGATGTGAAAGTGTTACGGAAACCGATGTTTGTGTATGGTTAAAGAGTGATAGTGTGGAAGATGAAATCCCTGACCAAGAATTAATTAAAAGTGTATGCAAAAATGCTAATAAAATAGACAGTGATGACGTTGATGATAACGAAGTAGAAGCCACTGACAATATTCCAGTAAAAATATCACATTCAGAAGGACTAGAGGCCCTAAAAAAAGCGTTGACTTATGTAGAACAACAAGAAAATGCAACCGCCATCGACGTCTTGCTTATCAAACCTTGGAGAGACATTGCAGCCAAAAACAGAACTAACGCAAAACGAGTGCAGTTAAAAATTACCCCATTGTTAAGACATTAAAGTTAGGAATGAAACTGTTTTATTTTCGATTTTCCGTACATATCCATAAAATAAATAAACTAATTGTTCTATTATTTGTTTTAATAAATACCTATGTACGTAACAGCATATCGTATAAATGCTTTTAAGTCAATTTGCAATGTTGTATTCATTCTAAATTTCTATTTTATAAAAAAATTCGGACTAACCGAAATTTCGATTATCTGAAATTACTTAGGTCCATATTATTTCAGATAATCGAGATTCTACTGTATATACATATATATATATATATATATATATATATATATATATATATATATATATATATATATATAAATAATTATATCTCAGATATGTTCATTATCCTAACAAGAAAGTAAGAAAAATATCCAAAATAATACTTAAATATACAAAATTTATTTACGCCTTTTCACTAACTACGGCCAGTAATATATCTGAACAAAAATCGAAGTTGTTATGTCATTTTATTCGTGAGTTATTGTGCCAAGAGATCATCAGACAAACCGACAAGACAGACAGAGCGGCGGAAATGATGAAACGTCAAGAAATTCAAAAATCTTGGAACCGACTTTTTACTAACACAAGATTTCTCTTTCCCAATGAACAAAATCATAAAAATACCTGTTATAATTTTTTGCGTAAGAACATCTTTTGCAGAATCTATATCCATATTAAATCAAAATTAAACAAGATATTTTAATTTTTGAACATGAACCTAATTTACTTGAAAGGATGGCACTATTTTTAACTCTTAAATTTTTTTTTTAATTTTTCATCTTTGTGTAAGGTAAAAGTTACATTGTGTTAAAACCCAAATTATAATAACCACAGTCCAGTATTAAATAATTTTAAAACAATTCTGTTAAAACCTGCTGGTGCTCCTGTATATTTAAATCTCTTAAAATTATGTTAACCAACTCACCAACTAAACGTTAGAACTGTGATTACTAATGAGTTGAACCACACTCAAGAGATGATTTTATGCAAGTGCTGGTAATGTAAAAATTACTATTATAATTTTCTCCAGAATACAATATTAAAAGTATTATTTCTTTAAAACTATTAAAGTTAACGACTGTTCCGTAATATTTAATTGTTTTGCATGCCAGAATGTCACTTGTTAGGTATGAGA
Organism: Pachyrhynchus sulphureomaculatus; assembly: GCA_019049505.1. Lineage (NCBI taxonomy): Eukaryota > Metazoa > Arthropoda > Insecta > Coleoptera > Curculionidae > Pachyrhynchus > Pachyrhynchus sulphureomaculatus. The sequence goes on from CM032447.1 coordinate 94,518,353, forward strand.
ATATGCATTATATTTTGTTAGAACATATTAGTACATATTTAAACAGCCCTCCAAGGTCACCCCGTATAAAGGTAAAGGCAAGCAACCATCAAAAACTTAATAAAAAAGACGGCTATTGATAGAACGTTTACTCCAAGGTTGACAGTTCTACATCATACAAAATACGTCACAGCACAAATGGAAGTCGGCCAATTCAGAGATCTATTTCCTTCAATCGTCATCATATTCAAGACTGTCTTTGACTGAAATCATTACTTTTTTAAATATTTTATTGGTTAATGAATCGTTATTAAGTACGGTAACGGCATAGATGATAAGAAAAAGAAAATGATTAAATCAGTTAAAATACCAAAACCAATGAATAAATACGATTTCTTTCTGTATGAACTGAAATACAAACAACTTCATAAAATAATTAAAATTTATTTGAAAATGATCTTATACATTTCAAGATTTAAATAGCATACTCTTGAAAAATAAAAACCCAGAAGAATGACTCGAACAAAATTTGTTTATAATATTTTCAAGTGGATACTTATATTTTATTTAGTAAAATAAAATCCTCTTAAATTTCAACCGTCTGGAATGTTCATAATATTTCTCAGATTTTATCAAAATCGTGCAATAGAGTTTAAGCGATTGTACTGATTAAGACTAGTGAAAATTAAGAAATCATTTGCAACACCAAGAAATTGAAGATAGATTATCGAATATGGATAAGCTGAAAGAATTGAATAGAGAATTGTCTTTGTATATTATTAATTACACCGAACTCCATGTGTAAAACACACAAGTCCAGATGATTGAGCATTGACGTATGACCTTAAAAATGGCTAGTTTTTCAGCATGTGCTAGACCCCATAAAAAAATTTAAATTTTTTATGTGAGGTCTTTTAACATTATTGTGGTTCTCGTAGAGATAGTTCTTATACCCTTTTGATATTTTAAATAATTTTATTGCAACAAGTTTTTATATAATCGTGTGTTAAAATTAAAAATTTTACATTTACTTTTCCAATAAACCATGCTGTTTTGAAATTAAAACATTGACAGTTAACTGTTATTTTATAATACTGCAAGTTTATATTTTATTAATGTTGAATTAATAATAACGCAAGTGATTTTTAAAAGTGAATGTATTTTCTAAATGAGCTACAGCCTGCTGGCGTCTTTCTTCTAACTCTACGAAGTGGTTATTAATAATGAATATTCTCACACCCGACATCGTATAAGTATCGAAAATTTTGCTCATATTGGTATGCGTAAATTGTATTTGTCGTAAAGTGGGGTCATACGATATGAGAAAACTAGTCGATATGTAATTAATTTATTGAAAAAGTCGTCAAAGTGCTGCAGTAAGGTCTCGACTATTTCAATATAAGTGATGTGGACATCCTACTCTACCCAAAGTAAACTGAAAAAGAGATTTTATATGTTAATGGGAGGACACCATAATACTAGACAAATTAACAATTAAAATAAGTTACGATAAATTTTTTGGAGCACCAATCAAAATCTTTTTAAAGGTCAGAATTAGCGACAGTATATTAATAACCTTTTGAGAATAAATTAATTGGTACAGCAGCTTAAGACTAAATAATATTGCTCGCTAGTAGCAATTTAAAGCATTGTAAGAACAGCATTAATTTATGGAACGTTGTGACCAAAAATAATTTTTTGGTAAACCTAATGAATAAATAAAAAGTATTTTTTATATTTATATTACTCAATAATAAGATTAATGATCTGTTTTAAACAGTGTTAAGAATTGTTTAAATAAAGTAATAATAGTAGTCATATCTGTGGGAAATTTGCTCTAACAACACTAAGTACTGCTGTCACCACCGTATCCCAATGACTTATCTATAAAGGGCACGATGTCATTCTATGCTAATATATTTGCCTCCTTTCATCAGAATATCGTCGGTCTAAACACCTCATATATAAGTATTTCCAATATCTCAGAAGAGTAGATAAAGTGAGTCCAGACCATCTGAACGTGTCGGGTCGTCCTCTACACTCAAAAATATTAAATGCCTTCTCAATTTACCGCATCCCTTGAGAATCCTCATTAGTGGATTTTGAGAACATCTACTTCTATTGAATAGCCATTCAAGCTGTACTATTCTAGGGCATGATATAAGATTTTTAGCCAACCTACATGTTGTGTTCCAGTGTATGCTTTCACCTTATACCTAAAGCTTGTTTGAGTCTCCCAATAGAAATCATGTTCCGGAGTCTGGCGAGTTTATACGCCTTCTGTTTCTCCACGGATTCATATTAGTTCAATCTATTTCATCCTTGACATACGTAGCTTATTCATGTCTTCTCTATACTCTCGGATTAGTACTCAATTCGTCCAGGGTTTAGCAATTAATTTAAGAGCCGCTGGAGTATTCCAGCAGATGTAAAAACCCCATCCCGGAACCTTTTCCATTAAGATGGCAAGGAATTTTGCTTCCTCAAAGAGAACTTTTATCCACATCTACAATTTGCAAATAAATCCCTGTATCCGCCAATTCAGCTACAGCCATCTGCGATCCATCAGTGAAGCATGCCAGAATATTTTGGAGTTGATCTCCAGTTTGTCCCATTATTTCTAGCCAGGAATCATAACTTCCTAAATCACCTACTTCTTTTCAGTATTCCTCATCCTTATATAAGCCGCCGTTGCCTCCTTATTTATTCAAACCGAAGGCTGGGTAACTCAAGCAGGGCATCTAAGGAAGATATCAGCTTAATCCCCAGTGCACCTAGAATACTGAAGTGGGCAAGCTCTTGAATTTTCCTGGGCATAGTTTGCATCGTAATCCACTCGACTCGGAGATACCAGATCATCATGCCATATGTGATCTTCAACCTCTCCACCTGCTAATTTATAGCTCCGAGCTTAGTCCTCCATGCGGTCTACCTACCTCACAGTGAAGAAGCCAAAAGTTAACACACTTCCCGACGGCAGTGTCGACATGAGTACAAAATTATATATATAAAAATTTTATAGTATTATTCCAATTTTGTTTCTGATTAAGGACACTATAGGTAAAACAAAAGTACATTTTTTACATCTATTGTGAAATACGTAAGGCTTCTACTTAAAAGTAGTTATCTGAAATAATCCCAAAATAGATTGATTCCATAAGAATGCAAAAGCAAGTCAGAAAATTTTCGCAGGGGGCATATTCTTTCTCATTCTTTCTCTTTTCAATATTTTTAAATGGAAGCGGATAGTCTAATTACTAACAATCTTGGAAAAGCTCAGTCCAACGAACGAAACGTTATCGCATGCAAATTATTTTTACTTGTACACTCATGCTTAAAAAAATGACTATAATATATGATGGGTGATATACTCTTAGACTTTAAAAAAACAACTATGTTATAATGCCGGGTGAATAAAAATAAGAAAATATATTCAAATCCCGTTCATCATATTCATAGAAAGGCAGATGAGCATTTTTTAACTCTTAAATAAATTTTGTGTTGTTTTGTACCCTTTTTTAAGTATCTTATACAAGCTTTGAATGTATTTTATATTATATATATATATATATATATATATATATATATATATATATATATATATATATATATATATACCTACATAGTTTTTACAAAAAATATAATTCCTGTCTTATTTCCAACGAAGCATTCATATTTATATGGGGTGGGTTGTGAGGAGTACTGGTAGGCTAAGTTAGATCCTGGAAAAGGTCTATTTTCTCTGGAGTCTGATTTCTGTAAAAATTGAAAAAAAAAATATTGTACCTATATAGAGCAATATTATTTTTGAATTATGTATGTACTAATTAATTTATGCAATTTATAAATTAAATAATTTGTATATAAATGAAACAAGAGAAAAACTTATCCAAGCTCAACCGTTATTTTCGTTAAACTTTAGATAAAATATTACAAATTTATTATCAGTGAAAGGATTAAGTTAATGAAGGTTAATAGAACGAACTAAAAAATATCGGCAATTTATTGATCATGAGGAGTTAAATAATATCACAAAGACTGATTATTTTCCATCACTAGAGATTTTTGCAACTATTAATACATTTTCAGAAACTGGCTTGCTAGTAACAAATAAATCTAATTTCTATGCGATATTGCCAGAATCGCTCAGAGTTATGAGGATTTTTCGCACTCTGTCATTAAAATCCATTCCGCTATACAAGGAAACACAAAAACAGAAGTATCTTGTCTGGTTAAAGAGAAAATGTGGTAGCAGAAATCTTTTTTTTATTAGAAACAAAAAAAGAAAAGAAGAAGAAAGCTTATTCTGGATTTTTTACTTGACGACTCGACAAAATAAGTTAATACATTTGCATCAACTTATTTTGTATTTATTGAATTATTGTTATTTTTTTTAATTTAGTGGGATATTTATTTCCGATTGCATATTATACATGTATATATATATATATATATATATATATATATATATTATATATATATATATATATATATATACATATATATATATATATATATATATATATATATATATATATATATATATATATATATATATATATATATATATATATATATATATATATATATATATATATATATATACATATATAATATGCAATCGAAAATAAATATCCCACTAAATTAAAAAAAATAACAATAATTCAATAAATACAAAATAAGTTGATGCAAATGTATTAACTTATTTTGTCGAGTCGTCAAGTAAAAAATCCAGAATAAGCTTTCTTCTTCTTTTCTTTTTTTGTTTCTATTATGTTTTAGAGGATAGAAAATTAATGCAACCTCGCAAAGCACCTCAAGAAAGAAATTAATGTCTCGTTTTAATGCTTTATTAGGCAAATGGCCAATGTTGCAAACGATTTATATATTAACTACTATTTTACTAATTGATAATAATAATCAGGCTACAACAAGAACATACTAATTATGTATCGTAAAAAGGATAATATGATAGTTTATATACTGTACTACTGGAAACTGATTCATCGTGGATGGTCTTTAATTCCGCTAAAACTTAATTTTAACAAATTAAATTTGATTTTCGTATTTTTAACAATTCAATAAGCATAATTAAAATTTTAAACAATATGCAGCTACATATAAACTATTGTTCAAAGACTCTCTACAATTTTTAAAAAGTAAGTTAAATAAAAAAGTGTGCTTAAAGATATTTGGCAAAATTATCCCACATTTTAACTATTCCCTTACTAAATAGCTCTCCCATCAGTATTATCAGCTAATATATATATATATATATATATATATATATATATATATATATATATATATATATATATATATATATATGTATATATATATATATATATATGATTGCTTTAAAAACTCTACTTTGTTAGCTCTCCCATCAGTATTATCATCTAATATATATATATATATATATATATATATATATATATATATATATATATATATATATATATATATATATATATATATATATATATATATATATATATATATATATATATATATATATATATATATATATATATATATATATATATGCATATATATGTATATATATATATATATATATATATATATATATATATATATATATATGTATATATATATATATATATATGTATATATATGTACATATATATATATATATATATATATATATATATATATATATATATATATATATATATATATATATATATATGATTGCTTTAAAAACTCTACTTTGTTTATATTTTTCTGAATTTTATAACATTTAAGGTGGCTTAAATTTCTAATTTCTATTGAACGCTGGAATAGCTGTCATCCGGTACCAAACTCTCCGAAGAGGGGTACGACAGCAAACTGTCCGCTAAATTTTCATATTTTCCGTTACAAAGCAAACATAATCAACGTTTTTTTGGACTAGATGTTCAGTAACATTTCAAATAGCTTGTTGTATGGCTGAGTAAATAATTTTTTTGCGCATAGGTGTCTTTATGTATATATATATATATATATATATATATATATATATATATATATATATATATATATATATATATATATATATATATATATACCGGGTGACACAGCCAACATGTAATACTCTCTAATTTTTTTATTTTGAAAGTTACATATTTACATTTTTAGATACCAGATTGCTTTTAGGCTTTTTTATCACTTGAGAAATATTTTTTAACTACTTCCGGTTTGACCGGAAGTGACTGCAACTTTCTTATTTTTAATGGAACCCTGTATATTTTATCCATTTCAATTCGCTTTAAAATTGTCTTTCCAACGATGTATCACAAGTTGATATTTGTTTGACAGGTGACCGGCAAAAACTGATTTAAACTCCTAGAGTTAGGCGGCCATGGCGGATATACTAGCAATTGTTTTTGTTCGTTTTATCTCACTTTGGAAAGAATTTAAGACTATTCATTTAACGTGCCATTTTCGCGAGTCTAAGTGACTCCTACAAAATTCAATATCACCGAAATTAAGATAGGAACACATATTTTTTATTTATATATATATATATATATATATATATATATATATATATATATATATATATATATTATTTTGCGTTAATAATATCTCGACTGTTTATATTTTTTTATAGTTTGTGTAATATTTTTCTAATCTTATCAAAACGTGCCATATATAATTAAATTTTATCTTTTAAACAAGAATTTAGTACTCCAAATTTGGGATATGTAGGGAAACATTTTTATCGTTAAATGTTTTAGTATTTTTAAGAACATTTCGCTTCAAATTATCTTATACAAAACCTAAAAGTATTGTTTAATCAACATATTTTACAAATCCGGGACTCCTGATGTGATAAGAAATGAAAATACAAAAAAATAAAATTTACTTCTATAAAATATATATTAAGAATCTAAAAAGTTATAAATGGTTTAGCACCATAAGTGTAATAAGTTTCATTCCATTTTTTATAAGTTTCTTTTAGATTCTGTCTTATTTCCAACGAAGCGTTCATATTTATATACTGTAGTGGATTTTCAGGAGTAACGCTAGGCCAAGTTAGATTCTGAAAGAGGTCTATCTTTTCTGGTGTTGGATTTCTGTAAAAATTGAGGAAAGAAAAGTGTTAATTTTATTATATACATGTAACATTATTTTTATATTACGTATCATTATTTATTCTCAATAAAATTAGCCAATATGGGGTTTCAAGGTTCCACAAAAAAATGCCTAAAAGTAATAATTATTATTTTTAAACTTTAGATAAATTGCGACAGATTTCTTATAGGTATCCATTAAAGGGTGAATTAATGAGAGTGCTTCGCACAGGAAAAAAATGTCGGTGGATTATCGTGTGGTAAATAAGATGACTGATTTTTGATTAAACAATTATTGGATAAAATGAAGTATAAAATATGATACCTACGAAAAGATATTTAAGAAAGAAACTTTCTTGGAGAGATTCATTAAAAGGGTATAAAATTTTAATCGAAATTAGCTTAGTCTTAAACGTTGTTATGTTTATACGATAAAATAATTAAGACCTTGGGATCGATAGAAAATTTAATAGTTTTATATTTCTAAAATTTTCTTTTTATCGGTCTAGTTATAAATAAAATATATCTTTCTTTCACTACACAACTTCATAACTTGAACATTCTTGTCAATTTAAGTTGCTAATTATATAATCATAAAGTTTATACAACTTAACAAAGCTTCTAAAGAGAATAATAAAGTAAGTTTTTTATAATTATTTGTTCATTAATATCATTAATATCTTAGCCTGTTCGCATAAGAAATATACATGCAGGACGTACGAGAGATTGCAAAACTCTGTTAGCGCAATCCCTGCACTATATGATTCCTAATTCTCTTGAGACTTAACTTTATCGTATGCTGTAACCAAAATTTAAGATGTTACCCAATTAACAAATAAAAATTGAAATTAAAGTACTAGGTGAATGAAATAACACTTTAAGTTATTCGTAAAAATTACATCTACTCTATTCTTTTTCCCAGCATATCAAAATCTGTCCACAACTTTTAAAATCAGTTAGACGAAACAGTATACTTACAAATATTTGGCAAAATTAGCCCACATTTTAACTATTCTCTTACGAACTAGCTCATCAGTATCATCGTCGTCATTTTGTGGGTGCGAAGGAGGAGGCATTGGACCCATGTGAGAATTAAAAATAAATAGAACCTCTGAACCGTGACCGGCACTATATACACCTGAAATAGAACCATAATAATATAATTGAAACCACAAAAATAGCGTACTTGGAAATTAATTAAATTACAGTGATAAAAACATTATTTAGTTACAACTAGTTATTATTCTTGTATGACTGTACTAGTTGTACAGATAAGACGGACGGACGACATAAAAAGATTTGCGAAACACGATTGGATGCAAAAAACAAACAACAGAGCTCATTGGAGACAACTTGGGGAGGCTTACATCCGACTATGGCTGGAATAAGCTAATGAGTTATTATTACTGTACTTTATATATATATATATATATATATATATATATATATATATATATATATATATATATATATATATATATATATAAAACTTACCGTCAACATCTGCTGGTGTTGTTGAATAAGCAAACTGATATACGTATACTGGAGCATATCTTGAATGAAGTTCGGCACTTTTAATTATAGCTTTAACAAATTTCTGGTCACTCTGAAACTATTTAAACAAAATAAGTGGTTGCTCTAGTTATTAATCCTAATGAAATAAAATACCAGTAGATTCGTGATAAGAAATAATTTTTGTCTTCAGGAATTATTCTAAAAAAAATATTCATATACAAAATGTTACTCTTATATTCAGTCATTTTTTGTTACTTTTGGAATACTAAATTTTACGCTCCATTAAAAAAATTTTGAACTAAAATATCGACAACAACAATAAACTACACAAAACTAATCAGTCACACAATTTCAGCACTGAAGAATTTGAAGTCATTACGGAAGTTGAAAATGTAAGCCATGAGGACACATGCATTAACTTTTCTTTAGCTCATCCATCCTATAGAGAAGTTTGGAAAGAGGGTTAGAATAATAGGAAAGTCAGGAAATTCAATAGTCATATCCTTGTTTTGTTATGTTTCAGTCCAACTGCACAAGTCTGAGGAAACTAATAAATGAATTTAATATATCAATATCGTGCCTAGGATTTATGAAAAAGGTTAAATAACTTTTTTGTCCGTCTTCGATGTCCGTTGGTCACACCCGCTTTTCTCCAAAACTATTTGACATAGAAAGTTGAAATTTGGCACAAATGTGGGAACTGATGACTCAGTCAGAGCCGTGTAGTTTTAAAAGTTAAATTTTGACTTAAGTTGCTTGTAGGGGGAAGTGTGAAGTTTTTTTTTTGCTTAGATGACCTAGTGGGGTGTCAAATAAAAGCTTCTGAAAATATGAGTTCAAAAATATATATGAGGTAACACTTGCGCAAACTTTTTTTTAATTTTTATTTTTAAAAAATGGCCAAAAATCGCTGTCCCCTATTCCTATCTCGAAAAGTACTGCTCAAAAAATTTTGAAAAAACTCTAGAATATTCTCCATAATGCATAAATTAAGTGAAAATGCATTACGGTTGATAATTTATCTGGTATAAAAAACTATGTGTCTTGACAATATGGTAAACGAATTTCATCGAAAGTTGTGAATTTAAGCGGGACTAAGAACTACAAAATATCAATACGTATTCAGTACGATCCGTAATACTCATAAACTCTTCGGTAAGGTACCGTAATAAAATAATTTTATTTTATTTGTCTATAATTAAAGAAATATTTAGATAGTAAATATTTGTTTTAAACTTTTACTACTAGATTCTAGATACAGTTCGATTCATTTATTGGCTATTAGGTAGCTAAGAAGCTATAACTATTATTGACTGTGTCAAGAAACTAACCTAGCCTAGGTAAGGATTTTACTTTACTTTAAGGGCATTTACCGAACGAAATTGCGCCTGTCCGACTTGCATTTGAGTGTTTTTTTTTAAATATTCAGAAATATAGACTTGATAATGTATTCATTTGATGATGAACTAGTATTTTAAAATTTGGTTACACACGAGTCTGAATTACTTATTAGGCTTCACCGACTAAAATATTGTGTTGGTTTACTTATTTCTGTATTTCTAACACTGTACTTACTTTAACAGCACCTGATAAATTTCCCGCAAATGTGGAACCTTCCTGAAGGAAAAAACTTTTTATTTTTGCTGCAACAATATCTTCATCGCTAGTATTTGGACGAAGATCTGAAGGAATTAATTTTTTATTATCTCCATCAAGTAAAGCTGCGAGTTTTTCTGCAGATGATTTACCTAAAAATTATTTTACGTGTTAGAAAAGTTGATATTTCTAATTTTTGAGCTTGAATTGTTTAACAATTTTTTTGGTTTTAAATTTTCATTCACCCGTGGTCGTTATTTTTTGTCTTGCTATTCACAGATTTAATAGTATTTAACCAGTTGACCCCGAATAGACTAGTAGACTACTAACTTATTAATATATATATATATATATATATATATATATATATATATATATATATATATATATATATATATATATATGAATACTAGGCCACAATATCTTGTGGAGAGCGATGATGATCTTCAGTGTGACGTGTTTACAGTAGATAAGTAAGTAATTTTATAAACATTTTTTCATGGTATTTACCACTTTCAAGGCCTTCTTCAGAACATATCCCCATAATCGCCGGCACTTGGTTAATTTTTCCACTCTCATATAAAACAAATGGAGATTCAGTGAGGAAAGCATCATCACCTTCTACTTCAATTACTGGCCAAGGATCCACCTATGAATTTGAATAATAAAATTTGGTGTAAGGGTTATAAAAATATTGGTAAAATCATTTGCCTAGTACTTTCCTTGTAGATATGCAGTGTTAAAATAAACACTAAAGAATAACTTAATTTAATCCACTTGATGGTAAAATATTAATAAAAAAAAAATAGACATTTACCTTGTTTAAATAATCAAAAATAGTATTTAATAGTTAAAAAACCACAATTCTCTCTTTTAAACGCACGTCGAAAATTATAGCAAGAGAAGTGAAAGTGTTCTAAAGTTAGTATCATTTGGTGGTCGATTGGGGCAGCACATAAACCTTGTTGTTTGTTGAGTCGTTATTTTTAACCACATACCATCAAAGTTCAAGGCTTCGGAGCCTCCTCTCCTTGGCAAGAGAAATCACTTCTGACAAGAAGACAGATTCAAGAGTTACGCCAAAACCGGGAATAGAAGTCGTACCCCCGATAGAAAAACTGTGCTACTCGCTGAACTGACCTTGGTTTCACAGAAAGAGAGTATATGAGATTTATGTGATTATACGTCTTGGGGCACTGAATTTATGTTCGAGTTTAAACATCATATATTACAAAAGTTTATTTTAAAATGCTGATCTCTGCAGATCGATGCCCCTCAGCCAGCCCCCATCCAATGATCCAAACGGAGGGCTATTTTAATTCCGGAATTTTCTGATCCTCGGAACCTTATCATGCTATTTGGTCCCACAGACATCGGCACAGCCACAAAACGTTAAGCAACTTCACGCAGCCTAAGCCGATGCGATAATATCACACCGGGCGATGCCTGCTGGGCAACATATATGAGCAAGCAACATCATCTGTAAAAGTACACGAAGGTACAACCAAGTTTCCAATTAACAGAGGAATAAGGCAAGGAGACACATTATCACCGAAGCTACTCACAATGGCCCTGGAGGAAGTCTTTAAAGAACTGAACTGGTCGGACAAAGGAATCAACATTTGGGGAGAACGCCTAAACCACCTGAGATGGGCCAATGACATCGCCCTGTTTGCAGAGAAAATAAAAGACCTAAAAACAATGTTAACAATGAAGCTAATTAAAATAAGAACAATGAGCCCAGGAAATCCACAAATAATATTAAGAGAAACACCAATACAGAACGTTAGTACATATACGTATCCTGGACAAATAATAATACTGGGTAAAGAAAACAAAGAAATAGAAATAGAACGCAGAAAACGACTGACGTGAGCAGAATTTACAAAACTATCACATATATTAAAAAACCAGAAAATGGTCTATTTCCATTATGACATACGGAGCACAGAAATGTACTTTCACGAAACAAATAATAATAAATTACGCAATGGAGAGATCAATGTTGGGAATTACATTAAGAGATAGGCAGAAAGCTGAGTGGATACGACAAAGAACAAAAACTAAGGATGTAATAGAAACGGTGACGCAGCTAAAATGGAACTACGCAAGACCCGTTGCCAGATCCCAAAAAGATAAGTGGAGTGCTAAAATGATATAGTGGAGACCATGATCGGGTAAGAGAAGTACAGGAAGGCCACAAACAAGATGATGCGATGATATTAAGAATACTGCAGGACTATCGCGGCCGAGGATAGCTCAAAATAGAGACCAATGAAGACAATTAAGGGAGACCTATACCCAACAATTAGTTTTACATCTCATTGCGTTCGAAAGTGATCGTGCCACCAGACTGATGGAGCGACAGACCGACGGACATGAGTCACTTTTCTTTTGTTCTCTAGGAGCCCTAAAATTTAAAGAAAAGCAAAAATCTCGAACTAAGGAAAGTTAAAATAAAAAAATATGAAATATACACTTTTTTCACACCTTATATAGGAAACACATTAATTGAATATTGTTTTGACAAAGGTAAGTCAGTTTATAAAAGGATGGGATACAATTTGAAAAGGTAAAGTAAAAATCAAAGGTTTTCAATTAGTAATTGCAATCGCTAAACTCAAAATAATCAAAACATCATAAATGAAATATTTCACTTATCAGAAACTGCAAGGCATTTTTTCATTTCATTATTGAAGGGAAATAATTTTTGATTAATTAATTAACAGATCTTCGACTAGTTTCGAGCTTTTCTGCCAGTATTTACTATTGCTCAGATGGCATTCATCGTCGTCTAGAGAATGAATTATACATACATATATATATATATATATATATATATATATATATATATATATATATATATATATATATATATATATATATATATATATATATATATATATATATATATATATATATATATATATATATATATATATATATATATATATATATATATATATATATATATATATATATATATATATATATATATATATATATATATATATATATATATATATATATATATATATATATGTATATATATATATATATATATATATATATATATATATATATATATATATATATATATATATATATATATATATATATATATATATATATATATATATATATATATATATATATATATATATGTATATATATATATATGTTATATATATATATATATATATATATATATATATATATATATATATATATTATAAAATTCAGAGATATGTATATCGCAAAAAGAACTTACATCTTGTCCAGTTATTGAATGAGCTGCAGTAAGAATTTCATCACCAGTACAATTTTTCAAAAACTCGGCTAATTTTTGGGTATCATTTCCAAAATTTGCACCAGGAATTCTATTCGCTAACTCAAAAGTGTATATCTGTGGATTTAACACAACAGATGAATTAGTCAATCCAGAACCACTTTCAACTATACCTGCTCTAAATAGACCTAAAATTTAAAATAAATATATTTTTTCTCAATCTAAATTCTTACTAGATTTTTCCATTTTATAAAATTGGCTATTCTAATTTTTTACTATCCGGCTAAATAATTAAGTTGTTTTTGAGAAACGACTGTATGAAATTTCTTCTAATAATTAGATAGTCCTAAGCATCTAAAGAATGCATCAACAAGCAAAAGTACATAGATACTTAGCTTTATAAATGTCAACATCATTGGAAGTTAGTTTTAGAAAAGGAAAAAAAGTTAAAAAAATTTCATAATGTAAAAATCATAAATGGCCAAAGCTTAACATCCTGTATAATTAAAAAGTCGCTTATATCAAAGCTTAAAAAATAAAAAGGATTTTCATACTAAATGTCAACTCCATATCACATCTCTCACTAATCGTATACGATATATTACATTATAGGACAAATATTATTATTTTCAATCTAGGCAAAAAAATTTTAAAAATATGCATATAGAAATAATTAATGATATAGGGGTAAATTTATTATTGTTTAAAACGTAAATGACCTTTATGTACCTGCAGATTTCGGACTAACTAGATGAAGACCAACCGATTGTCCACCTGCACTTTGACCAAATATTGTAATTTTTTCTGGATCTCCACCAAAGAAGGCGATGTTATTTTTTGTCCACTTCATTGCTAAAACTTGGTCTTTCAAACCAGCATTGCCTCGAATTGCTGTATCACCGGTAGATAAGAAACCAAATGGACCTACTCTGTAGTTACTACTTACTACAATTACACCTTCTTCTATAAGGTAATCCGGGCCATACGAATCTTTAACACTGCTACCCATTTGAAATCCTCCTCCGTATATCCAAAACATTACTGGTAATTTTTCAGTGGGCTAAAAGTTGATTAGGTATTAGAATTAATTATATTTTATCTTACTATGGAGAGTCTCGAAGTTGGCGGTTAATATATCTCAACTAAATCTCTCAATTTCTAAATATATACTTGGAAATGATAAACATCCTTCTAGTCATTGTCATGACGAATTATTGACTATATCTTATGGTATGTCGCAAAGGCTTTGTTTATAAATACCCAGACTGCTCTTCGCTAGGAAAAGTTGATAAATGTATTTATTTATTTATGTAATTTTAAATCGAATCAATATTCTGAAATAAAATTTCGGAATATGGTTTGTTACTTGATTGGTCACAACAACGGAATGTCGAGAATTTGCAAATGCAAAATGACCAACAAATAAAGATCCCATGAATGCTATATTCCACGCCTTTCCTCCTACGACTATAGTTTCTGAGCTCTCTCTCAGGTAGGTCTTAACGATCGATACCGTTGCCTAAAGCCTACCTGATGAAGAGTATAGGCTCAGAAACTATAGTCGTAGGAGGAAAGGCATGGAATATAGCATTCATGGAATCCTTATTTGTTGGTCATTTTGCATTTGCTAATTCATTTTCTTTATATTCATTCATCTTAAACGCTCGAACATCAGTTGCTTATGCAAGTATCAGTATTTTTTATGAGTATAGCACAGGTGCTTTAGAGAAATCCCTAAAGCGCTGCAAGAGCGACGCATATGCTAAAAAAGCGATTACATTGAATAGCTCTAAATTATACTCGGGGAGAAGCACAGTCCTGGGCATATCTTTTCAAAGGTATATATTATATTAAACGCTGATTGAAAAGGGTTGTACGAAGAATGACAAGCTGACCTTAATACGGATGTGAAGGATTAGCGCGACGTATATTCCTAGTATGCACCGCTTTGGGAAGAATTAAGTGAACTAAATCCATCAAATACTTTCCATGCACACATACTTGTAAAATAGACTCAAGTCGCCCACTGTGCTCCGATGTGCCAAGGAATCAATTTTGCTGGTCAGTTTTGGGTCTCCAATCAGGGAAACAGCTCTCTTCTGAATAAAATCCAACAAATACAGTATATGAGCAGAGCTCCAAACATCATCATCGTTGGTCGAATTGGAGCTTCGTACATAATTAACAGTTGTAAAACTTTCTGGTTCGAAAATATTCTCAACAATTGAGAGACTATCTATGCTATGCTAAACAAACCGTAACTTCCATCATATTGAAAAGTTTTAACAAATCTTCCTCTTAGTGTGAGAATAAATTAAACTGCTAATCCAGATTCAACCCGACTCACTGTCTGTAGAGTCCTGAACCTAAGTAGCAAACCCTATTATAAATCTTTAAATATCTACTGAAGCTGTGAGAATGTTAGTAGTAGTTTATAGATACACTTACATTTAGGGAGGCAGTATAAACATTGATAGATAAACAATCTTCACTTGACCCTTCGAAACCATACGCGTTTAAGCAGATTGGTCCATCTTCAGTGGCATTTAAAACTCCATCCCATGGTTGAGGTGGTAGAGGAGCCTAAAATAAGATGCGTGAGTTTTGCAGATCACGTAAGATACCCTATAACAAAATGTCACTCTTGAAGACGTTAGACGCGTAAGGACCTTATACTCTTCTTCAGAATTTTTTTTAAGGACATTATCTACACTAAGCTAAGAAAAATTGACTATTTCAAATTACAAAGGCAGTCACGTCTATGCTAACTTAAAACAAAATATATCATGAATGTAATTTAAGAGGCACACGAAATACATTATACTTCCTGAATTACATTTAAAAAACCGTGTAACTGTTTTTAAACTCTAATAATGATACTATTTTTAGTTTTCCGTACGGAACACTTATAAGATGACTTCGGTGTCTCTCTGTTCGTCTGTCTGGCCGTCTGTCTGTCTGTCTGTCTGTCCGTCTGTCTGTCTGTCACACCCGATTTCTCCGAAACTATTTGTCATAGAAAGTTGAAATTTTGTAATAATATAGGAATTGATGGCCTCATCAGAGCCATGTAGTTTTGAAAGTTAAATTTTGAATTAAGGGGTTAGTTTTGAGGGGTGAAATCGGAAGTGAAAAAAACAAATTTTTACTAGGTAATCGAGTATGGTGTCAAATGAAAGCTTGTGAAAACACGAGTAAAAGATATATATATATATATATATATATATATATATATATATATATATATATATATATATATATATATATAATGTAATACTTGCGCGCACTTTTTTTTGTTTTATTCTTAAAAAAAACGCGAAAAATCGCTGTCCACCCCGCCTTATCTCGAAAAGTACTTATCAAAAAATTTTGAAAAAATTCTGGAATATTCTCCACGGGGTGTAGATTGAACGAAAATTATCACGAGTGCATTACTTTTAATAATTTATTTGGTATATAAAAAAAAACAGAAATTTCAAGGTCATCAATTTTCAGTAAAGATTGGAAACAAACTTTGTTGAAAACTCATTTGGGGTGTGTTTTGTGAAGTCACTTCCGTTACAACATTTTTGATTTTAAAGGCAAACAACGTAAGGAACACTAATTGCGCAAGCTCAACTTGCACTTGACCGGTTATTTTAAAACGGTTTTGGTTATTTCTTTAGATACAAAACTTTATAAAATAGGGACATTGAAGAGAAAGTGAAGTTTAAAATGGGAGTAAACAATGAGCATATCAATTATCAAATTTCTAAAGTTGATGAGTTAAGCTGGAGAGTGATTTTTTGGTGGGCAAAGAGAAAGTTGGTTCAAAATGTTCAACTTTTGCATTTCTTTATTTATGGTACCACATCTTGTCTTACATAGTTATCATGCTTGGAAACAAATTACAAAAACAAAAACATTCTTTGCATGTAAACCAAAATTAGAGATAATTTTTTTTTTTAATTTTAACTATCATAAATTATAGCTAACATAAGAAGTAAGAAGCAGAATGAACATAAAAGACAACGCAATAAACACCATTGAAGAAAAACGATTAAAATGGTATGGACACATAAGACGAAGCGAAGATAATAGGTGGATAAAGAAAATAACGGAGTGGAGCCCTATAGGGAGAAGAAAAAGAGGAAGACCCAGACGATCGTGGAGAGACGATGTGGACGAGGCTATGGAGGACAGGGGTCTAAGAGATGGAGACTGGGAAGATAGAAGCGGATGTAATCAAAGGCTGAGAGAAAGGAAGACAGCGTCAGCTGTAGAAAATCCTTGATATATATATATATATATTTATATATATATATATATATATATATATATATATATATATATATATATATATATATATTATTATTTATTGCTAACTATTTAATTTTGAACAGCATTTTCAAAATACGCAGGGATAATTTGTAGAAGTCCCAAATTATATAATTTACTTTAAAGAAATATAATGAAAAAAACGGGTATAATTCAGGAGCATCGTTTTTTTTTCGTAAAAGAATTGCATGAACAGGACAAGAATTTTTTCTTTGTAATATAAATAGATATATGTTATTATTGGGCTGCCTGTTTTTAAGTGTTGACCGTGTCAACCACTCTGTCTTCTTGAAAGCAGCTGTGTCAACTTTCAATGGAGTATTAAATATACATACTTAGTACAATGCGTTGTATCCTACCATCGTATTCTGTAACTACTTGGATATGTACCAGTAAATTATGTTCTCTTGTTTGTCACTCAAACGCGTCTCGGCATCGATTTGACGAATAAGAGAACGGGGGGTAAACTCCTTAAATATGGACCTCCGTTTCCAGTTATTTTACATTAACCACATATGCCTGAGTAGAATATCTCGAAAAGCGCTACCTGCCTTTAAGTGTTGACCGTGTCAACCACTCTGTCGCTTTGAAAGCTGCTGGGTCAGCTTTTGATGGGGTATTAAGTGTGCGTACTTAGTACACTTCGTTGTATCGTAACAATGTGTTCCGTAACTACTTGGATAAGTACCAGTAAGTTATTTTCTCTTGTTTATCAATTCTAGCCCGACTGACGAGCCGTGATATGGTGAAACGCGTCTCGGGATGGATTTGATGAATAAGAAAAGGTTGGTAAACTGCTGAAATATGGGCCTTGTCCGTTTTCAGTTATTTTACATTAACCATATATGCCTGAGGAGAATTCCTTGAAGTGTACTGCCTGCTTTTAAGTGTTGACCATGTTAATCACTCTGTCGGCTTGAAAGCTGTTGTGTCAGCGAAGGAGTATTTAAGTATACGTACTTAGTACAATTTATTGTACTCTACTAGCGTGTTCCGTAACTATATTATTATTTAGTTCTCATATTTTTATTGCTCATATAACATTTATAACACTTATAAATCCTGCCAAAAATATAAATGTGTAGGATTTTAAGACTAAAACCTTACCTCAAATCTTAAACTTCCCACAGGTGGTGTAGCATATGGTATTCCTCTCCATCCGTAGTAGGTTTCGTTATTTGGTGTTTGGTATGTTGCTCCTTGAATTTTCCCATCAGGTAAAGTTATTACAAGGTCATCGGGTACAACATCTGTTACCTAAAACAAATATATATTTCAATCAAAGATATAATTAATCATCATCTATATCCACAAAAACTAAACTAAAATCCGACAGCAGATGGCAAAACTTTAAATCATTTAAGGAGCGCTGTGTGCAAGGACCACTCACGTTATTACTAAGGGATCTTCCATATAAGAAACTACCAGGCATGCACCGGTCTGGGATGAATCAAGCTCTCCACATCAACTGAAATTCGCTTTCCTATGTTCCGAGTTAACACCTAGCATTTTTTATAAAGATACTAGTGGAATGGAGTATCCAGACAAACATTGAATTAACGTAACCAGGCATGAGTTAAGATAACTTATTAGGAAAAAACGTCTGCCTGTGTTTTATACCGGAAATTTCTCTTCGTTACTATCACTCGTATACAGAGTTTCTACTAGATCTTCATTTGATTTTATGTTTCCTGTCTGTGGATATTTATAGAGAGAGTTAATGTTCGATGGTTCAAAGTAAAAAAAAGAAAGAAAGGAACTATGTTCAATAAAGCCATAGAGTGGATTCACCTTTTTTTCTAGCATATCCTTGATGTAAAAAAGAAAAAGTTAAGGTTATTGTAAGTAGTTCTGAAGTATACTAGCGTTGATAATGAAGATGATGAAAAGAGATCCATCAGCTACTAGCAATATGCAATCTCTGACAAATATCGAGAGCCACGAACAAAATCTTTGGGACCTTAAGAGCATAGCTTAACTACCACTCTTTCCCAACAAACAGAAGATAATCCCTTCGATATATCAAATGCAATCATTAAGGACTATCGGCAATATTCAACTGTATTCTTCCAAAGATATGTAACTTAGGTTAGGGGATCTCTTGTTGGTATTTGCTTAAAAAAGCCGCATTGGTGTTTCCCGATAATATTAAATCCTACATGTATGTACCTGCGAGTGTGTGGGCAGTATAAACACCGTTTCTCCAGGAAACAACTGCGGACTTATACAATGTTTGGAATAATGTAATAAAGTTTTTCTTAATCGGACAATAGCTGGATATTTTACCCACTCAATTTTAAGTAAAGGGAAATAATATTCAAATATATATTGAAGGTGAAGTAAATAGACCTTAGTTTCCAACACTGACTCTATATTAAGAATTCTCCTTAACAAAACATGTAAATTTTCCTTTGTTAACTTGATAAAAATTATAGTAGCTGAATATTGAGTAACTTAGGAAATCAATGCTCTAGTTTAAAAAAAATCATCAAAATACATAAGCTGTATAAAATATCAGGTGACAATCTTGATTTTCCAAATATTTTAATGTTTACTGAAATATATATATTTTTTTAAATAATGATTTCAGTGTAAATTTAATTTAAAAAACCCAGTTAAAAATCAAGAGAAGAAAATTCGATTAAGGAAAAAAATACAACAAAAGTAGTTTAGACAACAGTTAGTTTCTATAAGATATTATACGACACATATTGAAATTTTTTAATTCTTATTATTTTTATTTTAGTACATACAGAAATATTAATTCGATAAACAGATATATGGTCCTTATCATTGTATCTACTAGACAATAATAGAGAAATTGATCAGTAAGATACAATAATTTGCTGCTGTAAGCACAGTTCTTAGCAGAAGTGCTGCCTAGCGGTAATTGTCAGTAACTTTTTCAACAATTCATATATCGGTCTTCGACAATAAATAGCTTCCAACAGAGGGTACGTTTGACTTTACTGTTAGTCTTACAATAACAATATTTGCAAATTATTGTATCTTACTGGTTCTTTGTGCTAGTACTGTCATAAGCACTTTGAGTGCTGTTCTCTTCTTGATCGATCCTAGCTCGGCTAATAAGCCGTAATGACAAAGGAGAGAACAGTAAAATACTTCTGAAATATAGAATTTATTCAATTTTAATAGCTTATATTCTTAGAAATCAATAATAAAAAAATATATATTTGACACAAGTTACTTACCACCGATGCAATTAAGAGAGATAAAATAACTATATTTAACATGATTACCTCGTAAAAGACTATGAAACCTTACAATTGTTGTTCTTCTTATATATTAATCTCACAGAACTACTAGAGTACTCCCTGTCCTTCAGTTGAGATTATGATTTCTTCTTTTTAATGAATCATCATTAGAATTAACAATATTATCTCAAGGGGCGGGCCTACTCAGCATATTTTCCAAGTATTCATAAAATACATAAATTAATTGATCCAAGCGATAACAAAATTAAATTCTCTCTTATAGAAATTCTAACATATAAAAAACATATTTAAAAAAATATAAAACATTTTAAGAAGATGCCAAAAATATGTTAAGGCCATATTTAAAATCATTACATTTTAATGTCATTATTTTTATCGAAAATCATAGTTTTTAGTGGTAAGCCTTACTGTTTAAAAATTTTAAACTTTGTTGAAGTCAGCCATTCTTTATCTGCAAGCAATGGGAACTAGTAAGACTCAGTACCAATGGATCAAATAAACTAAGCCAAGTATTTTGCCTTAACTATAATAACTAAACCATAAATAGTTATCATACTTTTTTTTATTTAAATTAAGTCCCAAATTCTCTAGAGAAATGCCTTTGACTATGATTTGATTATGATTTATTTAAAAAATTTTAGAATTCATTCTCATCAAACTACAAATCTGATTAGAAACATACGCGGAAAAATCGACTCAGATTGGTCTTGAATCGCTGTAAATTTTACTCGTTCGGAAGCACAGTCCTGGGCAAATTATTCCAAACTAATGAGGTTCTCCATATAAAAGACTCCTTGAAAAGGGTTGTACTAGTAGTACCAACCTGAACCTCGTACCTCGAGCATGCACCGCTCTGAGAGGGATTAACCGCGCTATATCCATCGATCACTTTCCATGAAAATACTTGTAGAATAGAGCCAACCCTTCTTCGATGTTCCAATGAATCAAGGTTTCTGGGCAGACCCGGATCTCCTATCAGGTGAACAGCTCTCTTCTGAATAGAATCAAACAAATGCAGTGCATGTTTGGGAGCAGTGCCCCAAACATGGAAGCACTATTTCATCTTTGGTCGAATTTGGGCTTTGTACGGAATTAACAGTTGTTGTGGAGTCTAAAGCTTCCTAGTTCTAAATAATATTCTCAGCTTTTGAGAAGCTCTTTTTGATGTGTATGCAACATGTTTATACCAAGACATATTTTCTCCCAAATTAACGCCCAGTAAATTGAGTGACGATGCTAGATGAATAGAGTGCCCCGAGAGAACTCAGCAACGATAACTTTTTTAGAAAATACTGCCGCCTGAGCTTGGAGCGTTAAATTATACTTGGTTACTCTCACCCCAAGATAGATTTTCTTCCAGGTCTTTGTTAAGTTGAACGACTTCCTGCTGAGTGCGGATATTTGCATGAGTAGATGAGGTTCGAGTATTCAAAGTAAATGAATCCTGGTTTTTTCCAGCAAATCTTTATGTAAATAAGAAAGAGACAGTTTGGAGCCCTGGGGCGAACCGGCGTTGATAGCGAAGGTGTGAAAAAATCCGCCGATTGCCACTCGTAAAGAAAGCTCTTTGAGGTAACATAACAGCCACAAACCGAACTTTTCAGACATACCAGAAGAGCGGAACTTAGCCAACAATCCATCGTGCAAAACACGCTCGAATGCCTTGGATATATCAAGAGCCACCGCTGGAAATTCTCCAAAGTGTTGGGTTGTTCCAAATATGTATTACATAAGTCAGAAGATCTCCTGTTCATCTATGTTTACGAGAGCCGTATTAATGTACTGATAATATTGAATACTTCCAGATATTTTAGAAGATGCTGATTGATGACCTCTTCTGTGACTTTCGATATTATTGAAAGCAGTGCTAGTGGTCGGTTACCTTCTTGCTTTTTTGGGTATTAGCTGAACAGTGAGACATTTCCAGCAGGAAGGAAATATTAGGTGGTGTTTTTCCTTGGAAATCGGCAGTAGAATGTGAAGCAAAGAGTTCAACCAGTTTGCTTTTTCAGTAGGTGTTGTTACAATAGAATTATCTGGCCATGTGAGTAGTGGTATAATGGATTTGGTAAAATTTTGACTAACTGCCTTAGCGACTGACTAAAAGAACCTGGAATTGTTGGGGCATGCAAGAAGTTTGGTTCTAATTCGCTGATTGTGTGCTTCCTTGGTTTCGTCAAAAATTTTTTTGCATCTGTTTCGGACACGAATAAAGATGTCATGCTTTATGACGTTAGAGTTTTTTCGCCATTGTCAGTAGGCAAGATGTTTAGAAGCAACAGCTTTTTTGCATTTTCGGTCAAACGAAGGCTTGCCGTTGAAAGGACATTTCTTCAAAAAGGGATGTAAGTCCGTACCAGCCAAAAAGTAGAAAACCTACTTAGCATAGTCAGATGATTCGTCGGATTGAAAACAAACGTCTAACCAAGGGAAAGTTCGAAAATATTCCATGAGTTCTTCCCATTTAACAGATTTATACTGGCAAATCTTGCGCGGTTTAGACGCCTCTGATTGGTAGGATACTCGATGTCGAAGGCATTTTATGAGCGGAAGAACATAACGGCGAATTTATAGTGTTGGTTCTATCTGAATACTTAAGCCAATTGATGTTATGGACAGTAAAGTCGCCCACGATGGAAATTTCGGCATTTGGATAGTTAATCTGTAAATGATCGATGATGTCTGCAACAGAAGAGAAAAGTGTTCTAAAGTTATTATTACCTGGTGGTCGATAGAGGCAGCAGATAAACCTTGTAGTTTGTTGAGTGGTTATTTTTAACCACATGACATCAAAGTTGCGAGGTTTCAGAGCCACCTCTCGTTGGCAACAGAGGTCGCTTCTACAAAAAAATAGATTCCAAAGTTACACCTAACCCGGGAATAAAAGTCTTATCCAGGATGAAGAAAGTTGACACTGTGCTGGTCGATGAACTGCCCTTGGTCTCATAGGGAGCGAGTACATGAGGTTTATTTAATTTCAGGTGTCGATGCACTGAATTTATGTTCTAGTTTAAACCTCGCATGTGGCAAAAATCTACTTTAAAGTTGTGATCTCTACATGTTGACGCCCTTGAATCAGCGCCCAACCGGCGATCCAAACGGGGGCCTATGTTACCTCCAGAATTTTTTGTATCTGGGTGCCTCATCATGCTATTTGGTCCCACTCTTCGGAGACATTGGCACAGCCAGGAAATGTTTTTTTTTTACATTAATTTCTTTAAATAAGCAACGAGTAAAATCTAATTTGGCCATTCTAAACAGATTTTGTAAATTTTACAAAATTGAACAGAATATCAAGCTTTTCTTAACGTTTTCTTAAATATGAGAAATAATTTTCATACAAATATGCATATGCATATTTCATGTAACAAAAATCTTAAGAAGAAAATATAACCCAATGAATTCTTTAGACATACTCGCCATATTGAGCAAGAAAATAACTTTTACCCCCCTTTACATCCATATATATTTAAAATTAAGCAAGTTAATTTATGGACAAGACGATGTCTACTGTACTTTTTCTTTTTATTTTCCGTCCTTGTCTTATAGATATAATTGTCATATAAAAGCAAAACGGTTTTTAGAATTATAGCTTGTCAAATTAAAGTGACTTTCCGACGTTTTACTTACTATTGCACGACAAATGAGCAGATAATAATGTATAATTGTTTTCTGGGGCAAGTTGTCACTTACAGTAATACGTTCATAGAATATTAATACGTAACGGAATGGTAAACTTGGGAACATTTGGGTAGTTACCTGGTAAAATTTAATTAAAATCGAACCCGTGATTCTAGATCTCTACCGCCACGGCCCTTAGTGAAACTCAACCAGCAGGTTAGAGATTAGCATTACCTGCACTATATTGAAAATTACCTAAATTCATTAATTATTTGCTATTTAAAAAGATAGTATAAAGATGTAAATTAATTTTCATAACGCTATTTTTTTAAATTTCAAATCGTAAATTTTAAAAAATAAAAAAACAGAAAAATTCATTTTACCACAAAATATGCTTACATTATTTTCAAACCGGATACTTAGAGATTAGTTATAAGTATTTTTCATTAAAATTGTATGGATTATTCATTCCTTTTTTTAGGATAAGTGGATTAAATTTTAAAATTTTATATGAGATCTTATACCTACATTTTTTTTCAGTTTGCATTGGCGCAATATAAATGGCTTAATCATCTAAATAACCTGAATAAGCTATAATATATATATATATATATATATATATATATATATATATATATATATATATATATATATATATATATATATATATATACATATATATATATATATATATATATATATATATATATATATATATATATATATATATATACATATACATATATATATATATATATATATATATATATATATATATATATATATATATATATATATATATATATATATATATATATATATATATATATAATGCAACATCTCTCTGTCCGTCTGTCGGTCTGTCCGTGAATGCGCTTATCACTCGAGAACCACTTATCCGATTTACGTGCTTTTTTTTAAACATACATATGTTCTCTGGCCAGGTTATAGGATATATTTTATTACGTTAGGTAACATTAGGAATAATCAGTGACGATAATTGTGAATTAAGTCGGAAAAAAGTTTGCCGCGCATTCTCTTGCAATACACTGCCTAAGCAATTAAATATGGAACAATATCATGTAGCTAAGAATATAATACATATAAAATTCAAGGTCTCTCTATCTGTCTGTCTGCTCGTTAGTGCGCTTATCACTTAAGAACCACTTATCCGATTTACGTTTTTTTTTTTTTTTTTAATTCATACATTTGTTCTCTGGCCACGTTATCTATAATCTTCTATAATATACATAATAGGTAACGTCTCTCTGTCTGTCTGTCTGTCCGTTAGTGCGCTTGTTACTCGAGAACCACTTATCCGATTTACGTGCTTTTTTTTTTTCCTGGCCAGGTTATAGGATATATTTTATAACGTTAGGTAACATAAAATAAGCAGTGACGATAATAGTGAATCAAGTCGGAACGAAGTTTGCCGCTGGCGCACTCTCTTGCAATACGCTGCCTAAACCGTTAGATATGGAACAATATCATGTAACAAAGAATACAATATATATAAAATCCAACGTCTCTCTGTCTGTCTGTCCGTTAGTGCGCTTATCACTCGAGGACCACTTATCCGATTTATGTGTTTTTTTTAATACATACGTATGTTCTCTGGCCAGGTTATATAAAAATAATAATAATCTTTGTGTTTTATATATATATTACATATAAAACATAACGTCTCTCTGTCTTCCTGTCTGTCTGTTAGTATGCTTATCATTCGAGAACCACTTATCCAATTTACTTGTTTTTTTTTTAATTCTTAACTTAAAATTTATCAAAAAAAATCTATAATATATATAAAACGCAATGTTTTATGGTATATATATTATTAGACAGACTGTCTGTCTGTCTAATAATATAATATGCTTAATCCGCCTAGCACTTAAGAACCACTTATCCGATGTACCTGTTTTTTTATAAAATACATATGTTCTCTGGCCAGGTTATAGGATATATTTTATTACGTTAGGGCACATCTAGTCACTGATACAGACCCATACACATACCAAGATGACGTTGCTCATCACCGTGTTGACGGCAAAAACTAACGAACATAGCCGATGACGCCATAGAGTAATAGAGCATAAGATGTTACTTCATCAGTGACCTTCACTCAGGTCAAATATTCCAAATACCTGGCAACTGCCAACTATTTATTATTCACTAACTCTATTAATATTCTTACATGAATTGATAAGAACATGAGTTTACATATTGTATCTTTAAGATATTACATTTCAGAGACCTAATTAACTTAGTCTAGGTAAGAATTTATATAAATATATTGGGAGAAGAAGATATTTGAACGTAAGATATTTCATGAATATAAACTTAACTTTAGACTTGTGATATTTCATAATTATAAATTTAAAATTAACTTTAAGCTAATCTTGTGAAAAGGGGTTGATGGGTCTTGGCAAGCGGCGTCGGGCATGGCTTGGGGTACTTAATTTATCGTGAACGTAAACCCAAAAGTGGTAATAATTTTTAATTTACTTTTAAGTGAAGGTGAAAGATAAATGTATATTCGCGTATTGTTAAATTTATTTACCTCCTTAGTCATATAATGAAAGCAGTTTTAATGTCCAGAAAAAATAATAATATTAGCAATATGTAATTTAGTGCACAAGAAGCTGTAGTGCGCTTTTTAAAAATTTTATTTAATTATGTTGTTGTTGACGGGCAATCTAATGCTCTCGTTCTGTAGTATAGTTCAAGTTTACGAGGCTAAGCGTCTGAGAAATATTTCGTTCTTAAAATTTTAATTTCTTTTTTATGGGTCTAGCACACGTGCTGCAGGGAGGTCTCTAAAGTGCTGCAGGAGCGGCACGTGTGCGGAAAAAGCGATTCACGTTGCTCTTGAATCGCTGTAAATTGTACTTGGTGGGAAACACAGTCCTGGGCAAATTATTCCAAAGGAATGATATTCTCCATATAAAAGACTGCTTGAAAAGCGTTGTACGAGGAGTAACAAGCTGAACCTCATACGGATATGAAGTATCAGCGCGACGTGTATTTCTAACAAGCACCGCTCTGGGAGGAATTAAACGGGCCACATCCTCCAAACACTTTCCATGGAAATACTTGTAGAATAGGCTCAAGTCGCCAACCGTTCTTCGATGTTGTTGTGGAGTGTAAAGTTTTCTGGTTCGAAATAATATTCCCAACTTCTGAGAAGCTCTCCTTGCTATGCCTGCAACATGCTCTTGCCAGGACTTGTTCACTCCGAAATTAACGCCCAACAAATTGAGTGACAAATTCTCATCGTAATACACAATGGAGTGCCCCGTCATAACTATGTCGGGTTCAGCAACATTAACTTTTTTAGAAAAAACTGCCGCCTGGGTTTTTGTAGCGTTAAATTCCACTTGGTTACTATCACCCCAAGATAGAATTTCTTCCAGGTCTTTGTTAAGTTGAACAACTTCCTGCTATCTGCGGACACTCGCCTGAGCAGCCGATGTCCGAGCATTCAAAGTGAATGAAGAGATAAGCGTACTGTCATCTGCAAAGCTGTAGATTGGATTCCCGGTCTTTTCCAGCAGATCGTTAATGTAAATGAGAAAGAGAGTAGGAGATAGTATGGAGCCTTGGGGGGGCACACCGGCGTTGATAATGGAGCTGTTAGAAAGAAATCAGTCGACCGCCACTCATAAAGAACGCTTACTGAGGAAACATGAGAGCCACAAACAGAACTTTTCGAACATACCGTAAGAGCGTAGCTTAGCCAACAGTCCATCGTGCCAAACACGATCGAATGCCTTGGATATGTCAAGTGCAACCGTTCGAGATTCTCCAAAGTGTTCAATTGCGTTGTTCCAAACATGTGTTACATAAGTCAGAAGATCTCCTGTTGATCTATGTTTACGAAAATATATTTGACTTGGCCACATAGAAATATAGTAGTTATTACAGAATACTCGTACAATAACTCCCATGAAATGCAGATTATATTTCGGCACTATGACTGATATCGAAACATCCTCGTCCATATGAACATAATATTAGACGGGGAGGCGTAAGATGAGAAAAATCTCAAACCTTAACACGACAAGTACAATTACCAATATGTAAGAAATTTTAATTCCACACTTTATAAAAATTT
The DNA here is from genome assembly GCA_019049505.1 of Pachyrhynchus sulphureomaculatus. Classification (NCBI taxonomy): domain Eukaryota; kingdom Metazoa; phylum Arthropoda; class Insecta; order Coleoptera; family Curculionidae; genus Pachyrhynchus; species Pachyrhynchus sulphureomaculatus. Next base: position 94,547,093 of record CM032447.1, read on the forward strand.
GTATTCTCTGCTTAAACAAACGTATAAAAATGTATTTTTTAGGTATAATAAATAATATTTCCAATGCTATCGGAACATTGAACTAAGAAACATGCATTTAGACATTCGTTTATTTTTATTTCCTCTTATTATTGTTTATAAATGTGCATGAATATGCACATTCCATATCATATTTCATGCTTTTTACTGATTAAAATGATTAAGAGGAGAGACAAGGAGAACCAGAATAGAAAATAGGGGTAAGAAAAAGGAAAAAATTAAACAAATTTTGAGTTTATCAATTAAATTTATTTATAGAAACCAAAATCAATATTTTATATAACCCCCTTAGCCCTTATTACTGCTTTCAGCCGATTTTTAGTGGAGCGGGTGAGCTTTTTCACCACCGTCTGTGAGATTCTTCACCACTCTTCCACCATCGTAACCTTTAAGTCCCTCAGCGATGCAGGGACTGGATTTCTAACTCGAACCTTTCTTTTGAGCTCATCTCACATGTGCTCAAGCACTGTATATAGCACTCCTCAGGCCTCCTATAGACTTATCTTCTTCCACCATTACCATGAAGGGACATTCAGAACTCGTCGAAGAATAAAACGGAGCCATTTCCTTAAGTTCAATTCGACATGTTCTTGGGCAAATCTGAGCGGCGCTTATCGATGTCAATTTGGGTACATTAGCTGGTCTCTTCGGAGTTAGGTTAACTTCTTTAAGTCTTCTTCTGATTGTTCAATGACTGACAGCCCTACCACGAACTTGTCGGAGCTCCTGCTGGACCTTAACGCAGGTCAAGTGACGATTTCTTAGAGTTGTGTTGACAATGAAGTGGTCGTCTCGCTCCGAGGTACAACTTCTTCTTCCTGATTCTGGTATCTTGGTAACGTCTGTAGACTTTGGAGACAGCTAACTGGCTCAGGTATAGTTGCGCAGCGACTACACGTTAGCTATGCCCTTCTTGCAATAGGCCAATGACTTGTGCCATTTCTTCCGGGATGATATCCATTCCGAATTAGTATGCAGGTATAGCAGAGATATTGATATTGATATTGATGGTTCAAGTTCCGATAAAGAAATGATAGGAAAATGCAGTTTACATATGTTTTTATAGGAATGAATAGCGCGCAAGGAGTACGTTGCTGAGCGAGCAAAAACGCTTCCATTAAGTAAAACCGTTTTAATCAGTAAAACTTTTTGGAAATCCAAATGTTTTTGGTGTTTTTAGAAAGAGTAGAAAATCAGCATCCTATTGATATCAAAAATAATACCACTGTTTGAAAATTAAAAATCAAGGATCTGTGTTAAATGAAGCAAAATCGTTTGAGTCGATTTTTTTTCCTCACCAGTGTATATCACGTTTCTGTGAAAAATGAAGATAATAAGAAATAACACTATTTTCAAATTTATCGACTCGGAGAAACTCGTAAAAGACATATAACACGATATAACAAGTATCCTCTCTAATCTCCTCAAATACTTATCTCTTTATATTCCTATTATAAATAATCGAAAAAGAAAAATACTACAACTTTCAGATTCCTAGATTCCAAGATCACCAAAATTAACATAAAACACGATATAGACGAGATAAGACCTCGCCCACCCCTTTAACTTCTTACATTTTTAATTGTAAATAACAATGCATTAACTTGGTTCATTATATTAACTAAAACCAAAGTTCTTATAATGCTACTGAAAATACACAAAATTTTTGCACTCTCACCCCTTTCACCCTCTTCCCCCAAAATCGATATAGCCTAAAAACCCTTGGTTCCCTTCTTTTCTCAAATATTATGTGTGCCAAATTTAAAATCGATATCTCATTAAGTTCCAGAGTTATAATGCCCAGAGATAGATCGACACAAATATTTTTGGGGCTCGAGAGACCCTGAAACATGAAAAAAAATGCTAAAATTTTGGAATATGATCTTTTCACGAATACAATACTTCCCTTTAGAAAAAAAAAACTGTCAGTAAAGATTTTTCGAGCTATAATAGACAGACACTATGTATCTACTCTTTACTCTTTATTTAGTTTGTCACTGCAATTTCGTAATACACTTTCGTAGGACGATCTATGCTACATATTTATCCTAGGCTTTGTAGTAGGTGTAGAGTTGACTGTTATCTTCTATATTTACATGTTTAAGAAAATATAACTTCACAAATTCAACGTTTTAGGGTTTCTCAATCCTTAAATATATATTTTGTGATATTCCGTTGGCTTCTATTTATTGTCCGTGGTTTATCTAGTGTCGGTCTATGCATCGTATTATCGTATTCGATTATATGACAAATAAATTTTATAGCTTATACTTAACCTTTTCCTTGTTTTCAGTTGCAAAACGAGCTAAGTTTGTGTGTAATATATTGCTGCATTTATAGAAATGATTGAAGAAGATTTAGAGTCAAAAATGCACATAGGAAGTAATTTTCTATTTGTTTCAATCTCAATCTAAAAGTTGAGATTTCTTAAATCGTTTTTACGAGAAAAGTTCTGCTAAAGTTTAAACTAAATTACAATTTTAAATTGACGTAAACATAGTGACCCCTCTTTACCCTATAATTTGTTGTCGTAATTTTGAATTTCCATATAAGAGGTAATTTTGCTTACTTTACCAGCAGCTACGAAATTGCTTGCACATGTAGATCCTTTCTCAAGGTAGATGCTTTTTATTTTCAAACAACATATGTTACATATATACTCATCGCTAGCATTTATACGACGATCTACTGGAATTATTTTTTTGTTATCTTCATCATGTAACGCTGCTAGTACCTCTGCGAACGATTAAGGTAAAAATTATACATTTAAGTCATATGTGTATTTGTTGAATTTTCTTGGTGAAATATCATAGTGACCGAAGGCATTAACCTGAATACTCATTTGCAACATTAACATCAATCTACCCGATCATCTATTTATTCGAATGTATGGGGTTGTTCTAATGTCGATATAGAAGCCATTATATAAGAATTGTAGGATTTCTGTCAGATTCCATTTTAAAAGAAATATCTGCAGAAAGAGTCTTGGGCTTGATTTACTGACGTTAGCAAACTGGCATTTCTGCATTTAGCAGAATATAGCACCTTAAAAGCATAAGTTAGGGATGAATAACTCACTGATTAAATCCTATAACTTTAAGGTCAGTAACAGTCAAGTGGACTATCCCTTTCAAGTTAATAATTTAATTTACTAATGTCACGAATTCAAAAATATTATCTAGGGTTTTATTTATAACTTATATTACAATAGTCTCACATGGGAAGATGACCATTTCTATGCTTCTAGAAGAGCGATTTGATTTTTATAGAGCACCACAAGTAAAGCCACAACTAATTGAGAAAGAGTCAACTTCACGACCTTGTTCACCGATAGTATTTAAATACTTAATAATATGTGGTGTCTTTAAAAGAAACGAAAAATGGTCTAAAATTTGTATCACTTGGCGATCGATAGAAGCAGCAGAGGAACCCTGTAGTTTATTGGGTTAGTGTTTTTAATCACAAGCATCAAAATCTTGAGGCTCCATAGCCTCTCCTCGTTAGCAAAAGACATCCCTTTTAACAAAATGACAAATTCTAAACTTAGGCGTAAGTTTGGAAACTGACACCTAAACCGAGAATAGAAGTCGTACCTAAAATAGAGAAAATTGACGGATCTTGTCGATAAACTGAACTTGGTTTCACAAAGAACGAGTACATAAGAATTAGGCACCAAACCAAACTCTTGACGCTGATGCCCTACCTACGTAAGCAAACAGTATATCAGTGTTTTGCAAACCTCTCGACAAATTTTACAGAAGAGGAATATTTTTTCTTGCTAGAAATGTGCCTGAGTTCAACCTATATCAAAATAAAGCAAAAAGACCTTAACTAATAACTACTGACTAGTCACATTGCTTTCAATAATATTGAGAGTTATGAAAAATACTGTCAATCAGCATCTATTAAAATATATGAAAGGATTTAATATTGTTAGCTATCATTAATATGGCTTTGGTAAGCATAATCGGAACAACGGTGACTCTAGAGCAGTTGTGCTTGATACATCCAAGACCGTACTGGCGGACGGATTATTGGCTGAAATATACCCAGCTTTGCCAGTAATAATCTGCTTGTTTATTCATTTACTTTGAATGCTCGAATATCAGCTGCCCTTGCTAATGTCCGCAGACATCAGGAAGTTGTTAAACTTAATAAGGGCCTGAAAGAAATTCTAATTCAGGGTTATAGTGACCAAGTAAAATTAAAAGCTACGAAAACGCACGCAGCTTTTTCGAAAAAAAATCACATTAGAGGATCCAATATAGTTATATCTGGAGCTTCCATTACATTAGAATTAGTACTCAATTTGCTATGAGCTATGAGAGCAGGGAAGAAAATATATCTTGGCATACATAGTGAAGAGAACTCTCCAAAAGCAGGGAATATTGTTTCGTATTAGAAAGTTTTACATTGCAGAACAACTTTTAATCCAGTACAAAACTCAAATTGGACCATCCCTGAAATATTTTCATATTTGGAGTTATCGTTTTTCGAAATAAATTGCCCAACATTCTGTTTGCTACCGAGCACAATTTGCAACTTGCTTTTTTCCGCGTACGCTCTGCTTCTGTAAAGTTTTAAGAATTTTCTCGTAGAACATGTCACGGGCATAAAGGCAGCTGCATTATACTTTTAGTTGAGCTACTATAACCATCATGAGGCAAATTAGACTAGTTTTAAAAAACCTTTTTAGTAAATGAGGCAGAAAATGTTTCTAAAATTGAAAGATAAATATCAAATTTTTCAACAAGAAACTATTTTAAATGTATGTTAAATTAAAAAAAAAAAACAAGATTCTTTATCTTTACGGGAAGGTCCATTAACATTACACAAAAAAACATTCTTGAACCCACTGAAAAATTCTTTTAAATTTTGGAAATATGTTCACATTTATTTCTTGGCGTTAATCTATATTTAGCAGACTTCTTAATAATATGTAATATGAACCTTATAGTTGATAAAAATAATCTAGAAGAATCTCTTCCTTAATTGTAACGGTATAAAAGGATAAATCCTAAGACCCCTAAAATCCAAGACCTTCCCTGCAAGCGTGCAACTAATTATTGCATTACTACATTCACCAGTAGTGTTTTACTTACTTCTAATTATATTAAAAACGATACTAGTTAATTAATACACAGAGATAGGAAAAATTTAGTAGCAAAAATAATTAATTAAGTACATCATTGCAAGTACCACACTTTATATTTATTCATATGAATATCATGTCAAAGTAAATTGAGAAAGATGTTATCTAAAACAAATGAACAAAAATAGTGCTTTATTTACGGTTTTAAAATAAACGTTCTCATTGATTTATATTTCTTCATTCGCTTTAATTTTGGTAAAGCCCCTGTACAAAATTAGATTTAGTAATTCATTTATATTTTACCAATTTGGGGTAAAACTTTTTTGCGTGTAAAGAAGACAGATTCAAAATTTGGAGACTTGAAATGAATTTATTTAGAGCTTATTAATGAGAAATTTTATATTTTCCAGACAAATAAACTTATTTAGAATGCTTAATGTCAACGCTTTACTAAATTAAGAAACATCTTATAAATTGCCGATATATATAAATATAAACTAAGTTGGATAACTATATGTTTTAACCTAGCTAAATTATTAGGGAAAAAATATATTTTTATATATAAGTTTTTGCAAATTATAAAAATATGGTGTTTAAAATTTTCGAGAAAATGTAATAATTTTAGATTTAATCAGATATGCAGTGATCAGATTACTCTATTAAAAGTAAAATTATAACTTTTCAGATTCGTATTTCGCAATTAAAATATGTTTAAAGTTATTTCTATTTCATGAAAAATGATACCACACTGAGAAACTGGCATCTCTTTACTTATACACATAACGAAGGTAAGTAATAAGATCAACGAAAAGTTATTTATAAACATAAAACACGCGCTGCAGAGAGATCTTTAAAAAATCATAAGAGCGGCCCATGAGTGGAGGTAATGATTCATGTTGTTCTTAAATAGGTGTAGGTTATACTGGGTGAAAAATATAGCCCTGAGCAGTTCATTACTAATATTCCATTTTCCGTATAAAAGAATTCTTAAAGAAAATACGAGGAGTTATAAAGAGAACTTTACACGACTATGACGTATTGGCGCGACGTGGATCGCTCTGGGAGGAATCATGCGGGCTACATTCCTCGACCTTTTTGCGATGAACGTATTTGTAAAAAGACGAATCAGAAATTTTCTTAAATGTTTCAAAGAACTAAGGCTTCCGGTAAGTTCTGGGTCTTCTATTATGCGAGCAGATCAATCCTCGTCAGAATGTAGAAGATGTATAGAATGTTTGGGAACAGATCATTAATAGACAAAGAAAAAAGAGAGAATGAGACAGTATGGTACGGAGGCGTTAATAGTGAAAGTGTCGAACAAACATTGCTCAACTGACACTTGCAAAGAACAATTCGAAGAACACAAGAAGGTAGTTTAACCAATAAATAATTTTTCATGTCAAATGCGACACTATGTTCAATGATACACATGTTGCTCCAAAAGAATTATTTATTCATTTTTAGTGTTCCGTACTAAAACTTCTAATCAGCATGGGAACACCTATGCATCTTATAAACCTTATCGGATCCTTGTATGAGAACACAAATGGAAGAATTAAACTGAATAATTCTTTTTCCGATCCCTTTATCGTAGAGGCCGGCGTCAGACAGGGCTGTATTCTGTCACCTTTACTTTTTAACATATATAGTGAACATATAATGAGTTCTGTTTTGGATGGCTGGGGTGAGGGTGTGACAATCGGTGGAAAAAAGCTAAGTAACCTTAGATATGCAGATGATACTGTTATACTTGCAACTTCAATCCAAGACCTGGGATCAATTATGGAGCGCCTGGAAATCACTAGCAAAAACTATGGATTGACAATTAATAGAGCGAAGATCAAAGTAATGATGGTTTTATAAAAATTACCAAAAATCGCTGACCCCCTTATCTCGAAAACTAACGAACAAAAAATTCTGGAATATTTTCCATAGGATGTGGATTGACCAGAAATTGTCACGAGTGCATTATCTTTAATAATTTATCTGATAAAAATTTCAAGGTCATCAGTTTTCAAGAAAGATTGGAAAAAAACTTTGTTGAAAAATCATTTCAGGTGTGTTTTGTGAAGTCATTGATCATTTTGTACATCCGTAACAAGCAATCAACGTACGGAACATTTTTCCATCCAGTTGCTTCTAATATGAAAAATTTGATCATAATTCTGTGTTAAAAGGTAGGAGGTAGAATAAATTACACAAGTATAGAACATAATAATGAAAGACACTATATTTTTCATTTTATAAATGCATTAAATAATACTCTAAAAAGTTATAAACGGTTTAGCGCCATATTTGTAATATGTTTCATTCCATTTTCGATAGTCATTTCCTTTTAAATCTTGTCTTATTTCTAAAGAAGCATTTATATTGAAATACTGTATATTTTTAGGGTTCACTGTTGGCCAAGTAAGATTTTGGAACAATTCAGTTGTTTCTGGAGTTGGATTCCTGTAAAAAAAGAAAAATAGGCTTTTTCTATTAACCCAGTTAAACTTTTATATAAATTAAGTATAGTTCTCGAAGGGCAACTCCGGCCCTTAAATCAAAGTTAAAGATTAAACAATGTTTAAATACCAAAATAAGAAAAGTCTATTCATGTTATTTCGTATTATTTAAAAGGTTAGTCGTGCATACCAATATTAGGAGAATAAACATGAGATAAATTAAGGAGTGTCACATAGGGAAGAATGTTTCAAATTAATTGCAATTAATATAGCTAGTTTGAGCCTATTTTACTGTAATGTTTCAACACTAGTAAATAATTCGTCATCAGAAAATTTAAATTTGTGTAATGAGTTTACGAAGAAACTCAAAAAGTATCCAGTAAAAATACGTTGACACGTTTACAACTGCAAGTCATGTTTAATAACATTTAATTTTTGATATTAATAAATATAAAGTCAATTATATTAGTCCTAAAAATTTCATAAACTGTACTAAAAAAAATCCATTATAAAAATCGAAACTCATTACAACCAAAAAACTTACGTAACTTCAATTTTCGTAAAAATTATATAAAGATGAAATTGTCTTCCTAATATTAATTATCGTTTGCTCTTTTGATTTGAAGCAATGAAAGCACTACCACTAAAAGAATGAGTTTATTTTGAAAAGAGTCAGTAAACAACTTAAAAGCAGTTAGAATCTCTGGTGAACTAGCACGATTATTCCATAAATGTCAGGAAGTGTACGATAGTTGTGACTGTGCAATGTATGTAATCATAATCTATTATAGTATTAAGTACGTATATGTAGAAAGGCTGTGTACTTTTTCAGTTCGTTTTTAAAAAGTTATAAGCCAAAACTCTTTGCAGGCAAAGAGCTTATCTTTAGTCAAAATGTGTAGAAGTATTTTGTAGGAAACCATCTACGATAATTATTTATCTTTAATTGACAGAAATATAAACAAAATTTCGTTGAAATCAATGCCCACGAATTATAAGGAGAAATAAATAAAAAAAAAAAAAAACAGGAATAACATGACAAGTTCATATGATAGGATACAACGTAATGCACTAAATACATTTGCAGATTTCCTTTTCTGAATCATCTATCGTTTATATCTCTATAAAGTGAAAAGTTTTATTTTAAAAACCTATTGAAATATTAATTAACAAATAATAAAAACCCAGTGATTCTACCTGCGAGGTTCTCTTAAGGTCAAATAACTCGAAACTGCTATTATAGCCCAATTAACTTCACAAATGTATATGTTAGAAAAATATGTTTTGTCCTTTGTTTAAGGAATATTGTATTTTTCCACATTGATTTTATAAATTTCGAAAATATTCTCAAGTATGAATGACAATTTTAAGTGTCAAACTTTTAAAGAAGCAAATAATAAAAAGGTTTCTCGTATGAGGTGACTTTGTGAGGCATATACACATATAATTTATTTGTTTACTTAAATTACTTCCATACTTACAAATATTTAGCGAAATTAGTCCATAACGTAATCATTCTCTTTTGAACAACTGAATCAGTATCATCTCGTAGTTTAGGTGGAGGGCCTTCAGAAGAATAAAATAAATACTGCAATTCAGCACCATGTCCTGCACTTTCTACACCTGCAGTTTAAAAAAAAGTGTTAAGAAGAAAATATTATTATAAATAATAATCATTTCAACAAATACTTCCGATTAGCAGACAAAAAACTGAAGGCAACAGTAGATTAAAGTATAAAAAAAGACTAAAACAAGATATAATAATGGTTAATTTCAAACTTAGCCTATTAAGTGTAGCTCGGATTTCTACTTTTATAGAAAACGAAATGTACTAGTTTAATAGAGCATCATTTTTGGGAATTGGTAACATAAATTTTATAAATCTTTCAAAACCCTAGACAAAACCTGCCTGAATCACATGTTTTCAAAATTATTGACATAATTAGTGCGATGCACGTTTAATAATATATAATAATATGCACTTACTTCTATTTTAAAAACTTACCATCAATATCTGCAGGAGTAGTCGAGTAGGCAAATTGATATAAATAAACCGGGGCAGATTTTGAATGAAGCTCCACGTTTTTAATCAAAGCTTTGATAAATTTCTGGTCACTCTGAAACTATTTTTTTTATTTTTTTATAAACTAATATTTTTAATGTATTACATTACCTACAATTTTCTATTTTTTATTAAATTTTTTTAATTATTTAACTATCTTCTCAACTTGAGATTTGCCGATACAGCATTACATATTGAATGCGGATTTAATAAAAATATATTTATTTGATTTTATTAATAATATATTTTTTTACATTTCTTAATATTGTATTTTAGCAGGTAAAACCTAAAAAAAAATTGTGAAAAGCCCAAAAATCAATAACTAACCTTCTTATTATATTTAGGTAACACTAAACAAATAAAGTAAGAAGGTAACGAAACTTAGTACTCTATATCTAATTATATTCTTTTAAAATTATTTATCGCTGCTAATGTAAATTGAGGGGCGAATTTTAATAGTAATTTACATCATTTACTTGATCCTTTTAATAAATGAACTTCATAGAGCTAAAAATTATAATGTGGTAACAATTCGTGTTCGTAGAGCTGAAAATTGTATTTCACAGAATATTACATTGACTGATAAACATAGTCAAAGACTAACCGCAAAAAAGTGTGAATTTTAGCCCGTTTCTGCAACCTTCATAACTTGGAGACAAAAAAAGCAAACTTAGCGTAAGCGGTCTTAAATTAAAGATAATTAAAAATCTAGAACGACATACTTTTCAGTTTTTTTTTATTTAGGGGTAACTACCTCCTATTTTGGGTATTAAAAGTTAAAAGTGTCAAAATAAATAAGATTTTTCCTAAAATTAAAAGTTATTTTTTAGGTTAAAGTAGCACCAACATGAATTTCAACTCCCTTTAGGGGGTGGTTATCGCTTAGGGATAAGTTTGGGAGACGTATAAATCCAGCGCTATATTCTCAGTATTGTGATTATTTCTTTGTATTTTTTCATAGTCCTGGGAGTCATGTATATCAGTATGGCAGGATCCCCTATTAATTGCGACTCCCTTTTAGTACGTGATTTTTGATAGACTATAAGATATTGGGTAGAGGACATGTAAATAATTAAAGTGACCGATTTTAATGAATTATACATATTTACCCTTTCACCACCAAATAAAAAAATGGAAAAATATGTCCTTCTAGATTTTTAATTAATTTAATATCTTTTACGTTAAATTTGCTTTTTTTGTCCGAAATTTATGGAGGTTGCAAAAACGGGCTAATGTTGTTGTCACTCTTTACTAAAACGGACAATAAACTTTAATCCAAAATTTAGAAATCAACTCTCTGTTATCCAATGAAGAAGAAACAGGCTTTTTTAATTATGTTGGTGCGTCTGTGGCAAAAAAATAAAAACAGCTATTTGAAGTAATTGTTTCCGAGGAATATAGAAATACTAAGAGGAAAGCAGTTAAACTAAAAGTAATACAGCTAAAGCCGATTGCACATTTCTTAAAGATAATATTTGGAATGGTTATGGAAATTTGCGTTCGTTGTGGTGCAACATTTTTAAGTAGAATAAATAGTTACCCTATTAGTTATTTTTGAGAGGCATGAGACAAACTTGGATTTGTCATCCTGTTTTTTTATCTATTAATGGCCAAAATAGTCATAGATTAAGAAGTAACTAAAAATGAGTTTAGTTATCTTTAAGTCATTATCTAGATACCTTATTAGATTAAATAATAATTCCTGTTTATTTTAGGTTTAAAATATAATATTCGGAAAATCAGAGGAATATATTATTTTCCTGGTAGAGTTCTTTGTTTTAAATTTTACATATTTGCAAGATTTGGAAAAAAAACTACGCGAAACTGCTATCTTGTTACTTCTTTATTGTAAGTTAAATTGCTGTTTTAAAAACTTTCTATTGGTACAGTACGTACCAATTAAGAAACTCTGACAAACTCTGGAACTATACCTATAAACAATACAAAAATTACAGCAATAAAACAACTATACGATCAGCTATATTTAAGAATAAAAAACCAGGAAATATATTATCTAATGCATTCCTCGTAACGAAGGGACAAGGTTGCTGCTTGTCTCCCACCCTCTTTAAAAATTACTTGAATGAAGCCTTAAAGAATTGGAAAAGAGCATGCGGTTGAATGGGAGTACAGTTGAATGATGAAAGAACGCTTTACACTCTTTACTTTGTAGACAACCAGGTAGTAATTGCCCAGAACAAAGAAGACCTAGAACTTATAAAAACAAAGCTATTCAAAAACTATGTAAAAGGGAGGTTAACAGTTAGCTATACAAAAACTCATTATCCGTGTATCGGTGCAAAACAGGATTTAAACGATGGTCAGGTGACCGGTGCGTGTGTTCATTATATCTATCTAAGAACAAGAAGAGATAGGAAAGGCAGAACAAAACAAGAAATAGAAGATAAATAGTAAAGCCAAAATACACTTGAAAAGAAAACAAGCACTACATCTACAATGCGATTTTTAAAAGTATTGTACTCTACGGCTCTGAAGCTTGGCAGTTGGCCAAGAGTTTAGAACAGAAACTTCTTGCTCTCGAAATGCGAAGATCGGCTAGTGTATCAAGAATGGATAAAATCAGAAATGAGAAAATAAGAGAAATCATGAAGGTAGCAAGAACAATAATAGACGATATCCAACAAAAACAATTAATCTGTTACGGATACATAGAAAGAATGACAAAACAGCGTATCTTAAAACTAGTTCTAAAATGGACACCTCAACAAAGGAGAAAAGGAGGAAGGCCGAAAACAACGTGGATTGGCGGAATCCAGAAAGCCATACCAGATCGAAACTTAAGCTCAGAAGATTGGGAAGATAGAAGAGGTTGGCGACTAGGAACCGGAAGGGTATAACGCTATGAAACCGGATATGATGATGAAAAATTTTCTGTACATCATCATATATTTTATCAATATTTACAAAGTTATATGTATTGACGTGGGGTTAAGTCTAACAGTTGTTCATTTAAAGTCCACCTTGCGTATTGTATATATTTTATATCAATAATTTTTTTAAATGGTTAAAACGCTTTTTCGGAATATTCTCAGAAACAAAATTTGACTTACTTTTACTACACCTGTTAAATTGTCTGAAAATGTTACGCCTTCTTGAAGATAAATGGTTTTAATTTCTGCAGCAACAGTGCTTTCATCACTGGAATTTGGACGAAGATCTGTTGGAATTAACTGTTTAGGATCCCTATCGAGTAACGCTGCAAGAGTTTTTGCGAAATCTGTACCTACAAAAATAATACAATTTAGGTTTTTATACACACGCAGTTTAAAATTATATTGTGAAATGTTTTTAAAAAATGTCTTCAGCTGTTTGTTCTAGTAAAAATTAATCTCTTCTCTTTTAAAAATTTTATTTTTAATTATTTTTATATGAGCAAATCGGATTGCTCTAAATAATTTTTCCGTAATAAACTTAAGAAGACTCTGAATCACTGTAAATCATAATTGAATTGTTGGCTGGAACATCGTTTCATTTTTAACGAGAGCGCAATAAAGCTACGTAGATCTCAAGGAAATCTCATATCCAACGTTGTTTCATTGTACTAAATGCTTTATACCAGAGGATAAAGAAAGAAACTACATTTTATTTTGTTTACAATTTCACGTTCATGTTCACAATAACATTGAACATGAACGTTACAATTCGACAAGAAAGTATCAAATGAAGAAAGAAGAAATGAAATTTAAAAACTAGAAATTACGAAAAAAAGATACTTCAGATCCAAATATTAACATCGGATGTTCTCGTGCACTTGGAATATTTTCATAAAACGCGCGGTGTATGGGATCCATTAGGTAAGTCGTCATGTCCGTAAGATCATTTTTTTCTCCTTTGAAATTGGAAAAAGGGCGTGATAGATTACGGTATTCCATCACGTTGGGGTTCGCTGGGAAAACAGTATCTGAGTGCCATGGCCTCAACGTGTTGTGTGACTCTCTTGTACTGAGAATGATTAGGTCATCTACGATCATCTTCGCCCACACATACAGAGTGATCTTCACGTCTGTCTTGAATTTTCTGGGGGCAACAAAGTCGAGATCTTTGAAGTCAGCCTGGCTCATTTCAAAGATCATGAAAGGCCTGTTTATCTTCGTATTCGTAAGCACTGACTTCCGGTCTAAAGGGACAAGAGGTTTGGCCTTTTTTTAGCACGTTTAATAAGAGCGAAGTCCCGGTAATAGGGCAAAAAACTGAGCCCCGTGATTAAAAACTTCTGATGTATTTCAGTAAAGAAATGTAATGATAATAAATATCCGTAAGACGTAATGTTGTACCAGTTGTTATTCTAACTGGTGCAGCGGTCCGACCATATAATTAGCTTTGTTTCTGGACCAGATAGAGAGACTGGATAGAGGCTCGTATGTTGGAGTCACATATCTGAATATGCACTAACCAATTCCTTTGGATCCACGTTTGGCTACGCTTTCGTGCCACAAGAGCAAGATTTTCAGTCATGATGTGAATAAATAAATTATAGGTCAAATATTGGCGCTGATAGTATACATTAGAATGTGACAATAAGACTTTTGTAAGTCAACGCAAATTGTGACGAAATTCGCATTTTTGGTAACAGCGGCAAGGGTTTTGTAAGCTTTGTCAGCTCTGATGTGGTTAATGCGACTTTCTTCTTCAATCTTCTTCTTCGCTACGAGCTAGAATTAGCCGGGTATAGCTTTTATCGCACTATTTTCAAGTATCTGACACGATGTACTAAATCGCCAGCTGCTGAAGTGTCCTTTGAAAATTATATTATACAGTCTGGAGTTAGTAGGTACTTCTCTTGAAATAGACGGTACATTTTATATAAATTTAGGTCAGGGCTCAAACAAAGTTCCGATAAAACGTATCTACTGAACCTGAACTAACTTCTCGTATCTTGCAAAAATCTATTTTAAAGTTGCGATTTCTGCATGTAGACGTCTTTAAGTCAGCCCCAACACGGAGATCAGAACGGGGGCTATTTTACCGCCAGAATTTTTTGTATCCAGTTGCCCCGTCATGCTATTTGGTCCCACAGTACGAGGATATCGGTACAGCCACGAAACATTAAGCAACTTCACGCAGCCTAAGCCGATGCTATGGTACCGGGAGAGATATTTTATGCCGCTGCCCTACGGGAGGAGCATATATATATATATATATATATATATATATATATATATATATATATATATATATATATATATATATATATATATATATATATATATATATGTATATATACATATATATATATATATATATATATATATATATATATATATATATATATATATATATGTATATATACATATATATATATATATATATATATATATATATATATATATATATATATATATATATATATATATATATATGTATATATACATATATATATATATATATATATATATATATATATATATATATATATATATATATATGTATATATACATATATATATATATATATATATATATATATATATATATATATATATATGTATATATATATATATATATATATATATATATATATATATATATATATATATATATATGTATATATACATATATATATATATATATATATATATATATATATATATATATATATATATATGTATATGTATTAGAAATGGAAACGGTGCAAACGATCATTTACAGACCATCAAAATCCTTATAGAGAAATCTATAGAATACAAAAAACCACTCATATTAGTATTTGTGGATTTTAAAAAAGCTGCAACAAATGAGAATAGACTACAGTCAGTCAATTAAATTCATTTATAATAACGTAACAACAAATGTAAGACTCCATGAATCAGAAGATACGATCTCTCCTAAACTTTTTACAGTGGTTTTAGACAATGCCTTTAAGGAACTTAATTGTGATGGAAAAAGCATGAACATTGATGGCGAATACCTAAATCACCCACGCTTTACCGATCATATTGTCATAATAGCCGAAAATCTAGGTGATGCCCAACAAATACTTACCGAATTGCAAATAACACCAGCAAATATAGGTGAAAATATTAACTTTCAGAAAACTAAGTTTATGACTATTCTAGTCACGAACAGTAAAATGAAATTTAACGAAAGCGAGCACATCCAAAATTACAAGTATTTGGGTCATGAATAACAAATCGGCAAAGATAACCAAACCCGTGAGATACACCGTCGTATGAGTATGAGTAAGATTTTTCCAAATTACTTGGATTACTGCGATGCGGGCTACATGTAAAAATTCAAATTTGTTATTTGATTATAATATTACAAACTAGTTTGTTCATAGCTTCTCACAAATTTAATTTAAAGAGTTTTTAAGTTTCCCAATAAAACTAAGAATTAAAGCTTAACAGATTGTTTAAATTTACATTTTACAATTTATATTTGAAACATCGCTTTTTCCTAAGCTTAAATTCTTAGATAGATATTCATTTTACAAGCAATTGTTTCCGCAACACCTCATTTATATCACAAGCCAATACAATTTTTTTAGTAAACAACTCCCAAAATTCAAGATAATAATGTATATTTTTGATTTTCTTTACTTAATTGTTTTCTTTATTATTTGCCTAAAAACAAAGGTATCAAAAGTTTCGAGGCCGATAGAAGTAGACTTAATTTTAAACTTACTAAAAAATATACAAAACAAATTAGGAATGAGTAGTAGTTGAACTAGTTTCTTACAGGATTTTTATTATGAAAACTCTTTATTGTTAAACTATTACAGTAATGTTTGAAGTTGAGAACACAGACATTTTGCTAATTAGTTACTAGTATTCTCATTCCTAATGTGGCTATCTAAGTATGATTATTGTTATATTCTTCTTTTAATAATTATATATACGAACAACTATATTATAAAATTCATACCCCTCTCAAGACCTTCTTCAGCACAAATACCCATTATTGCTGGCACTTGATTGTAATTTCCAGTTTCATATAAAACATAAGGGGATTCATCTAGAAAAGCGTCGTCGCTTTTCACTTCAACAACAGGCCAAGGGTTTTGCTACAAATTTAAAATAAATCGATTTAATAATTTATAAAAACAATTACTTATTTCATGGTTTTTTGTAATTATGTAATATCGAACAGTTTCACATATACAAACAAGCACATTTTAAACAATTCTGGTTTAGTACTGGTGGTTTATGATTCTTATCAATAAGTTTTTGTCTTGGTGTAAAATTTTTATATTTTAAGTTCTATTATTTTCTTATTTCTTGTCCACTTGCAGTAGGGCGACTTTAACTTTCAAGTTATTATCTTGTAATCATATCTTTTAATCATATAGTGACATAATTTAGTAATATATATATATATATATATATATATATATATATATATATATATATATATATATATATATATATATATATATATATATATATATATATATATATATATATATATATATATATATATATATATATATATATATATATATATATATAATATATATATATATATATATATATATATATATATATATATATATATATATATATATATATATATATATATATATATATATATATATATATATATATATATAAATATATATATATATATATATACATATATATATATATATATATATATATATATATATATATATATATATATATTTTATGGGTCTAGCATACGTGCTACAGAGAAGTCCCTAAAGCGCTCCAGGAGCGGCACGTGTGCGGAAAAAAGCGATTCACGTTATTCTTGAATCTATATACATATATACATATATATATATATATATATATATATATATATATATATATACGAATATATATATATATATATATATATATATATATATATACGAATATATATATATATATATATATATATATATATATATATATATATATATATATATATATATATATATGATCACTTTAAAGGATTAAGATATATAAAATATTAGAAAGTATAAGTAAAATCAGGTAATGAAAAATTATTTTTATGAGCTGAGCTGTAACAAAAAAATTACTAGTTGAAATGCGTTTAAATCATTAACAGTTACAAGGTTTGTTTGATAATAGCCTACAGGAAAAATTGAGAGAACTGCTTTTAAATTTAAATAATCTTATTTAGCTCTTATTCTGCATTGTCTTTAGGTCACCTATTAAACCCTGTAGCAAACTATACTCCGCTAAGGAAACATTCCATATTTACTCGGTATTGACTCTTAGTTTTACTTGTCGGGCTTCAAATCGATATAGGAGATGTTGGGAATAAAAACGTATTTTACCTATTTATTTACAAGAATAAGTTAAAAATATTACACTTATAAAATTCAAAGATACATCGCAATAAAAAACTTACATCTTGTCCTGTTATTTTACGATCAGCACTAAGAATATCATCAACTGAAGAATTTTTTAGAAAGTTCGCTAATTTTTGTGTATCATTTCCATAACTTCCACCACCAATGTAACCTGCTAATTTAAAAGTATATATTTCTGGATTTATAGTGGCCGAAGAATTCGTCATTGCTGATCCGCTTTGGACTATGGCTCCCCTAAATAAACCTATGAATGAAATGTGTCTTTAATTATTATGCAGGTTTTTTTGATCGAAATTTGTCTTATTACTATTTATTTAACTATTTATACGAAACTATTTCCTCTATAATTTCAGTATGATCTCACATGTGATTAGTTTTTAATATATTACAATAAATAAATAATTTTTCCAGAAAAATCTCAAAGTTTTGAGATTAAAAAATTAATCCACTCTGAATGGAATATTTAGAAAACCTGCAAGAAGAAAAATGGTTTAAAGAAGAAGCGAATCAGTCACACAATTGTAATTCAAGGAGCACTAACTAGAATAGCCAGATGAATAATGTTTTGGTTTAATTACAAAGGATTTTGGGATTATATTTCTGTGATTATAAAAACAATTATTATTTCTGCGTCGAAATATATTGGGCATTGAAAAATATATGACAAGGTAGATGACCGGCATTTTAAGCATATTATATTAAATAAAAGAAAACGTAGATAATAGGAGGACCCAATTATACACATAATTATAAGTTTATTGATGCAGTAGTCAAATTGGCTCTTATAAGAGAAATCCAAGTTCAACCAGCAAGTGAATTTGTAGGTTAAAGTTAGTTATAAAAACGAGAAATAATATTTTTAAAGCTAAGTTTGGCTTTCATGAAGCAATAAAGAACTCAAGAAGAGTATCTGATGTCTTGATAGCCTTGATAGTAATTACATGTCACATTTATGATAAGCTTAAGGAATATTTCTTAAATTTAAATCAAAACTTGACAACTCAATATATTAAACATGTTTCTACAAGATTTTGAAGAAACAAAAATAAATATTATTTTTAAAAATTTTATTAACATATCAAACACACTGTACATACAAATGTCTACAAAATGTTTAGTTATTAAGACTACAGGAAATAATACTGACGTTTTCTTTAAGAAAAATGAAGCAAAAACCCCACACAAGAAGAAATAGATAATTAATAACACTTAGAAACACAAAAATTTAAAAATTTTCTTCAGAGAAGATAAAAAAATCCTCTTCAAGAACTTTGTCAGCCCTAAGAAACTGATTTGACAATTTGGCAAACGAAGCTTATGTTAAATAAAGGTTGTATAACACATGACCTTCTAAAATATTTCTAAAATGATTCTATTTTTAAATGTTTAGAATGCTAACAGAAATTCGTCAAAGTATGTGTTGTCAATAAGACAATATTCGATATTTACAACATTTACCTGCAGATTGCTTGCTAACCAATTGTAGACCAACTGACTGTCCACCGGCACTTTGACCAAATATAGTAATTTTCTCTGGATCTCCACCAAACGATGCAACATTTTTCTTCGCCCATTTCATTGCCAAAACCTGATCCTTTAAGCCAGCATTACCTCGGATCGCTGTATCGCCAGTCGACAAAAAGCCCATCGGTCCTACTCTGTAGTTATGTGAAACTAGGATAACATTTTCTTCCATAAAATAGTCTGGAGCATTTCTGTCTTTATCGCTTCCACCGATTTGATAAGCTCCTCCATATATCCAAAACATGACTGGTAACTTTTCATCAGCCTGAAAGTTTAGTTTCGCTAAAGCTCATTCTTTCTCTATTTTCCTTATCAAATTTATATAATATATAAGTTTATGTTTTCAATTTTAGCAAAATGATTTTAAATATCAGTGTTAACTGCAGATTCAAAGGAATTTAATGCCAAGAAAGTTGTACAAAAATAGTTAAATCAAGCCTTAAAAGGATTTTTTAAGTTTTCGTTTTGAAGCAAATTTCTACACATTATCCATAAATTTGTATAGGATGGCGTTCTTTGTCACAACATACTATTTTCATCAGGTTTATAATTGGTTTGCGATGTTTACTAAATCTTCCATATTGTTAAATTAAAGCTAATTTGAGGGAATTCTTTGATACTATAAAGGTTTTAAAATTAACAGCTAATATTATATTTTAGTATGAACCAACTTTTTATTATTAGGAACTTTAACAACTCAGGATTTTGCCTCTCCTCATAAGACTTAACCATAATATTGAATAGAGGAAATAAACTACATATATGATTTTAAATTGCTCTAGATTAAATTAAAACGCCTATATTGAAATCACCTTAATTTTAATGAGTTAACCAATAGAATTCGAAGTATAAATAAGTTTTCGAATTTTGGTTGGAATGGTTGGAAATTAGTTTTCAACTTAAAAGTTTAATAGTAACATTATAATTATGAATGCCAAATAGAAATTTTACATATTCTAACAAAATAAACAGAGTTTAGTCATGCAGGAAATTTTCAAATTAGGAGAAAGTAATATTATTTGTCAATATGTATGTCAATAAATTCGACGAAAAGTAATATTATATACCTACCTTAAGAGAAGGGGTATAAACATTAATAAACAAGCAATCTTCACTTTGGGTTCCCATACTCATCCGACTACTTAAACAATTTGCCCCGTCTTGACTGGCGTCCAAAACGCCAGACCATGGTTGTGGCAATTGTGGAGCCTAAAGAAAGTAAAATCATATAACTTTTTAGCTGATAAAATATATAGTTTTTCCTTCTAGTTATAAAGATGTAAAAATGGTGTAGTATTAAATATGAAAACTTGCCTCAAATCTTAAGTCTCCTACTGGAGGAGTAGCAAATGGTATTCCCCGCCAACCATAATACGTAACATTATTTGTAGTCTGATATACTGCCCCTTTAACTTGGCCATCAGATAACGTTATTATAAGATCATCGGCGACTGGCGCTGACAACTAAAAGAAAAGATGAACTGTAAGAATAATGAAAACAAAAAAAAAAATTAAATATTGCTATTTTTAAGAAATGCAAAAGTAAATCAATATTCCTCATTTAAAAACTGATTCTTTTTCATCTTTTCATTGCTGGATAAGAGCTAAGGCATTTACCGGAGAAACACACTGACAATGTTGCAAAATCAAGATAAACAGATTTTCTGCTATTTTCTGCCAAGTCAATGTGTTTAAATATTTTAACCTCAAAATTTAAAAAGGTCAATTTTCTAACAAATTTCACAATTACAAATTTACTAAACAACGCCATTTTTTCAAAAAATTTCCACTTGAAATATATAATCAACGTTTAATAGCCATATTAATCGAGTTTTAGACAAATAAAAGCCACTGGTTTAAAATAAAAACACATCATAACTCCCAATAAACTCTCTTACACCAAAAATTAATCCCAAGGGCAACCTCCTCACTAACCCCATGTTTTCGAATCTGGCGACAAATAGGTGGAAATAATTAAAATACTTAAAAAATGCCTTTATTTAGACCTTTATTATGCAACTTAATCCCAAAAAAAAAATAAATGTTTAAAATTGCTGTAGTGTCTTCACTACTACATATACCATAGATAATAATTTTGTCATTTCTTCATGAGCCACTTGAGAACGTAGTGGTATCATTTTGTGGAACAAAGATGTCTAACCTAATAAATTTACAGATAAATTAGAGAACTTTTTAAAAATTTGATAAAATTATTTACCTAGTAGTCCCTTGAAAAATACAGTTTTAAAATAAATATGTTTTTCCCTCGCCACTCTATAATCACATCCCTTTAATACCATACCAATTTTGAGAAATAATGAATAAATACTATAATTTATCCAAAAGCCCTTCAAATGACATTAACATGTGTGGTAATCCTAGCTCCGTGATATAGTGTCTGCACCCGGCACGTCATTTGTTAGTTTATTTAAGTATATCTGAAGGCTACGCCTGAGTATAGGGACATGTGGCACTACAAGCCCATTTATATAACCTCAAACTGGCTGAGCGGAAAACATGTCGGCTGTGCGAGGGAGGTAGCGAGGAGAGTATTCACATTTTGTGCAAATGTCCTGAACTAATGGTTAAAAGATACAGATACTGGGGTCAACTATTCTGTAAACCTAAAGATCTACAAGAGGTCAGGATGAGTAGCCTATGTATCTTGGCAGAAAATGCCGGACTAGGACTGTAACCCTGATTCGACAGTGGGGAGTCACAGAAGAACTCTTAGATCTAGGTGACATTAGGGATTCCAGGTACCACCCACTCTTTACTACTACTACTACTACTAATAGGTATATCTGGCTTGGACACAAATATAGATAACTGCTGTTACAGAAATGCAATAACGCCCTTAATAACACTACCGTGTTGGCTAAAAAGTAATTCGAAATATAAATGTATGTGTCAGGACTTAGATAACGTTGACGCATATTATGACATCCTTGCCGATATCTACCTAAAAGAAAGCATAGAGGTATGTATATATATATATATATATATATATATATATATATATATATATATATATATATATATATATAAATATATATATATATATATATATATATATATATATATATATATATATATATATATATATATATATATATATATATATACATATATATGTATATATATATATCTATATATATATATATATATATATATATATATATATATATATATATATACATATATATGTATATATATATATATATATATATATATATATATATATATTATATATATATATATGGCTGTTATGAAATTTACTGCATATATTGAGAAGGATGACTCATGGGGTCAAGTAGAAGTTCATTCAATACTTTTTTTTCAAATTCAAAAATTTAAAAAAAGGGGGCAAAACTGCATTTTTCCAAAGTATTTATAAAATTGACCCGCCCGTGAAAAGCCGTCATTTACAATGAAGCACATAAAATTTTAGTGTCAAAAAAAGAAACAATTTCTTGGTAACGACCGAGAACAGTTGAGAAAGGAGAGTAGGGCAAATCGAACCTCAGCTTGTTGTAGTTAAAAATATATTAGCGTCTACAAAAATATTTAAAATTGATGAAAGTGGATTTTCCACCGTTCAGAAAAGAAAGTAAGAAGTTTTATGGTTAAAAAGGCAGTTAAGAAGGTATTGTGCCAGTGTGGCTGGACAGTTTGTACCACCATTGCTTATATTCAAAAGAATGAGACAAAATCCTGAACTGGGGAGTGGTACACCTTCTGAGAGTGTTGTCACTATTCCAGACACTGGCTATATTAACTCCAATTGATTTTTAAAATGGATGAAACATTTTATAAACGTCATAAAGCCAACCCCTAAAAATAAAATATTACCTCTACTTGATGGAAATATAACGGTAGAAGAGTTGAACATAATAAAGGCTAATGGGATGTAATGATATGACAACTGCTAGGCTTTACTACTCACGACTTCAGACATGGGCGTCTCTTTGTTTTAAGCTTATGAGCAATTATTATATTCAAGCAATAGCAAAAATGGTTGAGGACAATTCCAGGTCGTCAAGTAACACATTATCAAGTTGCAGAATTGTAAAATCTTTATGCCTACTACTGTGGAAATGACATCCTTAAAAAAAGGTAAAGACATCATTAATAAAAAAAGAGACACACCCAATAACAAAAATAATAGGATATACCTAAGCCTCACCTACAAACTTCAAATAAGAAGCCATACTCAGCCAGCACCTAAAAAAATTATCTGTCGCCTCCGCGGGCCGCCGAGCAAATGAAAGAATTTCTTGTGTGGAACAAAAGAAAGCTGAAGAAGGTGAACGACTTTCGATCTACCCTAATTTATTTATTAGGCTAGTTAGATCAATTCTATATTCATGCAAGTAAAACTTTAGTGAATTACATGTGTTAAAATTTTTACTCATTAAAATAAAATATTGAAATAAAAAACTTGTGTAATTAGTATTTGGTATCAGAAAGGAATTATTTCAAAATGTAGTAACTGTGTGTAGTAACCTTATATTCTGGTTCAAGCTGGAGCAGACTAAATTTAAAAAATACCCTAATTTTAATAATAATAGCCAAAGTACTTCCACAAAAAAATACAAATAATAGTAATCGTTAAAGGATAAACCTCCGGAAATGACTGAAAGATTATGGGTACATAAGAACTGGTACACCAACTATGTAGAACATCAGCAAACCGCAAGGCCTTACAGTGGATAAATGTACTAAAAAGTATCTAAACTTAAACAGTGTAAACCGATTTATAAATTTTATTAAATATTAATAAAGCTTTTTTGAATATGAATTTGACATGCTGGTTAACGCTCCACGATATTGTGCAGTTGTATGGTACACCAGTGGCGGCGTCAAAAAAACATTCACGTCATTTGTTTAGGGTCGTTTTTTTTTTTCTTTATTATTGAGATTCGCTATTTAAGGTGAATTTTTCTGCAAATGGTCTTGCTATAAGGAGTTCCAAAATATGCAGTAAATTCCGTAAGACCCCGTATATATATATATATATATATATATATATATATATATATATATATATATATATATATATATATATATATATATATGTATAGATATATACTAAACCAATTTAATCTGCAAAGTAATGCAGAAACCTTGAAGAATGATTTTTGCACAAATGGAATACTTCCCTTTAACAAAAAAAGAAAAACTTATAATATAATATATAATATAATTATATATGCGTAATTTGTTGCCACCTTAATTAATACTAAGTAAACTAGGCGTAATAAAAATTCGACTGTGAAGCAAAAGGAAGGCAAACGTTACTTTCAATTTTATCTTGAAAGAAACTTGTATATGATAGGATCAGGTATGAAATTCATTTTATATTGAAAAGTATCGCAATTATAATGGAAATAGATTGTGGTGTGGTTCATGGTTTAATTAGAGTATATATTACTTACCGCATGTGTAAAAACAACTAACAAAATAACTAGTTTTGACATTATTCCAGTTGATTATCGGAATAATTATATTTCCCTTTATATATTGTGATATATAGACAATATTTAAGTACCTCTGCTTTCGTAATTTCTAAAGTGTCATTTATGTAAATATAAATACCTACAGATATGGTACAAATGATATTTATTTTAAAAGTTATTATCTTAAAACATTTAAATTAACTCAAAGTACAAAATTCTAAATATTTTACTTATTCATAAGTAACTTTTAAAACTTTCTTTAAGACATTGAAAAAATATGTATAAACCAGATAATATAAAACTCTTTTAATGTTGTTTATATTTAAAGTATTGCATCTTGCCCGCTCCATGGAAGTTACCACTAAGTAAACTACAACTTAAAGTTACCTTATTTAACATTTTTCTATATTAGTTTTCCATGTCCGGGCTATTTGCATCATATCCGCTTTACTACTACTTAAATTGTTCAATTTATTTCTAGTTAAGCAGACAATGACGATTTTAACAACCGGTCGTATGTAAGTCATGGACAATGTCCAGGCTTTAAAGCCGTGGTCCCAAAACTTTGTTACCTGACATTTCCGCTGCTTTTGCAGCAAACATTCTTAAAGACAGCATGGTAACAGTCTCGATGACTTAGTGTCCACTATGATGTCTCCACAATGGTGTGCATCGGGTTTATTTTTGCCGTAAGAAAGATGGTTTGTTTTCAGGTTACTGATGGGTTCGAAGGATTTATCACGTCCAGCGACTTTGTTCTTCATACCAGAATACTCTAGGTTCTGCTAATATTGATTCCCTCCTCTTTCCTATTGCATCTAATAGTTAGTGCAATGGTAAATTGAGCCCTAAAACATCCTATATTCAGAAACGATTATTCATGAAATCCATTGGCGCTTTCCAAAATGTAGCGGGGGATAATATCGTGAAATAACTACTACGAACCAAAAAATAATTTCAACAAAGGTTATATTTTTCTAATCCAATTTTCTATACACTAGATTTAATTTTCCTTGTTTTTTGTAATTTAGTAGCCAAATGAAACCAGGACACAATCAGAATTCTAGCAGATTCAAAATAGTATAGACATTTTGCTAATTTGAATTGTTTTCACGTAATGCTCTTTTTAAATTAGACAATAATATTGCTATAAGCACAATTTTAAGGGTAGAGATTAACTGATTTTTTTCCATTCTTATAAATTTGCAAATAAATTCTACATCACTTGTGCGATATATGGACAAATCAACTGATTGAATAGCTTTAACAACTCATTACGAAGAACAAAAAACTTTCTGTTATAGAAATCTCAAGTCTCGTCTAAAAATGAATGATATAAACAAATTAACCCAGCTCATGATCGTTAAAAGATTTCGGTTAATCTATATGTTATTAGCTCTAGGTATATTTAAACATAAAAATAGTACAAATCATGATTTGGCTATTTGTCTCCATATAATAAAATGCTCTTTAATGGAAATGACATTAAATATGTCCAGAAAGAATGATCGCAATCTTTACGGCTAATTGTATCTGATCTTAAAACAATTATATCACTGTAAAAACTCTATATACATAATATAATATAACCACTAACATTATAACGTATACGTCACATTGTCGAGATTATTAAAAAAATTTCAATTTTCAAAGGAAAAATGCAGATTCTGGAAAATTTTATAAACTTCTCGTACAGACTAAAATTTTGATATTTTAATTAAGTTCTTTGGTCTTCTGATCAAGTGGACAATATTATTTTATCCGACTATTAAAATAATGGCATGCATATTCTTGGTAAATTTGTACAGCAGCTTACAATTACTAAATATAAGTGAATATAAACTAGATTTATTAATTGATTTTACCAATTATAATGAAGACACAACTAAAAACTTTTTACCAAGACTTGTAAATCTAGCTCCGTGGTTAGGAGCTTACCAATACCGCCCTAAGATCTGAAATGTCAAGGCTTCTGAAAAAAGGTTTGTTTCTTTCTTGTGATAAAACTGTCTTTGCTTTTCTACTGGGACAACATGGCATGCCACCAAAACGCTTTATTCTGCAGAACGACACTCAATACACTTTGTTAGTTCAAGTTAGCTTTAGGTTAGAAAACTTAAAACTAACAATATTAAAAACATAATATTTTATCTCTATCACGCCCTCCTGCCCAACTGTGGACACGAATCAATACGATTCGGGCATTTGGTAGTTTTCTGAAGGTGAACTTTTATGACCGGTCGACTAATAATCCTTGATTTAAGAACTATTAACACGTTAAGTGCCGAGGACGCGGTCCCTCGTCCTGGGTCTGTTCATTTTCTATTGAAGTTTGTGAGTTTGGTAATCGAAGTATCGATTAATGGTTTTCTGTGGCATTTCTGTTTATTCCAGTGATTATGTTGGTACTCCTGGTTTCAAGATTCAAACCTTTTATGAGGTTATCATCAGATTATTTCATTTATTTCTTTGTTTACGATCTGTGTAATTTTTTTGACAGACTTGTGGTGTTGTTTGTCTTTATTTCGTATATTTATATATATATATACATATATATATATATATATATATATATATATATATATATATATATATATATATATATATATCTATAATATATATAAAATGCAACGTCTCTCTGTCTGTCTGTCTGTCTGTCTGTCTGTCTGTCCGTTAGTGCGCTTATCACTGGAGAACCACTTATCCGATTTACGTACTTTTTTTTTTAAACCATACATATGTTCTCTGACCAGGTTATAGGCTATATTTTATTACGATAGGTAGCATAAGGAATGAGCAGTGACGTAAAATAGTGAATGAAGTCGGAAAAAGTTTGCCGCTAGCGCGTTCCCTTGCAATACACAACTTAAACCTAACCTAAATATGGAACAATATTATGTAGCATAGAATATCTATAATCTATAATATATTTAAAATGCAATGTCTCTCTGTCTGTCTGTCCATTAGTGCGTTTATCACGCGAGAATCACTTATCCGATTTACCTGTCTTCTTTTAAATTCATACATATATTCTTTGGCCAGGTTATATAATAATAATAATAATTTATATCTATAATATATATAAAATGCAACGTCTCTCTGTCTGTCTGTCTTTTAGTGCGGTTATCCCTCGAGAACCACTTATTCGATTTACGTGATTTTTTAAATTCATACATATGTTCTCTGACCAGGTTATAGATATATATTTTATTAGATCTATAATATATATAAAATGCAACTTATCTCTGTCTGTCTGTCCGTTAGTGCGCTTATCACTGGAAAACCACTTATCCGATTTTCGTACTTTTTTTTTAAAGACATACATATGTTCTCCGGCCAGGCTATAGGCTATATTTTATTACGATAGGTAGCATAAGGAACGAGCAGTGGCGATAATAGTAAATGAAGTCGGAAAAAAGTTTGTCGCTAACGCGTTCTCTTGCAATACACAGTCTAAACCATTAAATATGGAACAATATTATATAGCAGAGAATATCTATAATCTATAATATATATAAAATGCAATGTCTCTCTGTCTGTTTGTCTGTCCATTAGTGCGTTTATCACACGAAAACCACTTATCCGATTTACGTGTCTTTTTTTAAATTTATACATATATTCTTCGGCCAGGTTATATAATAATAATAATCTATATCTATAATATATATAAAATGCAACGTCTCTCTGTCCGTCTGTCTGTTTGTCTGTCTGTCCGTCCATTAGTGCGCTTATCGCTGGAGGACCACTTATCCGATTTACGTGTTTTTTTTTAAAACATACATATGTTCTCTGGCCAGGTTATAGACTATATTTTATTATGTTAGGTAACATGAGGAATAAGCAGTGACGATAATGGTGAATCAAATCGGAAAAAAAGTGTGCCGCTAGCGCGGTCTCTTGCAATACACTACCTAAACCACTAAATATGAAACAATATCATGTACTAAAGGATATCTATAATATATATAAAATGCAACGTCTCTCTGTCTGTTTGTCCGTTTGTGCGCTTATCACTGAAGAACCAGTTATCCGATTTACATGCTTTTCTTTTAAACATGCTAAACCATTAAATATGGAACAATATCATGGAGCAAAGAATATCTATAATATATATAAAATGCAACGTCTATCTGTTTGTCTGTCTGCCCGTTAGTGCGCTTATCACTGGAAAACCACTTATCCGATTTACGTGCTTTTTTTTTAAATATACATATGTTCTCTGGCCAGGTTATAGGATATATTTTATTACGTTAGGTAACATAAGGAATAAGCAGTGACGATAATAGTGAATCAAATCGGAGAAAAAGTTTGCCGCTAGCGCGTTCTCTTGCAATACACTGCCTAAAGCATTAAATATGGAACAATATCATGTAGCAAAGAATATAATATATATAAAATGCAACGTCTCTCTGTCTGTCCGTTAGTGTGCTTATCACTCGAGAACCACTTATCCGATTTACGTGTTTTTATAAATTTATACATATGTTCTATATAATTCGATATAAGCCTAGATAATGGGAGATAAGGTGAGATAATGGGAGATAAGGAGAAATAATGGGAGATAAGTCGAATTAAGCCTCGATAATGGGAAATAAGGTGAGATAAGTATAAATAATGGGAGATAAGGAGAAATAATGGGAGATAAGCAGAGATAAGTCAAGATAATGGGAGTTATGGTGAGATAATGGGAGACAAGGAGAAATAATGGGAGATAAGGAGAAATATTGCGAGATGAGTCGAGATAAGCCTAGATAATGGGAAATAAGGTGAGATAATGGGAGATAAGGAGAAATAATGGGAGATAAGGAGAAATAATGGCAGATATTTTATTACGTTAGGTAACATAAGGAATAAGCAGTGACGATAGTAGTCAATCAAGTGCACGCGAGCGGAGCCGCGGGCCCGCTAGTGTATATATATATATATATATATATATATATATATATATATATATATATATATATATATATATATATATATATATATATATAATATATATATATATATATATATATATATATATATATATATATATATATATACAGTAATACCCCGCTTTACGCGAGGGATACGTTCCGAAAAAAATCGCGTTAACTGAAATTCGCGTATATCGAGGTTTATGATTAAACATAGTCAAAATTTAATACAAAAAAATACAAATCATTTTAATCAATCACTTTAATTCTAAGAACACTTTATGCAATACATACTCTTATTTTTTACGGAAAAATACATCTATTGTCTTTTGGGTAACGTTTTGTTTACGTTCTTGTAAAATACGTTCATAACACCCAACACTGTTTTTTAATTGTTTGACACACGGTCAAGACACGGTCATCATTATTGTCTATACTCTGCAATATGTCCAAACCTGAATAAATTTTTGAAAGTGCATTTTGTATTTCCCCTGAAGATAAAACTTTCTCTTCTACTTGTTCTTCCTCATCGTAGATAGGATTATTCTGTAACTCGATCAGATCTTCATTGCTAATAGGATCGTCGTGCGTTGCTACAAGTTCTACGAGATCTTCTACCGTGACATCTTCAAGTTCAGACCCCTCAATCATTGCAGCAATGTCTTCAAGCACTTGTCTCTGCATCTGGACAATTCTTCTAGGTGCTTCCACTACATCTGGCCAAAGATTACGCCACACCCCATTCATACAACTCATTTTAACTTCCTTCCAAGCCTCTTCTATGTTGTGAATAGACTTCATAATGTTGTATGACTTCCACCACTCTCGCATAGACTGTCTTCCTTCCCCGTCAGTTTCATGAATTAGTTGGCTAAAAGTGCGGCGATGGTAATAAGCTTTGAAGTTTGCTATTGCTCCCTGGTCCATAGGTTGTAATATTGACGTAGTGTTTGGTGGAAGGAACTTTACGTACACTTTTAAGTCTCTGGGCGTATCAAGTGAGGTTGGATGTCCTGGGGCATTGTCTAAGAGTAATATAACTTTAGGTTCAAGCCCATTTCTGTCACAGTATGATTTGACTGATGGGCAAAAACTATTAGAATACCATTCTTGAAAAATTTCCCGTGTAACCCACGCCTTTCTGTTTGATCGCCACACAACTGGTAGACTTGTCTTGTCTGTGCCTCGCATTGCACGGGGTGTTTCTGAATGGTACACTAGTAAAGGTTTCAGTTTGAAATCACCAGTGGCATTACCACCCAGCAGAAGTGTTAGTCGATCTTTCGCAGCTTTGAAACCACTGGCTTGACGTTCTTCCTTAGAAATGAATGTTCGAGATGGCATTTTTTTCCAGTAAAGTGCGGTCTCATCAACATTGAAGATGAGACAAGCAGGAATTTTCTCTCGTCTAACGAAGTCTTGAAACTTGTCTGGAAACTCAGCTGCAGCTTGAATGTCCGCGCTGGCCGCCTCGCCTGTTATGTGGATATTGTGAAGATTTAGAACGCTGCTTGAACCGATGGAACCAGCCTCTGCTGGCAGCAAAAGTCGGAGTGGCACTCCCTTCTCCTTCTTTTGTTTTCAGCATCTCATACAAAGATTTTGCTTTTGTGCATATGAGATCTTGACTTAGTGGTGTGTTCTTCTTATTCAAATCTTCGATCCAGACTGACAGTAATTTTCTCCATTCTTTCTAAGATAGATGATCTCGAACGAGAAAGTTTTGTTGCACTTATAGGTGTTGAACCTTCGCTGGAGATTTTAATTTTTTTCCCGATTTTTATAAATCGTTCTCACAGTCGATTCTGAGAGTCCAAAATCTCTCCCAACAATTGTTGCTTTGCCTCCATTTTCCATTCTTCTTAACACTTTCATCTTCAATTCCAAAGTGACGCTTTTTACGCTCTTTTTTCTTTACAGGCGGCATTTTTAACGTAGGGTTAAATTATGTATGTATGTATCTCCAATAAATATTAAAACAAAACTGCCAGCCGACCGAACTAACATTACGGAACAAATGAACACACGAAACGAACGAGGAAATCCCCATAGAACAAAGTCGAAGGACAGGGAATTCCCAATTCTTCAAAGAGAATATTCAGAGAAAGCGGGGATCCCCCCGCGACCATAGAGAAGTTAATGACTACATGAGCGCGAAATTTGAAATTCGCGTTATAGTGAAACCGCGCGTAACGGGGTCGCGCTAAGCGGGGTATTACTGTATATATATATATATATATATATATATATATATATATATATATTATATATATATATATATATATATATATATATATATATATATAATATATATATATATATATATATATATATATATAATATATTTAAATATAGTTAATTATATTAAATTATAATTTTAAATAAATATTTTGACAATGAAATAATTAACTATTTTGTTTAAAGTTGGTCTTTGTTCTAATACAAGTATTGGTAAGTTTTACTTCCTATATTTATATTCAAATCAAATAAATAAACTTAGTTTTGCCTTGACAAGGACAATTTGATTGTTTTACAGATAGGTAATGAAGATATCGAACCAGTTCCAGGCACTTCAACAACTAAAATAAAATTTACAAGCGACAACGAAATTCTTCGTTTATTGGATGAGTTGGAGTTTGAACCAGATGATGGTAATGCTGAGGATTACGACAGAACAGAACAAGATGAATTTAATGAAAACAATGTGATAGAGGAGATGTTTCAAAAAAACTATGATTCCTTGGAGAAGGTCCAGGAGATTATTAAAGGTTGGCACACTGAAGGTACTGTCAGAACTTTTCTTTCTGCGAAGACCTGTGAGTTTCTCGGAAACGAACTTTTAGCTACTAGTGAGTCAATTGACTACTTCAACTTATATTCCACCCAAGACTTTTTGGAGCTTATGGTCAAAGAAACTAATGACTATGCTGAAAGTGTTTTCTTGAATCAGGGTGTGAGTAAAAAAATTAAGAATAACCAGCGGAAATAAAAGTATTTTTTGGTCTGCTTTTCCAAACTGATACGGTAAAAGCAGCAAGAATTCCCGACTATTGGAAGAAAACCGTTCTTTTTGATTTAAGCTTTGGGCTGTAAATGGGCAGGAATAGGTTTTTCCTTATCATGAGGTGCCTTCATTATGCTAAAACCCTGGGCCAGATGATCCACCTCCTGAAGACAGGCCTATCATTGACCACTTCCATAACCAAAAAAAAAAAAAATTGTATTACCCAAACAAAAATTTATACATAGATGAAAGTGTGATACTCTAGCGACACAAATACGGTGACAAATTTTATTTATTAACAGAACCATTTTAAGAAATTTAGAATATTCTGGAAAAACACATGGAGGAGTTGGGTACGCAGGAAAAGTTGTGTGGAAAACTTCAAGACCTACAGTCATAGCCTATTTATGGATACTACTATAACAGAGTAGAATTAGCAGGAAAATTTCTGGAAAATAAAATAAATTGTACTGGTACCTTACGGCATGACAGAACGGACAATTCTAAAGAAGTTAAAGAAAGGATCCTCAAAAAAGGAGAAGTAATTAAGAAATGTAATTCAAGAAGAGTTTGTATAAGTAAGTGGAGAGACAAAAGGAATGTAATGATGATTTCCACGAAGACAGCAATGGAAAAAACTGAAATGGCGACGAAACGCCAAACATCCATAGAAAAACTTAGTACAATGACTTTGTGCAACAAATTTATGAGCGGTATAGACTTGCAAGACCAGCTAATGTCTTATTATACTGAAAATAACCAGTCAAGTGCAAGTTGAACTTGCGCAATTAGTGTTCCGTACGTTGATTGCTTCTGAAATACAAATTTTTGTTACGGAGGTATAAAATGACCAGTGACTTCACAAAACACACCCCAAATGAGTTTTGAACAAAGTTTGTTTCCCAGCTTTACTGCAAACTGATGACCTTAAAATTATTGTTTTTTTTTTATATACCAGATAAATTATTAAAGGTAATGCACGCGTGATAATTTTTGTTTAATCTACACTCCGTGGAGAATATTCCAGAATTTTTTCAAAATTTTTCGATCAGTATTTTTCGGTATAAAGGGGGAGAGACAGCGATTTTTCGAGATTTTTTCAAATAATACACAGAAAAGGGTGCGCATGTAAGACATTATATATATTTTTACAAGCTTTCATTTGACACCCCTCTCGATAACCTAGTAAAAAATTTTTTTTCATTTCCATTTTCACCCCACCAAACGAACCCCTTAAGTCAAGATTTAACTTTCAAAACTACACGGCTCTGATGAGGCCATCAATTCCTATATTAGTACCAAATTTTAACTTTCTGAGTCAAATAGTTTCGGAGAAAATCGGGTGTGACAGACGGACAGACAGACAGACGGACAGACAGACAGACAGACACCGAATATAAAAAGATTTTTGTACGCATCTTTTTACAGATGCTTATGAACTCTTATCTATTATATAATAAATATAGCCAAAACAAGCTGATTTTTTATAATTAGAGGTTGAATATAACTTATGCGCTTATTGGTGAACCTAAAAAAAGGTTTTTTCACCATGCACTAATGAAAAAAAGAAAAAGGGAAGCCCCCGCTCATGAACTAAGCAAAATTATTAAAAAAAAAAAAACAACAGAGGAGAAACATGCAGAAAAAAATGCATAGTTTGTTCGAAAAATAAAAAAAGAACTGATTCAATTTATCAATGTAAGATGTGTGCGAATGAGCCTCGTTACTGTCTAGAGTGCTTTTGCAAGGCACATTATTGAACCATTAATTAAGATCAATACTCGAATTTGATTATTTTTAGTAGTGTGTAAAAACAATAGCTTATATATTTTAAAAAAAAAAACAAAAAATTTTAGTACTAGTCCCTATACGAATAAAAGGAAAGTAGTGCTAAAATTGGTACTTAGTAGGATGTTAAAAATGCCAGTGGTCAGCGACACGGCTCCCCATCCGGGGGCGAAGTGGATCAAGTTTGGCTTGGCCACGGGGCTCGTCCTAATATTTAGCGGCAGCCCTGAACATGTTAAATATAAAATAAATTTAAAGATTAGTTTAAAAATCTTGTTAAATGCAATATTACTTAAATGGAGTTAACATCTTAGAATATTAAAACTAATGTAAAACTAAGAATTCATTACTTAACCTTATAAATTCAGTATGAGGAAACACATTCCAAAAAATCGTCGACAATCAATTATAAAATAAACATTTTAGACGTATCTTTTATTCATATTTTTTTAGATATTACTTTACGTTGTGTTTGTCTTCCTGAATTATATGTGTACTAAATTTAAAACAATTTTCTCATTTTTTATTTTTCTACTCGACCCACGTTGCATTTCGCTAGCCATCATCAGGGGCGATGAATGATTAAATATAATATTAAAACCAATACTATTTATACTGAATTTGCAATGAATTGAAGCAGAACTGACCAGATGACAATTTAGTTCCGGTCGAGTAAGAGAACTGTATGGAATAAGTTTTCTCTCCCTAAATAACCTATTTTTACATTTCATAAATATGACGCAATGCCAAAATCTATGAAGGTGATTTTTTTTCACAAGTGCATACATCATTTAGCAAGAGAAGTAAAAAATTCAAATGGCAATATGGCTATTTTTACTA
The DNA here is from genome assembly GCA_019049505.1 of Pachyrhynchus sulphureomaculatus. Taxonomy (NCBI): domain Eukaryota; kingdom Metazoa; phylum Arthropoda; class Insecta; order Coleoptera; family Curculionidae; genus Pachyrhynchus; species Pachyrhynchus sulphureomaculatus. The sequence goes on from CM032447.1 coordinate 94,582,565, forward strand.
TTATTAGATGTATTTATTTATAGGACTGTAACAAGCTATTTCTGATTTTAATTCAAATGCCGTGCCCATTGCGAACAGTAAGTTCGGAAACTTTTTATTGTGGAAAAATTATACTTTTCAAGTATACTTACAGATATTCTAAATGACTACAAATATGATTAGAGTATATATCAGTGGAATTCAATTATCTGTTGGTTCAGTAAATAAGTAAGAAGCCAAATATTTTATCTTAATATTCGAAAAATGCCGAAAACAGAAGGTAAAAGTGCATACCTTTTATTACTATTGAATACTAATTCAAATGAGAAAGAGAAAAAATGTTAAAAATTTCTATTTTTATGTACATTTTTTAGCTATCTAGATGACTCGCATTCTTTCAATAAAATAACTTTATCACACGTGCCAAAAGACTAGTACAAAGGACATAAATCGGGACGCTGTTTGAGTAACTAGGCATCACTTAAAATAGGGTATACTAGTTTAAATATATAATTAGGAACGACTTCAAAAAAATACCACTAACTAAAATATTAGGAAAGTTTTTTTTTTACTTTTACCGATGAAAAGATAAATAAAAACTAAAAGTCAAGCTGCGCTACGAAAGGCTAATGATTATGTGTACGCTACCAGCAATCCCATATATTCTCAAAATTATTTTAATATCTAATTTTCTATGAGGACAGTACACGTGCTGCAGAGAAATTCCCAAATTGCTACAACGCGTGTCCGAGAGTAGCGATAGTGATGAATCCTATACCTAGTAGGAAACACAGTCCTAGATAGTTGATTCTAAAAGGATGAGGTTCTCCATATAAAAAAGTTCCTTAGGTGAAGAGTGAGAAGCTAAAGTTCATACTGATGTGATGTGTCTAGACGACGTCTATTCCTAATATGCGCGACTCTGGCAGGAATGAAGCAATCTACATCCATCGAGCACTTTTCATGAAAGTGTTTATGGAAGAGACTTAAGCAACCCATTTTTCCCACGTTGTTCCAAAGAATCAAAGTTTCTGGTCAGTTTCGGGCACTCGATAAATCGAATAACTGGATAAAATCTTACAAATGCAAAGTATGTTTTGGACCACACACACAGCACATGCTTTATAGAAAATGAAAAGCTGGATTGTAATAGTTTTTCCTCAACACTTACCCACAAAGGGAGAACTTTATCATAATTAAAAACCTTTAAATACATGGAAGGACAAGGCACTCAACACTTTGTCTTTTCATGTATCTAAAGGTTTTTAATTATGATGAAATTCCCACTTTTTTAAGTGTCGAAAAAAAACTATTACAAACCAAAATATAACATAGTGATAGCATTCTCAATGTAACAAAATATTTTATATAATGTAATTTGTTTGAAAGATAAATAAAAAATAATACTGATGAAGGCCAAATGGGGTCGAAACGATTATTATAATAACAAACACCAACTGGACAGAAAATATAATTTTCATAATTTTACCATAATCAATTTTTTACTTAATTAAATCAATAACCACATCCTCAAGAAAAAAAGAAACATTTTTCAATTTGTATACATATATATATATTATATATATATATATATATATATATATATATATATATACAACAACTATTTTTCAAAATTCCATTATAAAAAATGTATACAGGTTCGTATTCATTATACATACGCATAGTACCTTGGTTACTATGCAGAAAGTCGAGGATTCAATCCTGCAGGTCGGTATACTTATTTATTAATTTATTTAACTATATTTGGTCTGGCCACGTACATAGGTAGTAGTTGTTCGCAGAAATGCAATGACGTTCGAGGCAGCCCTACCGCGTTGTCTAAAAGGGGCAGTGAAATACAAAAATGCATATTTCGGCACTTAGACAACATTGACGCATATTACGACATCCTCGCCGATATCCTTAGGATGTGCAAAAAGGGTAAAATCTCTACTCAGGAGGGGATACGATAAAAACAAAACTACAAAACTTGTGATTTCGTCGGTTATCGTTGCATCTATCATGAAAATGTTCACATTTTCTAGTTGTAAACCAGGAAAAGTCAAAACATTGATTATAGAAATCCTGAATAGAAATGCACATTAGTATACATCATATAAGAAAAAGTAGTGTAATAACAATTTTGAAGATTCATTTCTCTAAAATAACACATATGCAGTTATGAGACTTTACCTCTGGGGCATAGATTTTTTAGTACTCTTTGTAAACTTTACAAAACTACTATTTTATTTACAATCTGTTAGTTGACGTCGATTCCAAAATAGAGAAAAACAACAGTTACAATATAAATGAGCTCGAAAATAGAACATAGAGATAAGTACATTAAAACTGTTATTTATTTAACTAAAATGTTACAAAAGGCTTTTTTCCGTAATTATAAAATGTTTCATTCCATCCTGGATATGTATTTTGTTTAAATTTTTCTCTTACTTCTAATGTATTATTAATATTTAGGTAATTCAGATTGGTGGGGCTAACTGTTGGCCAATAGTACATTATTTAAAAGTTCGATTTTTTCTGGAGTGGGATTTCTAAAAAAAATAAATAATATAATCAGTTAGATAAATCTAATTGTATAAAGAAAAGTAAGAGACCAAAGATTATTTTTAATATTTAGGCGGAATGGCTACTTATGATAATATATGTCCATGTAACGAACGTACCATATGTTCTAGTATCAATCTATAGACAATATATACTGGTGAGCAAAAAAAATCGACTCATCTGGCTTCATTTAACACGGATCCTAGAATTTAGTATTTCTATATTTTTATGGATTTTAATATCATTTGAAAGCCCATTCTATTCTCTTTTTAATTATACCAAATTCCATAGCATATCTCATGCTTTTTACTGATTAAAATGAATGAAAGGGGAAACAAGGAGAACAATTAATGAAAATAGGGGTAAGAGAAAGGAAAAGTTAAACAAATTTTATGTTTAACACTTAAATTTATTGATAACAACCAAAATCAATATTTTGTATTATCCTCCTAGCCCTTATTACTCTTTCCAGCCGGTTTTTGATGGAGCGTGTGATCATTTTCACCACTATCTGTGGGATTCTTCCCCACTCTTACGCATCGCAACCTTTAAGTCCCTCAGCGATATAGGGCCTGAATTTCTGGCTCGAACCCTTCTTTTGAACTCATTCCGCATGTGCTCGATTGGATTGAGGTCAGAACCCCGCGCAGGCCAGTCTAATATGGGTATTTCCACTTCCGCCAGATATTGCCGCACCGACGCAACAGCATGTGGCCTCGCATTGTCGTGCATTAGCATGAAGCTATCGCCAACAAACCTAATGTAAAAAACGACGTATTCCTGTAGGATCTCCTCGCTGTACCAGTGAGCAGTTAATCCACCGCTACGAGTCTCATCAATAACGAAAACCAAATCGGTTTTCGCAACCAGTCAGATGCCTCCACACACCATGACATAACCTCCTCGGTAGGCGACCGTTTCAGCGCTCCCCAAGCATCCTATAGACTCGTCTTCTTCCACTATTGCCATGTAGGGATATTCGGAACTCGTCGGAGAATAAAATGGAGCGCCATTGCTCTAAGGTTCAGTCGACTTGTTCTCGAGCAAATCTGAGTCACGCTTGTCGATGGGCTACTGGCAATTTGGGTCCGTTAGCTCGTCTCTTCGAAGTTAAATTAGCTTAGTCTTTTTGTGACTGTCCAATGACTGACAGCCCGACCACAAACTTGTTGACGTTTCTGCTCTCAACGGAGGTCAAGTAACGATTTCTTAGAGTTGTGTTGATAATGAAGCGGTAATCTCGCTCCGAGGTACACCTTCTTCTTGCTAATCCTGGTCTCTGTGTAAAGGCGCCAATCTCTTAGTAACGTCTATAGGTTCTGAAGACTGGCTCAGGTGCAGTTGCGCAGCGACTACATATTGGTTATGCCCTTCTTACAATAGGACAATGTCTTGTACCCTTTGTTTCGGGGTGATATGCATTTTCCGATGACGTAATTAATAAGCAGGTATAGCAGAGATGTTGACAGTTCCAGTTCCGATAAAGGAATGATAGGAAAATGCAGTTGCATGTGTTTTTATAGAGATGAATAGCGCACGACAAGTACTTTGCTGAATAAGCAAAAACGATTCTATTGAGTAAAATCGTTTTTTAATCAGTAAAACTTTTTGGAAATTCAAATGTTTTTGGTATTATTGCAAAGAACAGAAAATAAGCATGCTAATGATACCAAAAATAACCACTGTTTGAAAATTAAATTCAAGGATCTGTGTTAAATGAAGCAAAATCGTTTAATATATAATAAAGACTGTTTTAAGTCAGTTTCCACTGATTTATTTTTTTTATTACTTATTATTTAAATATAATGAATTTCCATCAAGTAGAAGCTACAACCATCCGAAAATCGAGTTGATTTTTTTGCTCACCAGTGTATATTTTTTAATAAGTAAATATTTTAATACTTTAACATATTGTTAAACTGGTCAATTAGATATAAACGGGGGTTTTTAGGGTCGCTGATAGCGAATCCAAGGTCTGATTTGCCAAATTCAAGATGGCGGATCCAAGATGGCGGATGAGATTTTCGAAAATCTATCGATTTGTACCAAATTTGTTTATGCGGGGGTTTTGGGGTCCCTGATAACGAATCTGAGGTCAAATTTCTAAAATTCTTAAATTCAAGAAGGTGGACCCAATATGGTGGAAACTGAATAAAGCAATCTACTATATTGGGTCCGCCATCTTGGATTTTAAAAATCGAATTTCTGATTCGTAATCGGCGAACCTAAAAACCCCCGTATAACAAATTTGGTACAAATCGATATATTTTCGAAAATTTCATCCGCCATCTTGGATCCGCCATCTTGAATTTGGCAAATCAGACCTCGGATTCGTGATCAGCGACCCTAAAAACCCCCGTTTACCAAATTTAGTGCAAATCGGTTCATTGGCGAAAATTCGGCCACCATATTGGATTTTTGACCGCCATATTGGATCCGCCATGTTGGATATTGTCAACTTACCACCCCAATTTTTTGGGGCATCCATCAGCTACAATTTGAGCCAAAAAACGACCCAAACAGTTGCGAATTTTTATTTTTACAAGCTTTTTTTGCTGGACACTTGGATTTTTCTCCGGCTACCGGCCGCCATATTGGATTTTTCAAAGGCGCACTCGGCATTTGAAAGTAGACGCTCTAAGCTTTGAAATGAGCCCTTGGTCAAGTTTTTTGGTTCCTTCTAATTTTGGTCGTAGCCCTGATCCGGTTGACGCGGATCGTCCCATATGTATATATATATAATATATATATATATATATATATATATATATATATATATATATATATATATATATATATATATATATATATATATATATATATATATATATATATATATATATATATATATATATATATTATATATATATAAATTTAAATAGATAATATATAAATTATACGCTCGGAAATGGTAACCGGAGGATATATTTTGATTTCTTTTTATTTATACTCCTAATTAAATATTTTAGAATGCCTTATGTAAGTTTGCAAGTCTTTATTTTCATACTGAACTGGAACTTTGAGTTTCTGTATATTGGATCCAGTATATTAAATCTATCTTTTTGAGTAATATATTAACATATATGGCCATTTTTCTATATATCTACTGTATCAGCAAACAAGTTTATGACGTATGTGTAGATACTTCAATGAAATTCAATACAATGTACATCGTAATGTAACAGATTATCTCCTTGGAACACATGGAGACGACCTTTAATAATTAGTTAGTGTTGTTTGTATTTTTGTAGGAAAGTGCATGGCCAGTAATTGAAGTAGAAAATGACGATGCTTTCCTAACTACATCACCGTATGTTTTATATGAGACTGGAAATTTTAATCAGGTTCCTGCAATTATGGGTATTTGCGCAGAAGAAGGTTTGGACAATGGCACCACTGGAGATTTTTTTTTTTTAGTTTAGTTACCAAATTTTAAATGGCATATAAATTTTGCATTCTTCAGTTATTTTCAGTCGTTTTAAATTTATTCCTGCCTAGAATTAGATTGGATAACATGCATTGTGGTTGGAATATTCAATTTTTAGGTAAAGAGTCTGCAGAAGTGCTTGCGGCATTACTTGATGGCAGTACAAAACTATTAATTCCCCTAGATCTCCGCCCAATTAACAGTGATGATGAAGATGTTATTTCAGCCAAAATTAAAAGCTTTTATCTTCAAGAAGGATTAACATTTGCAAGTAACTTGACAGGCGCGGTAAAAGTAAGTAGATTTCTTTTAATTGTATTGTAGATTACAGTTTCATAACAAACCTTGTTATAAAAGCCTGATAATAAATTTTAATAAATTTTTTAAATCACGCACGATAAAGATTATATATATATATATATATATATATATATATATATATATATATATATATATATATATATATATATGATTTAAAGCAAGAACAACTGAAAACGGACGAAAGTCCGTATCTCATCAGTCTACCCACTGTTCTCTTATTTGTCAAATCCATCCCGAGGCGCGTTTTGCCGTATCACGCATCATCAGTCGGGTTAGAATCGACAAACAAGAGAACAGAATTTTCGGTACTTAAGCTAGTACTGACGGCCAATAATGGTAAGATTGTGATGCGATGTTGAGTCAAGGTTTTCACAAAACCCATTTGAACTATTGAAAATTCGAAGTGTTTCGAAATTAAATGTCCTCGTCCTTTTTCTTATCTTGAATTTAATAGCTGTAGACAATGGTTTTAGCTGGTAGACATAAATAACAAATGTGAATATATTTATGAAATATTTCCCAATAATTCGACATTTAAAAAAATAATAATAATTGTCTAATACATAGACTAAAATGGCGCCATAAAAACTCAGTTTTGCAAGGGCTCTAATTAAGAACGCAGAACTTCACTCGAAATTTGCACCGGTGTATGTATACCAGTTTGCATATTCCGATACTCCAGCTGATTTTGACGGTAAGTTTAATATAAGAAGGAGCTTTACAACTTTATTAAAAAAAAAAGAGTTTTACTAGATTAGAAAAAGGTAAGTTACTTCTAAAATAAACAGTTAAATGTAAATGTCTCGGAAATGTTCGGGCTTATAAAGACGGGAACCTTGGCATACTGAAAGTAGGCGATCTTAATTTGGTAATTGTTTTTACTGAAAATCATCCAAGCAATAAATATTCTTTAGAATTATGCTCTATATTGTTTTAGTCTTTTTTTTAATAGCTTCGAGATATTTCGTATTTTAGGTATAGATTAACCAATTAATTTCTTCCTGCTTTAATATCCCAAGACTTTTAATCACTACCTAAAATCAATTTTGATCCAGATAAGTTTGAAACGTAAATTGACAAAGTCATTTTTGTTAGAAATAGCATTCTAATGTGACTCCATAGCGGTAAACTGCAAAATAGTATAACAAGATTTTTTTTGTTAAAGTCAAGGTGAAAATAAAACTGGATGTAAAGCGCACCCTGCTAGAAAATCTAATATACCACATTGATTTCAGATAAGAGGGCAGTGCTACGTCGATTGAAAGTCACCTGAATTTTAAAATTTGTCGGATTTCAAAAACCTTTGTGTATGCTATAGTTATTGACGTACTTTTCCTTATACTTCGTTGATGGCTTTTTAATTCTAACTGAAAATTAATGTAATAATGAATTGTTTTTAAAGATACATATCTAATTTCTTGATCATCCTCAATTATCTTATGGAATTAAAACATATTCTGTATGTCCACATACTCACAAATTTTTACGTAATTAACAGTACGAAGAATACAAAACTTACATACACTTACATAGACATTCTTGCCTCTATCATATCAGAGATATTTGAACGCTCTCTTTTAGCATCCCTTCCAAAATATAGCTCTGTTCCCTAAACTTAACAGATAGATTGACCGAAAAGATTTATGACTTAGACATGGTCTAGTTACCATAAAATCTAAAATCTTTCTACTTGACTTTGATTTACGATAGTCGAATATCACCAAATCAATTTTTTTATAGGAAAAATTAATATGAAAATCGAGAGTGGAGGTTTTGGAAGAGGTAGAAGACACAAAAGTTTTCAGAATACAAACAACTCAAGCTCCTGTTATTTTAAATCCCTAATAGCCAAATAAACCAGTTCTAATTTAAAATAGAATTAATAATTTAAATTATTTTTATTAAATCAGAAATTATCGACAATTTTCAGTTTTTAAACAATCAAGTTTCATTTCTTTTTTTTAATAAATTTTAGGTGTAGAAAGTGCAGCACATGGTGCAGAAATTCCGTTTTTATTTTACTCTACGTTTAGACCTCACCTACGTGATGATACCAATGCAACAGATTTATTGGTCCAAACTAGGATGGTTAAGATGTGGACTAATTTTGCCAAATACTTGTAGGTATATTCTATGTCCTAGTAAAATAGTTAACAGATAACACTACATATCATTATTTTGTTGATTTTTTTTGAAAATATGCCAACCAAACTTACATAAGATTGGTTAACTAAGAAATTGACTCTTGATCTGAATTTAAGACCCTGGGTTCAAGGTGGCATCAAGAGAAATGAGATATGTAAAAACCGCACTATTAAATAAATTGGAAACTAGTAACAAAAACAAGGAATAATTATTACAACAATAATGACAATGTAATATATCCAAATAACAAAAGAAACTATGCGAAAAGCGTGTCTGTAAAAAAAGGATAAAATTTTAAACTTGTTTTGTTGAATAAGAAGAAATATGCTATGACATAAATAAATTTGCCAGAATAAGCTAAAATCTCCTTTAAGAAAGAATACCGACCAGAAACGTTAAAAAAATTCTTATTTATTTCGTTGATTTACTAAAGCAAATTTGAACAAAATTATTAAAAAAATAATTATGAGATGTTTTAGCAAGAAATTTTGTTCTATCTTCTCATCGAATATCCTTTGAAACTCTTATATATGTAATGAGTTATAAATTTCATACATGAAATAGTCTCGTGAATGGATCAGCACATTGCCTACCACATAACTTTTATTTATATATATTATGTTAACACAACAATGCCATATGAAGCTGAATCATTCTCAATCAGTTGTGGCTTAACTCAGCTTATTGACGAACCAACACGGATCCCTGACCGAGACGGGAAATTCGCCAGTCTTCTTGATCTGTTTTTAACCACCAATCCGGAGATTTACATGGTCACCGTAAATCCGCCGTTAGGTTCAACCGACCATAAACTGCTTTCGACATCGAGTATCCTGCCAATCAGTGACAGAGAGGTGCCTAGGCTGCGCAAGATTTGGCACTACAAATCTGCTAAATGGGAAGATCTCATGGAATACTTTCGAACTTTCCCTCGGATGGACGTTTGTTTTCGATCCGATAACCCATCTGACTGTGCCAGGGAGGTCTCCAATGTTATTTTGGCTGGTATGGAAGCTTACATCCCTTTTTCGAAGAAATGCTCCTCCAACGGCAAGCCTTGGTTTGACCGAAAATGCAAAGAAGTTGTTGCCTCTAAACATATTGCCTACCGACAATGGCGTGAAAATCCTAACACCACAAATCGTAACACATTTGTTCGTGCCCGGAACAGATGCAAAGGAATTATCGACGAAACCAAAGAGGCGCATAATCAACGAATTAGAAACAAACTTCTCGCTTGTCCCAACAATTCCAGGTCCTTTTGGGCAGTCGCTAAGGCAGTTAGTCAAAATTTTACCAAATCCACCATACCACCACTCACACGGCCAGATAATTCCATTGCAACCACACCTGTTGAGAGAGCGAACTTGTTGGCTGAACTCTTTGCTTCACATTCTACTGTCGCTATCCAAGGTAAAACACCACCTACTATTGCCATATTGCAGTCAAAGATGCCCGATGTTGTCTTCAGACAGCGCATCATAAAGCGTATTTTAATGAAGCTAGACACCAAAAAGGCTTCTGGCGCTGACGAAATACCTGCCATAGTTCTCAAAAATTGTGCAAGGGAACTAACACCAGTTTTCTGTAGACTTTTTAACCTATCCTACAGAAAGGGAATATTTCCGTCCTGCTGGAAATGTGCCACGGTTCAGCCGATACCTAAAAAAGGGAAGAAGACCTTGCCAAATAACTACCGACCAGTCGCACTGCTTTCAATAATATCGAAAGTCATGGAACAGGTTATCAATGATCATCTTCTAAAATATCTTGAACGATTCAATATTATTAGCGATCACCAGTATGGTTTTCGTAAACATAGATCAACAGGAGATCTTCTGACTTATGTAACACAAGTTTGGAACAACGCAATTGTACACTTTGGAGAATCTCGAGCTGTTGCTCTTGACATATCCAAGGCATTCGACCGTGTTTGGCACGATGGACTGTTGGCTAAGTTATGCTCTTATGGTATGTCTGAAAGTTTCTGTTTGTGGCTCTCATGTTTCCTCAGAGAGCGTTCATTACGAGAGGCGGTCGACGGATTTCTTTCTAACACCTTCACTATCAACGCCGGTGTGCCCCAGGGCTCCATACTGTCTCCTACTCTCCTTCTCATTTACATTAATGATCTGCTGGAAAAGACCGAGAATCCAATCTACAGCTTTGCAGATGACTGTACGCTTGTCTCTTCATTCGTCTTGAACGCTCGGACATCGGCTGCTCAGGCGAATATCCGCAGACAGCAGGAGGTCGTTCAACTTAACAAAGACCTGGAAGAAATTCTATCTTGGGGTGACAGTAACCAAGTAGAATTTAACGCTACAAAAACACAGGCGGCAGTTTCTTATAAAAAAGTTAACGTTGCTGAACCCGACATAGTTATGTCGGGGCACTCCATTTCCCTAGCATCGTCGCTCAATTTGTTGGGCTTTAGTTTGTGAGCAAATATGTCCTAGCATGAACATGTTGCAGGCATAGCAAGGAGAGCTTCACAAAAGTTGGGAATATTATTTCGAAACAGAAAGCTTTACACCCCATAACAACTGTTAATTCTTTACAAAGCTCAAATTTGACCAACTATGGAATACTGCTCCCACGTTTGGGGCTCCGCTCCCAAACATACACTGTATTTGTTGGATTCTGTTCAGAGAAGAGCTATCCGTGTGATTGGAGACCCGGAATTGACCGGCGGCCTTGATTCGCTGGAACATCGAAGAACAGTTGGCGACTTGAGTCTGTTCTACAAGTATTTTCATGGAAAGTGTTCGAAGGATGTAACCCGCTTAATTCCTCCCAAAGCGGTGCATGTTAAAAATACACGTCGCGCTGGTGCTTCACATACGTATGAGGTTCAGCTTGTTACTCCGCGTATAACGGTTTTCGAGCAGTCTTTTATATGGAGAACATCATCCCTTTGGAATAATTTGCCCTGCGCTGTGTTTCCCACCGAGTACAATTTACAGCGCTTCAAGAACAACGTGAATCGCTTTTTCCGCACACATGCCGCTCCTGGAGCGCTTTAGGGACTTCCCTGCAGCACGTGTGCTAGACCCACAAAAAAAAAATATATTGCTTTAGTTCTTCAAGTTAAACTTTAAAGGTCTAAAGAAATTAGTAACGAAGAGCTGCTTCAATGTTACTTTCCATGAAATATAATCCTATGTTGAATTTAAAATGCGTGTAACACAATTCCCGAGTTTAAATGTTTTTTATATTAAAATCCCATTGTTCATATCACTAGTTCTAATAAAAAAAAAAAGGCGGCCAGAAAACGATTAAGAAATATATTAAAACTGGTTAGAACATCAGAATATGTTGTTTTACAATTTTAATGAGTATTGCCACCAAACAGAAATAAAATACCTTATTTTTAGTGTTCCGTATGGAACACTTATAAGATCACTTCGGTGTCTGTCTGTCACACCCGATTTTCTCCGAAACTATTTGACATAGAAAGTTGAAATTTGGTAATAATATAGGAATTGATGGCCTCATCAGAGCCATGTAGTTTTGAGAGTTAAATTTTGACTTAAGGGGTTAGTTTTCGGGGGTTGAAATCGGAAGTGAAAAAAAAAAAATTTACTAGGTCATCGAGTGTGGTGTCAAATGAAAGCTCGTGAAAACACGAGTAAAATATATATATATATATATATATATATATATATATATATATATATATATATATATATATATATATATATATATATATATATATATATATATATATATATATATATATATATATATATATATATATACATATATATATATATATATATATATATATATATATATATATATATATATATATGTATATATAATGTAATACTTGCGCGCACTTTTCTTTGTATTATTTAAAAAAAATCGCGAAAAATCGCTGTTCCCGCGCCTTATCTCGAAATTTTGAAAAAATTCTGGAATATTCACCACGGGGTGTAGATTGAACGAAAATTATCATGAGTGCATTACCTTTAATAATATATCTGGTATTTAAAAAAAACAGAAATTTCAAGGTCATCAGATTTTAGTAAAGATTGGAAACAAACTTTGTTGAAAACTCATTTAGGGTGGGTTTTGTGGAGTCACTGATCATTGTATACCTCTGTAACAAAATTTTTTATTTTAAAAGCAATCAACGTACGGGACACTAATTGCGCAAGTTCAACTTGCACTTGACCGGTTTTTTATTTTAGCTAAAATACATTGAAACAATTTTTACTTATTTTCATATATTTAGTCTTGTATTCGTAAAAAATCACTTTGCTCTTTTATCTGTATATGCTCCAGGATTAAATATCGATTTGAAATCGGTTCACACATAGCACGCGAAGCAAGGAAGGGACATTTATAACTATATTACTTTGAGGAGAGAACGCGCCATAGGTATGGGGCGATACATTTTCCATAGTTTAATGGAGAATTTTTCCTTCTTTTCTTGTGAAAAAAATTTTAAACGTATTTGTTTATATTTAAACATATATTGGATGTAAACGAAAGAATTAAATGAATCGGAAATCATGTTACACGCCCTTTTCAAGGAGATAAGACAAGGTCTTAAAATTGTGTTATTTTGCGGAAAAAATCTGAATCAGCTACATATTTTACGTTTAATACGTGAATACAATCAAATGTCAATACTGGTAAAATGATTAGTAAATATTTTATTTATATAGTTGAAATCTCGTATGTTTATGTTAAACATAATATTAACAGTTTACCAAGATTGTAAATCAACTGTTACTGACCACGTTTTATTATTTATTCCAGCCTCTGTTCTACAGGAAGTCATGCGACAATAATTCAGTTGATTCTTGAAATCATGGAATACAATACCTGCTCCAGCTTATCCATATAACTAACCATAACTAACAGTTTTTTAAAAGACAAATTGTCAAATACAATCATAGTCACTACTTCAAACAGACCTATATCATATAGTGGATAAAACCGATGAGTTGGATCCATGATGATAATAAAATTTTATTGTGAAAATTAACAACATAACATTTTACTCATTGGTCTGGATTACTGCTACGTTCTAAACAATGTTTTGTTTAAGTATATATATATATATATATATATATATATATATATATATATATATATATATATATATATATATATATATATATATATATATATATATTTATATATAGCAAATATATCTAGTCTATAAAGTGATAACATGTACTAGCAGTATCCTTGAAGTTTTTTTACTACTCCTGTTTCCAGAAATCCAACTCCAGATAAAACTGAAATATTGAAGAATCTAACATGGCCGACTGTTACTCCAACAGACATGCATTATTTGAATATAAATGCCTCACTAGAAATAAGACAAGACTTAAAAAGGAGATATTTATAGAGAATGGAACTCAACTTATTACACTTATGGAACAAAACCTTTTATAACTTTTTAGTTCTTAAATAAATGTTTTAAAGTATTAGAAATATGGACTTTAATTAATCTTTCCTTTTCGTAATCTTTTATTTGCATTGTATTTTTGTCCAACATTTAAATGCTAGTTTGACATTCTTGATAACAAATAGCGTCAAGTTCATTTCCGCGCTTCATATGCTACGTTCCTGAGCTGCAGTTCAATCGATATCCAAAAGAAGATCTTGCCAAACACCTAACAACTAGTTGCACTACTTTCAATAATATCAAAAGTTATAGAAAAACCTGCGATTTCAAAATTATTTTGAAGGATTCAATATTATTAGCGTACATCAATATGACTTTCGCAATTGAACAGTTTAGAGAAGCCCGAGTGGTCGCACTTGATATAATCAAGGCATTTGCCCGTCTTTGGCATGACGGATCGGTATCTAACCTACACTCTTATCACTTATGGTATTTCAGAACAGTTGTATTTTTGACTATTGTGTTTCCTCAGTTACGCGTTTTCCGAATACCTTCATCATCAACGCTGATGTGCTCCAAGGTTCCATATTATCTGCTCTCTTTCTCCTTTATATTAACGAGCTACTAGAAATTGTCAGGAATCCAATATATAGCTTTGCCGATGACAGTATGCAGTATGCATATTTCTTCATTTACTTTGAACACATCGGGTACTGATGCAAATATCCGCAAAGAGCAGAAAGATTTGAAGGCAATTCTACATTAAGATGACCATAATACAGTAGAATTTCATGCTGCATAAACCGAAGCGTAAATTTTTTCCAAAAAGTTAACGTTGAAGCAGCCCACGTAGTTATGTTGAGACACTCCATTCCTCTAGCATCGTCACTTAACCTCAGAGGCTTACACTTGGAAGCAAATATGACTTGGCATCAACATGTTACATGCATAGCAAAGAGAGCTTCTCAAAAGCTAGGAATATTTTTTTCGAACTAGAAAGCTTTACACCCCACAAAAACTTTTAATTCTGTACAAAGCTCACATTCGATCAACAATGGAATACTGCTCCCATATTCGGGGCTTAGCTCCCAAATCTACACTACATTGGTTGGATTGTATCCAAAGACTGCCGCTGCTTACCCAGAACTGCCCCTTTTTTAAGTTTTTCAAAAATTTTCGAATTTGAAAAAAAAGTATTCCACCCATCCTCCATTTCAATATATGCAGTGAATTACATAATATCCGGTATATATATATATATATATATATATATATATATATATATATATATATTTGTATATATATATATATATATATATATATATATATATATATATATATATATATATATCTATATATATATATATATATATATATATATATATATATATATATATATTATTTGTAGGTTGTAATGTGCTAAGTTAGATTCTGGAAAAGGTCTATCTTTTCGGGGGTTGGATTTCTGTAAAAAATAAGAGAAATAAATTGTTTGTCTTATTATTTATATGTATCAATCACTATTTTTGTAATACGTGTTAATTTGCTACTTATATATATTCAAAAAGAAAATCTTATTAGTTATAAGAATTGAATCAAATAAACTTGCTTAAAGGCAACGTTTATTATTTTTAAGCCTAATAAAAAGATGGCAAAATTCTTATAAATACTCATGAATGAAGTAGACCTGAAATTTATTAAATATCGTGCATTAAATAATATCTCAAAGACTGAATAGTCTCAATACACGAGGGTCGTTTCAAAAATTCTCGCCCTGACACAGATGTGGCGCCAAGATGACGAAATTATTATAATATTTCTTACGCGTTATCTATTAGATGGTGTGTTGTGAAGTTTCAAACACACGTGTCTTTTTATATTGATTATAGATACAAACAAGTTTTAACATTTTTTGCATAACAGATAACATTGAAGTGTGAGCGGTTATCAAATACTTGGTTTTAAAATTTTTAACGCCTACGGACATTCAAAAAAAGGTAAATGTCACAACAAATGATTCTTTCACTTCATTTTCGACTATTAAAAAGTGGGTTGCTGAATTTAGAAATGACCATACATCGATTCAAGATGATAAACGCTCAGGATACCTGAAAACCTCTAGGACCGACGAGATTGTGGCAAAAAATTCAAAATAGCGTACTAAACTTTCGCCGACTAAAGGTACACGAGCTCGCTGACATTGTAAACATCTTGATAGGCAGTGTCCACTACATTTTACAAGATGTTTTGAGTATAGGTCCCGCGTCAATCAGCCAAGAACGCATTCGAATGAATATTTCACAGGAGTGTTTAGACTTGCTTAAACATCATTCCAGTGAATTTCTTAGACGTTTCATAACAATAAAGGAAATATGGAATTATCATGACATGCCAGAAATGAAGGAGCAGTCGAAATAGTAGATGGGAGCACGGAAAGTGCGCCCAACAAAGCATAACCGACTCAATCTCCAGAAGTCATAGCTACGGTTTTTTACGATTATTATGGTGATGTGCCCACAGACTACCTGAAGAAAGATAGAACCATCACTAGGGAGTATTATACATCCCTAGTATACTAAACGAAAAATGCGATTCAGGCGAAACGTCCACATCTCGCAAAAAAAAGAAAGCTCTTTTGTCATCACTCTAATGCGCCTTCACCCACGTGTGGGATTGTTGCTTCTACTTTCCAGACCTGAGAAAAAGGTTGACTAGACGAAGATGCACTTTAAATGTTGAAATTCAAGCTGAGACGAACACCTATTTTGCAAAGCTGGATAAATCTTATTATAATGCGGCCATTAAAAAGTGCATCAATCTGCAATGCCACTATGTAGAAAAATAAAAAATATCTTTTTAATTTTCCGTTTTCTTTGTTAGGCCAAGAATATTTGGAATGAGCCTTATATATTTATAAACTATACATAAATTTTCATAACCTAGCTTATTGTGAAAAATTAATTCAATTTAAGCGCTTTTAATTGAATCGATCTATTTTAAGTATTTGATATGAAAAACGTTCCTGCTGGTTTCAGAAATATGCTATGTCATGTTTCTAGAAAACAAACTGTTAGTATTTGGTTTATGTCTACTTATATTTATTTTTCTTAAACGTCCTAAAGGTTCTGAAACAAGCCGCTGACGCTAATTGAAAAATACACGTGCAGCAGGGAAATCTGTACATTACTACAAGTGCAGCTAATCTAATTACTTCAAAATTCATCGACACATTTTAAAATATATATAATAAAATTTTCACTATTATTCTAGGGACAAGCCCATCAGTGTCATCAGCTTTATTTTCTAGGTATAACGGAGGACCCTGTATGGAATAAAATATTAACGGTACCTCTGCACTATAAGCAGCACTATACATTTTGAAAAAAATATAAAAATATGAAACATAACACTGAAGAGGAACGAAACACTAATATAATTAAAACCAAATTATGTATGAGAAGTACGTAGAGGAACTTAAAACGTAAGTAAGAAATAAAGTAATCGAAATTTTACTTATTTACTTATATCTACAAAAAGACAAACAAGTGGAACAGAACGTTGCCGCAAAACAAAACTACCATCAGATCATTAAATTGTACCTTGTCGAGATATTTAAAGTTATATGTAACAATAATAGAAAAAAATGCACTGCATCTCTAAGAAACTCGACTAGGCATATTTTAACGATCTGGAGGTAGCCAGCCAGGTTCATAATGTGACGGGGTTTTCTTCCAGATGTTTGCCTTTCTCTAGCTTTTGCTATATTTTCTGTGGTATCACCATATTTTATTAAGATTTTAAACTTACCATCGATATCTGCTTGCTTTCTTGAATAGCAGCAAACTGATATAAATATACTGGAGCAAAATTTGAATTAATTTCGGCGTTTTTAATCAGTGCTTTCACAAATTTTTGGTCACTCTGAAACTAATGAAATAAAATAAATTTTCCTTAGGTAATTAATCGTAATAAAACAAAACAAGGGTACAGTCCTGACATGAAGAACTTTTTGTCTGTACGAATTTTTCTATCAAAATTATTATTAAATATGATTTTATTATTAGAATGCCCAAATTCAAGTCACTACTGAACAAAAAGAAATTTTTAGGTCACTCTTTACACTTTCCTTTGTATGTCACACCCGTTTTCCTTTTTCCTTCAATTAAATTTGATTTTACAATTCTCATTAGAGAAAAGTCAAGGTTACACATTTACCTTAGGGTTTGTAGTGAGTATGAACCTGACTTGTAACTTCTACATTTATTTAAGTATTTAAAAAAGTATTAGTTTTGTATGAGAGCTTTCATTGCCCAGGTTCGAATATAATTATTGTAATCGCCTAACTTGATTTTTATTTTTAGCGTAATTATATTACATATTTATATATTTAAAATGCTTTACTGAGGTCTTTAAGACAAATTCATTTTATTATTAATTGTAACTAATAACTACAATCTCTATAATAACACACAAATCGCCGTGTCCTCCAATATGCACGCGACAACTCTAAAAAGCAGACAGAACTACAATACCTCTCGTACCACCCGTTTCTAGCCATTTTCTTGAAACTAGTAAACTTCTGAAATATCCGTGATAAAAGAGCAATATGCCTGGGAGATTCCATTCCATATCCTGGTTTCATACTACAAAATTTTGTTTTTATTTTCTTACTTCTAGATTTCCAGAGAATACGAGTTTTTTTTTTTGGTTTGGACATTTCTGCCATACTACCAGTCGCTATAACACAAGGTCACCTAACTTACTTTAACAGCACCTGACAAATTGTCTCCAGAAGTAGATCCTTCCTGGAGGAAAAAGTTTTTTATTTTTACTGCAACCACATCCTCATCGCTAAAGTTTGGACGGAGATCTGATGGAATTAATTTTTTATTATCTTCATCAAGTAATGCTGCGAATACTTCTGCAGAAAATTTACCTAAAACTATGTACTTAACTTGTAAATAGATTTGTTAAATTTTGTTTGCAGAACATTAAAGTGATGCATAACTTTAAAGTAGGTACTGATTTGCAACATTAACATCAATCTACTTACATCAAATATTTATACAAATGAGGAAGGGCTACTCCAAGGGTGAGAGATATAAGATAAAAATGTCCATGGTATACGTGCGCACTTCTCTTCTATCGTAAAAAGAATCGGAATTTCACCAGTTCTGATTAGCTAAACATTAGGCATTCCTCGGTATACAGAATACCAGGTAGTAGTAATTCGTAATATAAAATTCATTGTTGATGGAAATTTATAAAAGAATATGTAAATTTCGACTTAAATAAAATTTTTAAAAGCTCTAAAAAAACAGCAAATATAACGTAGTGGCTGACAACATGAAAACCTCGACTATATCTGATAAAACTGCAAACAACCTCAGACTGTTGCTCAAAAAATAAAAAAGGTATTTACCATTGTCTAAGCCTTCTTCAGAATAAACACTCATAAGAGCCGGTACTTGGTTAAATCTTCCATTTGAATACAATACATATGGAGATTCAGTTAAGAAAGCATCATCACCTTCTACGTCAATTACAGGTCAAGCATGCTCCTACAAATTTAAATAATATCCTTATATAACAAATATATCGTTCTAACATCGTTCCGGCAAATGTGGATAAAATTTACAAAAATTCAGTTAAATCTATTATTATTTCAAGCTAACGGTCAACAGAATATTAGAAATAAAATATTTAAAATATCACAAATTAAAAGGAATTTTTTATTTCAATATGACGAGTTCAAGTTTCGGGTATTACGGTGAAAACGCGTCGTATCCAACCTGTGCTAGATAAAACCTTTGTGTTCTCAGAGTTCCATCATCCGTAAAGTAAACAACATGTCGACAAATATTGAAGATCGAACTCAAGTTTCATGGCCAGAGAACAATACAAGCCACAATCGAGAGTGTAAAATTAGCGAAAAGTGCTAGAAAGACAGAGGCCGTACCAGAATGATTCAAGAATTACATAAAAAGTACAAATATATTACACAAGCAATCATGGCTATTTATCTTAACTTGTGTACGTCGTGCCAAATGAAATTGAAAAGTGTGAAAAAAGGCCTGGTAGTGAAACCTAGCATACATTGTAAAATAAATATTAGGTGTCAGGTGGATCTCATAGATATGCAATCCAATGCTAATGGACCATATAAATTTATATTAGTATATCAAGATCACTTTACTAAATTTGTACAATTGACGCCATTAAAAACAAAAACTGCAACTGAAGTGGCTTCAACGATTTTAGACATATTCTGTGTAGCAACATTTACTGGGAGAGCTGGCTTGAATGTGGTCTGAACTTAAATTAGTCTCAGGAAAATCTCGTCACAGCTAATCGCAAGGGAGTGTTGAGAGATGCAACCAAGACGTCGAAAAAATTCTTGCAACTTGGCTGCAAGACAATAACACAAGAACTTGGTGAGATGGTATAAAATTTGTACTATTAATGAAAAATCGTGCATACCACGATGAAAGAAAACGATCACCATACAAAAACCATGTTTGGCACTGACTTAAAGGCTGGATTATTAGATTATAAACTGCCGCAGGAACTTGTTACAAACATTAGTACTGAAGAAGAATTGTTGGATGTAATTAAAGAAATAAGCATGGTAGAAACTTTTGAATAAACTCAAGAGGCAGAACCAACATACTGTGATTATATTAATGTTGAAGTTGAGATATTACAGCAGCAAAATAATGACGATGGCAAAGGCTTTCAAGGTATTGATGTTGAAGCTAAGATGTTACAGGGGCAAAAGAATAACTATAGCGAAGGTTTTTAATATATTGATGCGGAAGCTGAGATGTTACGGCAGTAAAATAATAACGATAGAGAAGGTAAAGATACAGCAATTATATCAAAGGTGCCAAACGAAGTTGTTCATGAAAATGAATCTATTCAATTAGAAATAATTCCATTGGACAATTTGGATAATATTGACCAGAATGCTTTCTACGAAGGTCAAACTATGAATGAGGAATAAGTAAAGAAACTCCAAGCAACAATAACACTTGTAAAAGTTTGTCAAGATTTGAGGCAACACAGTTGTACACTCTGCGTAAATCCTTCCTTGATTATAAAGAATAGAGCCGAAGGAGAAATATGTTTGGAAAAAAACAATCTGCGTAAATCAGTCCTTGATTATAAAGAACAGAGCAGAAAGAAATATATGTTTGAAAAACAATTTGAAAAGATGGAACTTATATCAAATGCAAAGTTTCCACCATATGAAATAGGAGATACTATTAGACTGCCTATACCGGTATTAGAACGGGAAAAGATTAGATTAATGATGATTGTAGGATTTGATAAAGCACAGGTTTGTATAAATTAGCTAATGAAAATGACGCTATTCGTGAATAATATACAAGAAATTAATTTAGTAAGTGCAAAAGAGAATTAATTCAAAACGAAAAAGTGCCTGAGAAAAAAAGTGCTTAAGGTAAATTGTTAAGGGGACAGGTATATCAAAGGTGTAATTCCAGAACCAAATGTTTGGCCAAAAAATGTAACTCTAAATCGAGAAATTCCTTATGGGATTCTAAGTGCCATTCAAGTTTAACTTGTCGTAATAAGTAGTAGGGTTCATTTATTTGTTAATGTAGATTAAATATAACTAAGACTGACTGCACACAAATAGTAAGACTGTAGATAGTACTTACGTTATATGATACGGTGTTGTAGCAGATACAATTATGTACCAATCTTATTTTTTAAACACCAAAATAAAAGTTTGATTATTTATATCGTTTTATATTTTCATGAAGCCATAACCTTTAACAAAAATAAGTTAATAACCAAAAACATTTGGTTTTAAAACCGGCACCGAGTGTATAAGTAGCATATTAATTGGTTAATTGATGGAAAGGTTTTGAATACGTTCATTTGGTTACGTGTAAACTGTCGCCTTTGGTTGATTCGCTATCTAGCCGGTTAGAACGCGTAAGAGTAGTTTCGCCTATTAACCGTTATAAATATATATATATATATATATATATATATATATATATATATATATATATATATATATATATATATATATATATATATATATATATATATGTATATATATATATATATATATATATATATATATATATATATATATATATATATATATATATATATATATATATATATATATATATATATATATATATATATATATATATTATCATTTTGACCTTGGGACTAGTTTGGTAAATGATCCCTTATTTGATAGATCAAGATGAGCTGAGTCGAATAATACCAAAATTAGCTACTGTTATCCACTAAGAGGCGAGATAGGAAGATCAAAATTCTAAAGTTAACTATATAACAGTAGCTCTAGAAAGGTCCTCCGCGGCATCGTGAGAGCCGTGACTTTGTCACAGGGGCGCTGTGAAATACAATAATTTTCACAATTTTATTTCCATTTTCAAGCAAGTATAATTGGATGTGACATTTAGCTTACCTGATGTCAACCAATTACTCATTTAGTAATAACTGCTTACAGCTCTAGAAATTGTTACTAGATTGTGGTGCATAGTAATCAGGTTTTTAGACTTTTCGAATTTTCTCCGTACTTTCTGTTCTTACATAATAGGCTGTCGGTTTCGCGCGATCTTCGTGTTGAGTTAGTTTTCATGGATTGTATCAACTAAATATTGTTCTGATTAAGTCAAGTAAATTTTTCTTCCTCTTAAAATAAGAATACATAAAAGAAAAACTTTAATAATTATTATGAACATTTTTGCTACAATTTATAAGGTGCTACAACAAATTGTTTAAGAAAGTACACTAAATTGTGTTATTACTCCCTGTCTATTACGTAAACTAGTAAAATCTTCTGTGTATCTTTTTGCTATAGGAAATCCTTTTCTAACAACTTTAAACATTTAGAATATTGTAGATTATTCCCGTTTAAGCTTTGGTTTTGCACCGACAAAAGTTAGTCGTTAAAGAAAACCTGCAATATAATCTGTGTACGAAACACCACACCAAAGAACATAAAACAACTACTTTACTAGAAAGTTAAAAGAGTTAAATAAATAGAAATGTAGATTACATAAGCATGCATGAATCAGAAGCAAGCCTTTGTGAACATCTTACAAGGTGGCACATAAATCCGCAAAATGTAGGAACCCTTACACCATCACAAAAAACCTTACCCTTCCAGCTACTGTAGGTATGGTGAACAAAATGTCAGGTGAGTGCTGAAGAGCTACTTTCATAGGCAATAAAATGAGTCACAGAAAGATTAAAAAATCTTATCGTTCCGAGCGTAGTTTTTAAAGTGAATTGAAGAAAGAAATTACACTAAAAACACCTAAAAAAATTTTGAAGTTTGGTAGATCGGCAAGCCACTTTTTTCATTAGAAATAACTTACACAGTTTCACGATCAATATCTTCTAAATTGCCTTGAAAAATTTAAATATGTTGTTTCATTAATTTAATTTTTTTTTGCTATAGGAAAGTATTGCATTCGTGAAAAAATCATACTCCGAGACTTTTGCTCTTCTTCACTTATTAGGGTTCCTAGATTACGAAAAACATAGTCACTGGTTTCCGTCGGTCTGGCGTTATATATATACGAGTATATATATATATATATATATATATATATATATATATATATATATATATATATATATATATATATGTATATATATATATATATACATATATATACATATATATAAACATATATATATATATATATATATATATATATATATATATATATATATATATATATATATATATATATATATTATATATAATATATATATATATATATATTATATATTATATATATATATATATATAAAGAAATTAGCCTAATAGCACTCTGCCGACACCTAAATTAAGCACTTTAAGATATATAGTATTCATTTACAGTTAATATAAAAAATAAGAAGAAAAAAAATCTTCATTACGTAAAGAACGCCTAAGCAATTTGGCAATGTTGTTTACGATGCACTCGGGAGACATGCTTTCCGTATGGATTTGATTTTATACCGTCATAAAAAAAAATAGGTTATCTGCCAAACTGTCGAAACTACAAAAATTGTGATTTCGAGTTATCGTTGCGTCTATCATGCAAATGTTCACATTTTCTAGGCGTAAACCGGGAAAAGTCAAAACATTGAATATAAACATCCTAAATCTTATACAGAAATGCCCATTGGTTTATATCATATAAGAAAAAGTAAAATTACTCACATGCACATGCAACACTTTACCACTGGGGTACAAAATTAATTTTAAATAAATATTTCGGTTATATATACATACATATATATATATATATATATATTATATATATATATATATATATATATATATATATATATATATATATAGATATAGATATAGATATAGATATAGATATAGATATATATATATATATATATATATATATATATATATATATATATATATATATATATATATATTATATGTTATATATTATATACATATATATATATATATATAACACATGGGCTGAAAAGTCCGGGCCTAACACATAGATGGCGCTAGTTTTATTGCAGTCACCTTTTTTTTCAGTTAATACTAACCTTCAAAAGACAGCTGTTAAAATTTCATGATATTCTATTCATTAGTTTGTGAGTTATTGTGCTAAGAGTGACGCTACTTTTGTTATTTTCAAAACAATGTATCAAAAACAATTTCGTGTTTTAATTTTACACTGCTTCTTGATGGGAAAAAATACCGTTCAAGCGAAGCAATGGCTTGAAAAGTGTTATGGGGACTCCGCTCCATCAGAAACAACAATAAAACGTTGGTTTGCTGACTTCAAACGTGGTCGTAGAGACACCGATGATGCAGAACGCAGTGGACGTCCAAATGAGGCGGTAACACCAGAAAACATCAAAAAAATCCATAAAATCGTTTTGAATGATCGAAAAGTGAAGTTGCGTGAGTTAGCTGACATCAAAAGATATCAAAAGAACGTGTTGGCTTTATATTGCATGAGCATTTGACTATGAGAAAGCTCTGTTCAAAGTGGGTGCCGCGTTTGCTCACTGTTTATCAAAAACAAGAACGTGTTGATGATTCTGAGCAGTGTTTGGCCATTGTTAGAGCGGCGCTGGAATGATTGCGTTGCTCTTGATGGAGATTACGTTGATGAATAAAGCTAATTTTGAACCAAAAAAACCGTGTTTTCTTTGTTAGGCCCGGGACTTTTCAGCCCATGTGTTATATATATATATATATAATATATTTAGCCGTAGTAAAACACGAATACAAAATGTGTAGGATTATTAAACAGGGGATTCATCCGTTTGTTTGTTGTTCCAAGTGGATCTTGCAATTGTTTCGCCAAGGTCTCGCTTAGCATTTTTTTTTAATGCTATCTCATGAGAGTTAGACAGTTAAGATGTTACGTTACTGTCGAGTATATTTAATGTTTGCGCTAAATATTGATTTCAGTTTTTGTAATTTGTGTGTTGTCTGTAGATTGATATATATTTTTTAGTTAAGATTTTCCAGATCTTGGACAAGTTAAGTAGATAGTCTTTTTTGTTAAAATGTCCCGTTTTTTTGATTTCGATAGTCTCTTAGATTGTTCTTATCTTGTAGTCTGTTTAGAGCTAAAAAAATCTAATTTTTTTTTTGGCCTTTTTGGAGGTGATATTGAGTTAATAGTGAGTGTCTTTTTTAAATAATAAAATAAAAGTTTCTTTAATTTCATCTCAACCAATCCCAAGAACCATGGTTTCTTAATTAAATTTTTTTTTTGTTAACCTGGAAATTCCAATAAGCCTGGAAAAGACAAAGAATTTTTTGTGCTCTTAGAGTACAAACCACGTTTGTATTATCCAATTTAGTTCAAATTATTCAAATTCCTGCCATGCAGTTATAACTATAATAAAAATCATTCATATACGAACCTTAAACAGTACTTAAAGATATTCACTTGACATTCCTTAAATTATATCATGTATATAGATAATAAACAATTTAAACAATTTAGCATCACTTTTACAGAGCGTAATATATTGTTGCTAAGAGAATAAATAGTCGGTGAGTTTTGATTCTGCATTAATAGTAAAAGGAGGCTAAAACAATGAATCACGTCGAGCGTATCCTATGAAAACATACCTGTTTTGTCCTCGTTAAAACTCATTGGTAGGCCTTACACGAAACAATCTTGGTGTTGATAGTAAGAAAATGTATTAAAAAATATCGTCAATTATGTAAGATAAACAAAATGCGCTACCTAAGTAGCAGGGGGGAATCTAAACGCAAGAACAAATGACACAGATTAAAACAAAAGAAAACATGCCGGTAGCTGTAAAAATTTAACATTTTACTAAGCACTATCGCCAAAGGTGTTTAAAGTCCGTAAATAATAATTTTATCAAACAATTAACTGAATTTGTCAATGACTTAGTTAGGACTAAAGTTTAAATACTATATCAGTATAAGATCGTAGTACTACCTGCACTGCAGAGCGTGCTACTTTTAATCCAAGACCAAAAAGCATGGATAAAAAACATGAATGATATTACATTAATGTTGCAAATGGTACACTTCACTTATCTCACCTTTCTGCTAGCTTCTTGATTCCTGTGGCGAAGAAGTCTTTCGGTTGACGTCCAAACCAGTCTTGTACTTTTTCCTTCACTTCTTCATTGTCGACGAACTTCTTTCCACATAGGGCATCTTTAAGAGGTCCGAACAGGTAAAAAATTACACGAAGCCAGGTCTGGACTGTATGCGGGATGTGGCAAGATCTCCCAATCCAGTTCTTGAAGCATTTCTTGGGTAAGCGGGGCGGGTATTGCAAATGATTCTGAACAATATTATGAAGAGTTCCAACGCTTACCCCAACCTAATTCTTCTGTTATCACGAATACGACCATCAATCCTCGATTCCAACGAGGAACCGGAAACTTCATTTAGCTTAACACCTTCTGCTACTAAAAAATCTGATGACAGAACGATGCTCTTCTAAAGTGCAGTTTTCCAATGGACTCGCCATGGTAAACTAGATATTTTCAGGTTATGTTTACATCACATGTTCGAACAGCTGATTAAAACTCATCACAAGGTTGCCAACTTGAACTCCTAGAAGTATGGAGTGGTTTTATTGAATGGTTTAAAGCTGAGCCCAATTGTCTCTTTAGTTATTGAGTGACCCTTGTATAAGAATAATATTAGCATAAAGGCAACTAACGCAGCCTGCTTCATGTTCTCTAAAAAATCTCATTGCGAGTTTTCAATATT
This sequence comes from Pachyrhynchus sulphureomaculatus, assembly GCA_019049505.1. NCBI lineage: Eukaryota > Metazoa > Arthropoda > Insecta > Coleoptera > Curculionidae > Pachyrhynchus > Pachyrhynchus sulphureomaculatus. The sequence continues at coordinate 94,609,628 of CM032447.1, forward strand.
TAGAGCATCCCATATGCTGTAACAGGAAAAATTAGTAAGGGGTATTTTATTGGCAATAGAACTTCAAGAACATGTAAATGGTGGTAGAAGTCCGATAATTGTCACAAATTTTTAAACTTTATAGTCTAATGAGTTAAAAGTTTGTACATTTAACCGACTTATTTTTTGGACACATTTAGCATATAGGTACGATTTGTGTTGTAACGAAATAATTTATATTGCAAAGATTTGGGGACAAAACCTCAAAAAGGAAGTTTCTTAAGAGTAAAGAGAATATGAGAAAGTTAATAATCGGTTGAAGTAGCTAGCATAGAAAAAACTTAAAGTACCTAAGATTTGTATTTAACTTTATTTAATAGAATATATCACAGAATTTATTTTAATAACTTCTGCAACTTTCCAAAAATGTGGCATAACTGAAGAATATCCTAAACATATGCCGATATACGAATAAAAAATTTTTGATGGACGCAAAACTAAATTTGTAATTTTAAGTTGTTTTTATTGTTGAGTCGCCCTGTTCAGTATAGAAACTTTATTTTTTAAAATGAAAATGCACTTGATATCGAATTCCTACACATCATTTCAAATTATCAACATATTCAATATATAAATTGGAAATAAATTTTTGCCTCTTATACTTCATCCTACAGCATAAACATGTCGACACTTATATTGTTTTTTCCATTTTAATTTCATCAGTGGTAAGTTTTTCTTAAAAGTTTATTTTTTATTTACTTAATGTCGTATATTATTTTTCTCTTTACTCTCTTTACCCCAACATAATTAAATTACTGCAGAAATTATTTGTATGCTCATCACGTATCATGTTAGAAAGTTAGTGTTTTTAATACAACTATCTAATAGTTCAAGCAATACTTTGTACGTGTGCCGTAAGTACGGCGATTCATTACACAGGCCAACGATGAAAAAACTTTTTTAATAATTTTAACCTGATTCCTATGTTGTGTGTGTCGAGTCCGAAAATAATAATAAAAAAGTCGTATCACCCACCAATTTTTCACATTTTAATATTCAAAATTTGAAAAGCTTATTTTTTATCATTCGAATATTATTAGGTTGACAACAAAATCAGAATTTTATATTGGCAGTAAAATCAAATGTTATTAGGTTGGCAGTTCCCTATAAATGTCACAGCTGTTTGTTTTCTTCCTATAAATATAACCTGGCATTGCAGTGAATTAAAGCACCCATGTGCTTTAATTCACACTCAAAGTATGGCTAATCGTGGTTGTAAAAACTCTCTCCCCAGCACTTTTTGTTCGTAGTTAAAAACATCAAAGAAACAGTCTTGTAAAAAAAATATACTTTGCATATTTTGGTGTAGAAATCGATAATCAAGAAAAATGTTGGGGCTCCTCACAAAGTATGTTATTTTTGTGTCGAGGATCTTAGGAAATGGTATAAGAAAGAAAAAAAAAAAAGCTTTTAGATTTGCAGAACCCATGATATGGAGAGAGCAAGAAAATCATTCAAATGATCGTTATTTTTGCAACGTTGATATTTCTGGATATAACTCGAAAAATAAGAAAGTAATTGTCTACCCTAACTTTACTTCACCTAATCGGCCCGTAGGACATGGACCGGGACATCCTGTCCCTGAGCCACCTCAGTCTATTGATGACGTTTTACAGTCCAGTCCAGTCCAGAATTTAATGAAAGTCGACCGGACGATGATGAGTTTCAATGTTGTCTAGAAAATTTAAAACCACAGTTTTTGACACAAGCTCAGTTAAATGATTTAGTGAGAGATTTGGGTTTGACTAAGGAAAAAGCAGAATTGCTTGATTCTAAGCTGAAAGAAAAACATTTATTGGAGTCTGGAACATCTATTTACCATTATAGATAAACAGTTTTGCTCAGTTTTTCAAGCAGAAAGAGGATTTGGTTTTGAAACTTAATCGATGTCATATTGTGAGAGAACTATGGGTGATACAAAAAAACTGATACCAGATACGGCTTCAGCACCCAAAAATACATAACACTTAGATGTATTGGTTTAAAAAGTTTTTACAAATTATTATTATATATATATATATATATATATATATATATATATATATATATATATATATATATATATATATTCTTGGCCTTGTTTATTTAATAGTTTCTGGTCAATCAGTGAACTCAATTTTCATTATTCGACAGTTTCATAAATAAACAAAAAAAGTGTATTCGTAACTAACATCTTATCAAATTCATAATATCAAACTTCTGTTGTTTACTATAAATAAGTTTCTTATGTAAGCGTTAAAACTTAAAAATGTTTGCAATTCTATCATATTTATGTCAGTTAGTGCATAGAATTTACTTACTTATAGCAGACAAATTAAAGTAATTGCTAGTGGATTGACTTCTAAGCAAGTATTATGTAATAGTATATTTACGTATCGAAATGTCAAACCCATGTTGCATTAACATCTGCGATTTTTTTATGAAACGAGAAGAAAATAATTTCTATACGTTTTCTATACAATATTATCAATTGACAAACATCGTGGAGTAAGTAACAAAACTGACATTCATCCATTCAAATGCATATGTTTATGAACTAACCAAACTGAACGATGTAATTCAAGGAAATCGATCACAATAGACAAATCAAAAAGGTTATTTTCGATCGGGAATCACCCTTTGGGCTAAAAACAGTTACTGTTAGGGATTACATACACCTGAGCACTGCAAAAAGTATGTATATTTAAGAAAAATATATTTTAAAGGCTATTAAGTGAATAACACAAAAGAATCGCGATTATATATTTTTATTGGACTTTATATTATAATTTTTTTTTTAATATATTTTAAATGATGACTAACGGAAAACTATAACAAATAAATGCTTTTACTGCACTCTACCGGCGACTTACTAAGTCCATTCAAGCAGAGCGGCCAGCACGGCTGGCAACTTATTTGCAGAAAGCGCACCTTTCTCAAGCTTACTGCTCGAAGGCATTTGATAACTTCTAAGAATACGATTTTTTCGTTTATTTTTAATTGTTATACCAATGCGCCTTAAATGATGACATTATTTTTCATCGGGTAAAATGCACCACTGATGAAAACTATGGCGCCTCCTTGTCAATCTGCAAAAATAAAAATTAATCTTGTAATATATTGTAGAAGTTAAAAATGTGTCAAAAGGTTTAGGGTGTTTCAAACTTTGGTATAAAATTTCGAAAAAAAAATATGTTTAATTATTTTTAAAAAATTTTCTTTTAGAAAAATTTAAAAAACGGACACTGTGTAAAAAAAGTAATTATTAAGATTTAAAAAAAAAGTTAAAAAATATTAAAAATTGACAGACAGTGTCTGAAAACATAGTTTCGAGGAAAACGCGTTTAAAGTTTTGGGTAGATAAAAAGTAAAGTAAAGGCTAGTCTCCCATTCCAGCTTCGTACTATGTACCTTCTTCCTCTTCCATCTTGGTGTTATTTAGAGTTTTCGGTTTTTTTTTTTTTTTTGATAACTCTTAAAATCCGAAACGTAGCTGCCGAGAGCCCCGGCTTTGCTTTGAAATAGGTAGCGGTCTCAATCCGATGCCAAGTCACATTTAATGCTATAACTTTGTAATGGAATGGAATTTCTTCTTCTTAAAATTTTTTTCAAAAATTCTTAGAATTATAGAGAATAAAAATCCGTAAAAAAAATGAAATTTTTGGAAATTCAAGGTGTATATAACTCCATCAATTTAATATTTGCATTTTTATATTATTTTAAAAAATATTTTTAAATAAAATAATACTGAATGACCAAAACTAACCAAATAATCTGATTATATGTGATGATACATGGTGATCCATTGACTATTATAGCCTACGCGATTCCACACTTTATTATTAAAAGAATAAAAATTATTATTAAATTACTGAAGTCCACAAACATTACGAGCCAAGAATGGGCGTTCATGGGAAACAGAAATATACATAACCTGAGTATAAAAAAGTTTCCCAGTATCTTATATTCTTTACCTCCTAAGTCCCAGCACTAGTGTCTACTGACTAGAAATCTGTAGCATCGTAATCAAAAAATAATGTTTAATACCACAACGTCATACGTATTAGCATAATACCTGCCTCGTGTGTACAACATAATAAACAAAAATCTTTATTTATACCAATAACAAAAAAAAAGATAAATTAGAACACATGTAATAACAATAATATTAACAATTACAGAATATTTACGTGTTGATGGAGGCATTCTTTCTACGTGTCCTTTCCATCTCTCACGGTAGTCCACAATTCTATTGTGAATAATAAAGATATTGAGCTCGTCCCTAATATCCTGGTTTTAAATGTAGTCTAGCTTCGAGCATCCTTTAACTCTTCGTAAAAATGTACTTCTGGGGACTGAGATATTTTTTGTGTCTTACTAAGGGTCCAGGTTTAATTACCATACACTAGGACCGATACATCAATTATTTTGTAAAATTTTATTAGTTCTGTTAGCTAGATCTCTGTTTATTGTTTTATACATCATTTAAAATTTATATATCTTACCTTCTATGTAATGGTCTGTACCAGAACCAACGTCACTTCCCAGATAATTGATATGGCTCACCAGTTTGGTTGCCAAGTATAATTTTTATTCGGATTGAAGTTGCCCGCTGGCAGGTCATAGTTTTAGTTTTAGTAACTAAGTTTTATAACATATTCTTTGCCTGTTTGATTTAGTTTAAAGTTAAATCTTTGCCAGTCGTCTTCATTATCTTGAATGATTACAAGTCATCAGCAAATGAAATCGTGTTTACCATATATACGAGTCTTTACCAATGTTGATACGAGAGTTTGTTATTTCTTTCCATTTATGCATCAGATAGTTCGTATTTATCATGTTTGATATTTTTGTATGGAGTCTTTATTGCTGTTTTTGTATGCAGATATAGATTTTGAACTGATCTTGTGATCTGTTTAGATTAATATTTTTTCGTAAGATAATCCATAATACGGTTCTATCAAAGCGATCGAAAACCATTTCGAAATCCACAAATGCTATCTTAGTTTCAATATTGTATTCTTTTTTTTTTTCTTATTTGTCCATTATGAGTACATTATCTGAACATTATTTTCCTTTTTTAAACTCATTATGTTCTTAACCGAGTAGATTTTCAGAAAGTGGTTGCAGAGGTTACTTTAAAATTCTGGCATATATATTTTCTAGGTACTATAAACTAAAGTTATTCCTCTATAGTGATTACAATGATGACAGTTTTCTGTTTTGAATATAGACATTAATTAAACGGTTTTTCCAGGATTTTGGACTTGATTTGTCTTGTTGTTATTATATAGGTTCAACATTCTTAGTTTTGGAATTAGTTCTCCATATTTAATATGCTCCGAATTAATGCCTTCTGGTCCCATTGCTCTGCAGTTCTTAGTTGTTGTTAGTGCTTCATTAAACTCTTTCTGAGAAATAAAATTTCCATTTTAAAGTTCCTCTTCTTGTTCTTTCCAAATAGGTTACCTTGTTTTTTAATATCTCGTCCGTCATCTTCCCTTGCCCACAGTTGTCGGTAGTGCTCTTTCCATTCCTTTTCTTTTATTACTCTTGGAAATTTATTTCTCTCGATTTAATTTAAGTATTTGATATTTCCATATTCTAACCACCATGTACATCATTTTCTTTTCTACTGAAGAAAATATTCTAGGACTCATTGCTTGCTCTCTTTATTATATTTTAGTTTGATTTCTTTTTCTTTGTAACGCTCTTTTGCTGCTTCTGTAGATTTTTATAGATATAGCTCACATGCTGCATGAAAATCTCTAAAGCGTTACAGAGAGCGACGCATGTGCGTTAAAAAAAAATAATTCACGTTGGTCTTGAATGTAAATTGTACTATTCGGAGAACACACACCTGCGCAAATCATGCCAAGGGTTGAGGTTCTCCATATAAGAGCGCGATGTGTATTCCTAGCATGCACTTGTCTGGGAGGAATTAAATGGGCTACATCCATCGAACGCTATGTATGTCAGATAAATTCTTAGCCTTGTTTTATTTCCTTGTTTCATATTTTTTAGCGAACTTTTATTTTTTCCTTTCACTTTTTGCTCTAATGATTCCATTACTCAGTATATATCACCACTACACCAAACACTTTATTTTTGCACTCCTATGCGCATTTCGCTAACCATATTAGCTTCATCAGGAGCGATGATTGACTAAAGCTAAACTACAAATCTACCCCTTGAATTACTCAGGCGGAACTAATGGCACTATGACCATCAGTTCCGGTCAAGTAACCAATAGAGGGGACTATAAGGAATAGGGTCTTTATTTAAACTACTTTTACATTTTATAATTTCCATACTTTCGTATGCGTTCAACAATCTCCTATCGGATATATTTTTTATTAATCTTAGATTGTCTAATGTTACGTATGATCAGATTCAAGGGCATGGTCGGAAATGCTAGACTTTTCTGTTCTACTGTGTGTGCTAAATGTTCTTTAAATCGTGTTTTAATTGACCTTTTAGTTTGCCCAACATACTTTTTGTCACAATCATGACAACTAATTTCATAAATTCCACTTTTATAATAATTAGGAATCTTATCTTTGGGATTTCCTAAGATATTCCTCAAATTATCTGATGACTTATAGACTAAGGTGAGGCCTACTTTATTAAATACCTTATTGAGTCCCTTGCTTTATTTCGGATTATATGGTATGGAGACATACTTTGTGTTATTTTCTTCGCGTGGTTTAACCTGAACTTATGTCTATTGATTAGCTTGTTTACTAAATCATCGTCATAACCATTAACTCTAGTTATATTTCTAATACGATTCTTTTCATTATTAAAGTTTACTCTATTTAGAGAAAAAGTGACCAAACGATGAACTAAAAAATAAAGTGAGGCTAATTTGTGCTGTTTGCAATGAAATGAATCATTAGGAATATATCTATCTGTTACTGTGTCTTTCCTGTAGATATCAAATTCTAATCTACTATTATTTTTAATAATTAAAATATCTAGAAAAGGCAATTGTCCTTTGCTCTCAACTTCGTAAGTGAATTTAATAGAATCAAACCGGCTATTTAATTTGAAAACAAAGTCACATTTAGCACACTTAAAAATACAGTAGAATAGAAAAATCTAGCATTGCCGAACATGCCCTTGAAGGTGATCATAATATAACATTAGATAATCTAAGATTAATAAAAAATATATCCGCTAGGAGATTGTTAAACGCATACGAAAGTATGGAAATTATAAAAATGTAAAACTAGTTTAAATAAAGACAGAGGGCCTATTCCTTATAGTCCCCTCTACTGGTTACTTGACCGGAACTGATGGCCTTACCTATGCCATTAGTTCCGCCTGAGTAATTCAAGGGTTTAGGCTAAGTATAAATAGGGTAGATGTGTAGTTTAGCTTTAGTCAATCATCGCTCCTGATGAAGCTAAGATAGTTAGCGATACGCGCGTCGGAGTGCAAAAATAAAGTGTTTGGTGTAGTGGTGATATATACTGAGTAGTGTCATTGTGTCAAAGATTCCACATTCCCAACTTAGTAATGATTCCATGGCTATTGCATGTAAACAGTCTTGTATAATCGTCAATTTACGTTCTACGTCGTTACGTGTGGCTTTTCTTCGTAATATCGCATTAAGTCTATTCTGATATAAGCATCTTACACTTTGTTCTTCCAGTAGGTGATGCTTATATACTTCTTTCTTATCTTGTGATGTTCGTTTCAGTTTTTTTCCATCTAGTGGATAATACAACTTTTGCTAAGAAAATAAAGTGATTGGACTTGTTATTTTATTCTTTACAAGAAGGTAATCTATGACAGATTTTATTCGTTGAGCATTTCATCACTATTTGTCATGATTTTTTTTTTCCGAAAAGGGGGCTAATTATTTTTAAACTGTTAGTCATGGTTTGAATACTGTTTTGGAATGGAAATGTATTAAGGATTCTGTGTCTAAATAATACTATATATAAAATAAGTTAAGTTAATTTCGTACTTATACTCTAGTTTCCTCAATTTATACTGATTAAATGATGTTTCAAAAAATATTATATGATCATATTATTTGAATTTTATAAGAAAACTATTGAAACTAAAAAACCAATAGCATGTTTGACTTAATGGAAAATACAGAGACATAAACCCTGAGATGGTGGGCTCGATTCTCACTGGCAAGGATAACTTTTTCACTTTTTTGTGTTTGTCTTTACCGTTTTAAACCGTATTCTTATTTCTTTGTTGGTTTCTATTTAACTCAAACAATATGATTTATACGATTCACTAACAATAATTTTTAATCTCTATCCATTCACCATTTGCTTAAAATTTAAGTTTTATTTATGATAACCAAGAAATTAGTCATAAAAAAATGGCTAATGCGTCACCATACCCGAGTCTTCAATTCTTGGATACAGTATATAATTAATTCAAGATTTTTTCTAATTGATTTCTTTCAACGACACGGTGAGATACCTACAACCTTTAACATTTACTTTTTAGAAATATAAAATATCTGCTTGCTTTCAGTTGTCAGCTCGGACTGCTGAGGA
>CM032447.1:94623173-94732204 GCA_019049505.1 Pachyrhynchus sulphureomaculatus
ATGAGAACAAAAAAATCCGAAACAATTGTATAGCACTTTCATTATTTTTGAGCGCTTCCTAAAGAATATTCATAATATTTCGGTGTCACGATAGCGCTAGTCCTGAATTATTATACTTTATTTTTTTCATCTTTAATTGTGTTAGCCGATACTTCATAATAAAATTATATAAAAACAACACTATGTTTTAAATTTCCAATATATTTGTTTGTTATTGTTTCACCGTAGAATCGCTTCTTCAGAAGAATTCACTTCTGAAGAAGTCATTGTATGGTGAAACAATTGTCAAATGATTTTAAATATATTGGAAATTTAAAACATAGTGTTGTTTTTATATAATTTTACTTTATTTTTATTGAATTTGTATGTTTCACTGCTGAAACAAAATAATCATATTTTCAGGATTATATAGGGCAGCAATAGTTGAAAGTGGTTCAACAATGACGAACTCATCAGCCATTCTGAATCCGGAAAAGTACGCATTTAAATTAGGTGGATTAATTCCCGGTGGAAATTTTGGCAACGATACACAAAAACTATCAGAATTTCTAAAGAATTGTTCAGCCGAAGAAATCTTGAACGCAGTTCAGCAAATTACAGGACAAGATGTAAGTTCATTTTAGTTTTTGCATACCTTTTGAGTCATTAAAACTGAAAGCCAAGGTACTGAGGCTTTTAATTTTTTTTAATACCAGAATAGCTAGACTGTTTCCCTAACAAGGCAAACCTGTATTGTTGAAAATTCATATACAGATATCCAAAAATAAAGTCATGAATTATGTTGTTTTCAAAATTAACAAGTTGTATCCAGCAAGCTATTGTTTGTAAGACAAACAGATTAGGCAGATATTACGTAATTTAATAACAAATTACCCATCTCGATTAAGTTTTCTAAGAAGATTTTTGTTTAATTAAAAGATATTTTGAACACAATATATTTTCTATGCTTTTAAGAGGGCTTAAGATACACCAACATGTTATACCCAACAAATCGGAAATAATATAGTGGACCAAAAAATATACAAGTAGAGAAGAAAAATAATCAGTTTACATATAGATTTCCATTTTATTTGTTTAGCAACCGAGATAAATTCGAATCATTCTATTTTAGTTGGGTTAGACATATAAAGTGTTCTATTTTTCTACCTTACTTTTATCTCGCTGAATCAAAATATTGAGTCAGATGTATCAAGTCTCATATTGAACTATACCTAGGAAAAGGGTAGCTGGTACTACCATAGTTTACCAATTTTTTATCGTTTACTGTAGTACTTGATATTTCCAGTTGTCTCTATTTTTTTTATTACTGAAAATGAAGTGCTTAGTCACCAACATTTTGGTTATTTGCGGTACCTTTCAGGCTTATAGAAATTGATTTTTATCCTTTTGTTCATTGATCGAGTTAATAATTTTTTTAAATATAAAATTCTTGAATTTTATTATATATTCAAGAATTATAACACTAAAATATTTGACTTTAGAATAGGGACCAGAAACCCAATTCATTTAAGAATATACTATTTTTTAATAGTCATCAATATCCAGTTCTACATTGGGCTGATCATCCACAGGTTCTATAAAGAAAGTATAGCATCATTTTTCCTATGATGAACCTTTTCTTTATCTGTATATATATATATATATATATATATATATATATATATATATATATATATATATATATATATATATATATATATATATATATATGTGTATATATATATATATATATATATATATATATATATATATATGCTATCTTCTAGATCGTGAGTCAATGTCAGTCATACGTTGCAGGTTTTTCTTATTTTGATGTAAAAATTTTTATTGAAAGATTAAGTTTTTGTTTTGTTGCTGAAGTTGATGTTTATTTTTGTTTCTTGTTCAGGTATTATCTTTAATATGCCTAGTAGTAGTGGATATTAACTGCCGTTATCCATAAGGAGGGGTATATAAATCTATTACTTTCGTGACTTTTAATTATAATGGTTAGTATATTCTATAGTTAATCGCACACAGGTGAAAATTAATACATTTACTTAATGGTTACTTTAGGTGGATTTCCTTTTTTTGTATTCAGCTGTAGAGGGATTTGAAGCAAACTTTCGCACTTAGGGCAATTTGTAACATCGTTATCTTGTGGCAAATAATTTTCTAATTATTGTAGTTAAATTTTTATTTGTCTCTTTTTTTTTATCTACCAGTATTATTCAGCCGATACTGTTATTTTGAATATTCTAATATTTTTAATACTTTTGTTTATTATAGCCATTAATGTTGTTACAAAATATACTTATCGACGTAATATTGACTGTTATTCTCTTCTCTCCTCCTGACCTTGTAAGTGATTTAAGTCTTGCAAATTTAAGTAAAAACAGTTAAATATAAACCTTACGGCGTAAGCTGTAACAATGCTGTTATCACGTATGAATTGGATATTTTATTTTTATAGCAGCTCTTCTCTATACATATTTATTTAAACAGGTTATGTATAAATTATATGCTTGGAAAAGATATCCGGAGAATATATTTGGATTTCTTTTTATTCATACTCCCAATTAAATATTTTAGCATGCCTTATATAAGTTTGTAAGTCTTTATTTTCATACTGTACTGGAACTTTGAGTTTATGTATATTGGTTCCAGTATATTAAATCTATCTTGAGTAACATATTAACATATAAGGCCATTTTTCAATGTCTATACTGTATCAGCAAACAAGTTTATGATATATGTGTAGATACAATTTACAATGTAATTAGGTAATGGAACAGATTATCTCCTGAGAACACATAGATACGACCTTTAATAATTAGTTAGTGTTGTTTGTAATTTTGTAGGAAAGTGCATGGCCAGTAATTGAAGTAGAAGATGACGATGCTTTCCTAACTGTATCACCGTATGTTTTATATGAGACTGGAAATTTTAATCAAGTTCCTGCAATTATGGGTATTTGCGCAGAAGAAGGTTTGGACAATGGTACTACTGGAATTTTTTTTTTTTAGATATTATAGAACCTAAATTTTCCAATCTTCAGTTATTTTCAATCGTTTTAAATTTAATCCTGCCTGAAATTGAATTGGATAGCATGCACAGTCAAAGTATAAAAATACTTTCTCCACCACTTTTATTTAGTATATGAAAACCAATAGACTTGTTATTTCATGTTTTTCTGCAAACAAAGAAAATATGGAATCAAATTTATTTTGAACAATTTTACAGAAAAAAAAAAAAAAATATATATATATATATATATATATATATATATATATATATATATATATATACATAATCTTTTTGGAACATTCAATTTTTAGGTAAAGAGTCTGCAGAAAGGCTTGCGGCATTACTTGATGGCGACACAAAACTACTAATCCCCCTAGATCTCCGTCCAATTAGCAGTGATGATGAAGATGTTATTTCAGCGAAAATTAAAAGCTTTTATCTTCAAGAGGGATTAACATTTTCAAGTAACTTGACAGGCGTGGTAAAAGTAAGTAGATTTGTTTTAATTATATTGTAGATTATAGTTTCATAATGAATTCAATTATTTTGTTATAAAGCGTGACATTTAAGATTATTCAATTTTTATTAATTTTTTAAATCACGGATGATAAAGATATATATATATATATATATATATATATATATATATATATAGATATATATATATATATATATATATATATATATATATATATATATATATATATATGTATATATATATATATATATATATATATATATATATATATCCCATTTCCTCTCACCCCGGTCATCGATTTTTAATTCGGATGTAAGTTTTTAGAGTTCTACTATAGGTAGGTTTTTGCTGAAAAATCATTTGTCCCCTCCGGTCATCGATTTTCAGTTTACTTTGTTGCAGGGTTTTTAAAGTGCCAATGTAGGAGTGTAGTGATGGATTTTGAGATCCTCTTCCACCTTTATAAGTAGCTTCTCCTTCAATGTTATGTACTTTCTTTAAAGAAGCACCCCTTGTATTCATGTCCCGCGCCTATTTAACCTGGCAACGCCACTGTCTGTAGCATACGGTCTTTTCATTTAATGGATTTCATTAAATGTTTACTTATGTAGTGATAAAGGATACTATGTGTACCGTTATTAAAAGTTATCGATAGAGTGTCTGCATGTCATGCTATTGGCACAATGTGATATTAAAAATCCCTCTCCTACTTAATTTTTATTCTATTAGAATAATAGAATTAAAATTAATAATCTTTATAAGTAATATTTACATGTTACAAGGGCCGGGAGCCTTATAAGTACGAGGTAAAATAGGGCCTAAATAGGGAAACAAAGATTAATATGATGAGCTCTCATCGACAATATATACATATAAGACATAAATCACTGCAAAAAAGTCAATGGTAGAAAACTTGACTGATATTAAGGATTTTTTTAATTCTTAAAATCATTACGTACCTTAGAATTTGATTATATAAAACAATAAAACAAAAAATCTGCTAGGATAATGGGGAAAAACTAAACGCTCCAGAATCACCTAACTGCACCGAGACACATAATTCATAAATAAGAACAGTTAGTCAAATGATAACAACTGAATTTTCGAGAAAAGAACGGAACAATATGAAAATTTAGAAACCTAAAATATCAAACTACGACTTTGTCTTCATCCCAATACCATAAACGAAAAAACTATTTCTTATAGAAATAATTATTTTCTTGAAGATTTTTTACATCTCTGTATGAATTTTATACAACCAAATAATAGGAAGCACCAGTATAACCGGATGTGAAGCAATAACAGAAGTTGCGTGGATGCGACTTGGTCCTTCCTATTTGAACAGTAAGCAGATTTTCTGTGCTAGCAAAATAAGATTTTGCACAGCACTTTAGATGGTAGATGCCCAGATCCCACCAGGCTTCGCCCGGTCCGCACAGTGTGTCGCGTAGAACATGCTAGGTGGACAAAATTCATGTTATGATTTCCAGGAAATCTTATTTGCAAAACGTAAACAACACCACCAAACCTCGAATTCCGAGAAAAGGTTGTTTATCAAATTTACAAGTGGCGAGTCATAAGCGTCAGTAGTCAGGTAATGAGTTTAATGCAGCTCTTTCAATCAATCAGTTGCAATTTAGCGACACTTTCGTGCACATCTTATAGTGACATATTGTAATATTGTGAAAGTTTTTGTGATGAATATTAATACTGAGGGTAAGTACTATTTTTTAATGTATTTTTTTAATCAGAATCTATTAATTTGAATTTTTAGTATTTTTTTTAACTAGCCTATATATTTTAGCGTGTTTTTAAAAAAAAAAAAAAAACCTTTGAAAGTTCAGAATATACAGACATTCACCTCTATCCGGGCTAGTTTTTAGATATTACACAGAAATAACTTTATTCTTCGTAAAAATACATATATTGTTTAGCACACTTCAGTACAACATGTTTTTTTTTTTCTTTTTTTCCAGAACACGTTTACTCTATTTCAAGGGTAGCCTTTTTTGAGGAGTGGTTGAAACACACGAAGAATGAAAAAAACTCGCGTGTATATGACTTTCTTTCTTCAAAATTTCACTTTGGTGACATTACTGAAAGCAGCCAAAAAGAAATAAAGTTGAAGATATCCAACTTGTCTAATAAGTTTGGTGCCAAACGGTTGGCTTCAGGAAAGTCGAAGGAGCGTTTTTTAATTAAAAATAAGAATTGGTTGGATGAAACAGAGATACAGTTTACTGCGAGTTCTTTTGCGCCACAACCTTCAACATCAAGTGAGAATGTGACTCCTGCAGGAAGACCTCGCAAAGATTTCGAGGAATCGTCGTATAAGACGAAGAAACGTCGCGTCGTGGATCTCGTAGAATCCCGAAGTGTCAGTGAATTGGTGACTGCTGCCGAAATTGCTGTGCGTTCAGCAGGGCAAAGGAAAATTGCCAATGTGATTAGAGACATTAGTGAGAGCCCAGATAATATTATTAAGTCTAAAAATACCAGTTCCGTTAATCCTAGGCAATTAAGTAGTGACGAAGCCTTAGCTTACTATATAGATTCTAAGTCAACAACGCATTCTTACAAACAAACTAGGAAGTGGTCCATGAAGGCGGGGCATAATGTGTTTCCGTCATATTTTAGTTTAAAAAAGTCCAAACAGGCCTGTTACCCTGCAGAGGAGCACATTGCTATAACAGAAACTCGTGCTGAAATAAATTTGCAAGCCTTATTAAATAAAACAGTGGAACGTCTAGTATTAGCACAGAATGAAGTTATCAACAGTGTGCTCCCAACAAGTTCATCGTTTACACTTGTTAGTAAATGGGGATGTGATGGAAGTTCTGGGCACAGCATATACAAACAGAGATTTGAAAACACTGAATATACGGACGAGTTTCTTTTCGCATTTTCTTTAGTTCCCCTTAAGTTATATGATGGGTCCAAAATTATTTGGCAAAATCCTCGGCCTTCATCAACTTTGTATTGTCGCCCAATCAAATTTATATTTGCCAAAGAAACGAACGACTTCACGTTAGTGGAGACAAATAGATTGTTGGAAGAAGTTAATGCTCTTCTTCCAACACTTATCAACTTTGGTGATTCTCAAATCTCTGTAAAACACGAACTTTTGCTGACAATGACAGACGAAAAGATGTGTAACGCCTTAACGGAAACTAGTTCATCCCAAAAGTGTTTCATCTGTGGCGCCACCCCCCAAGACGATGAACGATGACCCCGCGATGTTTAACAGCAATCAAGAACATTTTGGCTTTGGTTTATCTACACTTCATGCTTGGATTCGTTGCTTCGAATGTCTTTTACATATCAGTTTCAAGTTGAATATTAAGAAATGGCAGGCTAGAAGCAACGAAGTCAAAGCAGATATCAAGGTTCGTTCCGAGGAAATCAAATTGAAATTTAAGAACGAGATGGGACTCATTGTAGATAAACCAAAGCCAGGATTTGGTTCTTCAAATGATGGAAATACAGCCCGTCGCTTTTTTAAGAATGCTGAGATAAGTGCTCAGATCACAGGGTTGGATGTTACAATTATAAAAAAGTTTGATGTTATTTTGAGAACATTGTCTTCTGGATTCGAGATAAACTTAGTTGAATTCAAAAAATTTTGTCTTGAAACCAGAAAACATTATCTTAGTCTCTATTCGTGGTACTGTATGCCTGCTACTGTGCATAAAATATTAATTTACAGCACAGACGTCATCAAAGCGGCATTGCTTCCAATTGGGCAGCTTTCCGAAGAGGCTCAAGAAGCACGGAACAAAGATTGCCGCAGATTTAGGGAGTACAACACCCGCAAGTGCTCGCGTGTTGCCACGAATAGAGACTTACTGTGCATGTTAATTATAACATCTGATCCTTTGATCAATAGCCTTCGAGAGATTCCCAAAAAAAGCCGGAAATAATATGTACAGATGTATTAAAGTTAATTGTAAGCCCTAGCATAGAAGAGTCAAGATTGGAATCGTCATCATATTGTCGCACAATGCCACAAAATGATGACGATTATACAGTAAACGACTCATCAGAAGGCTCTGATGATGATTATTAGGTTCAGCTACTATTTTTAGTTCTGTAGTGCTTGTACTAAGCATGTAAAACCTTGACTTGTAAATTTTTCTTTATCAATAAATGAGTATTTTTATTTTACATATAATTACAGTCAGTGTCATTATGCTAAATTTATTACAGAGCATTTATAACATCTATTTTAAAATTAAACAAAAACAATTTTTGACTGGAATTTTCAAAAACAATTTTTTTTTGAACCGAACAGCAAGAAATATGTACCTTAAAAAAATCAAAAACATTTTAAAATACCAACTACTTGTGTATGTATAATGCACAAGTTACCTACCTGAAAGGCAGGTATTATTTGAGTTTATCCTTTTTGTGTCAATAAAACTAAGTAATATGGATTAATTGTTTTATTTTTAATTGACAAATGCAATAAATGATTTTTCATCTTGTTATTATTAAAAATAATAATACAGTGTCTTTCATTTAGTTGCACATTCAAGTTTGTAGAAAAATTCGTGCACATACGCAGAATATTTTGTTTTTGTTATACAATGTTTTGTGCAGCTGGACAAAAATACAGGTAAGCGAAATGAAGCTAAATGAAAGACACTGTATTATAATTTTTAATTCTAATAACCATACAAAATACCCTTGCCCTTTAGTTCCGTTATCTACCTGCTAAGCTGATGCAATCCTACCGCGATATGCAAGGGTGGCTGTATTACACAAATTTTATCGATATTGAGTACCTGCGGTAAATTGTGAATAAAACCCACATTTATTAACCGATTTTCATGATTAATACCTTATTTTATTTTCCAGATACGCAGCTGTCAGAAAAATGTATAATATTTTGTTTTTCTTTTGTTATTGCGCTTTTTTTACCGAAAAAAATAATGAATTTTACACGAAAAAAAATTTTTTCTCTCCATTAATTTCTAAATAACTCCAAAAACGATAAAAGATAGAATAAAATAATATTCAATCAACTTTAATAAAATTTTGTTACGCATTTTTTAATGTTTTATTTATAAAAATCTGACAAGTTGTTCCCGAGTTATCGTTAAATATGTCTGCGTAGCTGACTAATTTAGGGGGAAAAAATTAGCCACGCCCATAAAAAAAAACCAACGCGATGAATTTTTTCTTAAAATAACTTAATATGCCTAGAATATACATAAACAATTGAAATAAGTGAAAAAATAATTTTGTCCAGCTAACTTGTACTAGTCGACACACTGTGGTCCGGTGTGAACCATCGCATCGGCTTAGGCTGCGTGAAGTTGCTTAACGTTTCGTGGTTGTGCCAATACCCTGGACTATGGGACCAAATAACATGATGAGGCACCTGGACACAAAAAATTGCGTAGGTAAATTAGCCCCTCGTTCGGATCTTCGAGTGGGGGCTGGTTCAGGGGCGTCGACATGCAGAGATCATAATTTAAAATAGATTTTTGTAACATACGAGGTTTAAACTCAAACAAAAATTCAGAGCACCAACACCTGCAATCAAATAAACCTCACGTACTCGCTCTCTGTGAAGAAACCAAGGTCAGTTCGTCGACCAGCACCGTCAACTATCTTTATCCTGGGTACGACTTTTATTCCCGATTTAGCGTAACTTTGGAATCTGTCATTTTGTCAGAAGCGACCTCTCTTACCAACGGGAAGAGGCTCTGGAGCCCCCAAACTTTGATGTTATGTGGTTAAAAATAACAACTCAACAAACCACAAGGTTCATCTGCATCCTCTATCGACCACCAAGTGATACCATCTTTAGAACACTTTTAGCTCCTCTTGCAGACACCAACAATCATTTACAAATTAACTAATCAAATGCCGAAATTGCCATCCTGGGCGGCTTTAATGTCCACAACATCAACTGGCTTAAGTATTCAAATACTACCGACGAACAAGGTCGTGAAGCTGAATCATTCTCAATCAGTTGTGACTTAACTCAGCTTATTGACGAACCAACACGAATCCCTGATCGAGACGGGGAGTTCGCCAGTCTTCTTGATCTCTTTTTAAACCACCAATCCAGAGATTTACACGGTTGGCACTACAAATCTGCTCGATGGGAAGATCTCATGAAATATTTCGAACATTCCCTTGACTGGACGTTTGTTTTCTCCGATGTTTTTTGGCTAGTATGGAAGCTTATATCCCTTTTTCAAAGAAATGCCCTTCCAATGGCAAGCCTTAGTTTGACCGAAAATGCAAAGAAGCTGTTGCTTCTAAACATCTTGCCTACCGACAATGGCGTGAAAATCCTAACGTCATAAATCGTAACACCTTTGTTAGTGCCCGGAACAGAGGCAAAGAAATTATTGACGAATCCAAAGAGGCACACGATCAACGAATTAGAAACAAACTTCTCACTTGTCCGAACAATTCTAGGTCCTTTTGGTCAGTCACTAAGGCAGTCAACCAAAATTCACCAAATCCACCATACCACCACTCACACGGCCAGATAATTCTATTACAACATCATCTGATGAGAAAGCGAACTTGTTGGATGAACTCTTTGCTTCACATTCTACTGTCGATTTCCAAGGAAAAACACCACCTACTATTCCCACAGTGGATTAAAGGATGCCCGATATTGTCTTCAGACAGCGTATCATAAAACGTATTTTAATGAAAGTAGACACCAAAATAGTTTCTGGCGATGACGGAATACCTGCCATAGTTCTGAAAAACTGTGCGAGGGAACTAACACCAGTTTTCTGTAGACTTTTCAACTTATCCTACAGAAAGGGAATATTTCCTTCCTGCTGGAAATGTGCCACAGTTCAGTCGATACCTAAAAAAGGCAAGAAGACCTTGCCAAATAACTACCGACCAGTCGCACTGCTTTAAATAATATCGAAAGTAATGGAAAAGGCTATCAATCAGCATCTTCTAAAATACGCTAATATTAGCGACCACCAATATGGCTTTCATCAGGAGATCTTCTGACTTACGTAACACATGTTTAGAACAACGCAATTGGACTTTGGAGAATCTCGAGCGGTGGCTCTCGATATATCCAAGTCATTCGACGGTGTTTGGCACGATGGATTGTTGGCTAAGCTACGCTCTTCTGGTATGTCTGGAAAGTTCTGTTTGTGGCTCTCATATTTCCTCAGAGAGCGTTTTTTACGAGTGGCAGTCGACGGATTTCTTTCTAACACCTTCACTATCAACGCCGGTGTGCCCCAAGGCTTCATACTGTTTCCTAATCCCTTTCTCATTTACATCAACGATCTGCTGGAAAAGACCGGGAATCCAATCTACAGCTTTGCAGATAACAGTACGCTTATCTCTTCATTCACTTTGAATGTTCGGACATCGGCTCCTCAGATGAATATCCGCAGACAACAGGAAGTCATTCAACTTAACAAGGACCTAAAAGAAATTCTTTCTTTTGGGTGACAGTAACCAAATGGAATTTAACGCTACAAAAACCCAGGCGGCAGTTTTTTTCTAAAAAAGTTAAGGTTGCTGAACCCGACATGGGTATGTCTGGGAACTACATTCCTCTAGCATCGTCACTCAATTTGTTGGGCGTTAATTTGGGAACAAATATGTCCTGGCATGAACATGTTGCAGGCATAGTAAGGATAGCTTCTCAAAAGTTGGGAATATTATTTCGAACCAGAAAGCTTTACACCCCACAACAATTGTTAATTCTTTACAAAGCTCAAATTCGACCAACTATGGAATACAGCTCCCATGTTTGGGGCTCCGCTCCCAAACATACACACAATTGTTGGATTCTATTCAGAGAAGGGCTGTCCGTCTGATTGGATACCCGGAACTGACAGGCGGCCTAGATTCGTTGGAACATCGAAGAACGATTGGCCACTTGAGTCTATTCTACATTTTCATGGAAAGTGTTCAAAGGATGTAGCCCGCTTAATTCCTTCCAGAGCGGTGCATGTTAGAAATATACGTCGCGCTAATACTTCACATCCGTATGAGGTTCAGCTTGTTACTCCTTCGTCCTGCACTTTTTAAGCAGTCTTTTATATGGAGAACATCATTCCTTGGGAATAATTTGTCCAGGACTGTTTTACAGCGATTCAAGAACAACGTGAATCGCTTTTTCCACAAACATGTCGCTACTGTAGCGCCTAGGGATTTCGGTGCAGTACGTATGCTAGACCCATAAAAAAAAGGAGCGTTTAAATCTCTTACGGTTTGAGTAGCGGTTATTTTAATTTCAAGTCTATATCAGTTGATTCATAGTAAAATTGCTTTGCTGTAACTAAAAAGCCAATAATCCGCTGAGATTAGTACTATTTAAAATTATATATCCCTAATACATAACTAGGCATGAAGAGATTTCTGTGAAACCATTTGAACCAAAATTTTAATTTTGATATGTAATTTATTTGAATATTTTATATGGCATCTGTCAGAGTTGTCCAAATGTCGAAATATTTATCTATATTTCACGGAACATTAAAGAAAACGCTTTAGTGCTCCCACAGGTTTTATTGTATTTTTATATTTAGGCACCTGGATATACACAAAGCCCCTAGGCACTGTTCGATATCGAACCGGCAACCTTCTAGTTACGCGTGCAGGTCCACTAAGCCAACAATGCCAGGATGTGTCAAGGTTTTCACAAAACCCATCTGAACTATTAAAATCGATTTAACTTTCATATATATATATTTCTTCCTTTAAATACAAAACAACAATAATTTTCTGGATTTGTCGATTGTTTTGCAATAAAATGCACAAGTTAAACGACCTCGTCCTTTTTCTTATCCTGGATTGAACAGCTGTAGATAATGGGCTGGTAGACACAAATAATAAATATTAATATATTTATCAAGTATTTCCCAACAATTCGACATTTAAAATAATAATAATAATGATTGTCTAATATATATATACTAAAATGGCACCATCAAAACTCAGTTTCAGAGCGACAACAGATTTGCAAGAGCTCTAATTAAGAACGCAGAACTTCACTCGAAATTTGCACCGGTGTATGTATATCAGTTTGCATATTCCGATACTCCAGCTGATGTTGACGGTAAGTTTAATACAAGAAGGAGCCTTATAACATTATTAAAAAAAAAAAAAGGCTACCAAGTTTTACTAAATTACAAGAAGGTAAGTTATTTCTACAGGAAACGGGTAAGTATAAGTGTCTCGGAAATGTTCGGGCTTATGAAGAAGGTGAACCTTAGCATACCTTATTTTGGTAATTGTTTTTTACTGAAAAGCACCAAGAAATAAATATTCTGCAGAATTATGCCTTAATTTTTTTTTTGCTCTATATTGTATCGTCTTTTTAGTGTTCCGTACGGAACACTTATAAGATCACGTCGGTGTCTGTCTGTCACACCCGATTTTCTCCGAAACTATTTGACATAGAAAGTTGAAATTTGGTACTAATATAGGAATTGATGGCCTCATCAGAGCTTGTGAAAACACGACTAAAATATATATATCTGTATATATATATATATATATATATATATATATATATATATATATATATATATATATATATATATATATATTATATATATATATTATATATATATTTATATATATATATATATATATATATATATATATATATATATATATATATATAATAATATAAATATAATATATATATATATATATATATATATATATATATATATATATATAATGTAACACTTGCGCACACTTTTCTTTGTATTATTTTTTAAAAAATAGCGAAAAAATCGCTGTCCCCCTACCTTATCTCGAAAAGTACTGATCAAAAAATTTTGAAAAAATTCTGGAATATTCTCCACGGGGTATGGATTGAACGAAAATTATCACTAGCGCATTACCTTTAATAATTTATCTGATATATAAAAAAAAACAAAAATTTCAAGGTCATCAGTTTTCAGTAAAGATTGGAAACAAACTTTATTAAAAACTCATTTGGGGTGTGTTTTGTGAAGTCACTAATCATTTTATACCACCGGAACAAAATTTTTTTATTTTAAAAGCAATTAATGTACGGAACACTAATTGTGCAAGTTCAACTTGCACTTGAACGGTTATTTATTAATATCTTCGTCTTTCTGTAATACCCCAACACCTCTAATCACTACCGAAAATCAATTTGATTCAGATAAGTTTGAAATGTAGATTGACGAAGTTATTTTTATTAATTTTATAATTGAGGTGTCCGTTACTTTGTGACAGTAATTTTAAATTTCTAATTGACATGAAACGAATTATTTTGTTATTTGTCGCTTATTTTTTATCTATCTGCTACTGCAGTTTTGTAGGTTTCCTACATTGTCAAGCGTAATACTACAAACTAAGGTGGTTTATTTACGATTTATTACAAATTTCCTGGTACAGTTTGGAATTACCCATCATTAAATTTCGATAAACATAAATTAAAATTATTTTATTACAAAGGGTTAAAATGACATTATTGTTTGCAAATCAGGTATTTTTGTTTACAGTAAAAAAGTTTTTTATTATTTTTTAATGATTATGAATGTATTTACAGATCTTTAAGGAAATTTTTTCCAAATTTCAAGAAATATTTTTCAGTATATTCTTAAAACTTTGTATAAAATTCCTTCTTCCAAAATATATCTAAAAAAACACTTTTAAAATAGGCCAAACAGGGTGGAATTCTGTAGATCTATTTGATTATTTAAGAGGGTCGTATCCTTATTTTTATTATATTTGTAAATCTCTATGGCTTCCAAAATATTTAATTTTCTTCCTTTTTGTGCTTTATGTAATATTTGCAGATTATTTATGTCTGTAAAAATATGATTTGTTTGATGGAAGTGGTTAGCAAAGTAGGAGTTATCTTTGTTTAATCTAAATGATGTTTGGTGTTCTTTAAATCTAGTATCGAAATTTCTCCCTCTTTGGCCTATATAACAGCTATTACATTCATTACAATCAGTCTTTTTATTTATGAGATTTGTCTTTTACATTGAAAAAAAGGGAGGAAAGTTTTTGGGGTGATTTAAAAACAATACTTATGTTCTCTTTTGCGAGTATAAATACAATTTTATTAGAAATTCGTCCAAAATATGTCGTTTTTAAATGTGGATAAATATATCTTGAATTTAGTTGTTTTTGTTTATTTTTAATTAGGTTATCTATGGTTTTTTCTGAAATCCGTTGTTGTGGGCAATATTCTTGATTATATCTAATTATTTCTCTAAATTTTGTATATTTAAAGGGATAGAAGAATACTCTGTGAATCATTGTTCTATAGGCTGTGAGTGTATATGAGTTGGGTGGCATGAATTATTTGGAATAGTGGTATCTGTAACAGTGGGCTTTCTAAAAATATCGAAGGAGAGTTTATTGTTATCTTTGGTGATGGAGAGGTCTAGGAAGTTTATTTTGTTATTCATTTTTTTTTCTAATGAGTTTTATATTCGGATGTATTCCGTTCAGGGAATTTAGGGTGGATTGGAGGGACTCATCGTCTCCTTTAAAACAGACCAATATGTCGTCTACGACACCATAAAACTATATCCCTTGCATGCAGGGACTCTAGAAAATTGTTTTCAAACTAGGCCATCAAGGGGCTTAGTGGAGGTCCCATGGCAAGGCCCTCTATCTGTTTCAGAAATTCGTTGTTAAACTGAAAATAATTTTCTTCTATGCATAGCTCGAATAAATCGTAAATATACCACCTAATTTATAGTATTACGCTTGACAATGTAGAAAATCTACGAAACTGCAGTAGCAGATAAATAAAAAATAAGTGACAAATAACAAAATAACTGATATAGAAATTATTTTTATTAAATATAGGATTCTAATGTGACTCAATACCGATAAACCGCAAAACAGTATAACAAGATATTACTTCTTGTCAAAGTAAAGGTGAAAATAAAACTGTACGCAAAGCGTTCCCTGCTAGAAGGTAAAACATCTAGTATACCTCATTGACTTCACATAAAAGAGCAGTGCTACATCCATTAAAAGTCACCTGATTTTTTTAAATATTAGATTTCAGAAACCCTTTTGCATGCAATAGTTATTGAGGTAATTTTCCTTATACTTCGTTGACCGTTTTTTAGTTCTGACTAAAAATTAATGTAATAATGGATTGTTTTAAAAGTATATATCTAATTTCAGGATCATTCTCAATTATCTTATGGAATTAAAACATATTCTATATGTCCATATTCTCACAAATTTTTACGTAATTAACAGTACGAGGAATATAATACGTACATACACTTACACAGTCATTATTACCTCTATCATAACAGAGATACTTGAATGCTTTCTTTAAGCATCCCTTCCAAAATTTAACTCTATTCTCTAAACTTAATAAATAGATTCACCGAAAAGATTTATGACTTAGACATGGTCTAATTACCATAAAATCTAAAATATTTATCTTTATACTAGTCTAATATCACCAACTCAAGGAAAAATTAATATAAAAATCGAGAGTGGAGGCTTTGGTAGTGGCAGCAGATATAAAAGTTTTCAGAATTTTAATACGGTATTTCATTTCTATCAATTTACACAAACAAACAACTCAAGCTCTTGTCCATTTAAATCCCTAATAGCCAAATAAACCAGTTCTAATTTAAAATATAATTAATAAATTAAATTATTTTTATTATATCAGAAAATTATCGACAATTTTTAGTTTCTAAACAACCTAGTTTCATTTCTTTTTTTAATAAATTTTAGGTGTAGAAAGTGCAGCACATGGTGCAGAAATTCCGTTTTTATTTTACTCTACGTTTAGACCTCATCTACGCGATGATACCAACGCAACAGATTTACTGGTCCAAACTAGGATGGTTAAGCTGTGGACTAATTTTGCCAAATACTTGTAGGTATATCCTCGCAAGTAGTTAACAGAACACACACCATATCACTTTTTTATTGATTTTTTTAAAAATATGCCAACTAAACTTACATAAGATTGTTATCTAAGAAATTGACTCTTGATCTGAATTTAAAACCCTGGGTTTAAGGTGGCATCAAGAAAGATGAGATATATAATAACCATACTATTAAATAAAATGGAAATTAGTGAGCAAAACAAGGGATAATTATTACAATAAAATGACAATGTAGTATATGCATATAACAAACAAAACTAGGTGAAATACGTCTCTGTAAAAAACAAGTATATAGCTACTTATCAGATAAAGTACAAAATTTTAAACTTATTTTGTTAAATAAGAAGAAATATGCTATGCTATGCTATAAATACATATACCAGAATAAGCTGAAATCGCCTTTAAAAAAACAGCAGCGACCAGAAACAATAAAAAATCCTTATTTATTTCATTAATTTTTCGACTACTAAAGCAAATTTGAACAAAATTATTAAAAAACAATTGTGAGATGTTATGGCAAGAAACTTAATCCTAACTTCTCATCGATTTCTCTTTGAAACTCTTACATATCCCTTTAAATGTACACAATAAGTTATTATTTGATACATCAATTAATCTCGTGAATGGATCAGCACATTGCCTACAACCTAACTTTTTTTAAATGTATTATGTTAACACAACAATGCAATATTGCTTTAATTCTTCAAGTTAAACTTTAAAGGTCTAAAGAAATTAGTAACGACGAGCTGCTTCAACGTTACTTTCCAAGAAATATAATCATATGTTGAATTTAAAATAGGTGTAACACAAATCACGGGTTTAAATGTTTTTTTTTATATTAAAGTCTCATTGTTCACATAACAAGTTCCAGTAAAAAAAAGGCAGCAAGAGAAGGATTAAGAAATATACTAAGACTGGACAGAACATCAGAATATGTTGTTTTTAGTGTTCCGTCCGGAACACTTATAAGACCACTTCGGTGTCTGTCCGTCTGTCACACCCAATTTTCTCCGAAACTATTTGTAATAGAAAATTGAAATTTGGTACTAATATAGAAATTGATGGCCTCATTAGAGCCGTGTAGTTTTGAAAGTTAAATTTTGACTTAAGGGATTAGTTTTTGGGGGTAAAATCGGAAGTGAAAAAAAAAAATTTACTAGAAAGTCGAGAAATTTGCACATGCAAAATGACCAACAAAGATCCCATGAATGCTATATTCCATGCCTTTCCTCCTACGACTATAGTTTCTGAGCCTATACTCTTCATCAGGTAGGCTTAAAGCAACGGTATCGATCGTGAAGATCCAAGTACCGTGGAGAGTCAAGTTGGAATGACTCTCGCTGGCTTATAGCAATCATGGTACCTTAAATAAACGAGATACTACTCGTTGATGCAAAATAACCAACGAGTAGTATCTATAAGTATAAGTTTATATATTTAGTAATGTGTTCGCAAAAAAATCACCTTATTCTTTTATTTGTACATACTTCAGGATACATAACTAAAAACATAGTCCCCAATTTGGATTGGTTTGTTAGTACGATAGTATCAGAAAGAAATTATATGTCAATTTAAAATCGGTTCACACATAGCACGAGAAATAAGAAAGAAACCTTCCTAACTATATTCCTTTGAGGGGGCGAGTGGGGGCGATAGATTTTTCATAGTTTAATAGGAAATTTTTCTTACTTACTGGTGTAAAAATTTTTAAGCACACTTGTTTACATTTAATCATATATTGGATGTCAACGAAAGAATTAAATGAATCGAATATCATGTTACATGCTCTTTTCAAGGATTTCGGAGACAAGGTCTTAAAATTGTGTTATTTTGCAGGAAAAAATCTCAATCAGCTACATATTTTACGTTTAATACATGAATACAATTACACATCAAATATCATAATTTTTAAATTTCGAACAGCATATTATACTGGTAAAGTAATTAAAATGATTAGCTTTTAATAAGGTCTAAAACCCTAAATATTTTATTCATACAGTTGATATCTTGTATGTTTATGTTAAACATAATATTAAGAGTTTGCCAAGATTGTAAATCACCTATTACTGACCACGTTTTATTATTTATTCCACCCTCTGTTCTACAGGAAGTTATGCGACAAAATTCAGTTGATTCTTGAAATCATGGAATACGTGCTCCAGCTGATCCATATAACTAACTATAACTAACAATAGTAAAATTTTTAAAAAACAAATCGCCAAATACAATCATCGTCACTACTTCAAAGAGACCTGTATCATATGGTAGATGAAACCGACAAACTGAGCCCATGATGATGATAATTTATTATTATAAATTAACAACATAATATTTTGTGCATTGGTCTAGATAATTGTTACTTCCTAAACAATGTTTTGTTTAATTATATATATATATATATATATATATATATATATATATATATATATATATATATATATATATAGAGAGAGAGAGAGAGAGAGAGAGATAGAAAATATTTCTAGTCTAGAAAGTAATAACATGTACTAGTAGTATTCTTGAAGTTTGCTTACTACTCTTGTTTCCAGAAATCCAACTCCAGACAAAATTGAAATATTGGAGAATGTAACATGGCCGACTGTTACTCCAACAGACATGCAGTATTTAAATATAAATGCTTCACTGGAAATAAGACAAGACTTAAAAGGAGATATTTATAGAGAATGGAACTCAACTTATTACACTTATGGAACAAAACCTTTTATAACTTTTTAGTTCTTAAATAAACGTTTTAAAGTAAAGCGTGGACTTTAATTAACCTCTCCCTTTCTTAATCTTTTATTTGCATTGTATTTCTGTCCAACATAAAGTCAAAGAAATATCATTAGGAAAATTTAAATGCCGGTTTGACCTTCTTGATAATAAAAAGCGTGTCGTTCATTTCCGCTCTTCATATGCTACATTCATGACTTACATTTCAACCGATATCCAAAAAAGCAAGAAGATCTTGCCAAACAAGCCAGTCGCACTGCTTTCAATAATATCGAAAGTCAGCATCTTTAAAAATATCTTGAATGATTTAATATTATTAGCTTACATCAATATGGCTTTCGTAAACTAAGATTAACAGGAGACCTACTAACTTATGTCACACAGGAGTAACGCAATTGAATATTTTGAGAATCTCGACCGTGTTTGCCGTGACTATTATTACTTATGGTATTTCAGAACAATTTTATTTATGACTATCGTGTTTCCTCAGAGAGCGCTTTTTGTACGGTTTTCTTTCTAATACCTTCATTATGAACGTTAATGTGCTCTAAGACTCCATATTATCCTCTCTCTTTCTCTTTTACGTTAACGAAATTGTCAGGAATGCAATATATAGCTTTACCGGTGACAGTATGCTTATTTCTTTATTTACTTTGAACACTCAAACATCGGGTAATGATGCAAATATCCTCAAAGAGCAGGACATTGTTCAATTTAACAAAGATGTGGAGGCATTTCTACACTAAAGTGACAGTAACGTAGTAGAATTTAATGCTGCAAAAACCCAAGCGTCATTTCTTTCTAAAAAAGTTAAAAAAGCCCACGTAGTTATGTTGAGACACTCCATTCCTCTAGCATCGTCACTCAACTTCATGGACGTTTACTTGGGAGCAGATATGACTTGGCATCAACATGTTGCGCGCATAGCAAAGAACGCTTCTCAAAAGCTGAAAATATTATTTCGAACTAGAAAGCTTTACACTCCATAAAAACTTTTAATTCTGTACAAAGCTACATTGTTTAAATTATATTCAAAGACTGCTACTGCTTCCCTGAACATCGTAGAACTGTTGCACACTTATTTCCTCGTAGAGCTGTGCAGGCCAGGAATACCCGCCGCGCTAGTACATCACATCCGTATGAGGCTCAGCTTGTCACTCCGTGTATAATCCTTATATAGAGAACCTCATCCTTTTGATATGATTTTCCCAGGACCGTGTTTCGGCCGAGTACAATTTATGGCGATCCAAGACCAAAGTGAATCGCTTTTTCTGCACACGCGTTGCTTCTATAGTGCTTTAAACGATTTCCCTGTGGCACGTGTACTATGCCCATAAAAAAAATCAGTCTTAAGAGGGTCAGTTTAAACACTTTTCACGAAGACAAATCAAATAAACTAAATAAAAGTGCATCGTTCTATTACATGCAACTTGTACAACTAAATTGAAAGTCACGTTATAATTAAAATTACTCTCCAATGAAATTTTTAAACTTTTAAAAAAAATTAATTGAATTAAAATTTTTCATATTTCTCACAATGGCCTTACATGAAAAAGAGTCACAATTTGTAAGTAGTTGATGAATAGAAGTATATTTAAATCTACAAGACAATGAAATAACCGGCAGAGTGACCATTAGCTTATATATATATATGTTTCATTGACATATTAGTTATTTCTTCATGCCATTATCCGTACTTAGTTGTGTTTAATGTGACAATATTCCTGACAAAAATCCCAGACATATCGTAATTTATACAAAAGAATTTTCACCTTACTTTAGAAACTGCAACCTATTTAATCTATCCATGTTTTAGTACCACCTGTTTGGTAAGTCACAGACAACAATACAATAATTAAATAAAGGCACGAGGAACATTCGGAAAGTTCACTACTTCCTTCTAAGCTTAGTCTAAGTCTCTTAATAGGTTTCATCTTGTTACTGTTATAACTCTCCAAGTAGCGTGCTTTTCAGACTCCCAAGTTGTAAGATTAGTCACAGTGGACAAGAAGGCAACTAAAGCTAAGCTAAGCAAACACTATAGGAAATCTGGACATTTCGAACGGACCATATGAGCACAGAGGACGGAGAACCTTCCGGAAGGCCATCTAATGTCACCACATAAGAAAATATTAATAAAATTCATGATATGGTACAAGACGAGAGAATATTGAAGTGGCGCAAAATCGCTGAAGCTTTCGGAATTTCCAATAATCGGCATCGGAATTGAACACCTACATATGAGAAAGGAAGCTACGAATGCTCTCTATCGACTAAAAGGATGAAAATGACAGGTTGTGTGCAGCCAATTTAGAGCTATATCAAAAAAATGGCGACAAATTTTTGCGACAATTTATTATTGTAGATGAATCTTGTATTCACCATTACCAACTAAAGACAAAGAAATAACCGAAACAGTGGATGGCTGGTAGAGAATCCTCCCCGAAACTACGAAAGTTGTTCCGTCAACTCCACGAATAGTCGTGGCAACTGTCTGATTTAAACAGATTACCTTGATAGGGGAAAAAATGACAAGGCCCTACTACTCATTTCTACATAATCTGTTTAATGTAAAAACCCCCATATTTGCTACACCTGACACCATCCAACTCTATCATCTGTGTTTCTAAATATGAAAAAATGGCTGAGAGACAAGAAATTTTCGTTGAACGAAAAAGTTATAACAGGAAGGCTATAAAGAAACTGGAGAAGCGAAGAACCACATGTATAATCCGCGGAGGGGACTAAGTTAAAAAATAAGGGAAGACGTTTTTTTGAGGATAATTTGCTGATTTTCATTTATGCAGAGATAATGAATGCCCTCGTTTATCGTAACAGATTATTTCAAGTAATTCTAGACCCAGCATAACTTTAAAATGTTTTTATAGGTGACAACGAATCATTGGAGGGGAAGTAACTTTATGTACCACGTAATAGTTATGGTACCTAAACTTTATTTTTACTTATTTGTCTTTATTATGGTGGATATATACTCGAAAAATACTAGACCTGTATTATTAGTTTATGGAATGTTTTACAATTTAGTTATAATTAATACGCTTTGAATCAGTTCTCTGCTCTGTTGTGACTACTTTGCTGATTTACAGTACATTAATAGGCTACCGATGTTCGATGTGTAACAATATATATATATATGATACATGAAAATTCCGAGTTTCAATCCGTTCGTCTAACAATAAATTTACACGACTTTTCGCCAAAATCTCATATGGTATTTTCAAGTGCTCTTGCTGTTGCTGCTCCTCGATACTGTGATCTTGCTGATGCTGACGCTCGAAGCCAACTGATCTATCACATTCCATCATATATATATATATATATATATATATATATATATATATATATATATATATATACATATATATATTTATATAGATATATATACATATATATATATATATATATATATATATATATATATATATATATATATACATATATGTACATATATATATATATATATATATATATATATATATATATATATATATATATATATATATATATATATATAAATAACGGATATCTATAATAAACGAAAAAATTGACCCTAAAGAAATGACGTTAAGAATATTTTTTTCACGCCACCACTAATGTACCATAAAACGACAAAATATCGTCAAGCGTTAACCACAATCTTAAATTTAAATACAGAAAAGCTTTATTAATACTCAATAAAATTTAGAAGGTTGGTTTACAGTTTTTGAGTTCAATGGATACAGTGTGCTTTTCAGTACATTCATCCACTGTAAGGCTCGCGGCTTACTGGTGTTTTGCATAGTTAATATACCAGTACTTATGTACCCAATCATCTTTCAGTCACTGCCGGATATTTATTCTTTAATAACTCTTATTATTTGTATTTTTTTGTACAGTTACTTTGGCTATTGTTATTAAAATAAGGGTAATTTTTTAATTTAGTGTGCTGGAAAAATTTTTTAATAAAAAAAAATATTTCAATATTTCGCATGTTCACTAAGATTTTATTTGCGTAATGTCATCATATCATATCTATAAATAAATTGTTGTCCTAGGCCAGAGTCCTTCACCTTCTTCGGCTTTTTTTTTTGTACACAAAGAAAGCCTGTCTTTGTTAACTGCCGGTCTGCGGTGACATCAAAAAATTTTTTGAACACTTCACTGACTTAGCCGTTACTTGATGGAGATCCATAATAACTAGGAACGAAAATTTAAACAACTGTTTAAGATCAGCACTTATGTTTATTATATTACTGCTGACAATTGTTTCGACACACAGTATTTTCTTCTGGAGCAAGATGTAAATTGTTGTTGTATAAATTTTCGTTCCTAGTTATTTTTTTTTAACATCTGCTGAGTGTGGCTAGTTCGTAGGGTAGATTTAGGTATATCGTATTATTTTTGTTATTGTGACTTTCTTTTTGTTTTTGATGCCTTCTTTTGTTTATTGGTAATTTAAAGACTTGGCGTAATTTCCACAGTTTTTTGTATAGTATTTTTTTGGAGTATTGGGCATAAAGATGTTACAATTTTACAAAAAGCTATAGCGTTAAATCCGTAAGTAGACAGTTCACTATTTAAATATAATAATCTCTGTTTCATTCATAATAATAATAGAAGGGTCTTGTAAGATCGATGTGTTTTCATTACTTGAGTTTGTTTGAGAGAAAGAACATTTATATTTTCAGCTGCTTTTAACAGATGTTCGGGCGTTTTTGTCCACGGGTCAATGATAGCTCTTTACTAAGCTTCTGCAAATAAACTTGCAACTTGATATTGGGTTATTTTGATCTGTTCTTTAACCATTTTTCTGTTGCTTGAATATAATAATAGGTTTGAAAAAAAAAAGATACGTCCAATGGCTGAATGCGGTCAGTAGTAAGGCCTAACAGTTGTAACATTATTATATCCCATTA
The DNA here is from genome assembly GCA_019049505.1 of Pachyrhynchus sulphureomaculatus. NCBI lineage: Eukaryota > Metazoa > Arthropoda > Insecta > Coleoptera > Curculionidae > Pachyrhynchus > Pachyrhynchus sulphureomaculatus. Next base: position 94,647,179 of record CM032447.1, read on the forward strand.
GCCTTTGCTATGTTCAACACTTCCAGGTTCTTAGAATGCATTGCATTTCCATCAAGCAGAAGTGACAGTTTATTTTCAGAGGTTAACTTTACGACGCTTATAAAATGTTTCATCAATTTTACAAATAAGTTTGAGTTAACATAGCCAGTATCTGGAATAGTGACAACACTCTCAGAAGATGTACCATTCCTCAATTCAGGATTTTGTCTCATTCTTTTGAATATAAGCATTGGTGGCACAAACTGTCCAACCACACTAGCACGACACAAGACCATTTTCTCCGCTCATAATTGCGCGATTTGTTTCTTCTTTTTAATCTTAAAACTTTTGCTGAACGATGGAAAATCCACTCTCAGCATTAAATATTTTTGTTGGGGTTCTATTTGCCCTACCCTACTCTATCAGTGCTCGCCCCTTACCAAGAATTATTTCTTTTCTTTTTGCCACTAAAATTTTTTTTGCTTTTTTCTTCTTCATTGTAAATGGCTGCGTTTCATGGGCGGGTAAATTTTGTAAATATGCAGTTTTGCCCGTTTTTATAATTTTTCAAAAATTTTCGAATATCCTGTGTACATATATATATATATATATATATATATATATATATATATATATATATATATATATATATATATATATATGTTGTAAGATGTGAAAAAGTGTTCTCAGTTTGAGGCATCTTTTTTTGTACCCTGTGAGAAGTTGTTTGTCCCACGCTTGAGCGCAATTTTGTTACTTTGGAACTTGCCCGCACGTTGTGGTGTCATTTTGTAGCCTATGAAAAAGTGTTTAATTGCGCCCCACGTACACTGCGTCATTTTGTACCTTTTGAATATTGGACGCCCCAAGCTTAAGCACAATTTTCTTGCAGCCCCGCTTTAATTTCTGATAATGAATTGAATGAAACCTGATTTTAAAGGAACTAAAGAAATTAAAGAAACACTAGCTCAGTTTTCTTTGGTAGAGAGATATGGGTAAGAGATATTTGTCTTACGTCTTTTTGGAATTATTTTCTATTTTTTAAAAAACTTCAGTTGTACAAGTCTTTTGGGCACCACTCATTTTAAAATAGAAAGGATTTAACTTCAGCTAAAAAAATGAAAAAAAAACTGAAGTGTTTTATGGATATTACTAAAAAGAATTAGTCTAGTACAACTTATCCGGAAAAGAAAAATAGGTATTCAGTGAGACACTAGCTTTAATCAACAAAAAGAAAATTTATTCATGTTTCTAAAATGAAAAGTTCTAACCTTTACAGTTTTACCTAACAAATTCTAGCCTAACTAGTAGTTGTTACATTAAAATTTTAGACTATTATAACCCCCGAAGACGAGAAATCGTGCTTTACACTTCACTTTTTTGTCTGTTTTACATTGCAGTTAAGGCACTACTCTCGAATAAGTCTATTGAAGGGAGTTTTGTTGACTTACTGTTTTTTATTCCTGCTGTGATCGACTACGCCCGATTTCACACTTTTTCTTAACAAACACTTAGAAAGCCCACTACGGCTTTTATTTAAGAAACTGGTACTTTTACTTAGCGGCTCTGATGAAAATTAGCCGACTTCGGCTAGATGGAAAATAGCCTCTCGGCTAGACGGTACTGCCTGGCTGCGGCTAGATGGAAAACAGCCCGGCAGCGGCTTGATGGTACTGCCTGGTTGCGGCTAGATGGAAAACAACCTTGGTCGGCGGCTAGATGGAAACGACCTCCTTTCGAGCTCTGAGGAGCCTTAAATAAACCGTCCGACTTTGCCGGTAGTATCGCGACGCTCGAATCAAAACTGCGGATCAAATATTTTCACCAATCGCGGCGTAGCGATAGGTTTGGTCAGGAACCCGCACAACACACTATATACCGAACGTCCTGAAACCTCTGTTTAATATACCGTTCGATACAAAAATGAAAATAAGTGCAATTTGAAATGGAAAAATCAGTAACATTACATGGTCTTAAAATCTAGGAAAAAATGAATGTTACATTTACCCCCTTCCAAAAAGAAATAGACTACACTAGTCTATTAAACTAAGGCTACTTATGAAAAGGTACAAAGTGGTACACTATCACTTAATACTAAGGTCAGAACTTAAAACAAAATTACAAACTCTGACCTTACTACTAGACTTAATTCAATTAAGCACTAATATTAAGTACAATGAAAACCAAATGAAAATCTTTGCATGTACACAAAAATCTTATAACTAGACTTAACTTAATTAAACACTAAGGTTAAGTACATCAAAAAGTAAATAAAAATCCTTGCATGAACATAAGAAATACCTGTTCAAAGTAACAATCGCGGTCTTCTTATATAAAAGAATCAGCTCTGTTATTGTTACCAAAACAAAAAAATATAACGTTGTCTAGACTCTTGTCTAAATCAAAAAAAGTGAACTGAAATAAAATATGAACGCCCCCCTTAAAATATTTTAAGGATTGTCTGAAAATTTTCTATTTCAGCAAAAGAAATTTATAAAAATTCTTAAATAAAGAAAAAAAATAAAAAATGATTCTAGTGCAAACACTTACACTAAAAAGAAAAAGTCTTGTCAGACCATTTAGCACTAGGCCAAAAAAAAATAAAAAATATCTGGATAAATATCCAGACAAACGCTCGGGAAAAATCGCCATCCATGCTCTAGCTCATCGCTAAGAGAACATTCTAAATCTAGTATCACTACTAGTCGCACTCGGAAAATAATCGCACTCTATCGCGCAATGTCGACATCCTAAGACATCTAGACATGCTAAAATCGCTAGGGAAAACGCTCTGGTTGATCGCCAGATAATCGCACTCTATAACGCAATGTCGACGTCCTAAGACATCCAGACATGCTAAAGTCGCCAGGGAAAACGCTCTGGTATATCGCCAGAAAAACCGCGGCTCCTCGCCAAGAAAACACTCTGTAAGTAGTCCTCGACTACACAAAGTCTGCGTTCTAAAAGAACAAACTCGCCATTAACATAGTGAGCAGCTATAAAAGCTAACAATACCACTATAGGCACAGTGAATAGCTATAAAAGCTAAAATTCACTCTAAACACAGTGAATAGCTATAAAAGCTAAAATTCACCAAACTGAATGATCCTGCTTCACAAAGCAATGTTCACTAAGAACAGAATGATTAGTCTGCGCACAACTAACATTCAAGGAAACATTCCCAACATAACTATATGAGACAGCAAGTCTCGAAATAGGACCTCCCTAAAGTCATAATCCTAAATATAGGAGTCCATAAGCAAAACGACTCAAAATCTCGCATTTTGAGCATATGCCCTCAGGCAACCAACATACACCGAAATATATACAGAAATATGTACAGAAATATATACAGAAATACATACAGGAGTTCAAATCCCAAACTCTTGGTTATGATAACTCCATACTGAGCTTGGTGAAAGCTCTTAGCAAAAGCTAATCAAATCTTCGGCACATCGCACCAAAGTGACAAATCTGCCTAGAAACATGAGCCGGAAAAAACGCCCTCCGTCATTCTTCAGGGTGGCTACACAGAGATATAAAACTTAACCAGCATTGCGCTTCTCCAAGTTGCATGAAGAACCCTCGTGTACTGGTCTCGCCCTAGAACAACAACGAAAAACATTCAATCCATCCCGCATAACAGGAGACAAACACCTCACCACGATATACTGAAAAGGTGGAGACAATAATATACGGAAATGGTGACCCTGGTGTCCACCAACAAAAGGGAGTAGATTATAGCATCCACTAAACTAAAACGGTGTCTACCACACCAACATAAGTCAAAAAAATTAATCAATAGGGTGTTCCGAAACACACTACTGCCAACAGCCTGTCACCACTAATAGGCTAATTGGAGCTGAGGTCGACTACAGTAGCTAGGCTCTCCTTTGGCTCAAATAGAAAGAACCATTGGGTAACAAAACCCCTAAAGGTCCCAAAGGTCAAACGTTCACCCCCCATAGACTACCCTTCCAATCAGTCTGTTCCTCAGGAAGACTAACTCCCTGCCAAACGTCGTAACGGCATCTGTTAGCACCCGGTGCATCACAGCCTGTAAAAACAGATAACTCATGGGATACAACCTAAAAGGTTTACAAGGTTGACTTAACCAAGCTTCTAACGAAATTTTAAAAAAACGAAAATGAGCTTAAAAAGCTACATGAAGCAAAAATTTCTCAAATTTTTGGTGGCAACGCAACAAAACTTTTGAAGACGACAAGAGCTTTTCCAGCTTAATCAGAAACAAGAAGAAAACATCGTTGACAGCTAAAATATTCGATCATGGTGTTAATCGTCTCCCTAGACAATAGCCTCTAGAAGAAACTGCTACAGGTATCAGGCATAACCGTTTTCTGTCAGCCCAAACTTCTAGATTACCTCTTGGAAATCTAAAAATTCGGTTAGGAATCTTCCTTCACTGCGCTTAGCCTCTCTTGACAAGGTTCTCATCTCGGTATCAGATTTTGATCATTTCTTTGTGAAACGACTGGGTTAGTCTGCTCTCATCTCTTGTAAATGATCAGCCTTTAGTTCTCCTGCAGAACTTCAATTTTCTATCAATCTGATAGTAAACCGAAAAAACTCAACATACGCCTATGAGTCCATGCAAAAAAATTTTTAAAAAAATTAGTGACTCAAAGGTAACGTTTAAAAAACGGCTCTGAAAAAAAAGAAAATACCCTCAGTTTGTCAATTCAGAAGAAGATCTAAATCAAAATAATCCAAGTCTTAGACTTACTGGATAAACCAAAATCAATTTACTCTTAATTGCACCCAACATATACCACTAAGGTAATAAAAATACACCCACTCGGGTAACAAACTTTGAAATTGCTCATAAAATCTTGACTCTACATCACACTACACGAGCTCCATCTTGCGCTTGTCCTAACTCAAGATCACCTTGGATTGCCTCTAATCAAAATTTCGCTTTCAAGTGTCAAGAACTGGATATTATTTGGGGTCTTAAGCAAATCAAATCCCGCGACCACCGACATACCAGTCTTATGATATATCCTGAGCGTGACTCCTTCGCAAGCTCGCAAAACTGAGTCGATGCTAAACATCAACCACAATCAACCTAAGTTTGGGATATGGCCAATACCCAAAACCTTAGCATTAAACAATAAAAGTAAGCTATTCTCTGCTCAACTTTTATAACAGTCAAAAAAACGAGGTCGTCACCTCTACAGAGCAACATCAAAAAAAAATTTAAGCAATTAAGATAATGTAAATATAAATTATTCTTCTTCTTCTGACAAACTCTCATTAGGGTTGGGTTCATTGAATGGTTTTAAGTCTTTAATATGCCATCGTCCTATTTTAGTCTCATCTAAATTAACTAAACCATAAACTAAATCTGAAATCTTTTCTCTAATCACGCAATGCACATACTTAGGTACTAACTTAGATGTGAATTTATCAGCTGCACTGGAAAGAATTTTATTTTTTTTTTCGCCAAACATGATCACCTATTTTAAAGGCAAAATCCCTTTTTCTAAGGTTGTAAGACTTACTGTTCCGTTCATAAGCCTTATGTATCCTACTGCGCACGTCGGTGAAAATATCTTTTAAACCCTTTAAATTTTCGGCGTACGCACCCCTGTTACCCGGAACATTGACATCCAAATCTAAGTTTTTATAATATGATCCAGATAGAGGTATATGTCTGCCGTAAACTAAGAAAGACGGTGTAAACCCTGTTACTTCGTGTCTTGCGGTGTACACGGGATTAAAACGGATGTTAAAACTATATGTCTCACTTAAGCTCTTAAAACTCTTAGAGGTAGACTGAGTACCGTTATCGCATATCGAAAGCGATGAAACTCCGTGGATTAGAAAAATATCGTTTTCTAAAATTTTCAAAAAGCATTCGGCTTTAGAGCTTTTCAAAGGAAATAACACGGTATACTTTGTTAACCAGCAAGAAATTACGAAAAGTCATTTATTTCCTTGTTTTGAACGTGGAAATGGACCTACTAGATCAGCTGCTATGACTTGAAAGGGGTAATTAACCGTTTTCTCTTTTCCCATCAGTCCCATAGGTAGTGCATTTGGAGATTTCTGTGCTCCACATACTTCACAAGTCCTCACAAACTTTAAGATGTCAAAACGCATTTTAAAAACGCATGTTGTCTCAGCCTAATCGCCCAACGCGCTAGTTTGCCACTAGGGTTTTTAATAGAATTAAGCCACAATAAACTATAATGATCTGTTATGACCGTGAAAGGAACACCTTCGATGTAAGGTCGAAACTTTTCGATGTTAAAGAGTACGGCTAAACATTCTTTTTCAACAACCGAATAGTTACGTTCAGCCTTTGACAAAGTTCTACTGGCATACGCTATCACTCTTTCCTCACCATTGATTTTCTGTGTTAGGACGCCCCCTAAACCGGTATTAGAAGCATCACTAGAAATATAAAACTGTTGGAAAAAATCTGGTTGGGATAAAATTGGAGCTGAAACCAATAGCTCTTTAATCTTTATAAAAGATTCTTCGGCTGCCTTTGTCCAATCTATCGATTGTCCTCTTTTTCGTCCTTTCATAAGATCATTAATAGGCGACAACAGGGTAGAAAAATTCTCAATAAAACGTCTGTACCATGAACACATTCCTATGAAGCGCTTAACTTCTGTAGTATTAGTAAGTCTCGCTTAATTAACCATGCTTGTTACTTTATCCGGATCGGTACGCAAGGAATTTGAGCCTACAATATAGCCTAAAAACTTTAGAGAAGTTTTGAAAAAATCACATTTGCTCAAATCTATCGTCAGTCCGGCCTCTTTCAATTTATTTTTTACCTCCTTAAGTAAGCGAATATGCGATTCGAAGTCTTCCGATGTTACTAAAATATCACCGAGATAGGTAAAAATATGTGGCTCATATTTCGGACCAAATATAGCGTCTACTAAACGTTGCTGAGTTTGGGCAGCGTTCTTTAGACCAAACGGCATAGTGACGAACTGAAATAGACCTCGGCCTACTATTGCAAAAGCGGTCTTTTCCTTAGAGGATTTGTCTAAAGGAATTTGCCAGAAAGCCTTTCTAAGGTCTATCGAAGATACATACTTAGCATTCCTGAGTGATGTCAAAATTCTGTCGATGTTCGGTAATGGATAGTTATCAAATTTGCTGACCTCGTTGAGCTTTCTACCGTCAAAGCATAGACGATATCACTCCGAGTTTCAACATTTTCGTCTAACTCCTTATTCAATACTTTTGACATGTTCGGAGACATGGGCCTTGTCTTTACAGGATTGGCATCAGCCGTATCTATAGACATGGTGATTTTATTCGTTCGGCCTAACCTATCTTTACTACTTATTTCATTGAAAGAGCTTATTACGTTTTCGGCGTTTAAGCGTTCCGTCCGCGAGAGATCATCTAGGGTACATAGACGCGAGAAAAGGTTTTCTAAAGAACTTTCTGAATAACAATCTTTAAAACTTGTATTAGAATTGACTTCTAGGGACTGTGGATACCACGAATTATCTTTAAAATTTACAAAAATTCCGAATTTTTGTGCAAAATCACATCCTAAAACCAAAGTATGTGATAGAGAAGGTACTACTAAAGCAGAAATTACTAAATAATGACCATTGCAGGCTAGCGGCAACTCAACCGTACCTAAAACTTTTAGACGGCTGCCATCTGCAGTGGTAACACTTCTATTTTTGACGTGGCATATTTTTATACTTAAACGACTTAAAATTTTAATACCATTCTGACCTACAACGGAGGCATTTGCACCAGAGTCAAGTAAAGCCGATAAATGGGCACCTAATAAATCTATCTTTATATGCGGTCTGTTATCTAAATATTTATGCACGAATAAAGGAGATATGTGACCATTTGGAGAAGCAGGAGTTTTAACTTGAGAAGGAGAATTTTTATTAGACTTAAAAAAATCAGAAACTTTTTGTAACTATTTAGTCCTACCTGATCTATTGGAATATTTCTTTACTTAAGATCCTCGTTAGAATCTTTTCTTTTATCCGCGACCGGACGTTCTGAGAAAGTACGACGGATTTTCAGTTCATAGTCTAACTCATATTCCAGTAGGTGATTGACTTTAAAATCGAAGGCTTCCATGATAAATGTATAAAATTTAAAAGAATTGTTTAAAAAATCGTAAAAATATTTCTCCTGTGCTCCCAATAGTCTAAATAAAATCATGTAAAAACAACTAAAATATGTAAACTTCTTTACTAAACATTAAAAAAATCTTCGACAATTTCAAAAAAAATTTTTAAGTATTGCCTTGTATTAAATTCTTTTACCAAATATGTTAAGAATTTCTCAACAAAAAAATCTCCAAATATCGTTTCGTATCAGCTAAGTATTTATAATATTCATGCAAAATATAGGTGAGAAAAAACGCACCGTTTTTTCTACGGCTATCCGCAAAATAAACAGTGTAAAATTAAAGTCGACCAACACATCTGCTAATCTGAACTATAAAGCTAGCTTTTAAGAAAAAAGTAGGAATCGCTTATCTTAGAGTCAATTAACAAAATTCCTATATCTATACCAACATCAGATAAATTGAAAAAAAAAATTCTACAAATTTCCTGCTTTTGTCTTACTGCTATAGTGTAGTTTCGTTTAATAAATATTATGAAATAAAAATATCTGCAAAGTTAGAGCTTTTATTTTGTTCGAAAGCTAGTACACTGAACCCTTTAAAAAATAAAATTCCAAAAGCCCCGCGTTGACAGCGCTATTTTGTAAGATGTGAAAAAGTGTTCTCAGTTTGAGGCATCTTTTTTTGTACCCTGTGAGAAGTTGTTTGTCCCACGCTTGAGCGCAATTTTGTTACTTTGGAACTTGCCCGCACGTTGTGGTGTCATTTTGTAGCCTATGAAAAAGTGTTTAATTGCGCCCCACGTACACTGCGTCATTTTGTACCTTTTGAATATTGGACGCCCCAAGCTTAAGCACAATTTTCTTGCAGCCCCGCTTTAATTTCTGATAATGAATTGAATGAAACCTGATTTTAAAGGAACTAAAGAAATTAAAGAAACACTAGCTCAGTTTTCTTTGGTAGAGAGATATGGGTAAGAGATATTTGTCTTACGTCTTTTTTGGAATTATTTTCTATTTTTTTAAAAAAACTTCAGTTGTACAAGTCTTTTGGGCACCACTCATTTTAAAATAGAAAGGATTTAACTTCAGCTAAAAAAATGAGAAAAAACTGAAGTGTTTTATGGATATTACTAAAAAGAATTAGTCTAGTACAACTTATCCGGAAAAGAAAAATAGGTATTCAGTGAGACACTAGCTTTAATCAACAAAAAGAAAATTTATTCATGTTTCTAAAATGAAAAGTTCTAACCTTTACAGTTTTACCTAACAAATTCTAGCCTAACTAGTAGTTGTTACATTAAAATTTTAGACTATTATAACCCCCGAAGACGAGAAATCGTGCTTTACACTTCACTTTTTTGTCTGTTTTACATTGCAGTTAAGGCACTACTCTCGAATAAGTCTATTGAAGGGAGTTTTGTTGACTTACTGTTTTTTATTCCTGCTGTGATCGACTACGCCCGATTTCACACTTTTTCTTAACAAACACTTAGAAAGCCCACTACGGCTTTTATTTAAGAAACTGGTACTTTTACTTAGCGGCTCTGATGAAAATTAGCCGACTTCGGCTAGATGGAAAATAGCCTCTCGGCTAGACGGTACTGCCTGGCTGCGGCTAGATGGAAAACAGCCCGGCAGCGGCTTGATGGTACTGCCTGGTTGCGGCTAGATGGAAAACAACCTTGGTCGGCGGCTAGATGGAAACGACCTCCTTTCGAGCTCTGAGGAGCCTTAAATAAACCGTCCGACTTTGCCGGTAGTATCGCGACGCTCGAATCAAAACTGCGGATCAAATATTTCACCAATCGCGGCGTAGCGATAGGTTTGGTCAGGAACCCGCACAACACACTATATACCGAACGTCCTGAAACCTCTGTTTAATATACCGTTCGATACAAAAATGAAAATAAGTGCAATTTGAAATGGAAAAATCAGTAACATTACATGGTCTTAAAATCTAGGAAAAAATGAATGTTACAATGTATATATATATATATATATATATATATATATATATATATATATATATATATATAATATATACAAAAAAAATATATACAAAACACAATACAACAATTTAAACAATAATATATTAATTATTGTCAACAAAATTTCGAAATCCTGATAACAAATTGAAATATAAAATAAAATTCGAAAAAGCATGTATTAATAATTTAGAAAGTTATAAAAGGTTTAGCGCCGTAAGTGTAATACGTTTCATTCCATTTTTTATAAGTTTCTTTTAGATTCTGTCTTATTTCCAACGAAGCATTCATATTCATATACTGGAGTGGATTTGTAGGTGTAATAGTGGGCCAAGTTAGATTCTGGAAAAGGTCTATCTTTTCTGGGGTTGGGTTTCTGTAAAAAATCAGAAAAAAAAATGTTTTTCTTATTATTTATGTGCATCAATTACTGTTTTTGTGCTACGTATTCATTTGTTATTTATGTACATTTAAAAAGAAAATCTTATTAGTTATAAGAATTGATCCAAATAAACTTGCGCAAAGGCAACATTTATTATTTCTAAACCCAATAAAAAAATGGCAAAATTCTTATAACTATTCATGATTGGATGAACTGGATGAACGCGCACACACTGAAGTAGAAGTGAAATTTATCGAATGTCGTGCATTAAATAATACCTCAAAGACTGAATAGTCCCAATATACGAGGGTCGTTTCAAGAGTTCTCGTCCTGATACAAATGTGGTGCCAAGATGACCAAATTATATAATATTTGTTACGCGTTATCTGTTAAATGACGTGTTGTTAAGTTTCAGATACAGTTGTCTTTCTGTAGTAATTATGGATACAAACGAGTCTTAAGATTTTCTGCATAATAGATAATATGAAGTGCGAGTTATTATCAAATACTTCGTTTTAAAAGGTTTAACTTCTACGGACATTCAAAAAGAATTAAATGTCACAATAAAAGATTCTTGCACTTTATTTTTGACGATTAAAAAGTGGGCTACTGAATTGAAAAATGGCCATTCATCTGTTTAAGATGATAAACGCTCAGGATACCTGAAAACCTCTACGACCGACCAGATTGTGACAAAAATTCACAGTAGCGTTCTAAACTTTCGCCGACTGAAGATACACGAGCTCACTGACATTGTAAACATCTCGATAGGCAGTGTCCACTACATTTTACAAGATGTTTTGAGTATAGGTGCCGCGTCTGTTAACTATCAACTAAAAACGCATTCAAATGAACATTTCCCAGGAGTGTTTAGACTTGTTTAAACATCAGTCCAATAAATTTCTTAGACGTTTCATAATAATAAAGGAAATATGTCGAAATGGATGGGAGCGGGGAAAGTGCGCGCAACAAAGCAAAACCGACTCAATCTCCAGAAGTCATGGCTACGGTATTTTACGATTCTTATGGTATTGTGCCCATAGACTACCTGGAGAAAGATAGAACCATCACTAGGGAGTATTATACATCCCTAGTACACCAATCGAAAAGTGCTATTCAGGCGAAACGTCCACATCTCCCAAAAAAAAAAGTACTTTTTCATCACGCTAATGCGCCTTCACCCACGTGTGGAATTGTTGCTGCAAAATTGCATGACCTTCGCACCCACCGTATTCGCCAGATTTAGCTGCCAGTAATTACTTCTTGAAAAAGAATTAGATAGACGAAGATGCGCTTCGAATGATGAAGTCAAAGCGGACAGTATTAAAAAGTTGGAAATGCATGGATTTGCAAAGCGACTCTGTACAAAAATAAAAAAAAAATCTTTTTAATTATCCGTTTTCTTTGTTAGGCCAAGAACGTTTGGAATGAGCTTGATATATTTATAAACTATACATAAATTTTCATAAGCTAGCTTATTGTAACAAATTAATTCAATTTAAGCTCTTTTAATTGAATCAATCTATTTTAAGTATTTGATATGAAAAACGTTCCTACTACTTTCAGAAGTATGCTATGTCATGTTTTTAGAAAATAAACTATTAGTATTTAGTTTATTTCTACTCATATTTATTTTTCTGAAACGATTTAAGTCCTAGAGGTTCTGAGACATACCGCTAACGTTACTTGAAAAATACTTTGTACATTTTTTTTTACAGGCCACGTGCAGCAGGGAAATCTATAAATTACTACAAGTGCAACTAATCTAATTACTTCAAAATCCATCGACACATTTTTGAACACATTAGATAAAAATTATACTTACAAATATTTGGCAAAATTAGTCCACATTTTCACTATTCTCTTACGGACCAGCCCATCAGTGTCATCAGCTTCATTTTCTAGGTATAATGGCGGAGGACCCTGTATGGAATAAAATATAAACGGTAGCTCTGCACCATGAGCCGCGCTGTATACACCTAGGATTTTCAAAAATATAAAAATATAAAACATAACCTGAAGAGGATCGAAACTAGTATAATTAAAACCAAAGTATGTAGAGGAACTTAAATGGTAAATAAGAAATAAAGTAATCGAAATTTTACTTATTTACGAATAGTATTACCACAGAAAATATATCTTTATCTACAAAAAGACAAACAGGTGGAACAGAACGTCACCGCAAAACAAAGCTACCATGAGATCATTAAAATGCGCCTCGTCGAGATATACAAAAATGCCGCGCAAGTGAAAGTTATATTATATGTAACAATAATAAAAAAAAAATGCGCTGTAACTCGACAAGGCACATTTTAACGATCTGAAGGTAGCCAACCAGTTTAACAATGTGACGACATTTTCTTCCAGGGGTTTATCTTTCTGTAGCTATAGCTATATTTTCTGTGGTATCACCATATTTTATTAAGATTTTAAACTTACCATCAATATCTGCTGGCTTCGTTGAATAAGCAAACTGATATAAATATACTGGAGCATAATTTGAATGAAGGTCTGCGTTTTTAATGAGAGCTTTCACAAATTTTTGGTCACTCTGAAACTATTCAAATAAAATAAATTTTACTTAGGTAATTAATCCTAATAAAACAGAAGAAGGGTACAGTCCTGATATGAAAAACCTTTTGTCTGTACGAATTTTTCTATAAAACTTATTATTAAACGTGATTTTATTATTAGAAGGTCCCAATTCAAGTCACTATGAACAAAAAGAAATTTTCTGGTCACTATTTACAGTTTCCTTTCTATGTCATACCAGTTTTCATTTTTCCTTCAATTGAATTTGATTTTACAATTCTCATTTACAGAAAAGTCAATGCTACCTTAGGTTTTGTGGTAAGTATAAAGTTAACTTGTACCTTTTACATTTATTTAAGTATTTAAAAAAGTATTAGTTTTGTATGAAAGCTTTCATTGCCCTGGTTCGAATATGGTTATTGTAACCTCTTAACTTGATTTTTATTTTTAGCGTAATTGTAATACATATTTAAATATTTAAATTACTTTACTGAGGAGAGATATATTCATTTTATTATTAATTGTCACTAATAACTACAATTTCTATATTATCACACAAATCGCCGTGTCTTCCAATATGCACGCGACAACTCTAAAAAGCAGACAGAACTACAATACCTCTCGTACCACCCGTTTTCTAGAGATTTTCTCCAAAAAAAATTTGATTTTTACTTTCTTATTTCTGGATTTCCAAACAATAGAAGTTTTTTTTTTAGGTTTGGGCATTTCTGCCATACAACCAGTCATTATAATACAAGGTCACTTAACTTACTTTAACAGCACCTGATAAATTGCTTGCAAAAGTAGATCCTTCCTGGAGGAAAAAGCTTTTTATTTTTACTGCAACCACATCTTCATCGCTCGAATTTGGACGGAGATCTGATGGAATTAATTTTTTATTATCTCCATCAAGTAACGCTGCGAGTACTTCTGCAGAAGATTTACCTAAAATTATGTATTTAACTTGTAAATAGATTCGTTAAATTTTCTTTGCAGAATATTAGAGTGATGCATGGCTTTTAACTAGGTACTGATTTGCAACATTAACATCAATCTACTTAAATCAAATATTTATACAAATAAGGGAGGGCTGCTCTAAGGGTGTCAGATATAAAAATAAAAATGTCTATGGTATACTGTGCACTTCTGTTCTATCATCAAGAGACTGTGTATTTCACTAATTCTGATTAGCTAAACATTAGACCTTCCTCGGCATACAAAATACCAGATAGTAGTAATTCTTATTATAAAATTTATTCTTGATGGAAATTTATAAAGGAAAACACAAATTTCAACTTAAATAAAATTTTTAAAAGCTCTAAAAAACACCGATGATAACGTAGTGGCTGACAACATGAAAACCTCGACTATATCTGATAAAACTGCATACAAGCTCAGACTGTTGCTCATAGAATAAAAAAGGTAGTTCAGTGGTTGTCTACGACATATCATTAATGCAATCTAAACTGATCCTCCTTAAGAACCTCAGAACTGAAAGGTTCTTTATTAATGCTTACTTAATTTGCACACTTTGAGCCACCCTTTATATACAATAATGTCTCATGCCAGTGTCGGGCTTTATTAAAAAATATAATATGGTGTATTACAAGCATTTTGTTGATATATCTAAATCTTGAACTATTTCTCCTTAAAAGTATCACAATATTTCTATGGAATTTACCATTTTCTAAGCCTTCTTCAGAACAAATACCCATAATGGCCGGTACTTGGTTAAATCTTCCATTTTCATACAATACATATGGAGATTCAGTTAAGAAAGCATCATCACCTTCTACTTCAATTACAGGCCAAGCATCCACCTACAAATTTACATAAGATCCTTATATAACAAATATATCATTCTAACATCGTTCTAACAAATGTCAACAACATTCGCGGAAGTTCATTTAAATCTATTATTATATCAAGCTCACGGTTAAGAGAATACTACAAAAAAATATTTAAAATATTACAAATTAAAACGAAATTTTTATTTCAATATGAAAGTGATGAATCTCTTCATTGATTGTATTATATACACAAAATACTTAAATCTTGTCCAGTGATTGAACGAACTGCAGTAAGAATTTCTTCACCAGTACAATTTTTCAAAAACTCAGCTAATTTTTGTGTATCATTTCCAAAATTTGCACCAGGAATTTTATTAGCTAACTCAAAAGCGTAGGTTTGAGGATTTACTGTAGCAGATGAATTTGTCATTGCAGATCCACTTTCAACTATAGCTGCTCTAAATAAACCTAAAATTTAAAATAACCATTTAGTAGCTTTAATTAATCAAATTAAGTTATTTTTACATATAAAATTAAATATATATATATATATATATATATATATATATATATATATATATATATATATATATATATGTATATATATATATATATATATATATATATATATATATATATATATAGATGGTAGATGCCCAGATCCCACCAGCATCGCCCGGTTTGATACCATCGCATCGGCTTAGGCTGCGTGAAGTTGCTTAACGTTTCGTGGCTGTGCCGATGTCCCGGACTGTGGGACCAAATAGCATGATGAGGCACCTGGATACAAAAAATTCCGGAGGTAAAATAGCCCCCGTTCGGATCTCCGGGTAGGGGCTGGTTCAGGGGCGTCGACATGCAGAGAACAGAATTTCAAAATGGATTTTTGCAACATACGAGGTTTAAATTCAGTTCACCAACACCTGCAATCAAATAAACCTCATGTACTCGCTCTCTGTGAAACTAAGGTCAGTTCATCGACCAGCACAGTAAACTATCTTTATCCTGGGTACGATTTCTATTCCCGATTTAGGCGTAACTTTGGAATCTGTCTTTATGTCAGAAGCGACCTCTCTTGCCAACGAGAAGAGGCTCTGGAGCCCCCAAACTCTGATGTTATGTGGTTAAAAATAACGACTCAACAAACCACAAGGTTCGTCTGTATACTCTATCGACCACCAAGTGATACAAACTTTAGAACACTTTTCGCTTCTCTTGCAGACACCATAGATCATTTACAAATTAACTATCCAAATGCCGAAATTGCCATCCTGGGCGACTTTAATGTCCACAACATCAACTGGCTTAAATATTCAAATACTACCGACGAACAAGGTCGTGAAGCCGAATCATTTTCAATCAGTTGTGGCTTGACTCAGCTTATTGATGAACCAACACGGATCCCTGATCGAGACGGAGAGTTCACCAGTCTTCTTGATCTGTTTTTAACCACCAATCCGAAGATTTACACGGTCAGCGTAAATCCGCCGTTAGGTTCTTCCGACCATAAACTACTTTCGACATCGAGTATTCTACCAATCAGTGACAGAGAGGCGCCCAAACCGCGCAAGATTTGGCACTACAAATCTGCTAAATGGGAAGATCTCATGGAATAGTTTCGAACTTTCCCTTGGTTGGACGTTTGTTTTCGATCCGACGACCCATCTGACTGCGCCAGGGAGGTTTCCGATGTTATTTTGGCCGGTATGGAGGCTTACATCCCTTTTTCGAAGAAATGCCCTTCCAACGGCAAGCCTTGGTTTGACCTAAAATGCAAAGAAGATGTTGCTTCTAAACATCTTGCATACCGACAGTGGCGTGAAGATCCTAACACCATAAATCGTAACATCTTTGTTCGTGCCAGGAACAGATGCAAAGAAATTATCGACGAAACCAAGGAGCTACACAATCAACGGATTAGAAACAAACTTCTTGCTTGTCCCGGCAATTCCAGGTCCTTTTGGTCAGTCGCTAAGGCAGTTAGTCAAAATTTTACCAAATCCACCATACCACCACTCACATGGCCAGATAATTCTATTGCAACGACACCTGTTGAGAAAGCGAACTTGTTGGCTGAACTCTTTGCTTCACATTCTACTGTCGATTTCCAAGGAAAAACACCACCTACTATTCCCATAGTGCAGTCAAGGATGCCCGATATTGTCTTCAGACAGCGTATCATAAAACGTATTTTGATGAAGCTAGACACCAAAAAGGCTTCAGGCGCTGACGGAATACCTGCCATAGTTCTCAAGAACTGTGCGAGGGAACTAAGACCAGTTTTCTGTAGACTTTTCAACCTATCTTACAGAAAGGGAATATTTCCTTCCTGCTGGAAATGTGCCACAATTCAGCCGATACCTAAAAAAGGCAAGAAGACCTTGCCAAATAACTACCGACCAATCGCACTACTCTCAATAATATCGAAAGTCATGGAAAAGGCTATCAATCAGCATCTTCTAAAATATCTTGAAGGATTCAACATTATTAGTGATCACCAATATGGCTTTCGTAAAAATAGATCAACAGGAGATCTTCTGACTTATGTAACACATGTTTGGAACAACGCAATTGAACACTTTGGAGAATCTCGAGCGGTTGCTCTTGACATATCCAAGGCATTTGACCGTGTTTGGCACGATGGGCTGTTGGCTAAGCTACGTTCTCATGGTATGTCTGAAAAGTTCTGTTTGTGGCTCTCATGTTTCCTCAGAGAGCGTTCTTTACGAGTGGCAGTCGACGGATTTCTTTCTAACACCTTCACTATCAACGCCGGTGTGCCCCAAGGTTCCATACTGTCTGCTACTCTCTTTCTCATTTATATTAATGATCTGCTGGAAAAGATCGAGAATCCAATCTACGGCTTTGCAGATGACAGTACACTTATCTCTTCATTCACTTTGAACGCTCGGACATCGACTACTCAGACGAATATCCGCAGACCGCAGGAAATCATACAACTTAACAAAGACCTGGAAGAAATTCTATCTTGGGGTGACAGTAACCAAGTGGAATTTAACGCTACAAAAACCCAGGCGGCAGTTTTTTTCTAAAAAAGTTAACGTTGCAGAACCCGACATAGTTATGTCGGGGCACTCCATCCCTCTAACATCGTCACTCAATCTGTTAGGCGTTAATTTGGGAGCAAATATGTCCTGGCATGAACATGTTGCAGGCATAGCAAGAAGAGCTTCTCAAAAGTTGGGAATATTGTTTCGAACCAGAAAGCTTTACACTTCACAACAATTGTTAATTCTTTACAAAGCTCAAATTCGACCAACTATGGAATACTGCTCCCATGTTTGGAGCTCCGCTCCCAAACATACACTGCATTTGTTGGATTCTATCCAGAGAAGAGCTGTTCGTCTGATTGGACACCCGGAACTGACCGACGGCCTTGATTCGCTGGAACATCGAAGAACGGTTGACGACTTGAGCCTATTCTACAAGTACTTTCATGGAAAGTGTTCGAAGGACGTGGCCCGTTTAATTCCTCCCAGAGCGGTGCATATTAGAAGTACACGTCGCGCTAATGCTTCACATCCGTATGAGGTTCAGCTTGTTACTCCTCGTACAATGCTTTTCAAGCAGTCTTTTATATGGAGAACATCATACCTTTGGAATGGTTTGCCCAGGACTGTGTTTCCCATCGAGTACAATCTACAGCGATTCAAGAACAGCGTCAATCGCTTTCTCCCGCACACCTGTCGCTCCTGTAGCGCTTTAGGGACTTCCCTGTAGCACGTGTGCTAGACACATAAAAAAAAATATATATATATATATATATATATATATATATATATATATTTATATATATATATATATATATATATATATATATTATATATATGTATATAAATATATATATATATATATTATATATATATATATATATATATATATATATATATATATACATATATATATATATATATATATATATATATATATATATATATATATATATATATATATATATATATATATTATATATATATATATATATATATATATATATATATGTATATTATTTTATATTTTCTAAGGGTCTGTTAGAGCTGACGCTGTCTCCCTTCTTTCAACCTCGCATTCCATTCTCTTCGATCTTCCCATTCTCCTTCCTGTAACCCTCTGTTTTCCATTGCCTCATCATCGTCATCCCGCCATGAGCGTCTAGGTCTTCCCCTCTTTCTTCTTTCAATTAGACTCCATTCTGAGATTTTCTTAATCCACCTTCTGTCGTCGCTTCTCCTTACGTGACCATACCATTTCAATCGTTTTTCTTCTATGATATGTACTGCGTCTTTTGTTATTTCCATTCGCGCTCTTATTTCCTCGTTCCTAATCCTATCAATCCGGGTCACCCTACAACACCTTCTCCAACATTCCATCTCTACCGCGTTTATTTTTGATTTATATTTCTTGTTAATGATCCATATATGTCATGATACTTTCAATGATTGTTCTGTATATTCTGAGTTTGTTTGCTTTCGTTATGTGCTTATCTCATAATATTGAGTTTAACTGTCTGATACAGGTTCTCTTTTGTCCCAGTCTCGATTTCATTTCTTCTTCGGATGTTGCTTCTCTTGTTATTATGGTGCCCAGGTATTTAAATTTTCTAGTTCCATTAATTGTTACGTTCTCGTCAATTTCTAGATCTTCCATTTCTCCTGTTTTAGTTGTTAGTTATTCCGTCTTATTAAAGTTTATGTCTAGCCCAGCTTTGTCATACTCTTCCTTCAGTTTCCTCACCATATAGCTGAGATCTTCTTCGTCCTGTGCCATGACGACTTGGTCATCTGCGAAACTCAAGCTCCATAACTAGTCGTCTCTTACTGGGACTCCCATATCTTGACATTTATTCTTCCAGTTTTTTAAAAGTCTGTTCCAGGTAGATTTTAAACAGTGTCGGAGAGGTTGTACACCCTTGTAGTAGCCTTCTCGTTGTTATAATATATATATATATATATATATATATATATATATATATATATATATATATATATATATATATATATTATATATATATAATCGAGTATCCCGTGTTAGCTTGAAGTCCCTTGATGGACAGTTTCGCTGACATTTCGAAGGAATCTCATCCATCTTTTCTAAAGCACTGATTACTAGACGATGTTTTGGCGATGAATATCCGTATGACATATACATATACATGTATATATATATATATATATATATATATATATATATATATATATATATATATATATATTTCAAACTCAATTTTATCGACCGTACGCTTTTTACAAATCAGAAGAGGGATTATCGGGTGTCGGTCCGTATGAGAATATGAAACCCAATTATTTCTTACAACTCAATATTTCGTCAATTTATTATTAACATCATCAGGAGGCACTCCAATGGGTTCTCCTGTCAGTCCAATTTTGGCGGCCGTTGACTTGGATCATGTATTTGATGAAGTTATTTCTCGATTACCATTCGATCTGCCTTTCATTTATAAATATGTTGACGATATAGTTTGCGCAGTGCCGAAGGATGGCATACAGGTTATCTCTGAACAATTTAATACTTTTAATGCCAACTTAAAATTCACGATTGAAACAGAAAACAATTATAGTGTGCCTTTCTTAGACACAAAAATAATAAAAACCCCGGATGGTACTATAATTTTGGATTGGTACCAAAAACCCATGGCATCGGGAATAAATTTCTACCCTCACCCCCCACAACCCTAAGAAACAAAAATATAATACTGTAGTAGCTATCAAAAATAGAGTTATACATATCAGTAATGGCAATTTTCCGAAGGACAAATTTAATGAAGTTATTATTGAATAATGGTTATCCGAGAAAAATCCCAAAAGGTTAATTTTTAAATTATATTGTTTTGATGGACCCACAGAGGAAGTAATCTCAATACAAATTAAATATGAAAAACTACCATATATTGAAAATCTCACCAACTACTTTGTTCAAAAACTGTAGAAACATAAAAATAGCCAAATATAACCGCTTAAAAAATTTTAATCTATTTTCTAAAGTTAAAGATAAAACTCCCACGTTATACAACAGCAACGTAATCTATCGATTCCCTTGTCTAGGTTGTCAAGGAACTTACATAAGGCAAACATCACAGTGGCTAAAGCAAAGAGTAACTCAACATAAAAGTGACGTCAGATTGAGAATAAATTCGTGTGCAGTAGTAATGCATAGTCTAAATACGACCACAGTTTTGATTATGATAGTATCAGCATTTTACATAGGGAAAATAATTATAAAAAAGATTATTTTTGGAGATCTATTACATTAATAAAAATAAGGAAGCCATAAATTATAAGTCTGACGTTAATCAATTAAGTAACATCTATTGTAACATTTTAAAACAATAAGTGTACAGATATAATTAGTATTTGTAACAGACCATAGCAGGGACTAATAAAGTAAGTTGTTATATTAATAACAAATGAATCAAAAAAAAAACAAAATCATATAAAAAAAAGGTCAACATACTAACTAGATAAAATTTTACACGGCAAACATCTTTAGTTGGTTCATCAGTTGCTGTGCAGTATATATGTTTTGTTCAGTTTATAATGGATTAACCCGTATTTTCGTACGTATTTTCTATAATTTAGTAAGGATTTTTAGATCATATTTTTTGTTGATGTTACGATTTTCTATATTTTATGAAACTTTTGAAATTTTTTTTTGAATGTTGTGTGTGTGTGAAGATTTTAATTTTTTTAAATATATATATATATATATATATATATATATATATATATATATATATATATCAAAAAGTTCTTGTAGAATTGTGTACACACAACTAGTAAAGATTTGTTTTTTTAGTTAACTCCTGATAATGTCAACAATAAATTGACGAAGTATTGAGTTGTAAGAAATAATTAAGTTTCATATCCTCATACGGACCGACACCAGATAATCCCTCTTCTGATATATATATATATATATATATATATATATATATATATATATATATATATATATATATATATATATACATATATATATATATATATATATATATATATATATATATATATATATATATATATATATATATCTTAATAAATGACAACAGGTCTATAATTTTTTTATATTTAAAAAATAATAAAAAATATTTAGAATCCTGAAAAAAAAAATTTAAAACTTCAACAAAGAATCTTTGAACGCTTTTGTAAAACATCCAAATGTATATATATATATATATATATATATATATATATATATATATATATATATATATATGTATATATATATATATATATATATATATATATATATATATATATATATATATAGCGAAAAGAGTTAGCTTCGAGTGGCAGCAGCAGCAAGAGCACTTGAAAATGCCAAATGAGATTTTGGCGAAACGTCGTACAAATTCATTGTTAGACGAACGGATTCAAACCCGAAATATTAATGTATGACATTCCACCATCCGTGAAAACCTCTATTGTAATATATATGTATATATATATATATATATATATATATATATATATATATATATATATATATATATCTATATATATATATATATATATATATATATATATATATATATATATATATATATATATATATATATATATATATATATATATATATATATATATATATATTATATATGTATATAAATATATATATATATATATATATATATATATATATATATATATATAGAGCCATAGATCCTGTATGTCTGTACGTGTATCCCTCGTATATTATGTTGAATAATATCAAAGAACTCCATAAATATTATTATGTTATGTATAATTAAACGTAGATCTGTTTTCCTTACCTGAAAATTTTGAACCAACCAAACACAAACACATTAAAATTCCGGGTTTCAATCCGTTCGTCCAACAATGAATTTGTACAACGTTTCGCCAAAATCTCATATGGCATTTTGAAATGCTCTTGCTGCTGCTGCTCGATACTGTGATCTTGCTGCTGCTGCCGCTCGAAGCTAGCGAAAAGCGTTAGCTCCAAGCGACAGCAGCAGCAAGACCACTTGAAAATGCCAAATGAGATTTTGGCGAAACGTCGTACAAATTCATTAATAGACAAACTGATTCAAACCCGGAATATTAATGTATTACATTCCACCATCCGTGAAAACCTCTATATATATATATATATATATATATATATATATATATATATATATATATATATATATATAGATATGTATATATATACACACATATATATATATATATATATATATATATATATATATATTGTGACGTCTTTTTATGACATGCTAAACTGTCCTCAGTTTGAGGCATCTTTTTCCGTACCCTGTGAGAAGTTGTTTGTCCCACGCTTGAGCGCAATTTTGTAAGGTGTGCTAATTTTGCTTTATTTTTCGCCTCATGTAGACTGCGTCATTTTGTAACATTTTTAAATACTGGACGCCCCAAGCTTGAGCACAATTTTCTTGCAGCCCCGCTTTAATTTCTGATAATGAATTGAGTGAAACCTGATTTTAAAAGAACTAAAGAAATTAAAGAAATACTAGCTCAGTTTTCCTTGGTGGAGAGATATGGGTAAGAGATAATTTTTGTACGTCTTTTTGGAATTTAATTCTATTTTTAAAGAAACCTCAGTTGTACGACTTTTTTTTGGGCACCACTCATTTTAAAATAGAAAGGATTTAACTTCAGCTAAGAAAAATGAGAAAAAACTGAAGTGTTTTATGGATATTACTAAAAATAATTAGTCTAGTACAACTGATCCTGAAAAGAGAAATAAATATTCAGTGAGACACTAGCTTTAATCAACAAAAAAAGACTTTATTCATATTTTTAAAATGAAAATAAAAAGTTCTAACCTTTACAGTTATACCAAAAAATCCTAGCCTAAATAGTAGTTGTTACATTTAAACTTTTAAACTTTTACAACCCCCGAAGGCGAGACATCGTGTTTTACACTTCACTTTTTTGTCTGTTATTCATTGCTGTTAATGCACTGCTCTTAAATAAGTCTATTGGAGGGAGTTTTGTTGACTTACTCTTTTTCAGTCCTGCTGTGATGGACTTCGCCCGATTTCACACTTTTTCTTAACACTTAGAAAGCTCACTACAGCTTTTATTGTCGAAACTGGTACTTTTACTTAGCGGCTTCTGAAGAAAAAATTAGCCTACTTCGGCTAGATGGAAAATAGCCTCTCGGCTAGACGGTACTGCCTGGTCTGCGGCTCGATCGAAAAAAAGCCCTGGTCTGCGGCTCGATGGAAATAAGCCACGCTGGTAGTTTCTCGGACGCTTAAATAGACCGTGCAAATTCTGCCGGTAACATTGCGACGCCGGAACCAAAATAGCGGATACAAATTTTTCACCAATCGCGGCTCAGCGATATGTTCGGTCAGGAACACGCACAACACACTATACCGGACGTCTTGAAATCTCTGTTTAATATACCGTTCGATATTTTAAAATAAAAATAAATACAATTTGAAGTGAAAAATCAGTAACATTACATGGTCTTAAAATCTAGAAAAAAATGAATGTTACATTTACCCCCTTCCAAAAAGAAATAGACTACATTAGTCTATTAAACTTAGGCTACTAATGAAAAGGTACAAAGTGGTACACTATCACTTAATACTAAGGTCAGAACTTAAAACAAAAGTACAGACTTCGGACCTTACTACTAGACTTAATTCAATTAAGCACTAATATTAAGTACAATGAAAACCAAATGAAAATCTTTGCATGATCACAAGAATCTTATAACTAGACTTAACTTAATTAGACACTAAGGTTAAGTACATCAAAAAGTAAATAAAAATCCTTGCATGAACATAGGAAATACCTTTCCAAAATAACAATCGCGGTCTTCTTATATAAAAGAATCAGCTCTGTTATTGTTACCAAAACAAAAAATTTTTTTAACTTTGTCTAGACTCTTGTCTAAATCAAAAAAAAATGAACTGAAATAAAATATGAACACCCCCCTTAAAATATTTTAAGGATTGTCTGAAAATTTTCTATGTCAGCAAAAGAAATTTATAAAAATTCTTAAATAAAGAAAAATAAAAAATGATTCTAGTGCAAACACTTACACTAAAAAGAAAAAGTCTTGTCAGACCGTTTAGCACTAGGCCAAAAAAAAGGAATATCTGGATAAATATCCAGACAAACGCTCGGGAAAAATCGCTATCCATGCTCTAGCTCATCGCTAAGAGAACATTCCAAATCTAGTATCACTACTAGTCGCACTCGGAAAATAATCGCACTCTATCGCGCAATGTCGACGTCCTAAGACATCTAGACATGCTAAAATCGCTAGGGAAAACTCTACATCGCGCAATGTCGACGTCCTGAGACATCCAGACATGCAAAAATCGCCACGGAACACGTCAGCTTATCGCCAACTAAACGCTCTGGTATATCGCCAGAAAAAAAAAACCTCGGCTCCTCGCCAAGAAAACACTCTGGTATATCGCCAGAAAAAAACCTCGGCTCCTCGCCAAGAAAACATTCTGGTACATCGCCAGAAAAAAGCCTCGGCTCCTCGCCAAGAAAACACTCTGGTATATCGCCAGAAAAAAGCCTCGGCTCCTCGCCAAGAAAACACTCTGTAAATAGTCCTCGACTACACAAAGCCTGCGTTCTAAAAGAACAGTCTCGCCATTAACATAGTGAGCAGCTATAAAAGCTAACAATATCACTATAGGCACAGTGAATAGCTACAAAAGCTAAAATTCACTCTAAACACAGTGAATAGCTATAAAAGCTAAAATTCACCAAACTGAATGATCCTGCTTCAAAAAGCAATGTTCACTAAGAACAGAATGATTAGTCCGCGCGCAACTAACATTCAAGGAAACATTCCCAGCACAACTATATGAGACAGCAAGTCTCGAAATAGGACCTCCCTAAAGTCATAATCCTATATATGGGAGTCCATAAGCAAAACGACTCAAAATCTCGTATTTTGAGCACATGCCCTCAGGCAACCAACATACACCGAAATATATACAGAAATATGTACAGAAATATATACAGAAATACATACAGGAGTTCAAATCCCAAACTCTTGGTTATGATAACTCCATACTGAGCTTGGTGAAAGCTCTTAGCAAAAGCTAATCAAATCTTCGGCACATCGCACCAAAGTGACAAATCTGCCTAGAAACATGAGCCAGAAGAAACGCCCTCCGTCATTCTTCAGGGTGGCTACACTGAGATATAAAACTTAACCAGCATTGCGCTTCTCCAAGTTGCATGAAGAACCCTCGTGTACTGGTCTCGCCCTAGAACAACAACGAAAAACATTCAATCCATCCCACATAACAGGAGACAAACACCTCACCACGATATACTGAATGGTGGAGACAATTAAATACAGAATTGGTGACCCTGGAGTCCACCAACAAAAGGGAGTAGATTATAGCATCCACTTAACTGAAACAGTGTCTACCACACCACCATAAGTCAAAAAAAATTAATAAATAGGGTGTTCCGAAACACACTACTGCCAACAGCCTGTCACCACTAATAGGCTAATTGGAGCTGAGGTCGACTACAGTAGCTAGGCTCTCCTTTGGTTCAAATAGAAATAACCATTGGGTAACAAAACCCCTAAAGGTCCCAAAGGTCAAACGTTCACCCCCCATAGACTACCCTTCCAATCAGTCTGTTCCTCAGGAAGACTAACTCCCTGCCAAACGTCGTAACGGCATCTGTTAGCACCCGGTGCATCACAGCCTGTAAAAACAGATAACTCATGGGATACAACCTAAAAGGTTTACAAGGTTGACTTAACCAAGCTTCTAACGAAATTTTAAAAAACGAAAATGAGCTTAAAAAGGCTACATGAAACAAAAATTGCTCTATTTTCCGGTGGCAACGCAACAAAACTTTTGAAGACGACAAGAGCTTTCCCAGCTTAATCAGAAACAAGAAGAAAACATCGTTGACAGCTAAAATATTCGATCATGGTGTTAATCGTCTCCCTAAACAATAGCCTCTAGAAGAAACTGCTACAGGTATCAGGCATAACCGTTTTCTGTCAGCCCAAACTTCTAGATTACCTCTTGGAAATCTAAAAATTCGGTTAGGAATCTTCCTTCACTGCGCTTAGCCTCTCTTGACAAGGTTCTCATCTCGGTATCAGATTTTGATCATTTTTTTTTTTGTGAAACGACTGTCCCACTCTGCTCTCATCTCCTGTAAATGATCAGCCTTTAGTTCTCCTGCAGAACTTCAATTTTCTATCAATCTGATAGTAAACCGAAAAAACTCATCAGACGCCTATGAGCCTATGCCAAAAAAATTTTTAAAAAAATTTGTGACTCAAAGGTAACGTTTAAACGGCTCTGAAAAAAAATAGAAAATACCCTTAGTTTGTCAATTCAGAAGAAGATCTAAATCAAAATAATCCAAGTCTTAGACTTACTGGATAAACCAAAATCAATTTACTCTTAATTGCACCCAACATATACCACTAAGGTAATAGAAATACACCCACTCGGGTAACAAACTTTGAAATTGCTCATAAAAATTTTGACTCTACATCACACTACACGAGCTACATCTTGCGCTTGTCCTAACTCAAGATCACCTTGGATTGCCTCTAATCAAAATTTCGCTTCCAAGTGTCAAGAACTGGATATTATTTGGGGTCATAAGCAAATCAAATCCCGCGACCACCGACATACCAGTCTTATGATATACCCTGAGCGTGACTCTTTCGCAAGCTCGCAACAGCTGAGTCGATGCTAAACATCAACCACAATCAACCTAAGTTTGGGATATGGCCAATACCCAAAACCTTAGCATTAACTATAAAAGTAAGCTATCCTCAGCTCAACTTTTATAACAGTCAAAAAAAAAACGAGGTCGACACCTCTACAGAGCAACATCAAAAAAAAATAAATTAAAGCAATTAAGATAATGTAAATATAACCTATTCTTCTTCTGACAAACTTTCATTAGGGTTAGGTCCGTTGAATGGTTTTAAGTCTTTAATATGCCATCGTCCTACTTTAGTCCCATCTAAATTAACTAAACCATAAACTAAATCTGAAATCTTTTCTCTAATCACGCAATGCACATACTTAGGTACCAACTTAGATGTGAATTTATCTGCTGCACTGGAAAGAATTTTATTTTTTCGCCAAACGTGATCACCTATATTAAAGGCAAAATCCCTTTTCCTAAGGTTGTAAGACTTACTGTTCCGTTCATAAGCCTTATGTATCCTACTACGCACGTCGGTGAAAATATCTTTTAAACCCTTTAAATTTTCGGCGTACTCACCCCTGTTACCCGGAATTATTTCGCTGTCAATATTGACATCCAAATCTAAATTTTTATAATACGATCCAGATAGAGGTATCTGTCTGCCGTAAACTAAGAAAGACGGTGTAAACCCGGTTACTTCGTGTTTGAATCTTTGAAATTCCTTTATCCCGAATTATCACGTGAATCAACGAATATTACTTTCAACGAAATTATTGTAGAGGGCACACGGGATTGAAACATATGTTAAAACTATATGTCTCACTTAAGCTCTTAAGACACTCAGAAGTAAACTGAGTACCGTTATCGCATATCGAAAGCGATGAAACTCCGTGGATTAGAAAAATATCGTTTTCTAAAATTTTCAAAAAGCATTCGGCTAACCAGCAAGAAATTACGAAAAGTCATCTATTTCCCTTTTTTGCACGTGGGAATGGGCCTACTAGATCAGCTGCTATGACTTGAAAAGGGTAATTAACCGTTTCCTCTTTTCCCATCAGTCCCATAGGTAGTGCATTTGGAGATTTCTGCGCTCCACATACTTCACAAGTCCTCACAAACTTTACGATGTCAAAACGCATTTTTGGCCAAATTAAATTAAATGTATGTTGTCTCAGCCTAATCGCCCAACGCGTTAGTTTGCCACTAGGGTTTTTAATAGAGTTAAGCCACAATAAACTATAATGATCTGTTATGACCGTGAAAGGAACACCTTCGATGTAAGGTCGAAATTTTTCGATGTTAAAGAGTACGGCTAAACATTCTTTTTCAACAACCGAATAGTTACGTTCAGCCTTTGATAAAGTTCTACTGGCATACGCTATCACTCTTTCCTCACCATTGATTTTCTGTGTTAGGACGCCCCCTAAACCGGTATTAGAAGCATCACTAGAAATATAAAACTGTTGGAAAAAGTCTGGTTGGGATAAAATGGGAGCTGAAACCAATAGCTCTTTAATCTTTATAAAAGATTCTTCGGCTGCCTTTGTCCAATCTATCGATTGTCCTTTTTTTTTCGTCCTTTCAAAAGATCATTAATAGGCGACAACAAGGTAGAAAAATTCTCAATGAAACGTCTGTACCATGAACACATTCCTACGAAACGCTTGACTTCCGTAGTATTAGTAGGTCTCGCATAATTAACCATGCTAGCTACTTTATCCGGATCGGTACACAAGGAATTTGAGCCTACAATATAGCCTAAAGACTTTAGAGAAGTTTTTAAAAAAATCACATTTGCTCAAATTTATCGTCAGTCCGGCCTCTTTCCATTTATCTTTTACGTCTTTAAGTAAGCGAACATGCGATTCGAAGTCTTCCGATGTTACTAAAATATCATTGAGATAGGTAAAAATATGTGGCTCATATTTCGGACCAAATATAGCGTCTACTAAACGTTGCTGAGTTTGAGCAGCGTTCTTTAGACCAAACGGCATAGTGACGAACTAAAATAGACCTCGGCCTACTACTGCAAAAGCGGTCTTTTCCTTAGAGGATTTGTCCAAAGGAATTTGCCAGAAAGCCTTTCTAAGATCTATTGAGGGTACATACTTAGCATTCCTGAGTGATGTCAAAATTCTATCGATGTTCGGTAATGGATAGTTATCAAATTTGCTGACCTCGTTGAGCTTTCTTCCGTCATAGCTTAGACGATGTCACTCCGAGTGTCAACATTTCGTCTAACCCCTTATTTAATACCTTTGACATATACGGAGACATGGCGAAGGGCCTTGTCTTTACAGGACTGGCATCAGCCGTATCTATAGACATGGTGATTTTATTCGTTCGGCCTAACCTATCTTTACTACTTATTTCATTGAAAGAGCTTATTACTTTTTTCTGCTTTTACGCGTTCCGTCCGCGAAAGATCATCTAGGGTACATAGACGCGAGAAAAGGTTTTTCTAAAGAACTTTCTGAATAACAATCTTTATAACTTGTTTGAGAGTTGACTTCTAGGGACTGTGGATACCACGAATTATTTTTAAAATTTACTAGAATTCCGAATTTTTGTGCAAAATCACATCCTAAAACCAAAGTATGTGATAGAGAAGGTACTACTAGAGCAGAGATTACTAAACAATGACCATTGCAGACTAGCGGCAACTCAACCGTACCTAAAACTTTTAGACGGCTGCCGTCTGCAGTGGTAACACTTTTATTTTTGACATGGCATATTTTTATACTTAAACGACTTAAAATCTTAATACCATTCTGACCTAAAACGGAGGCATTTGCACCAGAGTCAAGTAAAGCCGAGAAATGGGCACCTAATAGATCTATTTTTATATGCGGTCCATTATCTAAATATTTATGCACGAATAAAGGAGATATGTGACCATTTGGAGAAGCAGGAGTTTTAATTTGAGAAGGAGAATTTTTATTAGACTTTAAAAAAAATCAGAAACTTTTTGTAAACTATTTAGTCCAATCTGATCTATTGGAATATTTCTTTACTTAAGATCCTCGTTAGAATCTTTCTTTTATCCGCGACCGGACGTTCTGAGAAAGTACGACGGATTTTCAGTTCATAGTCTAACTCATATTCCAGTAGGTGATTGACTTTAAAATTGAAGGCTTCCATGATAAATGAATAAAATTTAAAAGAACTGTTTTAAAAAAATCGTAAAAATATTTCTCCTGTGCTCCCAATAGTCTAAATAAAAAATACGTAAAGGCACTTAAAATATGTAAACTTCTTTATCAAACATTTAAAAAATCTTCGACAATTTCAAAAAAAAATTTCTAAGTATTGCCTTCTATTAAAATTCTTTTACTAATATCTTAAGAATTTCCTATAAAAAATCTCCAAATATCGTTTCGTCTATCAGCAAAGTATTTTTAATATTCATGCAAAATATAGGTGAGAAAAAAAACGTACCGTTTTTTCCTCGGCTATCCGCAAAATCTAACACTGCAAAAAATTAAAGTAAACCAGCACATCTGCTAAATCTGAACTATAAAGGTAGCTGTTAAGAAAAAAGTAGGAATCTCTTATCTTAGAGTCGACAACAAAATTCAAATATCTATATCAGATAAATTGAAATAAAAAAATTCCACAAATTTCCTGCTTTTGTCTTACTGCTATAGTGTAGTTTCGTTTAATAAATATTATGAAATAAAAATATCTGCAAAGTTAGAGCTTTTATTTTGTTCGAAAGCTAGTACACTGAACCCTTTTTTTAAAAAATAAAATTCCAAAAGCCCCGCGTTGACAGCGCTATTTTTATGTGACGTCTTTTTATGACATGCTAAAAACTGTCCTCAGTTTGAGGCATCTTTTTCCGTACCCTGTGAGAAGTTGTTTGTCCCACGCTTGAGCGCAATTTTGTAAGGTGTGCTAATTTTGCTTTATTTTTCGCCTCATGTAGACTGCGTCATTTTGTAACATTTTTAAATACTGGACGCCCCAAGCTTGAGCACAATTTTCTTGCAGCCCCGCTTTAATTTCTGATAATGAATTGAGTGAAACCTGATTTTAAAAGAACTAAAGAAATTAAAGAAATACTAGCTCAGTTTTCCTTGGTGGAGAGATATGGGTAAGAGATAATTTTTGTACGTCTTTTTGGAATTTAATTCTATTTTTAAAGAAACCTCAGTTGTACGACTTTTTTTTGGGCACCACTCATTTTAAAATAGAAAGGATTTAACTTCAGCTAAGAAAAATGAGAAAAAACTGAAGTGTTTTATGGATATTACTAAAAATAATTAGTCTAGTACAACTGATCCTGAAAAGAGAAATAAATATTCAGTGAGACACTAGCTTTAATCAACAAAAAAAGACTTTATTCATATTTTTAAAATGAAAATAAAAAGTTCTAACCTTTACAGTTATACCAAAAAATCCTAGCCTAAATAGTAGTTGTTACATTTAAACTTTTAAACTTTTACAACCCCCGAAGGCGAGACATCGTGTTTTACACTTCACTTTTTTGTCTGTTATTCATTGCTGTTAATGCACTGCTCTTAAATAAGTCTATTGGAGGGAGTTTTGTTGACTTACTCTTTTTCAGTCCTGCTGTGATGGACTTCGCCCGATTTCACACTTTTTCTTAACACTTAGAAAGCTCACTACAGCTTTTATTGTCGAAACTGGTACTTTTACTTAGCGGCTTCTGAAGAAAATTAGCCTACTTCGGCTAGATGGAAAATAGCCTCTCGGCTAGACGGTACTGCCTGGTCTGCGGCTCGATCGAAAAAAGCCCTGGTCTGCGGCTCGATGGAAATAAGCCACGCTGGTAGTTTCTCGGACGCTTAAATAGACCGTGCAAATTCTGCCGGTAACATTGCGACGCCGGAACCAAAATAGCGGATACAAATTTTTCACCAATCGCGGCTCAGCGATATGTTCGGTCAGGAACACGCACAACACACTATACCGGACGTCTTGAAATCTCTGTTTAATATACCGTTCGATATTTTAAAATAAAAATAAATACAATTTGAAGTGAAAAATCAGTAACATTACATGGTCTTAAAATCTAGAAAAAAATGAATGTTACAATATATATATATATATATATATAGATATATATACATATATTTATATATATGTATATATATATATATATATATATATATATATATATATATATATATATAGATATATACATATATTTATATATATATATATATATATATATATATATATATATATATATATATATATATAGAGCAATAGATCCTGTATGTCTGTACGTGTATCCCTCAAATATTATGTTGAGTACTATCAAAGAACCCCATAAATATTATTAAGTTATGTATAATTAAACGCAGATCTGTTTTCCTTACCTGAAGATTTTGAACTAACCAAATGCAAACCAACTGATTGCCCACCTGCACTTTGGCCAAATATTGTAATTTTTTCTGGATCTCCACCGAACAAGGCAATATTATTTTTTGTCCATTTCATTGCCAGTAGTTGATCTTTTAAACCAGCGTTGCCTCGTATTGCAGTATCACCGGTAGACAGGAAACCAAATGGACCTACTCTATAGTTACTAGATACGACAATTACACCTTCTGCTACAAGGTAATCTGGACCATATGTATTTTTATCACTTTCACCTCCCTGAAATGCTCCTCCGTATATCCAAAACATTACTGGTAATTTTTCAGCGGGCTAAAAGTAAATTAGAATGTAGAAAGTATTTATTATATTTTTTGGCAGTAATCTTAACTATTCAAAAATATTTCCACCGTTTTTTAAACTATTCGGCTTGTAAGGGTAACGCGACGTCTTAGTAAATATTGAACGAAATTACACTTTCTGTCCAAAAAGAGTTTTATGTTTTCAAAAATAGAAGAAAACGTGCCGTAGTTAGTAACTTCATAGCTACATAGAAACTCTCACAAATGAGAAACGAAACACAACGATTCATTTTCAATGCTTTTCACTGTTACAACAAAATACTTGCATTTCAAAGCATAGTCGAACTTATTATACAGTTAGTTCCAGTCTAAATATTGAATCTTATTAAGCAAGTATCTGCTGAGACTGTGGTCATATAGCGAATCTGTGAGAATGTTAGTAAGTTGTGGATAAACCTACCTTCA
This sequence comes from Pachyrhynchus sulphureomaculatus, assembly GCA_019049505.1. NCBI lineage: Eukaryota > Metazoa > Arthropoda > Insecta > Coleoptera > Curculionidae > Pachyrhynchus > Pachyrhynchus sulphureomaculatus. The sequence continues at coordinate 94,680,758 of CM032447.1, forward strand.
GGGTAGAAGTATAGACGTTAATCGTCAAGCAATTTTCACTTGAGGGATCGAAACCCCTCGAATTTAAGCAGTGTGGTCCATCTTGACTTGCATTAAAGACACCATTCCATGGTTGAGGTGGTATAGGAGCCTAAAATAAAATGTTTGATATTTAGGGAAAATATAAGCTATTATAAAATAAATGATGCCATTACACATATTAAAACTACTTTAAATTTGTGCTTAAAATCTTTCTAAAGGAAAATATCTAAACTGAAAATTGTAAATAATGTTATTTTATGGGCACACCACGCATGCTGCAGGGAAATCCCTAATCTGTTGGACTTGAATAGCTACAAATTGTACTTAGTCCTGGTTAATTCATTCTTAGGGGATGGGCGTTTTCATATCAAGGAATTCTTGAAATAGTATATATATATATATATATATATATATATATATATATATATATATATATATATATATATATATATATATATATATTTACATATATATATATATATATATATATATATATATATATATATATATATATATCGGTTTACAACGTTTTCCGACCTCCAATCTCCATCTCTTTTGGTCGTTCCATAGATCTTCCAGGTTTCCTTCCTCATTCTCCCTGTCTATCCCCTCTCTCCAACTTGTTTTCGGTCCACCTCGCTTTTTTTGCCTTCTGGTAGCCATTTTAGTTGTTTTGGGATTCAATCTTCGTCCATTCTTTTTTGAATGTGCCCAAACCATATAAGTTGTTTGCTTAGGATGTCATCTGTACGTAATACTGCTTCTGCTTCCTTCTCTTTAGTAGACTTTCCAGATATATCTTAAAAAGGGTTGGTGATAAACATCATCCTTGCTTCAGACTTTTGACGTAATAAATCCTAAGTTGGGAATGTGGAATCTTTGGCACAATGATACTACTTAGTATATATCATCGCCCCTGATGAAGCTAACATGGTTAGCGAAACGCGCGTCGAGTGCAAAATTAAAGTGTTTGGTGTAGTGGTGATAGATACTGAGTAGTGATAAATCCTGTTATTTGTGTTCCTGTTTTAGTTTCTGTTATAGATTGGTCGAATAGTGTTTTGACAGTTTTAATTAATTCTATGTTAGTATTAGTACTTTCCATTGATTGTCACAATTTCTCCAGAGGAACGCTATCATATGCTTTTTTCAAATCAACGAACAGTAAGTGGACTTCTTAGTTTCGTGTCTTCTTTTTTTCTATTAATTGAGTTAAGAAGAAAATGTGGTCTATTATGGCTCGTCCCGTGCGAAATCCTGCTTGTTCTTCTGCTTCGAAATCTTAATATTCCTTCTCCATTTTATTTTTTAAAACTTTTTCATAGATTCCACTCATGGATGCCGTAACTTCTATTCCTCGATAATTATCGTAATTGTTTTTTTCCCTTTCTTGTATATAATGGTTAGGTATGACACTTTTCATTCCTTCGGGATTTCGTTTGTACTTATACATATAGTTCTCCAGGTCCGGGTTACTTGTTATTCTTTAGCGCTTTACATATGGTTTTTATTTCTTCTGTTGATATTTTATTGGTGAACCTATTACCGTAATTCTTTGTTCATTTGGTTCCCTGTCCTCTAGAAATGTTTCTCTGTCCTCTACCAGTAACTGTCCGAAATATTTCTCCCTATCTTCAGGTTTTATAGTTGTTATTATTTCTTTGTTCTTATCCCTCTTAGTTTAGGAAATAGTAGTACGAGGAGCTATGATGTATTCGCTTGACGCTAGTTTCTAGCATATACCACTCTGGAAGAATTAACCGGACTACATCTATCGTACACATTCACAGTATTTATAGAATAACTCAAGTCGTCAACCATTCTTCGTTGTACTAAGGAATCAAGATTGCAAGTAAGTTCTGGCTCTGCAATCAGGCGAATGGCTCTCTTGAGAATGGAATCTAACGATTGCTGCGTATATTTCGGAGCAAAGCCTCAAACATGTAACTAGTATTCCATTGATGTTTAAGCTTTCTAGTACGAAATAATATTGAGAATATCTTTCTGCTATGCATGCGACATGTTCCTATTAAGAAATACTTGCTTACAACTTAACGCTTGCCAAATTGATCGATGTTGCTAGTGAAACGGAGTGTCCAAACATAACTATGTCGGGTTCTGCAACGGTAACTTTTTAGAAAAAATAGTAACATTAAATTCTACTTGGTTAGTGTCACTTCAATATAGAATTTCTTTCAGATCTTGATTAAGTTGAACAAGTTCCTGTTGTCTGTGCATATTTGCATGAGTAGCTGATGTTCGAGCATCAAAGTTAATGAAGAAACTAGCGTACTGCCATCTGCAAGGGGGTAGATTAAATCCCTGGTTCTTTCCAGCAGAACGTTAATGTTAAGTAAAAAGAGATTAAGAGACAATATGGAGCAGTGAGGCACACCGACGTTGATAGTAAGGAAACTCGTTAACTTTTGTTCATAAAGTATACTCTCTAAGGAAACACGAGCACAATAAATAAATCTTTTTAAACATATTATAAAAGCATAATTTAGCCAACAATCTATAATATCACACGCGGTCAAATGCCTTATATACATCAAGTGCAACTGCTCGAGATTTTCCAAACTCTTCAACTGCCTCGTTCCAAATATGTATGATATAAGTTAGATCTCCTGTTGATCATTTCTTTACGAAAGTAAAGTCTACCACTTTATTCATAAATGTTATACATAATTATACAAGTTTCATTAAGGTAATGTAAATATTCGTGACTATCATATACCACAACAAATATGTCTGTAAAATATATTTTGGGAAAAACTAAAACAATTCACACTGAATATATTATATAAAAAGATTCAAAAGAGGGGAATATTAAGTTCTGCTTGGTCATGTAGAAGCGTATTTGAATTTTTATATTTGTTAATTTCCATACTTTCTAAGTAGTTAAACTTGATACCGTTTGGTTAACTCTCTAGGATTTCAAACTCAAAATAGCAGAATGCTAAATATTAGACAGATATAATACAACGTATATGTATATTAAGGTGTAATTTTGCGGGACATATCGCAAAGATGAATAATAACAGATGAACCCGCCGAATGGTTGAATGAAGGCCTAGAGAACATAAAAGAGGCAGAGGTAGACCACAGACAAGATGGACGGACTACATAAAAGATTAGCGGGACACGATTAGATGTAAAAAGCAACCAACGGAGCTAATTGAAGGCAACTTATGGAAGCTTACATCTGACTATGGATGGAATAAGTTAATGATGATGATAATGATGATTATTAGTTCTGTAAGTTATTTTAATATCATAATTATTTAATAATCTTCAAATTGTACCTGTGCCTAAATATATAAGGGAATTAAAAAAATTTTGTTCCGGAACTAAAAAATGTTACGTATACCGTGTTCATTGCTATTGTTCGTTGTTTGTTTTCATAATGGCATTAATTAATTTAAAAAATTATCCATTCTTAATCCAGTGTAAACATTTGTTTAGTAACTGAAAGCTTCTTATTTTGATTTCCTCTAGACACTGGGATCGTGATTAATCTATACATCATACTGTTATAAGCTGCAACTTTATGTTGATAAGGATGAGATGAAAAATTATGTATAGGGAAGTTTTCTATAAATTTTATACTTTTGGAGATTTTTAGATTCAGAATAGCCAAATTAGTTTTTCAGTTAAATTCTCTACTCATTTTAGAACTATGAATACTTGTTGCGCAGGAAGTACAGGGTCAATAAGCCGATATTTTAAAATATGTCATATACACCCAGCAAGCGCTTTCACAATTATATTTGCATCATTTTATTAATACCTCGAACAGTTACATCGTATATTAAAAAAATTAGTATCATGTGGCAGAATAACGGTATTACATTTATTAAACCAATTTGTGGAATATTTTATTCCTAACCTAAATAGCAAATCGACAGTAACCAAGTGAAGATTAACGCTCTAAAAACCCAGGCGGCAGCTTTTTCTAAAAAAGTTAACGTTGGTGAACCCGACCTAGTTATGGCGTTCCTCCAACATCGTCACTCAATTTGTTGGGCGTTCATTTGGGAGCAAATATGTCCTGGCATGAGCATGTTGCAGGCATAGCAGGCATTAGAGCTTCTCAAAAGTTGGGAATATTATTTCGAACCTTTACACTCCACAACAACTGTTAATTCTTTACAAAGCTCAAATTCGACCAACTATGGAATACTGCTCCCATGTTTGGGACTCTGCTCCCAAACATACACTGCATTTGTTGGATTCTATTCAGAGAAGAGCTGTTCCTCTGATAGGAGACCCGGAACTGACTGGCGGCCTTGATTCGCTGGAATATCGAAGAACGGTTGGCGACTTGAGCCTATTCTACAAGTATATCCATCGAAAGTGTTCGGAGGATGTGGCCCGTTTTATTCCTCCCAAAGGGGTGCATGTTAGAAATACTCGTCGTGCCGATACTTCACATCCGTATGAGGTTCAGCTTGTTACTCCTCGTACAACGCTTTTCAAGCAGTCTCTTATATGGACAACATCATCCCTTTGGAATAATTTGCCCAGGACTGTGTTTCCCACCGAGTACAATTTACAGCGATTAGGAGCAACGTGAATAGCTTTTTCCGCACACGTGCCGCTCCCGTAGCGCTTTACTGAGCTCCCTGTAGCATGTGTGCTAGACCCATAAAAAAAAATTGGAAAATTAATCTTGTATGTAATCTTACTGTGACTTTTTATGACTTTTCAGAAAGATACTATCAATTTTATAATTTAGGAAATTATATCATTTCTTCTCTTGTATCGACTTAATCCGCAGAAGAAGATATTTTATAGTTATTTAGTTTCACATTTTCACCTGTTATGAAATATTGAACGCAATTTTAATACGTATATTATATTTTAAAAAACTTTTCATTCCTACAATAATAATGAGAAAATTCATTTAGATTATAAGAAGTATATATACTTGCCTCAAATCTTAAATTACCCAGTGGTGGTGTAGCAAATGGTATTCCTCTCCATCCGTAGTAAGTTTCGTTATTCGGTGACTGATATATTGCTCCTTGAATTTTGCCATCAGGTAACGTTATTATAAGGTCATCGTCTATAGAGGCTGACAGCTAAAATAAATATATATTTTATTATTTATATAACAAACCTCCAAATAATTGAGTAAAAAAAACACCTTAAAGTGAATTTTAAAATGTTTTTATTTTTATTGTATCAAACCTCACCCCCCAAATCTATCTAACTACTTTGCATTATTTTTTAGGATTTGCTTAACTTGTATGATTTTTATAAGAGTCTTCTATAATTACGTTCTAGTATTCTTGTCGTAACAAGTCTCGAGAAATAGGTCTAAAAATAAACTTCAGCAAAACCAAATCTTTGAACAAGGACGGTGAAGATAACAGCCACTATTAACAGAAGGCGAAAGAATAGAAAAGGTACAAACATTCATATATTTAGGACAAAAAATCGAAATATCAAAAAATAATTTAAAGTCTGACTTAGATAGAAGAGTCTCGTTAATTTGGTCTGCGTTCAAAAGGTTACAATCTATATTTAAATTGGAAATCCTAAATACAATAAAAGCCAAAGTATTCGATCAATATGTACTGTCGGTATTAACATATGGCACTGAAACGTGTGCTTTAAATAAAAGTATAATAAATAAACTCCAGGTAACCCAAAGAGCAATGAAGAGGAGAATGCTGAATATTAGACTCCAAGATTGTATTCCTAACATCGAGATACGAAGAAGATCATAAGTGACAGATGTAATACAACGAATTAAGGTGGAATTGGACGGGGCATATTGCAAGGCTGAATGATAACAGATGGACATGCCGTATAGTAGAGAATGGAGGCCTAAAGAACACAAAAGATACCGATTTAGGCTACAGGCAAGATGGACGGATGGCATAAAAAGATTAGCAGGACACGATTGGATGGAAAAGGCAAACAACAATGCTCATTGAGACAACTTGAGGAGGTTTACATCCGACTATGGATGGAATAAGCTAATGATGATGATGATTCTTGTCGTAAGTTAAATCAAATTACAGGACCAGTTAGACTTTAAAAACCTTCAACGAAACCATTTTAATTGTCACCTGCATATATTATTTCAAGATCCTGACTTAACAGGTCAATTCTTTTGGCATATTCGGTTTAAGCATCCCAAAATACGTATAGATATGGTGATCTTTTTTTAGTTTATATGAAGACGTATTTCTGACAATTTTCAAGGGGCTTTTTGAGGTTATGTCAAAATGCTGACATAACTGGTTAGTTCTGATCTTTGATTCGATTTCAGCACCCCAGAACATATATAGATATGGTAGTTTGCTCATTTAAATTTCTAATTTATTTGTAAAAGTATTTTCGGTCATTTTCGAGGTGTTTTTGAGGTTATTTCAAAATCCTTGAACGATGAGTCAATTCTAGCCTCGGATTCGTTTTCAGCATACCAAAAAACATATTGTATGGTATCTCACCTTTCAACAACAAAATTTCTTTTTGTGGTCCTGTGTAATCATAACTGCTCACTTAAATTGAGTACTAAGTAACACAAATCTTGATACAACTATGATATGGACTTAAACTTTTTCCGAACAAAAAGAAAATTATGAATAATATAAAATGTTTAAATTTTATTGAATTATGAGTTTATTATCTACGCTAGAGTCAGACTACTTTTCTGATAACTGATCGAACAATCCGATTTAGTATAACCGTAACAAGAAACGAACTGGATTGAACAATCGCGAATTTAATGTTAACAGAAACATAAATTTATCCAAATCTATTATTTTGACAGCAAGCCTCATGGATTTTATCTTAAAATTTGATTTTATCTTAAGAAATTTGATTCATTATATATTTACTTGATAGTAAATGATGACTAAAGTTACTTTTTTGTGCAAAATTGGAATGAGATACTTTCCGAATTTCTCCTATTATTGCACGAGGCATCTTCGAGTATCTTTATCCTTTCACATTAAAGCACTGAATGAGTGCCGAAAGATGTCTACACGTAAGTATTTATTACCCGCCTAATACTTATTAAGCCATAATTTCCATTTTCTTTATTAATTTTTAGTGTTCCGTACGAAACACTTATAAGATCACTTCGGTGTCCGTCTATCTGTCCGTCTGTCTGTCTGTCTGTCTGTCTGTCTGTCTTACACCCGATTTTCTCCGAAATTGTTTGACATAGTTGACAAAGTTGAAATTTGGTACTAATATAGGAACTGATGGCCTCACCAGAGCCGTGTAAGTTAAATTTTGACTTTAGGGATTAGTTCTGGGGGGTGAGATCGAAAGTAAAAAAAAATTACTAGGTCATCGAGAGGAGTGTCAAATGAAAGCTTGTAAAAACACGAGTTTAAAAATATATATAATGTAATACTTGTGCACACTTTTCTTTGTATTATTTTTAAAAACTCGCGAAAAATCGCTGCCCCCTCCTTTATCTGGAAAAGTACTGATCAAAGAATTTTGAATAAATTCTGGAATATTCTACACGGGGTGTAGATTGAACGAAAATTATCACGAGTGCATTACCTTTAATAATTTATCTGGTATATAAAAAAAAAATCAAAGTCATCAGCTTTCAGTAAAGATCGGAAACAAACTTTGTTGAAAACTCATTTGGAGTGTGTTTTGTGTGTACTGATCATTTTGTACCTCCGCAACAAAATTTTTTTTTTTAAAAGCAGTCAACATACGGAGCACTAATTGCGCAAGTTCAACCAGCACGTGACCGGTTTTTAAGTCTGGCATAGCCTCTTACTTCTGTTATTGACTGTTGTTATAACATGTTTATAATTGATTGCTTATTCTAACTTAACCTAAGCATTTACACTAGTGATCCTATAATAACTTAACCTAGAAAATGGGTTTATTTCACATGATTATGTTCTAGCCTTAATCTAGGACTTATGCTAACTTAACCTGGGACTTATGCTAACTTAACCTAATTTTACAATCGTCTGTCATGGTGGGGGAGGAGGGCCATCGTTTTCATCCTAGAGAGGGTCTGAGGGTCTCGGGAAACAGTGGCAAGCATGCAGGAGGATTTGGAAGGCGTCCCTGATGATTGAGTTGAGGTGCTGGGACGCCTTGTCCATGAACTTCAGTTGGGTTTTCCTCATGTGTGCCTTTACGGTTGGCACACCGAGGTCTGTATTTTATTGTTCTTCATGAACCATAATCATCTCAAATCATGATGTATTGAAAAATTAGGGTTAATATGATGCAGACCGTAACCTGTATCTAGTGTTATTATGATATTTGTAGATTGTAGATTTTAAATAATTCATCAAAATTTTGTTTATAAAAAGCGGAAACTAGGTGAATTATGAATAAAAAACGTATTTATTTTTTTTATACAAAAAACTGTGTTTCCGAGTAGTTGATACTACATTACTGAATGCAATATTACTACGTAACAGCAGTCGTGTTGAAACAAATATTATAATTTAGTGACTTGCTCAGGAAAGCAAGTTACAAAAGCTTTCACATCAATAACATATTTGAATAAACTCTCATGATTTCTCTAACTAATCCAGACAGCTGTTATTTCTTTCAGAAGTTGGATTAATTTATTACAGAAATATGTTTCTACCTGAAGTAATAAATATTATCTTAATAGTTAGTAATTTAGATTTAAAAAGATTGGGAGATTTTTTAATATGAAAATTATTTAAAAACTGAAAAATCATTCAACCAACCCACTAAACACAGATTATTAACGCGTTTCTTTATGAAGACATATACAGGGTCAGTTAAGGGGAAAAAGCAAAAAAGGAAGTTCGGAGAAGAGTTACATTCTTTAAAGTATTAGAAGAATTTAGCTTCGTGAATAAGTTAATACAACGAAATAAATATTACTTGAGAAAATCACATCAAACATTTAACAGATAGAGGTCTTATTTCGTTGCATTTGCAAGAAAATACTATAGAAATTTATATTAATATATAATAGAATTGCGGAGAAAATTTAATATGAAAAGTATTTTTAGTAATTAAGTTTTACATTTAATGTCTTTGACTAATAAAATTATTGGTTTCCAATTAACAAACATGTTTAAAAATTGTCTATAATTTTACTTTAATTAATATTAATAACTTATATACTCATGTAATTCTATACCAAGCTACTTACCGCTGATGCGACGAAAACAGATAAAAATGTAAGTATTTTTGACATGATTACCTCAAAACACACTATGAAATCAAATAGGTATCTCCCTTTTTATATATCGACTTTCTAATACTATGATAGTACATTTTTTCTTTTTTAAAATAATATACAGGGTGCCCCATATGTATGGTATAATGATTCCACAGCATTTATTAATCAGTGTATCAAAAAAATGTTTAAATAAAAGTTATAGAGTCTTATACAGCGGACATGCTGACGTTGACAGTAAAATGTTTTGAACTGTTAGTTCGAAGAATTTACGCCATCTCAATTTTTTTAAATGGAAAGCCCTGTATATTATTTTATTTTTGAGTCCTAGTAAAAATACTAGATAGTATTTGTCCAACAAACCATATGTCTAAATTGGACTATTTTGGAATTATTGTCATTTGAAATTTAAAATAAAAAAACTTGCTCAAAAAAACTTGCTCAAAATTTCTACCATTAACAACAAGGCAATGACCCAATCTGTCATAAACGACCTGAACAGAGTTTTGCAGAGTATCTGGGGTGATCTGTGCTACTTCATACTGAATTCTTTGTTATAACTCTTTTACAGTTTCAGATCGACTTCGGTAAACTTTGATTTTCAAATGACCCCATAACAAGAATCGAGTGGCGTAAGGTCAGGATTCTTTACAGGCCATTCTACAGCACCTCTTTTGCCTATCAATGCCTAAAAATCGCTTTCAAATATCTACGAACATTGATTTTATAGTGAGGAGGTGCTCCGTCCTGTTGATACCACAGATTCCTTTTAGGGATATCCGAATTATTTTCATCGGGAAAAAACCTGCTTAAGTTGGAATGGAATAACTTGCTCTTGGAGTAACCGTAAATTCCTCTGTCCTGTAAGATTTCCATCGATGACCAATGACATCACGTTCACAAATCCCTGTTTTAACTTTTGAAGGTCCAGATTTAGAACGATCCTTAACATGACCTGATTGTCTAAACCGTTTTAATGTTTTGCTAACTACGGATTGGGTAATAGGTTCTCTATTCGGATATTCTGCGTTAAAAACGATCACATACTTCCTGTTGTATTCTCCTACGGTCTCCGTAACCGACCATTATTAACAAAGTGATTCTTTCAGTTTCTGTTAAATGTACCAATATACGCTTAAATTGCAGTTTCACAAAATGCAGCAATAAACGTTTTCGTCAATAGATCATTTTTTGACGCGTTAAGTCGTTACCTGATAGTAAATGTTTGACACAAGCCAGCTTAAAAAAAATATTTTTTTTGATCTCCTTAATTTTAAATATCAATAACACCAAAACGATTGAATTTATACATACAGTATATTAGACAAATAATATCTAGAATTTTTAGTAGATCTTAAAAATAAAATAATATACAGAGCTTTCCATTTAAAGAAATTTAAAACGGCGTAATTTCTTCGAACTGACAGTCCAAAATATTTTATTGTCAACGTCAGCATGTGCTCCGTATAACACCCTCTAACTTTCATTTAAACATTTTTTTGATGCACTGATAAATAAATGCTGTGGAATCATTATTCCATACATATGAGGCACCCTGTATATTGTTTAATTGTTTGCAATGCAAACATTCTCCACATATTTTTGTTACTATTATTATCTTTTCTACATTCCCTAAAACACAGAAATCGATTTACCTATACAATGATAAAATTATACAGTCAAAGTATTATATATATATATATATATATATATATATATATATATATATATATATATATATATATATATATATGCGCACTCATCGAAAACTTAGAAACTTAATTATTTAATGCTGGAACAGAGACAAACTCAGCTGAAATGAAAATTAAAAGAATTACATATTTTTCTGATGGGATGGGAGTGCGCAATATAAAAACACAAAAGTTTATCAATTTCACTCATCAACTGTAAGAATTTGGTTTAGCTGCAGGGTGGCAACATCCCATGGCAATGGTGCGTGCGATGGCTTGGCTGGGACTTTGAAAAGAATGGCTGCTAAAACCAGCCTTCAAAGGGTAACCAATCCAATGCAAACACCAAAGGAATTATTTGAATGGGCAACTGAGTTTTAATTAAGATTTAAAATAGCTCTAACTATAAAAGGGACGTTGATATATTTGTTGCATGTTACCAATCATGAAAAAAAAGAGCAAAAGCAAAGGATTTTCCTTGGCAGGAACATTCAACTAAAGTTGAAGTTATGAAATAATTACTTACTTCGTACCATATCGTCGTATTCGCTGGAACATTGAAGAACGGTTGGCGACTTGAGTCTGTTCTACAAGTATTTTCATGGAAAGTGTTCGAAGGATGTAGCCCGCTTAATTCCTCCCAAAGCGGTGCATGCTAGAAATACACGTCGCGCGGGTGCTTCATATCCGTATGAGGTTCAGCTTGTTACTCCGCGTACAAAGCTTTTCCAGTAGTCTTTAATATGAAGAACATCATCCCTTTGGAATAATTTGCCCAGCGCTGTGTTTCCCACCGAGTACAACTTACAGCGATTCAAGAACAACGTGAATCGCTTTTTCCGCACACATGCCGCTCTTTGACCGCTTTAGGGACTTCCCTGCAGCACGTGTGCTAGACCCATAAAAAAAAAAGAACTGCGAAATGTTGCCGTCAAATACCTTAGCTTCTAAAAAGGAAGCTGGAGCACCTGATTACAAACGTAGCAAAGAACGTATTACTGATCTTGCATGCAATAATGCTTCTGGAAGACACAAACTCCCATTATTATGTATTGGTAAGTCAGCAAATCCACGAACCTTTAAGAATATTTGTCGCATTGCTTTTCCTGTTTTGTCTAAAAATCAAAACAATGCCTGGATACTCGTAAACGCGACTCTATTTAAAGACTGTTTTTTTGGAGATTTTGTTCCTAAAGTGGAACTTTTTTTTAAAAGAACATGGATATCCTAGAAAATCTATTGTGTTACTAGACAACGCCCCCCACTCACCCACGTGAAAAGCAACTTAAAAGTGGGGAAATAAACGCAATGTTTTTGGCTCCTGTTGTAAGTTCTTTCATTCAGCCTATGGATCAGGATGTACTGGAAAATTTAAAACGCAATTACAGGCGCTTGTTATTGGAGCATATTTTTAGAAGAAGTAGATGAAGGTGGCAATCTTACTGATTGTCTAAAAAAGATAAATTTGAAAAATGTTATATATTGGATAGCTTCAGCCTGGAATCAAGTAAAGAGTAGTACTCTGGAAAAATCTTGGTCAAAATTGATTCCTCAAGAGGAGAGACATTACTCAGAGGCAGAAACAGAAGATAATGAAAATTTACATAAAATTATTACAAGAATATCAGGATGTGAAAGTGTTACGGAAACCGATGTTTGTGTATAGTTAAACAGTGATAGTGTGGAAGATGAAATCCCTGACCAAGAATTAATTAAAAGTGTATGCAAAAATGCTAATAAAATAGACAGTGATGACGTTGATGATAACGAAGTAGAAGCCACTGACAATATTCCAGTAAAAATATCACATTCAGAAGGACTAGAGGCCCTAAAAAAAGCGTTGACTTATGTAGAACAACAAGAAAATGCAACCGCCATCGACGTCTTGCTTATCAAACATTGGAGAGACATTGCATTGCGGCCAAAAACAGAACTAACGCAAAACGAGTGCAGTTAAAAATTACCCCATTGTTAAGACATTAAAGTTAAGAATGAAACTGTTTTATTTTCGATTTTCAGTACATATCCATAAAATAAATAAACTAATTGTTCTATTATTTGTTTTAATAAATACCTATGTACGTAATAGCATATCGTATAAATGCTTTTAAGTCAATCTGCAATGTTGTATTCATTCTAAATTTCTATTTTATAAAAAAAATTCGGACTAACCGAAATTTCGATTATCTGAAATTACTTTGGTCCATATTATTTCAGATAATCGAGATTCTACTGTATATGCATATATATATATATATATATATATATATATATATATATATATATATATATATATATATAAATAAATAAATAATTATATCTCAGATATGTTCATTATCCTAACAAGAAAGTAAGAAAAATATCCAAAATAATACTTAAATATACAAAAATTATTTACGCCTTTTCACTAACTACGGCCAGTAATATATCTGAACAAAAATCGAAGTTGTCATGTCATTTTATTCGTGAGTTATTGTGCCAAGAGATCATCAAACAAACCGACAAGACAGACAGAGCGGCGGAAATAATGAAACGTCAAGAAATTCAAAAATCTTGGAACTGACTTTTTACTAACACAAGATTTCTCTTTCCCAATGAACAAAATCATAAAAATACCTGTTATAATTTTTTGCGTAAGAACATCTTTTGCAGAATCTATATCCATATTAAATCAAAATTAAACAAGATATTTTAATTTTTGAACATGAACGTAATTTACTTGAAAGGATGGCACTATTTTTGACTCTTAAAATTTTTTTTTAATTTCTCATCTTTGTGTAAGGTAAAAGTTACATTGTGTTAAAACCCAAATTATAATAACCACAGTCCAGTATTAAATAATTTTAAAACAATTCTGTTAAAACGTGCTGGTGCTCCTGTATATTTAAATCTCTTAAAATTATGTTAACCAACTCACCAACTAAACGTTAGAACTGTGATTACTAATGAGTTGAACCACACTCAAGAGATGATTTTATGCAAGTGCTAGTAATGTAAAAATTACTATTATAATTTTCTCCAGAATACAATATTAAAAGTATTATTTCTTTAAAACTATTAAAGTTAACGACTGTTCCGTAATATTTAATTGTTTTGCATGCCAGAATGTCACTTGTTAGGTATGAGAATATGCATTATATTTTGTTAGAACATATTAGTACATATTTAAACAGCCTCCAAGGTCACCCCGTATAAAGGTAAAGGCAAGCAACCATCAAAAACTTAATAAAAATGACGGCTATTGATAGAACGTTTACTCCAAGATTGACAGTTCTACATCATACAAAATAAGTCACAGCACAAATGAAAGTCGGCCAATTCAGAGATCTATTTCCTTCAATCGTCATCATATTCAAGACTGTCTTTGACTGAAATCATTACTTTTTTAAATATTTTATTGGTTAATGAATCGTTATTAAGTACGGTAACGGCATAGATGATAAGAAAAAGAAAATGATTAAATCAGTTAGAATACCAAAACCAATGAATAAATACGATTTCTTTCTGTATGAACTGAAATACAAACAACTTCATAAAATAATTAAAATTTATTTGAAAATGATCTTATACATTTCAAGATTTAAATAGCATACTCTTGAAAAATAAAAACCCAGAAGAATGACTAACAAAATTTGTTTATAATATTTTCAAGTGGATACTTATATTTTATTTAGTAAAATAAAATCCTCTTAAATTATAACTGTCTGGAATGTTCATAATATTTCTCAGATTTTATCAAAATCGTGCAATAGAGTTTAAGCGATTGTACTGATTAAGACTAGTGAAAATTAAGAAATCATTTGCAACACCAAGAAATTGAAGATAGATTATCGAATATGGATAAGCTGAAAGAATTGAATAAAGAATTGTCTTTGTATATTATTAATTACACCGAACTCTATGTGTAAAACACACAAGTTCAGATGATTGAGCATTGACGTATGACCTTAAAAATGGCTAGTTTTTCAGCATGTGCTAGACCCCATAAAAAAATTTAAATTTTTTTATGTGAGGTCTTTTAACATTATTGTGGTTCTCGTAGAGATAGTTCTTATACCCTTTTGATATTTTAAATAATTTTATTGCAACAAGTTTTTATATAATCGTGTGTTAAAATTAAAAATTTTACATTTACTTTTCCAATAAACCATGCTGTTTTGAAATTAAAACATTGACAGTTAACTGTTATTTTATAATACTGCAAGTTTATATTATATTAATGTTGAATTAATAATAACGCAAGTGATTTTTAAAAGTGAGTGTATTTTCTAAATGAGCTACAGCCTGCTGGCGTCTTTCTTCTAACTCTACGAAGTGGTTATTAATAATGAATATTCTCACACCCGACATCGTATAAGTATCGAACATTTTGCTCATATTGGTATGCGTAAATTGTATTTGTCGTAAAGTGGGGTCATACGATATGAGAAAACTAGTCGATATGTAATTAATTTATTGAAAAAGTCGTCAAAGTGCTGCAGTAAGGTCTCGACTATTTCAATATAAGTGATGTGGACATCCTAGTCTACCCAAAGTAAACTGAAAAAGAGATTTTATATGTTAATAGGAGGACACCATAATACTAGACAAATTAACAATTAAAATAAGTTACGATAAATTTTTTGGAGCACCAATCAAAATCTTTTTAAAGGTCAGAATTAGCGACAGTATATTAATAACCTTTTGAGAATAAATTAATTGGTACAGCAGCTTAAGACTAAATAATATTGCTCGCTAGTAGCAATTTAAAGCATTGTAAGAACAGCATTAATTTATGGAACGTTGTGACCAAAAATAATTTTTTGGTAAACCTAATGAATAAATAAAAAATATTTTTTTATATTTATATTACTTAATAATAAGATTAATGATCTCTTTTAAACAGTGTTAAGAATTGCTTAAATAAGGTAATAATAGTAGTCATATCTGTGGGAAATTTCCTCTAACAACACTAAGTACTACTGTCACCACCGAATCTCAATGACTTATCTATAAAGGTCACGATGTCATTCTATGCTGATATATTTGCCTCCTTTCATCAGAATATCGTCGGTCTAAATACCTCATATATAAGTATTTCCAATATCTCAGAAGAGTAGATAAAGTGAGTCCAGACCATCTGAACGTGTCGGGTCGTCCTCTATACTCAACAATATTAAATGCCTTCTCAATTTACCGCATCCCTTGAGAATCCTCATGAGTGGATTTTGAGAACATCTACTTCTATTAAATAGCCATTCAAGCTGTACTATTCTAGAGCATGATACAAGGTTTTTAGCCAACCCACACGCTGGGTTCCAGTATATGTTTTCACCTGCTATCTTGATATACCTAAAGCTTGTTTGAGTCTCCCAATAGAAATCGTGTTCCGGAGCCTGACGAGTTTATACGCCTTCTGTTTCTCCACAGATTCATATTAGTTCAATCTATTTCATCCTTGACATACGCAGCTTATTCATGTCTTCTCTATACTCTCGGATTAGTATTGAATTCGTCCAGGATTTAGCAATTAATTGCTGGATTATTCCAGCAGATGTAAAAACCCCATCCCGGAACCTTTTCCATTAAGATGGCAAGGAATTTTGGCTGTAAAACTGTAGCATGCTTCCTCAAAGAGAACTTTTAACCATCTACAATTTGCAAATAAATCCCTGTCTCCGCCAATTCAGCTTCAGCCATCCGCGATCCATCAGTGAAGCATGCCAGAATATTTTGGAGTTGATCTCCAATTTTTCCCATTATTTCTAGCCAGGAATCATAAAGGACAAAGATCTTGCAAGCCCGAAATGATCCTATATCGACATTAACCTAAAGATTAGTAGGGGCACTATTAGGGCGATTTCTATACTTCCTAAATCACCTACTTCTTTTCAGTATTCAGTATTCCTCATCCTTATATAAGCCGCCGTTGCCTCCTTATTTATTCAAACCGAAGGCTGTGTAGCTCAAGTAGGGCATCTAAGGAAGATATCGGCTTAATCCCCAGTGCACCTAAAATACTGAAGTGGGCAAGCTCTTAAATTTTCCTGGACATAGTTTGCATCATAATACTCTCGACTCTGAGATACCAGAACATCATGCCATATGTGATCTTCAACCTCTCCACCTGCTAATTTATAGCTCCGAGCTTAATCCTTCATGCGTCCTACCTACCTCACAGTGAAGAAGCCAGTCGACCACAGTGTCGACATGAGTACAAAATTATAAAAAAATTTTATACGAGTATTATTCCAATTTTGTTTTTCTGATTAAGGACACCATAGGTAAAACAAAAGTACACTTTTTAACATCTATTGTGAAATATGTAAGGCTTCTACTTAAAAGTAGTTATCTGAAATAATCCCAAAATAGATTGATTCCATAAGAATGCAAATGCAAGTGAGAAAATTTTCGCAGGGGGCATATTCTTTCCTATTCTTTCTCTTTTCAGTATTTTTAAATGGAAGCAGATAGTCTAATTACTAATAATCTTGGAAAAGCTCAGTCCATGCAAATTATTTTTACTTATACACTCATGCTTAAAAAAATGACTATAATATATTGATGGGTGATATACTCTTAGACTCTAAAAAAACAACTATGATATAATTCCGGCTGAATAAAAATAAGAAAATATATTCAAATCCCGTTCATCATATTCATAGAAAGGCAGATGAGCATTTTTTAACTCTTAAATAAATTTTGTGTTGTTTTGTACCCTTTTTTAAGTATCTTATACAAGCTTTGAATGTATTTTATATTAATTGGTATCTACATAGTTTTTACAAAGAATATAAATCCAATGAAACATTCATATTTATATAGGGTGGGTTGTGAGGAGTAATGGTAGGCTAAGTTAGATCCTGGAAAAGGTCTATCTTCTCTGGAGTCTGATTTCTGTAAAAAATCCTGTCTTATTTCCAACGAAGCATTCATATTTATATGGGGTGGGTTGTAAGTAGTAATGGTAGGCTAAGTTAGATCCTGGAAAAGGTCTATTTTCTCTGGAGTCGGATTTCTGTAAAAATTAGAAAAAAAAATATTGTTCTTATATAGATGCGATATTATTTTTGAATTATGTATGTACTAATTAATTTATGCAATTTATAAATTAAATAATTTGTATATAAAAGAAACAAGTGAAAAACTTGTCCAAGCTCAACCATTATTTTCGTTAAACTTTAGATAAAATATTAAAAATTTATTATCAGTGAAACGATTAAGTTAATAAAGGTTAATAGAACGAACTAAAAAATATCGGCAATTTATTGATTATGGGGAGTTAAATAATATCACAAAGACTGATTAATTTCCATCACTAGAGATTTTTGCAACTATTAATACATTTTCAGAAACTGGCCTATTAGTAACAAATAAACCTAGTTTCTACGCGATATTGCCAGAATCACTCGGAGTGATAACGATTTTTCGCACTCTGTCATTAAAATCCATTCAGCTGTACAAGGACACACAAAAGCAGAAATATGCTGTCGGGTTAAAGAGATAATGTGGCAGCAGAATTTTTTTTTGTTAGAAACAAAAAAAGAAAAGAAGAAAAGCTTTCTTCTGGATTTTTTACTCGACGACTCGACAAATAAGTTGATACAATACTTATTTTGCAGTAATATATATATACATATACATACGTATATATATATATATATATATATATATATATATATATATATATATATATATATATATATATATATATATATATATGTATATATATATATATATATATATATATATATATATATATATATATATATATATATATATATATATATATTATATATATATATATATATATATATATATATATATATATATATATATATATATATATATGTATATATATATATATATGATTGTTTTAAAAACTCTACTTTTTTTATATTTTGATGAATTTTATAACATTTAAGGTGGCTTAAATTTCTAATTTCTAATGGACGCTCGAATCGCTGGCATCCGGTACCAAACTCTCCGAAGAGGGGTACGACAGCAAACTGTTCGCTAAATTTTCATATTTTTCGTTACAAAGCAAATATAATCAACGTTTTTTTTGAACTCGATGTTCAATAACATTTTAAATAGCTTGTTGTATGGCTGAGTAAATAATTTTTTGGCGCAAAGCTGTCCTTATATATATATATATATATATATATATATATATATATATATATATATATATATATATATATATATATATATATATATATATATATGTATATATATATATATATATATATATATATATATATATATATATATATATATATATATACATACATACATACATATATATATATATATATATATATATATATATATATATATATATATACATATATATATATATATATATATATATATATATATATATATATATATATATATATACCACAGCCAACATGTAACACTCTGTAATTTTTTTATTTTGAAAGTTACATATTTGCATTTTTAGATACCAGAATGCTTTTAGGCTTTTTTATCACTTGAAAAATATTTTTACCGATTTGACCGGAAATGACTGCAACTTTCTTATTTTTAAAGGAATCCTGTATATTTTTTTTATCAATTTCAATTCGCTTTAAAATTGTCTTTCCAACGATATATCACAAGTTGACATTTGTTTGACAGTTGACCGGCAAAAACTGATTTAAACTCTTAGACTTAGGCGGCCATGGCGGATATAGTAGCAGTTGTTTTTGTTCGTTTTATCTCACTTTGGAAAGAATTTAAGACTATTCATTTATCGTGCCATTTTCGCGAGTCTAAGTGACTCTTACAAAATTCAATATCACCGAATATACATATATATATATATATATATATATATATATATATATATATATATATATATATATATATACATATATATATATATATATATATATATATATATATATATATATATATATATATATATATATATGTGTGTGTGTGTGTGTGTGTGTGTGTATGCATAAGTTTTTGCCGGTTTTTGTGGTAAAGAAAACACGTAATTTTCAAGGGAAATTCATTTTTTTTTTTTCAAAATATTGGTCATTGGCTTCTACACACTTCACCCATCTTTCAGGTAAATTATGAATACCATGCCAGAAAAACTGCTTGTCTTTTGCGGCAACCCATTCGTTGAACCATTTTCCAATTTCCTCGAAATTGCTGAAGTGCTGCTCTGCAAGCGCGTGCCCCATTGATGCGAAGAGGTGATAGTCAGATGGCGCCCGGTCGGGAGAGTACGGCGGGTACGGAAGGATGTCCCATCCAAGCGATTTCAAGGTGTCTTTCACTGGTTTTGGTGTGTGAGATTGCGCATTGTCGTGTAACCAAATCACTTTGCCATGTCTTCTGGCCTATTCCGGTCGTCTTTCGATCAATGCGTGATTTAAATTAATCATTTGTTGGCGATAGTGTTGTGCATTAACGGTTTCGCCGGACTTCAAGAGTTCATAATACACAATACCGCTCTGGTCCCACCAGACCAAAAGCATGGTCTTCTTGCCGAAACGATTTGGCCTTGGTATTGAGGTACCGGCTTCGCCAAGTGACAGCCATGATTTTCTCCGCTTCGAGTTTTCAAAATAAATCCATTTTTCGTCACCCGTCACAATTCGGTGCCGAAATGATTTTCTTTCGTAGCGTTGAAGAAGCATTTCACAAGTGACTTTACAATTTTCCGTTCATTCAAATCATGTGGGATTCATTTACCGAGTTTATTGATCTTCCCCATTGTTCGTAAACGTCTGATGATTGTTTTCTTTTGTCACATTTAATGCTTTTGCCAATTGCTGTTGTGTTTGAGTTGGGTCATCATCCAGTAACACCTGCAATTCCTCGTCTTCGTACTTTTGTGGTCTACCAGAGCACGTACTGTCTTTCACATTGAAATCATCACGTTTAAATTGTCGAAACCATGTCTCACATGTTCTAATCGATGGAGCGTGTTCATCATATGTTTCTACCAGCAAACGATGACTTTCCACAGCGTTTTTCTTTTGATTAAATAAGAAAAGCAATGCGTGCCGCAAATGTTCTTTTTCAGGCACAAAAGTCGACATGATCACTGAATGATACAATACAGACGATAATGTTTGGCGGACTCAACTTGTGTATATTGGTTAGGTTAATGTCAGACGAACAAACTGACGTATCTATCAAATTCATACACTGCGTACTGTTCGCTGGTGCCATCTCTTAATGAAACCGGCAAAAACTTATGCATACACCGGTATATATATATATATATATATATATATATATATATATATATATATATATATATATATATGTATATATATACATATATATATATATATATATATATATATATATATATATATATATATATATATATATATATATATATATATATATATAATATTATTTTGCGTTAATAATATCTCGACTGTTTATATTTTTTATAGTCTGTGTAATATTTTTCTAATCTTATCAAAACGTGCCATATATAATTAAATTTTATCTTTTTAAACAAGAATTTAGTACTCCAAATTTGGGATATGCAGGGAAACATTTTTATCGTTAAATGTTTTAGTATTTTTAAGAACATTTTGCTTTAAATTATCTTATACCAAACCTAAAAGTATTGTTTACTCAACATATTTTACAAATCCGGGACTCTTGATGTGATAAGAAATGAAAATACAAAAAATAAAATTTAATTCTATAAAATATATATTAAGAATCTAAAAAGTTTATAAATGGTTTAGCACCATAAGTGTAATAAGTTTCATTCCATTGTCTATAAGTTGCTCTTAGATTCTGTCTTATTTCCAACGAAGCGTTCATATTTATATACTGCAGTGGATTTTCAGGAGTAACGCTAGGCCAAGTTAGATTCTGAAAGAGGTCTATCTTTTCTGGTGTTGGATTTCTGTAAAAATTGAGGGAAGAAAAGTGTCAATTTTATTATATACATGTAACATTATTTTTATATTACGTATCATTATTTATTCTCAATAAAAATTAGCCAATATGGGGTTTCAAGGTTCCACAAAAAAATGCCTAAAAGTAGTAATTATTATTTTTAAACTTTAGATAAATTGCGACAGATTTCTTATAGGTATCCATTAAAGGTGAATTAATAAGAGTGCTTGGCACAGGAAAGAAATGTCGGTGGATTATCGTATGGTAAATAAGATGACTGATTTTTGATTAAACAATTATTGGATAAAATGAAGTATAAAATATGATACCTACGAAAAGATATTTCAGAAAGAAACTGTCATTAAAAGGGTATAAAATTTTAATCGAAATTAGCTCAGTCTTAAACGTTGTTATGTTTATACGATAAAATAATTAAGACCTTGGGATCGATAGAAAATTTAATAGTTTTATATTTCTACAATTTTCTTTTTATCGGTCTAGTTATAAATAAAATATATCTTTCTTTCACTACACAACTTCATAACTTGAACATTCTTGTCAATTTAAGTTGCTAATTATATAATCATAAAGTTTATGCAACTTAACAAAGCTTCTAAAAAGAATAATAAAGTAAGTTTCTTATAATTATTTGTTCATTAATATCATTAATATCTTAGCCTGTTCGCATAAGAAATACACATGCAGGACGTACGAGGTAATTTTCCTAACAGATTGCAAAACTCTGTTAGCGCAATCCCTGCACTATATGATTCCTAATTCTCTTGAGACTTAACTTTATCGTATGCTGTAACCAAAATTTAAGATGTTACCCAATTAACAAATAAAAATTGAAATTAAAGTACTAGGCGAATGAAATAACACTTTAAGTTATTCGTAAAAATTACATCTACTCTATTCTTTTTCCCAGCATATCAAAATCTGTCCACAATTTTTAAAATCGGTTAGACGAAACAGTATACTTACAAATATTTGGCAAAATTAGCCCACATTTTAACTATTCTCTTACGAACTAGCTCATCAGTATCATCGTCGTCATTTTGTGGGTGCGAAGGAGGAGGCATTGGACCCATGTGAGAATTAAAAATAAATAGAACCTCTGAACCGTGACCGGCACTATATACACCTGAAATAGAACCATAATAATATAATTGAAACCACAAAAATAGCGTACTTGGAAATTAATAAATTACAGTGATAAAAACATTATTTAGTTACAACTAGTTATTATTCTTGTATGAATGTACTAGTTGTACAGATAAGACGAACGGACGACATAAAAAGATTTGCGAAACACGATTGGATGCAAAAAACAGAGCTCATTGGAGACAACTTGGGGAGGCTTACATCCGACTATGGCTGGAATAAGCTAATGCGTTATTATTACTGTACTTTATATATATATATATATATATATATATATATATATATATATATATATATATATAACTTACCTTCAACATCTGCTGGTGTTGTTGAATAAGCAAACTGATATACGTATACTGGAGCATATCTTGAATGAAGTTCGGCACTTTTAATTATAGCTTTAACAAATTTCTGGTCACTCTGAAACTATTTAAACAAAATAAGTGGTTGCTCTAGTTATTAATCCTAATGAAATAAAATACCAGTAGATTCGTGATAAGAAATAATTTTTGTCTTCAGGAATTATTCTAAAAAAAATATTCATAAACAAAATGTTACTCTTATATTCAGTCATTTTTTGTTACTTTTGGAATACTAAATTTTACGCTCCATTAAAAAAATTTTGAACTAAAATATCGACGACAACAATAAACTACACAAAACTAATAAGTCACACAATTTCAGCACTGAAGAATTTGAAGTCATTACGGTTGAAAATGTAAGCCATGAGGACACATGCATTAACTTTTTTTTAGCTCATCCATCCTATAGAGAAGTTTGGAAAGAGGGTTAGAATAATAGGAAAGTCAGGAAATTCAAGAGTCATATCCTTGTTTTATTATGTTTCAGTCCAACTGCACAAGTCTGAGGAAACTAATAAATGAATTTAATATATCAATATCGTGCCTAGGATTTATGAAAAACGTTAAATAACTTTTTTGTCCGTCTTCGATGTCTGTTGGTCACACCCGCTTTTCTCCCAAACTATTTGACATAGAAAGTTGAAATTTGGCACAAATGTGGGAATTGATGACTCAATCAGAGCCGTGTAGTTTTAAAAGTTAAATTTTGACTTAAGTTGCTTGTAGGGGGAAGTGTGAAGTTTTTTTATTGCTTAGATGACCTAGTGGGGTGTCAAATAACAGCTTCTGAAAATATGAGTTCAAAAATATATATGAGGTAACACTTGCGCAAACTTTTCTTTACATTATTTTTAAAAAATGGCCAAAAATCGCTGTCCCCTATTCCTATCTCGAAAAGTACTGCTCAAAAAATTTTGAAAAAACTCTAGAATATTCTCCATAATGCATAAATTAAGTGAAAATGCATTACGGTTGATAATTTATCTGGTATAAAAAAACTATGTGTCTTGACAATATGGTAAACGAATTTCATCGAAAGTTGTGAATTTAAGCGGGACTAAGAACTACAAAATATCAATACGTATTCAGTACGATCCGTAATAATTTTATTTTATTTGTCTATAATTAAAGAAATATTTAGATAGTAAATATTTGTTTTAAACTTTTACTACTAGATTCTAGATACAGTTCGATTCATTTATTGGCTATTAGGTAGCTAAGAAGCTATAACTATTATTGACTGTGTCAAGAAACTAACCTAGCCTAGGTAAGGATTTTACTTTACTTTAAGGGCATTTACCGAACGAAATTGCGCCTATCCGACTTGCACTTGAGTGTTTTTTTTTAAATATTCAGAAATATACACTTGATAATGTATTCATTTGATGATGAACTAGTATTTTAAAATTTGGTTACACACGAGTCTGAATTACTTATTAGGCTTCACCGAATAAAATATTGTGTTGGTTTACTTATTTCTGTATTTCTAACACTGTACTTACTTTAACAGCACCTGATAAATTTCCCGCAAATGTGGAACCTTCCTGAAGGAAAAAACTTTTTATTTTTGCTGCAACAATATCTTCATCGCTAGTATTTGGACGAAGATCTGAAGGAATTAATTTTTTATTATCTCCATCAAGTAAAGCTGCGAGTTTTTCTGCAGATGATTTACCTAAAAATTATTTTACGTCTTAGAAAAGTTGATATTTCTAATTTTTGAGCTTGAATTGTTTAACAATTTTTTTTTGTTTTAAATTTTCATTCACCCGTGGTCGTTTTTATTTGTCTTGCTATTCACAGATTTAATAGTATTTAACCAGTTGACCCCGAATAGACTAGTAGACTACTAACTTATTAATATATATATATATATATATATATATATATATATATATATATATATATATATATATATATATATATAAATACTAGACCACAATATCTTGTGGAGAGCGATGATGATCTTCAGTGTGACGTGTTTACAGTAGATAAGTAAGTAATTTTATAAACATTTTTTCATGGTATTTACCACTTTCAAGGCCTTCTTCAGAACATATACCCATAATCGCCGGCACTTGGTTAATTTTTCCACTCTCATATAAAACAAATGGAGATTCAGTGAGGAAAGCATCATCACCTTCTACTTCAATTACTGGCCAAGGATCCACCTATGAATTTGAATAATAAAATTGGTGTAAGGTTTATAACAATATTGGTAAAATCATTTGCCTAGTACTTTCCTTGTAGTTAACGTATGGAATAACATACGTTAACTAAAAACTATTAAAAAACACTAAAGAATAACTTAATTTAATCCACTTTATGGTAAAATATTAATAAAAAAAAATAGACATTTACCTTGTTTAAATAATCAAAAAAAGTATTTAATAGTTAAAAAACCACAATTCTCTCTTTTAAACGCACGTCGAAAATTATAGCAAGAGAAGTGAAAGTGTTCTAAAGTTAGTATCATTTGGTGGTCGATTGGGGCAGCACATAAACCTAGTTGTTTGTTGAGTCGTTATTTTTAACCACATACCATCAAAGTTCAAGGCTTCGGAGCCTCCTCTCCTTGGCAAGAGAAATCACTTCTGACAAGAAGACAGATTCAAGAGTTACGCCAAAACCGGGAATAGAAGTCGTACCCCCGATAGAAAAACTGTTCTACTCGCTGAACTGACCTTGGTTTCACAGAAAGCGAGTATATGAGATTTATGTGATTATACGTCTTGGGGCACTGAATTTATGTTCGAGTTTAAACATCATATATTACAAAAGTTTATTTTAAAATGCTGATCTCTGCATATCGATGCCCCTCAGCCAGCCCCCATCCAATGATCCAAACGGAGGGCTATTTTAATTCCGGAATTTTCTGATTCTCGGAACCTTATCATGCTATTTGGTCCCACAGACATCGGCACAGCCACAAAACGTTAAGCAACTTCACGCAGCCTAAGCCGATGCGATAATATCACACCGGGCGATGCCTGCTGGGCAACATATATGAGCAAGCAACATCATCTGTAAAAGTACACGAAGGTACAACCAAGTTTCCAATTAACAGAGGACTAAGGCAAGGAGACACACATTATCACCGAAGCTACTCACAATGGCCCTGGAGGAAGTCTTTAACATATGGGGAGAACGCCTAAACCACCTGAGATGGGCCAATGACATCGCCCTGTTTGCAGAGAAAATAAAAGACCTAAAAACAATGTTAACAATGAAGCTAATTAAAATAAGAACAATGAGCCCAGGAAATCCACAAATAATATTAAGAGAAACACCAATAGAGAACGTTAGTACATATACGTATCCTGGACAAATAATAATACTAGAAATAGAAACGCAGGGACGTAGCAGAATTTAAGAAAACATCAGAATAGAAAATAGAATACGCACAGAAAACTTTCACGACTGACGTGAGCAATGAATTACATTAAGAGATAGGCAAAAGCTGAGTCACATAAATTAAAAAACCAGAAAATGGACTATTCCCATTATGACATACGGAGCACAGAAATGTACTTTCACGAAACAATTAATAATAAATTACGCAATGGAGAGATCAATGTTGGGAATTACATTAAGAGATAGGCAGAAAGCTGAGTGGATACGACAAAGAACAAAAACTAAGGATGTAATAGAAACGGTGACGCAGCTAAAATGGAACTACGCAGGACCCGTTGCCAGATCCCAAAAAGATAAGTGGAGTGCTAAAATGATATAGTGGAGACCATGATCGGGTAAGAGAAGTACAGGAAGGCCACAAACAAGATGATGCGATGATATTAAGAATACTGCAGGACTATCGTGGCCGAGGATAGCTCAAAATAGAGACCAATGAAGACAATTAAGGGAGACCTATACCCAACAATTGGTTTGACATCTCATTGCGTTCGAAAGTGATCGTGCCAACAGACTGACGGAGCGACAGACCGACGGACATGAGTCACTTTTCTTTTGTTCTCTAGGAGCCCTAAAATTTAGCAAAAATCTCGAACTAAGGAAAGTTAAAACAAAAAAATATGAAATATACACTTTTTTCACACCTTATATAGGAAACACATTAATTGAATATTGTTTTGACAAAGGTAAGTCAGTTTATAAAAGGATGGGATACAATTTGAAAAGGTAAAGTAAAAATCAAAGGTTTTCAATTAGTAATTATTTCGGGCAATCGCTAAACTCAAAATAATCAAAACATCATAAATGAAATATTTCACTTATCAGAAACTGCATTTCATTATTGAAGGGAAATAATTTTTGATTAATTAATTAACAGATCTTCGACTAGTTTCGAGCTTTTCTGCCAGTATTTACTGTTGCTCAGATGGCATTCATCGTCGTCTAGAGAATGAATTATACATACATATATATATATATATATATATATATATATATATATATATATATATATATATATATATGTATATATATATATATATATATATATATATATATATATATATATATATATATTATAAAATTCAGAGATATGTATATCGCAAAAAGAACTTACATCTTGCATCAAGCAAAAGTACATAGATACTTAGCTTTATAAATGTCAACATCATTGGAAGTTAGTTTTAGAAAAGGAAAAAAAGTTAAAAATTTCATAATGTAAAAATCATAAATGGCCAAAGCTTAACATCCTGTATAATTAAAAAGTCGCTTATATCAAAGCTTAAAAAATAAAAAGGATTTTCATACTAAATGTCAACTCCATATCACTGAGTATCTCTCACTAATCGTATACGATATATTACATTATAGGACAAATATTATTATTTTCAATCTAGGCAAAAAAATTTTAAAAATATGCATATAGAAATAATAATGATATAGGGGTAAATTTATTATTGTTTAAACGTAAATGTCCTTTATGTACCTGCAGATTTTGGACTAACTAGATGAAGACCAACCGATTGTCCACCTGCACTTTGACCAAATATTGTAATTTTTTCTGGATCTCCACCAAAGAAGGCGATGTTATTTTTTGTCCACTTCATTGCTAAAACTTGATCTTTCAAACCAGCATTGCCTCGAATTGCTGTATCACCGGTAGATAAGAAACCAAATGGACCTACTCTGTAGTTACTACTTACTACAATTACACCTTCTTCTATAAGGTCGCCCCCCCCCCCCCCCCCTCCCCCCCCCCCCCCCCCCCAATCCGGGCCATACGAATCTTTAACACTGCTACCCATTTGAAATCCTCCGTATATCCAAAACATTACTGGTAATTTTTCAGTGGGCTAAAAGTTGATTAGGTATTAGTATTAATTATATTTTATCTTACTATGGAGAGTCTCGAAGTTGGCGGTTAATATATCTCAACTAAATCTCTCAATTTCTAAATATATACTTGGAAATGATAAACATCCTTCTAGTCATTGTCATGACGAATTATTGACTATATCTTATGGTATGTCGCAAAGGCTTTGTTTATAAATACCCAGACTGCTCTTCGCTAGGAAAAGTTGATAAACGTATTTATTTATTTATGTATTTTTAAATCAAATCAATATTCTGAAATAAAATTTCGGGATATGGTTTGTTACTTGATTGGTCACAACAACAGAATGTCGAGAATTTGCAAATGCAAAATGACCAACAAATAAAGATCCCATGAATGCTATATTCCACGCCTTTCCTCCTACGACTATAGTTTCTGAGCTCTCTCTCAGGTAGGTCTTAACGATCGATACCGTTGCCTAAAGCCTACCTGATGAAGAGTATAGGCTCAGAAACTATAGTCGTAGGAGGAAAGGCATGGAATATAGCATTCATGGAATCTTTATTTGTTGGTCATTTTGCATTTGCTAATTCATTTTCTTTATATTCATTCATCTTAAACGCTCGAACATCAGTTGCTTATGCAAGTATCAGTATTTTTTATGAGTATAACACAGGTGCTTTAGAGAAATCCCTAAAGCGCTGCAAGAGCGACACATATGCTAAAAAAGCGATTACATTGAATAGCTCTAAAGTATACTCGGGGGAAGCACAGTCCTGGGTATATCTTTTCAAAGGTATATATTATATTAAACGCTGATTGAAAAGAGTTGTACGAAGAATGACAAGCTGAACTTAATACGGATGTGAAGGATTAGCGCGACGTATATTCCTAGTATGCACCGCTTTGGGAAGAATTAAGTGAACTAAATCCATCAAATACTTTCCATGCACATACTTGTAAAATATACTCAAGTCGCCAACTGTGCTCCAATATGCCAAGGCATGAAGGTTGCTGGTCAGTTCTGGGTCTCCAATCAGGGAAGCAGCTCTCTTCTGAATAAAATCCAACAAATACAGTATATGAGCAGAGCTCCAAACATCATCATCATTGGTCGAATTGGAGCTTCGTACATAATTGACAGTTGTAAAACTTTCTGGTTCGAAAATATTCCCAACAATTGAGAGACTATCTATGCTATGTTTGCTACAGGTCGACGATTCATTTGATTTAAACTAACTGTAACTTTCATCATATTGAAAAGTTTTAACAAATCTTCCTCTTAGTGTGAGAATAAATTAAACTGCTAATCCAGATTCAACCAGAATCACTGTCCGTAGAGTTCTCAACCTAGGTAGCAAATCCTATTATAAATCTGTAAATATCTACTGAAGCTGTGAGAATGTTAGTAGTAGTTTATAGATACACTTACATTTAGGGAGGTAGTATAAAACATTGATAGATAAACAATCTTCACTTGAACCTTCGAAACCGTACGCGTTTAAGCAGATTGGTCCATCTTCAGTGGCATTTAAAACTCCATCCCATGGTTGAGGTGGTAGAGGAGCCTAAAATAGGATGCGTGAGTTTTGCAGATCATGTAAGATACTATATAACAAAATGTCACTCTTGAAGACGTTAGACGCGTAAGGACCTTATACTCTTCTTCAGAATTGTTCTTAAGGACACTATCTACACTAAGCTAAGAAAAATTGACTATTTCAAATTACAAATGCAGTCACGTCTATGCTAACTTAAAACAAAATATATCATGAATGTTAGTAATTTCAGAGGCACACGAAATACATTATACTTCCTGAGTTACATTTAAAAAACCGTGTAACTGTTTTTAAACTCTAATAATGATACTATTTTTAGTGTTCCGTACGGAACACTTATAAGATGACGTCGGTATCTGTCTGTCCGTCTGTCTGTCCGTCTGTCTGTCCGTCTGTCTGTCTGTCCGTCTGTCCGTCCGTCTGTCTGTCCGTCTGTCTGTCCGTCTGTCTGTTCGTCTGTCTGTCCGTCTGTCTGTCTGTCCGTCTGTCTGTCCGTCTGTCTGTCCGTCTGTCTGTCCGTCTGTCTGTCCGTCTGTCTGTCCGTCTGTCTGTCCGTCTGTCTGTCCGTCTGTCTGTCTGTCTGTCAGACTGTCTGTCTGTCACACCCGATTTTCTCCGAAACTATTTGTCAATTTTGTAATAATATAAGAATTGATGGCCTCATCAGAGCCATGTAGTTTTGAAAGTTAAATTTTGACTTAAGGGGTTAGTTTTGGGGGGTGAAATCGGAAGTGAAAAAAAAAAATTTTTTTACTAGGTAATCGAGTGTGGTGTCAAATGAAAGCTTGTGAAAACACGAGTAAAAATATATATATATATATATATATATATATATATATATATATATATATATATATTATATATATATATATATAATGTAATACTTGCGCGCACTTCTTTTTGTTTCATTTTTAAAAAAAATCGCGAAAAATCGCTGTCCACCCGCCTTATCTCGAAAAGTACTTATCAAAAAATTTTGAAAAAATTCTGGAATATTCTACACGGGGTGTAGATTGAACGAAAATTATCACGAGTGCATTACTTTAATAATCTATTTGGTATATAAAAAAAAACAGAAATTTCAAGGTCATCAATTTTCAGTATAGATTTGAAACAAACTTTGTTGAAAACTCATTTGGGGTGTGTTTTGTGAAGTAACTGATCATTTTATACTTCCGTTACAACATTTTTTATTTTAAAAGCAATCAACGTAAGGAACACTAACTGCGCAAGTTCAACTTGCACTTAACCGGTTATTTTAAAACGGTTTTAGTTATTTCTTTAGATATAAAACTTTATAAAATAGGGACACTGAAGAGAAAGTGAAGTTTAAAATGGGGGTAAACAATGGGTATATCAATTGTGAAATTTCTAAAGTTAATGAGTTAAGATGGATAGTGATTTTTTGGTGGGCAACGAGAAAGTTGGTTCAAAATGTTCAACTTTTACATTTCTCTAATTATAATACCACATCTTGTCTTACATAGTTATCATGCTTGGTAACAAATTACAAAAACAAAAACATTCTTTGTATATAAAACCAAAATTAGAGATAATTTTTGTATCATAAATTATAACTAACATTTATTTATTGCGAACTATTTAATTTTGAACAGCATTTTCAAAATACGCAGGGATAATTTGTAGAAGTCCCAAATTATATAATTTACTTTAAAGGAAGATAATGAAAAAAACGGGTATAATTCAGGAGCATGGTTTCTTCTCATAAAAGAATTGCATGCACAGGACAAGAATTTTTTCTTTGTAATATAAATAACTATATTATTGGGCTACCCGTTTTTAAGTGTTGACCGTGTCAACCACTCTGTCGACTTGAAAGCTGCTGTGTCAGCTTTGGATGGAGTATTAAATATGCATACTTAGTACAATGCGTTGTATCCTACCATCGTATTCCGTTGCTACTTGGATACGTACCAGTAAATTCTGTTCTCTTGTTTATCAACCCGAGCCCGACTGACGAGCCGTGATACGGCGAAACGCGTCTCGGCATCGATTTGACGAATAAGAGAACAGGGGGTAAACTGCTAAAATATGGGCCTTGTCCGTTTATAGTTATTTTACATTAACCACATATGCCTGAGGAGAATATCTCGAAAAGCGCTACCTGCTTTTAAGTGTTGACCATGTCAACCACTCTGTCGCCTTGAAAGCTGCTGGATCAGCTTTTGATGGAGTATTAGGTATGCGTACTTAGTACACTTCGTTGTATCGTATCAATGTGTTCCGTAACTACTTGGATAAGTGCCAGTAAATTCTGTTCTCTTGTTTATCAATTCTAGCCCGACTGACGAGTGGTGATATGGTGAAACGCGTCTCGGGATGGATTTGATGAATAAGAAAACAGGGGGTAAACTGCTGAAATATGGGCCTTGTCCGTTTTCAGTTATTTTACATTAACCATATATGCCTGAGGAGAATTCACTCTATCGGCTTGAAAGCTGTTGTGTCAGCGAAGGAGTATTTAAGTATACGTACTTAGTACAATTCGTTGTACTCTACTATCGTGTTCCGTAACTATATTATTATTTAGTTCTCATATTTTTATTACTCATATAACATTTATCACACTTATAAATCCTGCCAAAAATATAAATGTGTAGGATTTTAAGACCAAACCTTACCTCAAATCTTAAACTTCCCACAGGTGGTGTAGCATATGGTATTCCTCTCCATCCGTAGTAGGTTTCGTTATTTGGTGTTTGGTATGTTGCTCCTTGAATTTTCCCATCAGGTAAAGTTATTACAAGGTCATCGGGTATAAAATCTGTTACCTAAAACAAATATATATATATCAATCAAAGATATAATTAATCATCACCTATATCTACAAGAACTAAACTAAAATCCGACAGCAGATGGCAAAACCTTAAATCATTTAAGGAGCGCTGTGTGCAAGCACCACTCACATTATTACTAAGGTATTTTCCATATAAAGAAGTGTTGTAGATGCTTGGGATGAATCAAGCTCTCCATATCAAGTGAAACTCGTTTTCCTATGTTGCGAGTTAACACCTAGCATTTTTTATAAAGATACTAGTGGAATGGAGTATCCAGACAAACATTGAGTTAACGTAACCTGGCATGAGATACGATAACTTATTAGGAAAAAACGTGTGCCTGTGTTTTATACCGGAAATTTCTCTTCATTACTATCACTCGTAGACAGAGTTTCTACTAGGTCTTCATTTGATTTTATGTTTCCCTGCTATCTGTGGATATTTATAGAGAGAGCTAATGTTCGATGGTTCAAAGTAAAAAAAAGAAAGAAAGGAACTATGTTCAATAAAGCCATAGAGTAGCTTCACCTTTTTTTCTAGCAGATCCGTAATGTAAAAAAGAAAAAGTTTAGTTTATTGTAAGGAGTTCTGAAGTACACTAGCGTTGATAATGAAGGTGTTGAAAAGAGATCCATCAGCTACTACTAGCAATATGGAATCTCGGGCAAATATCGAGAGTCACGAACAAAATCTTTGGGACCTTAAGAGCGTAGCTTAGCTACCACTCTTTCCCGACAAACAGAAGATAATCCCTTCGCTATATCAAATGCAATCATTGAGGACTATCTGCAATATCCAACTGTATTCTTCCAAAGATATGTAACTTAGGTTAGTTCTTGTTGGTATTTGCCTAAAAAAAAACCGCATTGGTGTTCCCCGATAATATTAAATCCTACATGTATGTACCTGCGAGTGTGTGGGCAGTATAAACACCGTTTCTCCAGGAAACAACTGCGGACTTATACAATGTTTAGAATACTGTAATAAAATTTTTCTTAATCGAATAATAGCTGAATATTTTAACCACTCAATTTTAAGTAAAGGAAAATAATATTCAAATATATATTGAAGGTGAAATAAATAGGCCTTAGTTTCTAACACTGATTCTATATTAAGAATTCTCTTTAACAAAACATGTAAATTTTCCTTTGTTAACTTGATAAAAATTATAGTAGCTGAGTATTGAGTATTTTAAGAAATTAATGCTCTAGTTTAACAAAAATCATCAAAATACATAAGCCGTATATAATATCAGGTATTCCTACTGAATTTTTGACAATCTTGATTTTCCAAGTATTTTATATGTTTACTGAAATATATATATATATATATATATATATATATATATATATATATATATATATATATATATATATATATATATATATATATTTAAACAATGGTTTCAATGTAAATTTCATTTAAAAAACCCAGTTAAAAATCAAAAGAAGAAAATTCGATTAAGGGAAAAAATACTACAAAAGTAGTTTAGACAACAGTTAGTTTCTATAAGATATACGAAATATAATGAAATTTTTTGATTATTATTATTTTTATTTTAGTACATAGAGAAATATTAATTAGATAAACAGATACATAGTTCTTATCGTTGTATCTACTAGACAATAATAGAGAAATTGATCAGTAAGATACAATAATTTGCTGCTGTAAGCACAGTTCTTAGCAGAAGTGCTGCTTAGCGGTAATTGTCCGTAACTTTCTCAACAATTCCTATATCGGTTTTTCGACAAAAAATAGCTTCCAACAGAGGGTACGTATGACTTTACTGTTAGTCTTACAATAACAATGTTTGCAAATTATTGTATCTTACTGGTTCTTTGTGCTAGTACTGTCATAAGTACTTTGAGTGCTGTTCTCTTCTTGATCGATCCTAGCTCAGCTAATAAGCCGTAATGGCAAAGGAGAGAACAGTAAAAAACTTCTGAAATATAGAATTTATTCAATTTTAATAGCTTTTATTCTTAGAAATCAATAATAAAAAAAAATATATTTGACACAAGTTACTTACCACCGATGCAATTAAGAGAGATAAAATAAGTATATTTGACATGATTACCTCGTAAAAGGCTATGAAACCTTACAATCGTTGTTCTTCTTATATATTAATCTAACAGAACTATACTCCCTGTCCTTCAGTTGAGATTAGCATCTTTTCTTTTTAATGAATCATCATTAGAATTAAAAATATTATCTCAAGGGGCGGGCCTACTCAGCATATTTCATTCAGCAGTATTCATAAAATACATAAATTAATTGATCCAAGCGATAACAAAATTAAATTCTCTCTTATGGAAATTCTAACATATAAAAAACATATTTAAAAAAATATAAAACATTTTAAGAAGACGCCAAAAATATGTTAAGGCCATATTTAAAATCATTTAAAATTGCTGGATTTAAAGAATTCTCCTGGGTTTATATATAAATTACAAATACATGCAACATTACATTTTAATGTCATTATTTTTATCGAAAATCATAGTTTTTAGTGGTAAGCCTTAATGTTTAAAAATTTTAAACTTTGTTGAAGTCAGCCATTCTTTATCTGCAAGCAATGGGAACTAGTAAGACTCAGTACCAATGGATCAAATAAACTAAGCCAAGTATTTTACCTTAACTATAATACTATAAAATAACTAAACCATAAATAGTTATCATACTTTTTTTTTATTTAAATTAAGTCCCAAATTCTCTAGAGAAATGCCTTTGACTATGATTTGATTATGATTTATTTAAAAAATTTTAGAATTCATTGTCATCAAGCTACAAATCTGATTAGAAATGTATGCGGAAAAATCGACTCACGTTGGTCTTGAATCGCTGTAAATTTTACTCGTTCGGAAGCACAGTCCTGGGCAAATTATTCCTAACTGATGAGATTCTCCATATAAAAGACTCCTTGAAAAGGGTTGTACTAGGAGTACCAAACTGAACCTCGTACCTCGTGCATACACCGCTCTGGGAGGGATTAAGCGCGCCACATCCATCGATCACTTTCCATGAAAATACTTGTAGAATAGAGCCAACCCTTCTTCGATGTTTCAGTGAATCAAGGTTTCTGGACAGACCCGGGTCTCCTATCAGGCGAACAGCTCTCTTCTGAATAGAATCCAACAAATGCAGTGCATGTTTGGGAGCAGTGCCCCAAACATGGAAGCACTATTTCATCTTTATTCGAATTTGGGCTTTGTACGGAATTAACATTTGTTGTGGAGTGTAAAGCTTCCTAGTTCTAAATAATATTCTCAGCTTTTGAGAAGCTCTCTTTGATGTGTTTGCAACATGTTTATATCAAGATATATTTACTCCCAAATTAACGCCCAGTAAATTGAGTGACGATGCTAGAGGAATAGAGTGCCCCGAGAGAACTTAGCAACGATAACTTTATTAGAAAATACTACCGCCTGAGCTTGTAGCGTTAAATTATACTTGGTTACTCTCACCCCAATATAGAATTTCTTCCATGTCTTTGTTAAGTTGAACGAGTTCCTCCTGTCTGCGGATATTTGCATGAGTAGATGAGGTTCGAGTATTCAAAGTGAATGAATCCTGGGTTTTTCCAGCAGATTGTTATGTAAATAAGAAAGAGACAGTTTGGAGCCCTAGGGCGAACCGGCGTTGATAGCGAAGGTGTGAAAAAATCCGCCATTTGCCACTCGTAAAGAATGCTCTTTGAGGTAACATGAGACCAACAAACCGAACTTTTCGGACATACCAGAAGAGCGGAACTTAGCCAAAAATCCATCGTGCAAAACACGGTCGAATGCCTTGGATATATCAAGAGCCACCGCTGGAGATTCTCCAAAGTGCTAAATTGCGTTGTTCCAAACATATATTACATAAGTCAGAAGATCTCCTGTTCATCTATGTTTACGAAAACCATATTAATATACTAATAATATTGAATCCTTCAAGATATTTTAGAAGATGCTGATTGATAGCCTCTTCCGTGACTTTCGATATTATTAAAAGCAGTGCTACTGGTCGGTTGCCTTCTTGCTTTTTTTTTGGGTATTAGCTGAACAGTGAGGTGTTTCCAGCAGGAAGGAAATATTAGGTGGTGTTTTT
Organism: Pachyrhynchus sulphureomaculatus; assembly: GCA_019049505.1. Lineage (NCBI taxonomy): Eukaryota > Metazoa > Arthropoda > Insecta > Coleoptera > Curculionidae > Pachyrhynchus > Pachyrhynchus sulphureomaculatus. The sequence continues at coordinate 94,717,716 of CM032447.1, forward strand.
CCTTGGAAACCGGAAGTAGAATGTGAAGCAAAGAGTTCAACCAGTTCATTTTTTCAGTAGGTGTTGTTACAATAGAATTATCAGGCCGTGTGAGTGGTGGTATAATGGATTTGATAAAATTTTGACTAACTGCCTTAGTGACTGACTAAAAGAACCTGGAATTGTTGGGGCATGCAAGAAGTTTGTTTCTAATTCGCTGATTGTATGCTTCCTTGGTTTCGTCGAAAATTTCTTTGCATCTATTCCGGACACATGCTTTATGACATTAGGGCTTTTCCGCCATTGTCAGTAGGCAAGATGTTTAGAAGCAACAGCTTCTTTGCATTTTCGGTCAAACCAAGGCTTGCCGTTGGAAGGGCATTTCTTCAAAAAATGGATGTAAGTCCATACAGCCCAAAACCTACTTAGCACAGTCAAAAGATTCGTAGGATTAAAAACAAACGTCTAACCAAGGGGAAGTTCGAAAATATTTCATGAGTCCTTCCCATTTAGCAGATTTGTACTGTCAAATCTTGCGCGGTTTTTTAGACGCCTCTCTGTCACTGATGGGTAGGATACTCGATGTCGAATGCATTTTATGGACGGAAGAACATAACGGCAAATTTATAGTGACAGTGTAAATCTGTGATTAAGTGGTTAAAAAGAGATCAAGAAGACTGGCGAACTTTCCGTTCGCCACAACTGATGAGAATAATTTGGCTTCACGGCCTTGTTCGTTGGTAATATCTGAATACTTAAGCCAATTGATGTTATGGACAGTAAAGTCGCCCACGATGGCAATTTCGGCATTTGAATAGTTAATCTGTAAATGATCGATGATGTCTGCAAGAGAAGAGAAAAGTGTTCTAAAGTTATTATTAGCTGGTGGTCGATAGAGGCAGCAGATAAACCTTGTAGTTTGTTGAGTGGTTATTTTTAACCACATGACATCAAAGTTGCGAGGTTCCAGAGCCGCCTCTCATTAACAACAGAGGTCGCTTCTACAAAAAAACAGATTCCAAAGATACGCCTAACCCGGAAATAAAAGTCGTATCCAGGATGAAGAAAGTTGACTATGCAGGTCGATGAACTGCCCTTGGTCTTACAGAGAGCGAGTACATGAAGTTTATTTAATTTCAGGTGTTGGTGCACTGAATTTATGTTCTAGTTTAAACCTCGCATGTGGAAAAAATCTACTTTAAAGTTGTGATCTCTACATGTTGATGCCCTTGAATCAGCGCCCAACCGGAGATCCAAACGGGGGGCTATGTTACCTCCAGAATTTTTGTATCTGGGTGGCTCATCATGCTGTGTGGTCCCACTCTTCGGAGACATTGGCACAGTCACGAAACGTTTTTTACTTCTTTTACCTTCATTTCTTTAAATAAGCAATGAGTAAAATCTATTTTAAATGTATTTGTTGATTGGATTAAGACCCAGCAAGATCATTGGATCGCCAGCACAATTTGGCCGTTCTAAACAGCTTTTGTAAATTTTACAAAATTGAACAGAATATCAAGCTTTTCTTAATGTTTTCTTAAATATGAGAAATAATTTTCATACAAATATGCATACGCATATTTCATGTAACAAAAATCTTAAGAAGAAAATATAAACCAATGAATTCTTTAGACATACTCGCCATATTGAGCAAGAAAATAACTTTTGCCCCCTTTACATCAATATATATTTAAAATTAAACAAGTTAATTCATGGACACGACGATGTCTACTGTAGTTTTCCTTTTTTATTTTCCGTCCTTGTCTTAATATATAATTGCCATATAAAATCAAAACGGTTTTTTGGAATTATAGCGTCTCAACTTTCCGACGTTTTACTTACTATTGCACAACAAATGAGCAGATAATAATGTATAATTGTTTTCTGTGGCAAGATGGCACTTACAATAATACGTTCATACAATATAATACGTTCATACAATATTAATACCCAACGGAATGGTAAACGTGGGAACTTTTGGGTAGTTACCTGGTAAAATTTAATTAAAATTGAACCCGTGATTCTAGATTTCTACCGCCGGCATTAGTGAAACTCAACGAGCAGGTCAGAGATTAGCATTACTCGTACCTGCACTCCATTGAAAATTACCTAAATTCATTAATTATTTACTTTTTAAAATGATAGTATAAAGATGTAAATTTATTTTCATAACGCTATTTTTTTTAATTCCAAATCGTAAATTTTAAAAAATAAAAGAACAGAAAAATTCATTTTACCAGAAAATATCCTTACGTTATTTTCAAAACCGGATACTTAGCGATTAGTTATAAGTATTTTTTATTAAAATTGTATGGATTATTCATTCCTTTTTTTAGGATAAGTGGATGAAATTTAAAATTTTAATAAAAACGTTCATGTTATCTTATACCTACAATTTTTTTCAGTTTGCATTGGCGCAATATAAATGGCTTAATCATCTAAATAACCTGAATAAGCTATAATATATATATATATATATATATATATATATATATATATATATATATATATATATATATATATATATATATATATATATAATACATATAATATATATATATATATATATATATATATATATATATATATATATATATGCAACATCTCTCTGTCTGTATGTTCTCTGGCCAGGTTATAGGAAATATTTTATTACGTTAGGTAACATTAGGAATAAGCAGTGACGATAATAGTGAATTAAGTCGGAAAAAAGTTGCCGCTAGCGCATTCTCTTGCAATACACTGCCTAAGCAATTAAATATGGAACAATATCATGTAGCTAAGAATATAAAACATATAAAATGCAAAGTCTCTCTATCTGTCTGTTTGCTCGTTAGTGCGCTTATCACTCGAGAACCACTTATCCGATTTACGTGTTTTTTTTTAAATTCATACCTTTGTTCTCTGGCCAGGTTATCTATAATCTTCTATAATATATATAAAATGTAATGTCTCTCTGTCTGTCCGTTAGTGCGCTTATTACTTGAGAGCCACTTCTCCGATTTAAGTGTTTTTTTTTAAACATATATATGATCCCTGGCCAGGCTATAGGATATATTTTATAACGTTAGGTAACATATAATAAGCAATGACGATAATAGTGAATCAAGTCGAAAAAAAGTTGCTATATCATGTAACAAAGAATACAATATATATAAAAATCCAACGTCTCTCTGTCTGTCTGTCTGTCCGTTAGTGAGCTTATCACTCGAGGACCACTTATCCGATTTACATACGTATGTTCTCTGGCCAGGTTATATAAAAATAATAATAATCTATGTGTTTTATATATATTATATATAAAACACAACGTTTCTCTGTCTGCCTGTCTGTCTGTTAGTGTGCTTATCATTCGAGAACCACTTATCCAATTTACTTGTTTTTTTTTAATTCTTAACTTAAAATTTATCAAAAAAAATCTATAATATATATAAAACGCAATGTTTTATATATATATTATCACACAGACTGTCTGTATATTTTTTTTATAAAATACATGTTCTCTGGCCAGGTTATAGGATATATTATATTACGTTAGGGCACGGCTAGTTACTGATATAGACTCATACACATACCTAGATGACGATGCTCATCACCGTATTGACGGCAAAAACTAACAAAACATAGCATATGACGCCATAAAGCATAAGATGTTACTTCATCAGTGACCTTCACTCAGGTCAAATATTCCAAATACCTGGCAACTGCCAACTATTTATTATTCACTAGTTAGGGACTAACTCTATTAATATTCTTAGATAAATTGAGTTTACATATTGGGTCTTTAAGATATTACATTTCAGCAACCTAGTCTAGGTAAGAATTTATATAAATGTATTGGGAGACGAAGAAGATATTTGAACTTAAGATATTTCATGAATATAAACTTAAAAATTAGACTTGTGATATTTCATAATTATAAATTTAAAATTAACTTTAAATTTAACTTAAGCTAATCTTAGGGAAAGGGGTTGCTGGATCTTGGCAAGCGGCGTCGGGCATGGTGTGGGATACTTGATTTATCGTGAACATAAACCCAAAAGTGGTAATAATTTTTAATTTACTTTTTTAGTGCACAAGAAGCTGTAGTGGGCTTTTTAAAAATTTTATTTAATTATATTGTTGTTGACGGGCAATTTAATGCTCTCGTTCTGTAGTATAGTTCAGGTTTACGGGGCTAAGCGTCTGAGGAATATTTCGTTCTTAAATTTTTAAATATATTTGACTTGGCCACATACAAATATAGCAGTTATTGAAGAATACTCGTACAATAACTCCCACGAAATGCATATTATATTTCGGTACTATGACGGATATCGAAAAATCCTCGTCCATATGAACATAATAATAGACGGGGAGTACAATTACCAATATGTAAGAAATTTTAATTCCACACTTTATAAAAATTTGTATTCTCTGCTTAAAACAAACGTATAAAAATGTATTTTTTAGTTATAATAAATAATATTTCCAATGCTATCGGAACATTGAACTAAGAAACATGCATTTAGACATTCGTTTATTTTTATTTCCTCTTATTATTGTTTATAAATGTGCATGAATATGCACATTCCATATCATATTTCATGCTTGCTACTGATTAAAATGATTAAGAGGGGAGACAAGGAGAACCAGAATTGAAAATAGGGGTAAGAGAAAGGAAAAATTAAACAAATTTTGAGTTTATTAATTAAATTTATTTATAAAAACCAAAATCAATATTTTTATGTAGCCCCTTAGTCCTTATTACTGGTTCCAGCCGGTTTTTTTCGTGGAGCGGGTGAGCTTTTTCACCACTGTCTCTGAGATTCTTCACCACTCTTCCGCTATCGCAAGACTCTAATGTTGATTTACATTTTGTAGGATTATAACTTATGAGGTTAGGCGGTATTTGGCGGTAAAGTGTCTCGTCTTGCTGATTGAGAATGTATTATATGTGTAATATATATATATATATATATATATATATATATATATATATATATTATTCTCTTTCTAATGAAACCAAATTCCATAGCAAACCTCATACTTTTTACTGATTAAAATAATTGAAAGAGGAAACAAGAAAAACAAGGATTGAAAATAGGGATAAGAGAAAGGAAAAATTAAACAAATTTTTAGTTTAACATTTAAATTTTTTGATAAGAAATCAATATTTTCTGTTACACTCCCTAGCCCTTATAACTGCGTCCAGCCGGTTTTACATGGAGCGGGTGAGCTTTTTCACCATTGTCTGTGGGATTCTTCCCCACTCTTCTGCCATCGCAACCTTTTAAGTCCCTCAGCGATGCAGGGACTGGATTTCTAACTCAAACCTTTCTTTTGAGCTCATCCCACATGTGCTCAATTGGACTAAGTCAAGGACAGTCTAATGTGGGTATTCCCGCTTCCGCCAGGTATTGCCGCACCAGTGCAGCAACATGTGGCCTCGCATTGTCGTGCATTAGCACGAAGCTACCGCCACCAAATCCAGAGTAAGGAACAGCGTGTTCCGGTGACCAGTTAATCCACCGCTACGAGTCTCATCAGTCACGAAAACCAAATCGGTTTTCGCATCTAGTGAGATGCCTTCCCACACCATGATAGAATTTCCTCCGTAGGCGACCGTTTCAGTAATGTAGCACTGTATATAGCACTCCCCAGGCCTTCTATAGACTCATCTTCTTCTATCATTACCATGTAGGCACATTCAAAACTCGTCGAAGAATAAAACGGAGCCATTTGTATAAAGTCCAGTCGACATGTTCTTGAGCAAATCTGAGCCGCGCTTGTCGATGGATTGCTGTCAATTTGAGTCCATTAGTTGGTCTCTTCGGAGTTAGATTAGCTTCTTTAAGTCTTCTTCTGATTGTTCAATGACTGATAGCCCTACCACGAACTTGTCGGAGCTCCTGTTGAACCTCAACGCCGGTCAAGTGACGATTTCTTAGAGTTGTGTTGACAATGAAGTGGTCGTCACGCTCCGAGGTAAACCTTCTTCTTCCTGATTCTGGTCTTTTGGTAACGTCTGTAGACTTTGGAGACAGCTAACTGGCTCAGGTATAATTGCGCAACGACTACACGTTAACTATGTCCTTCTTGCAATAGGGCAATGACTTGTGCCATTTCTTCCGGGATGATATCCGAATTAGTATACAGGTATAGCAGAGATGTTGACGGTTCAAGTTCCGATAAAGAAATGAAAGGAAAATGCAGTTGCATATGTTTTTATAGGAATGAATAGCGCGCAAGGAGTACGTTGCTGAGCGAGCAAAAACGGTTCCATTGAGTAAAACCGTTTTAATCAGTAAAACTTTTTGGAAATCCAAATGTTTTTGGTGTTATTAGAAAGAGTAGAAGGTCAGCATCCTAATGATACCAAAAATAATATCACTGTTTGAAAATTAAATTCAAGGATCGATGTTAAATGAAGCAAAATCGTTTGAGTCGATTTTTTTCCTCACCAGTGTATATCACATTTCTGTGAGAAATGAAGATAATAAGAAATAACACTATTTTCAAATTTATCGACTCGGAGAAACTCGTAAAAGACATATAATACGATATAACAAGTATCCTCTCTAATCTCCTCAAATACTTCTCTCTTTATATTCCTATTATAAAAAAATTGAAAAAGAAAAATAATACAACTTTCAGATTCCTCGATTCCAAGATCACCAAAATTAACATAAAAAACACGATATAGACGAGGCAAGGCCTTGCCCACTCCTTTAACAACTTACATTTTTAACTGTAAATAACAATGCAATAACTAAAACCAAAGTTCTTATAATGTTACTGAAATTACACAAAATTTTTGCACTCTGACCCCTTTCACCCTCTTCCCCCCCCCAAAATCGATATTGCCTAAAAATCCTAGGTCCCCTTCTTTTCTCAAATATTATGTGTGCCAAATTTAAAATCGATATCTCATTAAGTTCCAGAGTTATAATGCCCAGAGATAGATCGACACAAATATTTTTGGGGATCGAGAGACCCTGAAACATGAAAAAAATGCTAAAATTTTGGAATATGATCTTTTCACGAATACAATACTTCCCTTTAGGAAAAAATAACTGTCAGTAAAGATTTTTCGAGCTATAATAGACAGCCACTATGTATCTACTATTTACTCTTTCTTTAGTTTGTCACTGCAATTTCGTAATACATTTTTGCAGGACGATCTATGCTACATATTTATCTTAGGCTTTGTAGTAGGTGTAGAGTTGACTGTTATCTTCTATATTTACATGTTTAAGAAAATATAACTTCACAAATTCAACCTTTTAGGGTTTCTCAATCTTTAAATATATATTTTGTGATATTCCGATGGCTTCTATTTATTGTCCGGGGTTTATCTAGCGTCGGTCTATGCATCGTATTATCGTATTCGATTATATGACAAATCAATTTTATAGCTTATACTTAACCTTTTCCTTGTTTTCAGTTGCAAAACGAGTTAAGTTTGTGTGTAATCTATTGCTGCATTTATAGAAATGATTGAAGAAGATTTAGAGTCAAAAAATGCACATAGGAAGTAATTTTCTATTTGTTTCAATCTCAATCTAAAAGTTGAGATTTCTTAAATCGTTTTTTACGAGAAAAGTTCTGCTAAAGTTTAAACTAAATTACAATTTTAAAATGACGTAAACATAGTGACCCCTCTTTACCCTATAATTTGTTGCCGTAATTTTGAATTTCCATATAAGAGATAATTTTGCTTACTTTAACATCAGCTGCGAAATTGCTTGCACATGTAAATCCTTTCTCAAAGTAGAAGCTTTTTATTTTCAAACAACATACATATATACTTATCGCTAACATTTAGACGAGGATCTACTGGAATTATGTTTTTGTTATCTTCATCATGTAAAGATGCTAGTATCTCTGCGAACGATTAAGGTAAAAATTATACATTTAAGTCATATGCATATTCGTTGAATTTTCTTGGTGAAATATTATAGTGGCCGAAGGCATTAACCTGAATACTCATTTGCAACATTAATATCAATCTACCCAATCATCTATTTATTTTAATGTGTGGAGTTGTTCTAATGTCGATATAGAAGCCATTATATAAGAATTGTAGGATTTCTGGCAGATTCCATTTTAAAAATAGTATCTACAGAAAGAGTCTTGGGCCTGATTTATTGACGTTAGCAAACTGGCATTTTCTACATTTCGCAGAAATATAGCACCTTAAAAGCATAAGTTAGAGATGAATAACTTACTGACTAAATCCTATAACTTTAAGGTTAGTAAACAGTCAAGTGGACTATCCTTTTCAAGTTAATAATTTAATTTACTAAAGTCACAAATTCAAAAAATATTATCTAGGGTTTTATTTATAACTTATATCACAATAGTCTCATATGGGAAGATAGTAGTAAATTTCTATGCTCCTAGAAGAGCGATTTTATTTTTATAGAGCACCACAAGTAAAGCCACAACTGATTGAGAAAGATTCAACTTCACAACCTTGTTCACCGGTAGTATTTCAATACTTAATAATAAGTTGTGTCTTTAAAAGAAACGAAAAATGGTCTAAAATTTGTATCACTTGGCGATCGATAGAAACAGCAGAGGAACCCTGTAGTGGGTAGTGTTTTTAATCACAGCACCAAAGCCTCTCCTCGTTAGCAAGAGACATTCCTTTTAACAAAACGACAAATTCCAAACTTAGGCGTAAGTTTGGAAACTTACGCCTAAACCGAGAATAGAAGTCGTACCTAGAATATAGAAAATTGACGGATCTTCGATAAACTGAACTTAGTTTCACAAAGAACGAGTACATGAGAATTAGGCACTAAACCAAACTCCTGACGCTGATGCCCTACCTACGTGAGCAAACAGTATATCAATGTTTTGCAAACCTCTCGACAAATTTTACAGAAGAGGAATATTTTCTTCTTGCTAGAAATGTGCCGGAGCTCAACCTACATCAAAATAAAGCAAAAAGACCTTAACTAATAACTACTGACTAGTCACATTGCTTTCAATAATATTGAGAGTTATGGAAAATACTGTCAATCAGCATCTATTAAAATATCTGAAAGGATTTAATATTGTTAGCGATCATTAATATAGGTTTGGTAAGCATAATCGGTGACTCTGGAGCGGTTGCGCTTGATATATGCAAGACCGTACTGGCTGACGGATTATTGGCTGAAAATATACACTGCTTTGCCGGTAATAATCTGCTTGTTTATTCATTTACTTTGAATGCTTGAATGTCAGCTGCCCTTGCTAATGTCCACAGACAGTAGGAAAGTGTTAAACTTAATAAAGGCCTGGAAGTAATTCTAATTCAGGGTTATAGTGACCAAGTAAAATTAAAAGTTACAAAAACGCACGCAGTTTTTTCGAAAAAAAAAATCACATTAGAAGCTCCAATAAAGTTATATCTGCAGCTTCCATTACATTAGAATTAGTACTCAATTTGCTATGAGCTATGAGAGCAGGGAAAAAATATATCTTGGCACGCATAGTGAAGAGAACTCCCCAAAAGCAGGGAACATTGTTTCGTATTAGAAAAGTTTTACAATGCAAAACAACTTTTAATCTAGTACAAAACTCAAATTGAACCAACCCTGAAATATATTCATATTTGGGGTTATCATTTTTCGAAATAAATTGCCCAACACTCTGCTACCCAGCACAATTTGCAACTTGCTTTTTTTCCGCGCACGCTCTGCTTCTGTAACGTTTTAAGAATTTTCTAGTAGAACATATATCCCGAGCATAAAGACAGCTGCATCATACTTTTAGTTGAGCTACTATCACTTTAATTTAAACCATCAAGAGCCAAATTAGACTAGTTTTAAGAAACCTTTTTAATAAATGAGGCACAAAATGTTTCTAAAATTGAAAGGTAAATATTCAAATTTTGCAACAAGAAACTATTTTAAATGTATAATTTTTTTTTTTTAAAAAAAAACAAGATTCTTTATCTTTACGCGAAGGTCCATTAACGTTATACAAAAAAACATTCTTAAACCAACTGAAAAATTCTTTTAAATTTTGGAAATATGTTCACATTTATTTCTTGACGTTAATCTATAATTAGCAGACTTCTTAATAATATGTCATATGAACCTTATAGTTGATACAAATAATCTAGAAGAATCTCTTCCTTAAATGTCGATACAAACGGTATAAAAGGATAAATCCTAAGACCCCTAAAACCCAAGACCTTCCCTGCAAGCGTGCAACTAATTATTGCCTTACTACATTCACCAGTAGTGTTTTACTTCTAATTATATTAAAAACCATACTAGATAATTAATACACACAGATAGGAAAATTTAGTAGCAAAAATTATTAATTAAGTACCTCATCGCAAGAACCTCACTTTATCTTTATTCATATGAATATCATGTCAAAGTAAATTGAAAAAGACATTATCTAAAACAAATGAACAAAAATAGTGCTTGTTTTATTTACGGTTTTTAAAATAAAAATTCTCATTGATTTATATTTCTTCGTTCCCTTTAATTTTGGTAAAGTCCCCTGTACAAAGTTAGATTTAGTAATTCATTTATATTTTACCAATTTGGGGTAAAACTTTTTTGCGTGTGAAGAAGACAGATTCAAAATTTGGAGACTTGAAATGAATTTATTCAGAGATTTTGTTTTAGCTTCTTCTGCTGCCTAAAAATGCAACGTTGCGATGCAAAACTAGTCGCACTATTAATGAGAAATTTTATATTTTCCAGATAAATAAACTTATTTAGAATGCTTAATGTCGAGACTTTACTAAAATAAAAAACATCTTTATAAATTGCCGATATATATAAATATAAATTAAGTTGGATAACTATATGTTTTAATCTAGCTAAATCATTAGGGAACAAATATATTTTTATATATAAATTTTTTCAAATTATCAAAATATGGTGCTTAAAATTTTCGAGAAAATGTGATAATTTTAGATTTAATCAGATATGCAGTGATCAGATTACTCTATTAAAAGTGAAATTATAACTTTTCAGATTCGTATTTCGCAATTAAAATATGTTTAAAGTTCTTTTTATTTCATGAAAAATTATACCACACTGAGAAACTGGCATCTTTTTACTTTTACATATTACGAAGATAAGTAATAAGAACAACGAAAAGTGATTTATAAACATTAAACACACGCTGCAGAGAGATTTTTAAAAAATCCGTATAAAAAAAAAAAGAATTCTTAAGGAAAATACGAGGAGTTATAAAGAGAACGTTACAGGAGTATGATGTATTGGCGCGACGTGGATCGCTCTGGGAGGAATCATGCGGGCTAGATTGTTCGACATATTTGGGATGAACGTATTTCTAAGAAAGACGGTTTAGTAATTTTCTTAAATGTTTCAAAGAACTGAGGCTTCTGGAAAGTTCTGGGTCTTCTATTCTGCAAACAGATCATTCCTCGTCAGAATCTAGAATATGTATAGAATGTTTGGGAACAGATCATTAATAGATAGAGAAAAAAGAGAGAATGAGACAGTATGGTGCGGGAGCGTTAATAGTGAAAGTGTCGGACAAACATTGTTCAACTCACACTTGCAAAGAACAATTCCAACAACACAAGAAGGTAGTTTAACTAATGATTTTTCATGTCAAATGCGACACTACGTTCAATGATACACATGTTGCTCCAAAAGAATTATTTATTCATTTTTAGTGTTCTATACTATAACTTCTAATCAGCATGGTAACACTTATACATCTTGTAAACCTTATCGGATCCTTGTATGAGAACACAAATGGCAGAATTAAACTGAATAATTCTTTTTCCGATCCCTTTATCGTAGAAGCCGGCATCAGACAGGGCTGTATTTTGTCACCTTTACTTTTTAACATATATAGTGAACATATAGTGAGTTCTGTTTTGGATGGCTTGGGTGAGAGTGTGACAATCAGTGGAAAAAGCTAAGTAACCTTAGATATGCAGATGATACTTGCAACTTCAATCCAAGACCTGGAATCAGTTATGGAGCGCCTGGAAATCACTAGCAAAAACTATGGATTGACAATTAATAGAGCGAAGACCAAAGTAATAATGGTTTTTAAAAATTACGAAAAATCGCTGTCCCCCCCTTATCTCGAAAACTACTGAACAAAAAATTTTGAAAAAAATTCTGGAATATTCTCCCACAGGATGTAGATTGACCAGAAATTGTCACGAGTGCTTTATTTTTAATAATTTATCTGGTATATAAAAGAAAAATTTCAAGGTCATCAGTTTTCAGTAAAGATTGGAAAAAAATTTTGTTGAATAATCATTTGAGGTGTGTTTTGTGAAGTCATTGATTATTTTGTAAGTCCGTAAAAGCAATCAACGGACGGAACATTTTTTCATCCACTTGCTTCTAATATGAAAAATTTGATCATAATTCTGTGTTAAAAGGTAGGAGGTAGAATAATATTACACAAGTATAGAACATAATAATGAAAGGCACTGTATTTTTCTTTTCATAACTGTATTAAATATTACTCTAAAAAGTTATAAACGGTTTAGCGCCATATTTGTAATATGTTTCATTCCATTTTCGATAGTCATTTCCTTTTAAATCTTGTCTTATTTCTAAAGAAGCATTTATATTGAAATACTGTATATTTTTAGGGTTCACTGTTGGCCAAGTAAGATTTTGAAACAATTCAGTTATTTCTGGAGTTGGATTCCTGTAAAAAATAATAGGCTTTTTCTATTAACCCAGTAAAACTTTTATATAAAAATTAAGTAAGTATAGTTCTCGAAGGGCAAATTCGGACCTTAAATCCAAGTTAAAGATAAAACAATGTTTAAATACCAAAATAAGAAAAGTATATTCATGTTATTTCGTATTATTTAAAAGGTTAGTCGTGCATGCCAATGTTAGGAGAATAAACATGAGATAAATTAAGAAGTTCACATAGGGAAGAATGTTTCAAATTAATTGCAATTAATATAGCTAGTCTTGGAGATAATTTATTTTGAGCCGTTTCAAAACTAGTAAATAATTAGTCTTCAGAAAATTTAAATTTGTTTAATGCGTTTACGAAGAAAACTAAAAAGAGTCCAGTAAAAATACGTTGACACGTCTACAACTGCAAGTCATGTTTAGTAAAACATTTAATTTTTAATATTAATAAATATTATAAAGCCAATTGTATTAGTCCTAAAAATTTCATAAACTGTACTAAAAAAAATCCATTATAAAAATCGAAACTCATTACAACAAAAAACTTACGTAATTTCAATTTTCGTAAAAATTATATAAAGATGAAATTGTCTTCCTAATATTAATTATCGTTTGCTCTTTTCATTTGAAGCAATGAAAGCACTACCACTAAAAGAATGAGTTTATTTTGAAAAGAGTCGGTAAACAACTTAAAATCAGTTAGAATCTCTGGTGAACTAACACCATTATTCCGTAAATGCCAGGAAGTGTACGATAGTTGTGACTGAGCAATGTGTATAATCATAGTCTATTACAGTATTAAGTATGTATATGTAGAAAGGCTGTGTGTACTTTTTCAGTTGGTTTTTAAGTTATAAGCAAAAACTCTTTACAGTGACAAGAGCTTATCTTAAGTCAAAGTGTGTAGAACTCATTTGTAGAAAACCATCTACTATAATTATTTGTCTTTAATTGACAGAAATATAAACAAAATTTCGTTGAAGTCAGTGCCCAAGAATTGTAAGGAGAAATAAATAAAAAAACAACATGACAAGGTAATATGATAGGATACAACGTAATTCAACAAATACATTTGCAGATTTCCTTTTCTGAATTATATATGGTTTTATATCTCTATAAAGTGAAAAGTTTTATTTTAAAATCTATTGAAATATAACTTAACAAATAATAAAACTCCGTGATTTCACCTGCAAGATTCTCTTAAGGTCAAATAACACAAAACCGCTACTATAGCCAAATTAACCCCACAAATGTATATTTTAGAAAAATATTTTTTGCCCTTCGTTTAAGGAATTTTTCCACAATTTTTTTGTGTGAAATTTTTAAAGAAGCAGATACTAAAAAGATTTCTCGTGTGGGGTGACTTTATGAGGCATATACATATATAATTTATTTTGCTTACGTAAATTACCTTCCATACTTACAAAAATTTGGCGAAATTAGTCCATAACTTAATCATTCTCTTTTGAACAACTGAATCAGTATCATCTCGTAGTTTAGGTGGAGGGCCTTCAGAAGAATAAAATAAATATTGCATTTCAGCACCATGTCCTGCACTTTCTACACCTGCAGTTTAAACAAAATTGTTAAGGAGAAAAAATATTATTATAAATAATAATTATTTCAATAAATATTTCCGATTAGCACAAAAAAAACTGGAGGCAACAGTAGATAAAAGCACAAAAAAAAGACTAAGACAAGATAATAATGAAAATGTTTAATTTCAGACTTAGCGTATTAAGTGTAGCTCGGATTTTTACTTTTGTAGAAAAAACAAAATGTACTAGTTTAATAGAGCATCATTTTTGAGAATTACATAAATTTTAAAAATCTTTCAAAACCTAGACAAAACCTGCCCGAATCACATATTAT
>CM032447.1:94732304-94744804 GCA_019049505.1 Pachyrhynchus sulphureomaculatus
TGTCTGATTTAAATAGATTACCTTGATAGGGGAAAAAATGACAAGGCCCTACTACTCATTTCTACATAATCTGTTTAAGTAAAAACCCCCATATTTGCTACACCTGACACCATCCAACTCTATCATCTGTGTTTCTAAATATGAAAAAATGGCTGAGAGACAAGAAATTTTCGTTGAACGAAAAAGTTATAACAGAAGGCTATAAAGAAACTGGAGAAGCGAAGAACCACATGTATAATCCGCGGGAGGGACTAAGTTAAAAAATAAGGGAAGACGATTTTTTTTTGAGGATAATTTGCTGATTTTCATTTATGCAGGAAGATTATGAATGCCCTCGTTTATCGTAACAGATTATTTCAAGTAATTCTAGACCCAGCATAACTTTAAAATGTTTTTATAGGTGACAACGAATCATTGGAGGGGAAGTAACTTTATGTACCACGTATAGTTATGGTACCTAAACTTTATTTTTACTTATTTGTCTTTATTATGGTGGATATATACTCGAAAAATACTAGACCTGTATTATTAGTTATGGAATGTTTTACAATTTAGTTATAATTAATACGCTTTGAATCAGTTCTCTGCTCTGTTGTGACTACTTTGCTGATTTACAGTACAATTAATAGGCTACCGATGTTCGATGTGTAACAATATATATATATGATACATGAAAATTCCGAGTTTCAATCCGTTCGTCTAACAATAAATTTACACGACTTTTCGCCAAATCTCATATGGTATTTTCAAGTGCTCTTGCTGTTGCTGCTCCTCGATACTGTGATCTTGCTGAATGCTGACGCTCGAAGCCAACTGATCTATCACATTCTATCATATATATATATATATATATATATATATATATATATATATGTATATATATATATATATATATATATATATATATATATATATATATATATATATTATATATATATATATATATATATACATATATATATATATTTATATAGATATATATACATATATATATATATATATATATATATATATATATATATATATAAATATATGTACATATATATATATATATATATATATATATATATTTATATATATATATATATATATATATAAATAACGGATATCTATAATAAACGAAAAAATTGACCCTAAAGAAATGACGTTAAGAATATTTTTTTCACGCCACCACTAATGTACCATAAAACGACAAAATATCGTCAAGCGTTAACCACAATCTTAAATTTAAATACAGAAAAGCTTTATTAATACTCAATAAAATTTAGAAGGTTGGTTTACAGTTTTTGAGTTCAATGGATACAGTGTGCTTTTCAGTACATTCATCCACTGTAAGGCTCGTGGCTTACTGGTGTTTTGCATAGTTAATATACCAGTACTTATGTACCCAATAATCTTTCAGTCACTGCCGGATATTTATTCTTTAATAACTCTTATTATTTGTATTTTTTGTAGAGTTACTTTGGCTATTGTTATTAAAATAAGGGTAATTTTTTTAATTTAGTGTGCTGGAAAAATTTTTTAATAAAAAAAAATATTTCAATATTTCGCATGTTCACTAAGATTTTATTTGCGTAATGTCATCATATCATATCTATAAATAAATTGTTGTCCTAGGCCAGAGTCCTTCACCTTCTTCGGCTTTTTTTTTGTACACAAAGAAAGCCCTGTCTTTGTTAACTGCCGGTCTGCGGTGACATCAAAAAATTTTTTGAACACTTCACTGACTTAGCCGTTACTTGATGGAGATCCATAATAACTAGGGACGAAAATTTAAACAACACTGTTAAGATCACCACTTATGTTTATTATATTACTGCTGACAATTGTTTCGACACACAGTATTTTCTTCTGGAGCAAGATGTAAATTGTTGTTGTATAAATTTTCGTTCCTAGTTATTTTTTTTTAACATCTGCTGAGTGTGGCTAGTTCGTAGGGTAGATTTAGGTATATCGTAATTATTTTTGTTATTGTGACTTTCTTTTTATTTTTGATGCCTTCTTTTGTTTATTGGTAATTTAAAGACTTGGAGTAATTTCCACAGTTTTTTGTATAGTATTTTTTTGGAGTATTGGGCATAAAGATGTTACAATTTTACAAAAAGCTATAGCGTTAAATCCGTAAGTAGACAGTTCACTATTTAAATATAATAATCTCTGTTTCATTCATAATAATAATAGAAGGGTCTTGTAAGATCGATGTGTTTTCATTACTTGAGTTTGTTTGAGAGAAAGAAACATTTATATTTTTCAGCTGCTTTTAACAGATGTTCGGGCGTTTTTGTCCACGGGTCAATGATAGCTCTTTACTAAGCTTCTGCCAATAAACTTGCAACTTGATATTGGGTTATTTTGATCTGTTTCTTTAACCATTTTTCTGTTGCTTGAATATAATAATAGGTTTGAAAAAAAAGATACGTCCAATGGCTGAATGCGGTCAGTAGTAAGGCTAACAGTTGTAACATTATTATATCCCATTAGCCTTTGCTATGTTCAACACTTCCAGGTTCTTAGAATGCATTGCATTTCCATCAAACAGAAGTGACAGTTTATTTTCAGAGGTTAACTTTACGACGCTTATAAAATGTTTCATCAATTTTACAAATAAGTTTGAGTTAACATAGCCAGTATCTGGAATAGTGACAACACTCTCAGAAGATGTACCATTCCTCAATTCAGTATTTTGTCTCATTCTTTTAAATATAAGCATTGGTGGCACAAACTGTCCAACCACACTAGCACAACACAAGACCATTTTCTCCGCTCATAATTGCGCCGATTTGTTTCTTCTTTTTAATCTTAAAACTTTTGCTGAACGATGGAAAATCCACTCTCAGCATTAAATATTTTTGTTGAGGTTCTATTTGCCCTACCCTACTCTATCAGTTCTCGCCCCTTACCAAGAATTATTTCTTTGCTTTTTGCCACTAAAATTTTTTTTTTGCTTTTTTCTTCTTCATTGTAAATGGCTGCGTTTCATGGGCGGGTAAATTTTGTAAATATGCAGTTTTGCCCGTTTTCATAATTTTTCAAAATTTTCGAATATCCTGTATACATATATATATATATATTATATATATATATATATATATATATATATATATATAATATATACAAAACACAATACAACAATTTAAACAATAATATATTAATTATTGTCAACAAAATTTCGAAATCCTGATAACAAATTGAAATATAAAATAAAATTCGAAAAAGCATGTATTAATAATTTAGAAAGTTATAAAAGGTTTAGCGCCCCGTAAGTGTAATACGTTTCATTTCCATTTTTTATAAGTTTCTTTTAGATTCTGTCTTATTTCCAACGAAGCATTCATATTCATATACTGGAGTGGATTTGTAGGTGTAATAGTGGGCCAAGTTAGATTCTGGAAAAGGTCTATCTTTTCTGGGGTTGGGTTTCTGTAAAAAATCAGAAAAAAAAATGTTTTTCTTATTATTTATGTGCATCAATTACTGTTTTTTGTGCTACGTATTTCATTTGTTATTTATGTACATTTAAAAAGAAAATCTTATTAGTTATAAGAATTGATCCAAATAAACTTGCGCAAAGGCAACATTTATTATTTCTAAACCCAATAAAAAAATGGCAAAATTCTTATAACTATTCATGATTGGGATGAACTGGATGAACGCGCACACACTGAAGTAGAAGTGAAATTTATCGAACGTCGTGCATTAAATAATACCTCAAAGACTGAATAGTCCCAATATACGAGGGTCGTTTCAAGAGTTCTCGTCCTGATACAAATGTGGTGCCAAGATGACCAAATTATATAATATTTGTTACGCGTTATCTGTTAAATGACGTGTTGTTAAGTTTCAGATGCAGTTGTCTTTCTGTAGTAATTATGGATACAAACGAGTCTTAAGATTTTCTGCATAATAGATAATATGAAGTGCGAGTTATTATCAAATACTTCGTTTTAAAAGGTTTAACTTCTACGGACATTCAAAAGAATTAAATGTCACAATAAAAGATTCTTGCCACTTTATTTTTGACGATTAAAAAGTGGGCTACTGAATTGAAAAAATGGCCATTCATCTGTTTAAGATGATAAACGCTCAGGATACCTGAAAACCTCTACGACCGACCAGATTGTGACAAAAATTCACAGTAGCGTTCTAAACTTTCGCCGACTGAAGATACACGAGCTCACTGACATTGTAAACATCTCGATAGGCAGTGTCCACTACATTTTACAAGATGTTTTGAGTATAGGTGTCGCGTCTGTTAACTATCAACTAAAAACGCATTCAAATGAACATTTCCCAGGAGTGTTTAGACTTGTTTAAACATCAGTCCAATAAATTTCTTAGACGTTTCATAATAATAAAGGAAATATGGATTTATCATTACATGTCAGAGATGAAGGAGCAGTCGAAATGGATGGGAGCGGGGGAAAATGCGCGCAACAAAGCAAAACCGACTCAATCTCCAGAAGTCATGGCTACGGTCTTTTACGAATCTTATGGTATTGTGCCCATAGACTACCTGGAGAAAGATAGAACCATCACTAGGGAGTATTATACATCCCTAGTACACCAATCGAAAAGTGCTATTCAGGCGAAACGTCCACAGCTCCCAAAAAAGAAAGTACTTTTTCATCACGCTAATGCGCCTTCACCCACGTGTGGAATTGTTGCTGCAAAATTGCATGACCTTCGCACCCACCCTATTCGCCAGATTTAGCTGCCAGTAATTACTTCTTGAAAAAGAATTAGATAGACGAAGATGCGCTTCAAATGATGAAGTCAAAGCGGACAGTATTAAAAAGTTGGAAATGCATGGATTTGCAAAGCGACTCTGTACAAAAATAAAAAAAAAATCTTTTTAATTATCCGTTTTCTTTGTTAGGCCAAGAACGTTTGGAATGAGCTTGATATATTTATAAACTATACATAAATTTTCATAAGCTAGCTTATTGTAACAAATTAATTCAATTTAAGCTCTTTTAATTGAATCAATCTATTTTAAGTATTTAATATGAAAAACGTTCCTACTACTTTCAGAAAGTATGCTATGTCATGTTTTTTAGAAAATAAACTATTAGTATTTAGTTTATTTCTACTCATATTTATTTTTCTTAAACGATTTAAGTCCTAGAGGTTCTGAGACATACCGCTAACGTTACTTGAAAATACTTTGTACATTTTTTTTTACAACAGGCCACGTGCAGCAGGGAAATCTATAAATTACTACAAGTGCAACTAATCTAATTACTTCAAAATCCATCGACACATTTTTGAACACATTAGATAAAAATTATACTTACAAATATTTGGCAAAATTAGTCCACATTTTCACTATTCTCTTACGGACCAGCCCATCAGTGCCATCAGCTTCATTTTCTAGGTATAATGGCGGAGGACCCTGTATGGAATAAAATATAAACGGTAGCTCTGCACCATGAGCCGCGCTGTATACACCTAGGATTTTCAAAAATATAAAATATAAAACATAACCTGAAGAGGATCGAAACTAGTATAATTAAAACCAAAGTATGTAGAGGAACTTAAATGGTAAATAAGAAATAAAGTAATCGAAATTTTACTTATTTACGAATAGTATTACCACAGAAAATATATCTTTATCTACAAAAAGACAAACAGGTGGAACAGAACGTCACCGCAAAACAAAGCTACCATGAGATCATTAAAATGCGCCTCGTCGAGATATACAAAAATGCCGCGCAAGTGAAAGTTATATTATATGTAACAATAATAAAAAAAAATGCGCTGTAACTCGACAAGGCACATTTTAACGATCTGAAGGTAGCCAACCAGTTTAACAATATGACGACATTTTCTTCCAGGGGTTTATCTTTCTGTAGCTATAGCTATATTTTCTGTGGTATCACCATATTTTATTAAGATTTTAAACTTACCATCAATATCTGCTGGCTTCGTTGAATAAGCAAACTGATATAAATATACTGGAGCATAATTTGAATGAAGTTCTGCGTTTTTAATGAGAGCTTTCACAAATTTTTGGTCACTCTGAAACTATTCAAATAAAATAAATTTTACTTAGGTAATTAATCCTAATAAAACAGAAGAAGGGTACAGTCCTGATATGAAAAACCTTTTGTCTGTACGAATTTTTCTATAAAACTTATTATTAAACGTGATTTTTATTATTAGAAGGTCCAAATTCAAGTCACTATGAACAAAAAGAAATTTTCTGGTCACTATTTACAGTTTCCTTTCTATGTCATACCAGTTTTCATTTTTCCTTCAATTGATTTGATTTTACAATTCTCATTTACAGAAAAGTCAATGCTACCTTAGGGTTTTGTGGTAAGTATAAAGTTAACTTGTACCTTTTACATTTATTTAAGTATTTAAAAAAGTATTAGTTTTGTATGAAAGCTTTCATTGCCCTGGTTCGAATATGGTTATTGTAACCTCTTAACTTGATTTTTATTTTTAGCGTAATTGTATATTTAAATATTTAAATTACTGAGGAGAGATATATTCATTTTTTTTTTATTATTAATTGTCACTAATAACTACAATTTCTATATTATCACACAAATCGCCGTGTCTTCCAATATGCACGCGACAACTCTAAAAAGCAGACAGAACTACAATACCTCTCGTACCACCCGTTTCTAGAGATTTTCTCCAAAAAAAATTTGATTTTTAGTTTCTTATTTCTGGATTTCCAAACAATAGAAGTTTTTTTTTAGGTTTGGGCATTTCTGCCATACAACCAGTCATTATAATACAAGGTCACTTAACTTACTTTAACAGCACCTGATAAATTGCTTGCAAAAGTAGATCCTTCCTGGAGGAAAAAGCTTTTTATTTTTACTGCAACCACATCTTCATCGCTCGAATTTGGACGGAGATCTGATGGAATTAATTTTTTATTATCTCCATCAAGTAACGCTGCGAGTACTTCTGCAGAAGATTTACCTAAAATTATGTATTTAACTTGTAAATAGATTCGTTAAATTTTCTTTGCAGAATATTAGAGTGATGCATGGCTTTTAACTAGGTACTGATTTGCAACATTAACATCAATCTACTTAAATCAAATATTTATACAAATAAGGGAGGGCTGCTCTAAGGGTGTCAGATATAAAAAATAAAAATGTCTATGGTATACTATGCACTTCTGTTCTATCATCAAGAGACTGTGTATTTCACTAATTCTGATTAGCTAAACATTAGACCTTCCTCGGCATACAAAATACCAGATAGTAGTAATTCTTATTATAAAATTTATTCTTGATGGAAATTTATAAAGGAAAACACAAATTTCAACTTAAATAAAATTTTTAAAAGCTCTAAAAAACACCGATGATAACGTAGTGGCTGACAACATGAAAACCTCGACTATATCTGATAAAAACTGCATACAAGCTCAGACTGTTGCTCATAGAATAAAAAAGGTAGTTCAGTGGTTGTCTACGACATGTCATCAATGCAATCTAAACTGATCCTCCTTAAGAACCTCAGAACTGAAAGTTTCTTTATTAATGCTTACTTAATTTGCACACTTTGAGCCACCCTTTATATACAATAATGTCTCATGCCAGTGTCGGGCTTTATTAAAAAATATAATATGGTGTATTACAAGCATTTTGTTGATATATCTAAATCTTGAACTATTTCTCCTTAAAAGTATCACAATATTTCTATGGAATTTACCATTTTCTAAGCCTTCTTCAGAACAAATACCCATAATGGCCGGTACTTGGTTAAATCTTCCATTTTCATACAATACATATGGAGATTCAGTTAAGAAGCACCATCACCTTCTACTTCAATTACAGGCCAAGCATCCACCTACAAATTTACATAAGATCCTTATATAACAAATATATCATTCTAAACATCGTTCTAACAAATGTCAACAACATTCGCGGAAGTTCATTTAAATCTATTATTATTTCAAGCTCACGGTTAAGAGAATACTACAAAAAAATATTTAAAAATATTACAAATTAAACGAAATTTTTATTTCAATATGAAAGTGATGAATCACTTTCATATTGAATACACAAAATACTTAAATCTTGTCCAGTGATTGAACGAACTGCAGTAAGAATTTCTTCACCAGTACAATTTTTCAAAAACTCAGCTAATTTTTGTGTATCATTTCCAAAATTTGCACCAGGAATTTTATTAGCTAACTCAAAAGCGTAGGTTTGAGGATTTACTGTAGCAGATGAATTTGTCATTGCAGATCCACTTTCAACTATAGCTGCTCTAAATAAACCTAAAATTTAAAATAACCATTTAGTAGCTTTAATTAATCAAATTAAGTTATTTTTACATATAAAATTAAATATATTATATATATATATATATATATATATATATATATATATATATATATATATATATATATATATAGATGGTAGATGCCCAGATCCCACCAGCATCGCCCGGTTTGATACCATCGCATCGGCTTAGGCTGCGTGAAGTTGCTTAACGTTTCGTGGCTGTGCCGATGTCCCGGACTGTGGGACCAAATAGGATGATGAGGCACCTGGATACAAAAAATTCCGGAGGTAAAATAGCCCCCCGTTCGGATCTCCGGGTAGGGGCTGGTTCAGGGGCGTCGACATGCAGAGAACAGAATTTCAAAATGGATTTTTGCAACATACGAGGTTTAAATTCAGTTCACCAACACCTGCAATCAAATAAACCTCATGTACTCGCTCTCTGTGAAACTAAGGTCAGTTCATCGACCAGCACAGTAAACTATCTTTATCCTGGGTACGATTTCTATTCCCGATTTAGGCGTAACTTTGGAATCTGTCTTTATGTCAGAAGCGACCTCTCTTGCCAACGAGAAGAGGCTCTGGAGCCCCCAAACTCTGATGTTATGTGGTTAAAAATAACGACTCAACAAACCACAAGGTTCGTCTGTATACTCTATCGACCACCAAGTGATACAAACTTTAGAACACTTTTCGCTTCTCTTGCAGACACCATAGATCATTTACAAATTAACTATCCAAATGCCGAAATTGCCATCCTGGGCGACTTTAATGTCCACAACATCAACTGGCTTAAATATTCAAATACTACCGACGAACAAGGTCGTGAAGCCGAATCATTTTCAATCAGTTGTGGCTTGACTCAGCTTATTGATGAACCAACACGGATCCCTGATCGAGACGGAGAGTTCACCAGTCTTCTTGATCTGTTTTTAACCACCAATCCGAAGATTTACACGGTCAGCGTAAATCCGCCGTTAGGTTCTTCCGACCATAAACTACTTTCGACATCGAGTATTCTACCAATCAGTGACAGAGAGGCGCCCAAACCGCGCAAGATTTGGCACTACAAATCTGCTAAATGGGAAGATCTCATGGAATATTTTCGAACTTTCCCTTGGTTGGACGTTTGTTTTCGATCCGACGACCCATCTGACTGCGCCAGGGAGGTTTCCGATGTTATTTTGGCCGGTATGGAGGCTTACATCCCTTTTTCGAAGAAATGCCCTACCAACGGCAAGCCTTGGTTTGACCTAAAATGCAAAGAAGATGTTGCTTCTAAACATCTTGCATACCGACAGTGGCGTGAAGATCCTAACACCATAAATCGTAACATCTTTGTTCGTGCCAGGAACAGATGCAAAGAAATTATCGACGAAACCAAGGAGCTACACAATCAACGGATTAGAAACAAACTTCTTGCTTGTCCCGGCAATTCCAGGTCCTTTTGGTCAGTCGCTAAGGCAGTTAGTCAAAATTTCACCAAATCCACCATACCACCACTCACATGGCCAGATAATTCTATTGCAACGACACCTGTTGAGAAAGCGAACTTGTTGGCTGAACTCTTTGCTTCACATTCTACTGTCGATTTCCAAGGAAAAACACCACCTACTATTCCCATAGTGCAGTCAAGGATGCCCGATATTGTCTTCAGACAGCGTATCATAAAACGTATTTTGATGAAGCTAGACACCAAAAAGGCTTCAGGCGCTGACGGAATACCTGCCATAGTTCTCAA
The DNA here is from genome assembly GCA_019049505.1 of Pachyrhynchus sulphureomaculatus. NCBI lineage: Eukaryota > Metazoa > Arthropoda > Insecta > Coleoptera > Curculionidae > Pachyrhynchus > Pachyrhynchus sulphureomaculatus. The sequence goes on from CM032447.1 coordinate 94,742,301, forward strand.
GAACTGTGCGAGGGAACTAAGACCAGTTTTCTGTAGACTTTTCAACCTATCCTACAGAAAGGGAATATTTCCTTCCTGCTGGAAATGTGCCACAATTCAGCCGATACCTAAAAAAGGCAAGAAGACCTTGCCAAATAACTACCGACCAATCGCACTACTCTCAATAATATCGAAAGTCATGGAAAAGGCTATCAATCAGCATCTTCTAAAATATCTTGAAGGATTCAACATTATTAGTGATCACCAATATGGCTTTCGTAAAAATAGATCAACAGGAGATCTTCTGACTTATGTAACACATGTTTGGAACAACGCAATTGAACACTTTGGAGAATCTCGAGCGGTTGCTCTTGACATATCCAAGGCATTTGACCGTGTTTGGCACGATGGGCTGTTGGCTAAGCTACGTTCTCATGGTATGTCTGAAAAGTTCTGTTTGTGGCTCTCATGTTTCCTCAGAGAGCGTTCTTTACGAGTGGCAGTCGACGGATTTCTTTCTAACACCTTCACTATCAACGCCGGTGTGCCCCAAGGTTCCATACTGTCTGCTACTCTCTTCCTCATTTATATTAATGATCTGCTGGAAAAGATCGAGAATCCAATCTACGGCTTTGCAGATGACAGTACACTTATCTCTTCATTCACTTTGAACGCTCAGACATCGACTACTCAGACGAATATCCGCAGACCGCAGGAAATCATACAACTTAACAAAGACCTGGAAGAAATTCTATCTTGGGGTGACAGTAACCAAGTGGAATTTAACGCTACAAAAACCCAGGCGGCAGTTTTTTTCTAAAAAAGTTAACGTTGCAGAACCCGACATAGTTATGTCGGGGCACTCCATCCCTCCAACATCGTCACTCAATCTGTTAGGCGTTAATTTGGGAGCAAATATGTCCTGGCATGAACATGTTGCAGGCATAGCAAGAAGAGCTTCTCAAAAGTTGGGAATATTGTTTCGAACCAGAAAGCTTTACACTCCACAACAATTGTTAATTCTTTACAAAGCTCAAATTCGACCAACTATGGAATACTGCTCCCATGTTTGGAGCTCCGCTCCCAAACATACACTGCATTTGTTGGATTCTATCCAGAGAAGAGCTGTTCGTCTGATTGGACACCGGAACTGACCGACGGCCTTGATTCGCTGGAACATCGAAGAACGGTTGGCGACTTGAGCCTATTCTACAAGTACTTTCATGGAAAGGTTCGAAGGACGTGGCCCGTTTAATTCCTCCCAGAGCGGTGCATATTAGAAGTACACGTCGCGCTAATGCTTCACATCCGTATGAGGTTCAGCTTGTTACTCCTCGTACAATGCTTTTCAAGCAGTCTTTTATATGGAGAACATCATACCTTTGGAATGGTTTGCCCAGGAGTGTGTTTCCCATCGAGTACAATCTACAGCGATTCAAGAACAGCGTGAATCGCTTTCTCCGCACACCTGTCGCTCCTGTAGCGCTTTAGGGACTTCCCTGTAGCACGTGTGCTAGACACATAAAAAAAAAAAATATATATATATATATATATATATATATATATATATATATATATATATATATATATACATATATATATATATATATATATATATATATATATATATATATATATATAATATATATATATATATATATATATATATATATATATATATATATATATATATATATATATATATATATATATATATATATATATGTATATATATATATATGTATATTATTTTATATTTTCTAAGGGTCTGTTAGAGCTGACGCTGTCTCCCTTCTCTCAACCTCGCATTCCATTCTCTTCGATCTTCCCATTCTCCTTCCTGTAACCCTCTGTTTTCCATTGCTCATCATCGTCATCCCGCCATGAGCGTCTAGGTCTTCCCCTCTTTCTTCTTTCAATTAGACTCCATTCTGAGATTTTCTTAATCCACCTTCTGTCGTCGCTTCTCCTTACGTGACCATACCATTTCAATCGTTTTTCTTCTATGGTATGTACTGCGTCTTTTGTTATTTCCATTCGCGCTCTTATTTCCTCGTTCCTAATCCTATCAATCCGGGTCACCCTACAACACCTTCTCCAACATTCCATCTCTACCGCGTTTATTTTTGATTTATATTTCTTGTTAATGATCCATATATGTCATGATACTTTCAATGATTGTTCTGTATATTCTGACTTTGTTTGCTTTCGTTATGTGCTTATCTCATAATATTGAGTTTAACTGTCTGATACAGGTTCTCTTTTGTCCCAGTCTCGATTTCATTTCTTCTTCGGATGTTGCTTCTCTTGTTATTATGGTGCCCAGGTATTTAAATTTTCTAGTTCCATTAATTATTACGTTCTCGTCAATTTCTAGATCTTCCATTTCTCCTGTTTTAGTTGTTAGTTATTCCGTCTTATTAAAGTTTATGTCTAGCCCAGCTTTGTCATACTCTTCCTTCAGTTTCCTCACCATATAGCTGAGATCTTCTTCGTCCTGTGCCATGACGACTTGGTCATCTGCG
>CM032447.1:94749804-94882304 GCA_019049505.1 Pachyrhynchus sulphureomaculatus
CTGTATGTGTGTACGTGTATCCCTCAAATATTATGTTGAGTACTATCAAAGAACCCCATAAATATTATTAAGTTATGTATAATTAAACGCAGATCTGTTTTCCTTACCTGAAGATTTTGAACTAACCAAATGCAATCCAACTGATTGCCCACCTGCACTTTGGCCAAATATTGTAATTTTTTCTGGATCTCCACCGAACAAGGCAATATTATTTTTTGTCCATTTCATTGCCAGTAGTTGATCTTTTAAACCAGCGTTGCCTCGAATTGCAGTATCACCGGTAGACAGGAAACCAAATGGACCTACTCTATAGTTACTAGATACGACAATTACACCTTCTGCTACAAGGTAATCTGGACCATATGTATTTTTATCACTTTCACCTCCCTGAAATGCTCCTCCGTATATCCAAAACATTACTGGTAATTTTTCAGCGGGCTAAAAGTAAATTAGAATGTAGAAAGTATTTATTATATTTTTTGGCAGTAATCTTAACTATTCAAAAATATTTCCACCGTTTTTTAAACTATTCGGCTTGTAAGGGTAACGCGACGTCTTAGTAAATATTAAACGAAATTACACTTTCTGTCCAAAAAGAGTTTTATGTTTTCAAAAATAGAAGAAAACGTGCCGTAGTTAGTAACTTCATAGCTACATAGAAACTCTCAAAAATGAGAAACGAAACACAACGATTCATTTTCAATGCTTTTCACTGTTACAACAAAATACTTGCATTTCAAAGCATAGTCGAACTTATTATACAGTTAGTTCCAGTCTAAATATTGAATCTTATTAAGCAAGTATCTGCTGAGACTGTGGTCATATAGCGAATCTGTGAGAATGTTAGTAAGTTGTGGATAAACCTACCTTCAGGGTAGAAGTATAGACGTTAATCGTCAAGCAATTTTCACTTGAGGGATCGAAACCCCTCGAATTTAAGCAGTGTGGTCCATCTTGACTTGCATTAAAGACACCATTCCATGGTTGAGGTGGTATAGGAGCCTAAAATAAAATGTTTGATATTTAGGGAAAATATAAGCTATTATAAAATAAATGATGCCATTACCCATATTAAAAACTACTTTAAATTTGTGCTTAAAATCTTTCTAAAGGAAAATATCTAAACTGAAAATTGTAAATAATGTTATTTTATGGGCACACCACGCATGCTGCAGGGAAATCCCTAATCTGTTGGACTTGAATAGCTACAAATTGTACTTAGTCCTGGTTAATTCATTCTTAGGGGATGGGCGTTTTCATATCAAGGAATTCTTGAAATAGTATATATATATATATATATATATATATATATATATATATATATATATATATATTTACATATATATATATATATATATATATATATATATATATATATATATATATATATATATATCGGTTTACAACGTTTTCCGACCTCCAATCTCCATCTCTTTTGGTCGTTCCATAGATCTTCCAGGTTTCCTTCCTCATTCTCCCTGTCTATCCCCTCTCTCCAACTTGTTTTCGGTCCACCTCGCTTTTTTTTTGCCTTCTGGTAGCCATTTTAGTTGTTTTGGGATTCAATCTTCGTCCATTCTTTTTTGAATGTGCCCAAACCATATAAGTTGTTTGCTTAGGATGTCATCTGTACGTAATACTGCTTCTGCTTCCTTCTCTTTAGTAGACTTTCCAGATATATCTTAAAAAGGGTTGGTGATAAACATCATCCTTGCTTCAGACTTTTGACGTAATAAATCCTAAGTTGGGAATGTGGAATCTTTGGCACAATGATACTACTTAGTATATATCATCGCCCCTGATGAAGCTAACATGGTTAGCGAAACGCGCGTCGAGTGCAAAATTAAAGTGTTTGGTGTAGTGGTGATAGATACTGAGTAGTGATAAATCCTGTTATTTGTGTTCCTGTTTTAGTTTCTGTTATAGATTGGTCGAATAGTGTTTTGACAGTTTTAATTAATTCTATGTTAGTATTAGTACTTTCCATTGATTGTCACAATTTCTCCAGAGGAACGCTATCATATGCTTTTTTCAAATCAACGAACAGTAAGTGGACTTCTTAGTTTCGTGTCTTCTTTTTTTCTATTAATTGAGTTAAGAAGAAAATGTGGTCTATTATGGCTCGTCCCGTGCGAAATCCTGCTTGTTCTTCTGCTTCGAAATCTTATATTCCTTCTCCATTTTATTTTTTAAAACTTTTTCATAGATTCCACTCATGGAAGCCGTAACTTCTATTCCTCGATAATTATCGTAATTGTTTTTTTCCCCTTTCTTGTATTATATAATGGTTAGGTATGACACTTTTCATTCCTTCGGGATTTCGTTTGTACTTATACATATAGTTCTCCAGGTCCGGGTTACTTGTTATTCTTTAGCGCTTTACATATGGTTTTTATTTCTACTGTTGATATTTTATTGGTGAACCTATTACCGTAATTCTTTGTTCATTTGGTTCCCTGTCCTCTAGAAATGTTTCTCTGTCCTCTACCAGTAACCGTCCGAAATATTTCTCCCTATCTTCAGGTTTTATAGTTGTTATTATTTCTTTGTTCTTATTCCTCTTAGTTTAGGAAATAGTAGTACGAGGAGCTATGATGTATTCGCTTGACGCTAGTTTCTAGCATGTACCACTCTGGAAGAATTAACCGGACTACATCTATCGTACACATTCTATGAAAGTATTTATAGAATAACTCAAGTCGTCAACCATTCTTCGTTGTACTAAGGAATCAAGATTGCAAGTAAGTTCTGGCTCTGCAATCAGGCGAATGGCTCTCTTGAGAATGGAATCTAACGATTGCTGTGTATATTTCGGAGCAAAGCCTCAAACATGTAACTAGTATTCCATTGATGTTTAAGCTTTCTAGTACGAAATAATATTGAGAATATCTTTCTGCTATGCATGCGACATGTTCCTATTAAGAAATACTTGCTTACAACTTAACGCTTGCCAAATTGATCGATGTTGCTAGTGAAACGGAGTGTCCAAACATAACTATGTCGGGTTCTGCAACGGTAACTTTTTAGAAAAAATAGTAACATTAAATTCTACTTGGTTAGTGTCACTTCAATATAGAATTTCTTTCAGATCTTGATTAAGTTGAACAAGTTCCTGTTGTCTGTGCATATTTGCATGAGTAGCTGATGTTCGAGCATCAAAGTTAATGAAGAAACTAGCGTACTGCCCATCTGCAAGGGGGTAGATTAAATCCCTGGTTCTTTCCAGCAGAACGTTAATGTTAAGTAAAAAGAGATTAAGAGACAATATGGAGCAGTGAGGCACACCGACGTTGATAGTAAGGAAACTCGTTAACTTTTGTTCATAAAGTATACTCTCTAAGGAAACACGGGCACAATAAATAAATCTTTTTAAACATATTATAAAAGCATAATTTAGCCAACAATCTATAATATCACACGCGGTCAAATGCCTTATATACATCAAGTGCAACTGCTCGAGATTTTCCAAAATCTTCAACTGCCTCGTTCCAAATATGTATGATATAAGTTAGATCTCCTGTTGATCATTTCTTTACGAAAGTAAAGTCTACCACTTTATTCATAAATGTTATACATAATTATACAAGTTTCATTAAGGTAATGTAAATATTCGTGACTATCATATACCACAACAAATATGTCTGTAAAATATATTTTGGGAAAAAACTAAAACAATTCACACTGAATATATTATATAAAAAGATTCAAAAGAGGGGAATATTAAGTTCTGCTTGGTCATGTAGAAGCGTATTTGAATTTTTATATTTGTTAATTTCCATACTTTCTAAGTAGTTAAACTTGATACCGTTTGGTTAACTCTCTAGGATTTCAAACTCAAAATAGCAGAATGCTAAATATTAGACAGATATAATACAACGTATATGTATATTAAGGTGTAATTTTGCGGGACATATCGCAAAGATGAATAATAACAGATGAACCCGCCGAATGGTTGAATGAAAGCCTAGAGAACATAAAAGAGGCAGAGGTAGACCACAGACAAGATGGACGGACTACATAAAAGATTAGCGGGACACGATTAGATGTAAAAAGCAACCAACGGAGCTAATTGAAGGCAACTTATGGAAGCTTACATCTGACTATGGATGGAATAAGTTAATGATGATGATAATGATGATTATGAGTTCTGTAAGTTATTTTAATATCATAATTATTTAATAATCTTCAAATTGTACCTGTGCCTAAATATATAAGGGAATTAAAAAAATTTTGTTCCGGAACTAAAAATGTTACGTATACCGTGTTCATTGCTATTGTTCGTTGTTTGTTTTCATAATGGCATTAATTAAGTTAAAAAATTATCCATTCTTAATCCAGTGTAAACATTTGTTTAGTAACTGAAAGCTTCTTATTTTGATTTCCTCTAGACACTGGGATCGTGATTAATCTATACATCATACTGTTATAAGCTGCAACTTTATGTTGATAAGGATGAGATGAAAAATTATGTAAAATAACACTGTATAGGGAAGTTTTTCTATAAATTTTATACTTTTGGAGATTTTTAGATTCAGAATAGCCAAATTAGTTTTTCAGTTAAATTCTCTACTCATTTTAGAACTATGAATACTTGTTGCACAGGAAGTACAGGGTCAATAAGCCGATATTTTAAAATATGTCATATACACCCAGCAAGCGCTTTCACAATTATATTTGCATCATTTTATTAATACCTCGAACAGTTACATCGTATATTAAAAAAATTAGTATCATGTGGCAGAATAACGGTATTACATTTATTAAACCAATTTGTGGAATATTTTATTCCTAACCTAAATAGCAAATCGACAGTAACCAAGTGAAGATTAACGCTCTAAAAACCCAGGCGGCAGCTTTTTCTAAAAAAGTTAACGTTGGTGAACCCGACCTAGTTATGGCGTTCCTCCAACATCGTCACTCAATTTGTTGGGCGTTCATTTGGGAGCAAATATGTCCTGGCATGAGCATGTTGCAGGCATAGCAGGCATTAGAGCTTCTCAAAAGTTGGGAATATTATTTCGAACCTTTACACTCCACAACAACTGTTAATTCTTTACAAAGCTCAAATTCGACCAACTATGGAATACTGCTCCCATGTTTGGGACTCTGCTCCCAAACATACACTGCATTTGTTGGATTCTATTCAGAGAAGAGCTGTTCCTCTGATAGGAGACCCGGAACTGACTGGCGGCCTTGATTCGCTGGAATATCGAAGAACGGTTGGCGACTTGAGCCTATTCTACAAGTATATCCATCGAAAGTGTTCGGAGGATGTGGCCCGTTTTATTCCTCCCAAAGGGGTGCATGTTAGAAATACTCGTCGTGCCGATACTTCACATCCGTATGAGGTTCAGCTTGTTACTCCTCGTACAACGCTTTTCAAGCAGTCTCTTATATGGACAACATCATCCCTTTGGAATAATTTGCCCAGGACTGTGTTTCCCACCGAGTACAATTTACAGCGATTAGGAGCAACGTGAATAGCTTTTTCCGCACACGTGCCGCTCCCGTAGCGCTTTACTGAGCTCCCTGTAGCATGTGTGCTAGACCCATAAAAAAAATTGGAAAATTAATCTTGTATGTAATCTTACTGTGACTTTTTATGACTTTTCAGAAAGATACTATCAATTTTATAATTTAGGAAATTATATCATTTCTTCTCTTGTATCGACTTAATCCGCAGAAGAAGATATTTTATAGTTATTTAGTTTCACATTTTCACCTGTTATGAAATATTGAACGCAATTTTAATACGTATATTATATTTTAAAAAACTTTTCATTCCTACAATAATAATGAGAAAATTCATTTAGATTATAAGAAATATATATACTTGCCTCAAATCTTAAATTACCCAGTGGTGGTGTAGCAAATGGTATTCCTCTCCATCCGTAGTAAGTTTCGTTATTCGTGACTGACTGATATATTGCTCCTTGAATTTTGCCATCAGGTAACGTTATTATAAGGTCATCGTCTATAGAGGCTGACAGCTAAAATAAATATATATTTTATTATTTATATAACAAACCTCCAAATAATTGAGTAAAAAAAAACACCTTAAAGTGAATTTTAAAATGTTTTTATTTTTATTGTATCAAACCTCACCCCCCAAATCTATCTAACTACTTTGCATTATTTTTTAGGATTTGCTTAACTTGTATGATTTTTATAAGAGTCTTCTATAATTACGTTCTAGTATTCTTGTCATAACAAGTCTCGAGAAATAGGTCTAAAAATAAACTTCAGCAAAACCAAATCTTTGAACAAGGACGGTGAAGATAACAGCCACTATTAACAGAAGGCGAAAGAATAGAAAAGGTACAAACATTCATATATTTAGGACAAAAAATCGAAATATCAAAAAATAATTTAAAGTCTGACTTAGATAGAAGAGTCTCGTTAATTTGGTCTGCGTTCAAAACGTTACAATCTATATTTAAATTGGAAATCCTAAATACAATAAAAGCCAAAGTATTCGATCAATATGTACTGTCGGTATTAACATATGGCACTGAAACGTGTGCTTTAAATAAAAGTATAATAAATAAACTCCAGGTAACCCAAAGAGCAATGAAGAGGAGAATGCTGAATATTAGACTCCAAGATTGTATTCCTAACATCGAGATACGAAGAAGATCATAAGTGACAGATGTAATACAACGAATTAAGGTGGAATTGGACGGGGCATATTGCAAGGCTGAATGATAACAGATGGACATGCCGTATAGTAGAATGGAGGCCTAAAGAACACAAAAGATACCGATTTAGGCTACAGGCAAGATGGACGGATGGCATAAAAAGATTAGCAGGACACGATTGGATGGAAAAGGCAAACAACAATGCTCATTGAGACAACTTGAGGAGGTTTACATCCGACTATGGATGGAATAAGCTAATGATGATGATGATTCTTGTCGTAAGTTAAATCAAATTACAGGACCAGTTAGACTTTAAAAACCTTCAACGAAACCATTTTAATTGTCACCTGCATATATTATTTCAAGATCCTGACTTAACAGGTCAATTCTTTTGGCATATTCGGTTTAAGCATCCCAAAATACGTATAGATATGGTGATCTTTTTTTAGTTTATATAAAGACGTATTTCTGACAATTTTCAAGGGGCTTTTTGAGGTTATGTCAAAATGCTGACATAACTGGTTAGTTCTGATCTTTGATTCGATTTCAGCACCCCAGAACATATATAGATATGGGTTTGCTCATTTAAATTTCTAATTTATTTGTAAAAGTATTTTCGGTCATTGTCGAGGTGTTTTTGAGGTTATTTCAAAATCCTTGAACGATGAGTCAATTCTAGCCTCGGATTCGTTTTCAGCATACCAAAAAACATATTGTATGGTATCTCACCTTTCAACAACAAAATTTCTTTTTGTGGTCCTGTGTAATCATAACTGCTCACTTAAATTGAGTACTAAGTAACACAAATCTTGATACAACTATGATATGGACTTAAACTTTTTCCGAACAAAAAGAAAATTATGAATAATATAAAATGTTTAAATTTTATTGAATTATGAATTTATTATCTACGCTAGAGTCAGACTACTTTTCTGATAACTGATCGAACAATCCGATTTAGTATAACCGTAACAAGAAACGAACTGGATTGAACAATCGCGAATTTAATGTTAACAGAAACATAAATTTATCCAAATCTATTATTTTGACAGCAAGGCTCATGGATTTTATCTTAAAATTTGATTTTATCTTAAGAAATTTGATTCATTATATATTTACTTGATAGTAAATGATGACTAAAGTTACTTTTTTGTGCAAAATTGGAATGAGATACTTTCCGAATTTCTCCTATTATTGCACGAGGCATCTTCGAGTATCTTTATCCTTTCACATTAAAGCACTGAATGAGTGCCGAAAGATGTCTACACGTAAGTATTTATTACCCGCCTAATACTTATTAAGCCATAATTTCCATTTTCTTTATTAATTTTTAGTGTTCCGTACGAAACACTTATAAGATCACTTCGGTGTCCGTCTATCTGTCCGTCTGTCTGTCTGTCTGTCTGTCTGTCTTACACCCGATTTTCTCCGAAATTGTTTGACATAGTTGACAAAGTTGAAATTTGGTACTAATATAGGAACTGATGGCCTCACCAGAGCCGTGTATTTTTCGAAGTTAAATTTTGACTTTACGGATTAGTTCTGGGGGGTGAGATCGAAAGTGAAAAAAAATTACTAGGTCATCGAGAGGAGTGTCAAATGAAAGCTCGTAAAAACACGAGTTTAAAAATATATATAATGTAATACTTGTGCACACTTTTCTTTGTATTATTTTTAAAAACTCGCGAAAAATCGCTGCCCCCTCCTTTATCTTGAAAAGTACTGATCAAAGAATTTTGAATAAATTCTCGAATATTCTACACGGGGTGTAGATTGAACGAAAATTATCACGAGTGCATTATCTTTAATAATTTATCTGGTATAAAAAAAAAAAATCAAGGTCATCAGCTTTCAGTAAAGATCGGAAACAAACTTTGTTGAAAACTCATTTGGAGTGTGTTTTGTCAAGTCACTGATCATTTTGTACCTCCGCAACAAAATTTTTTTTTTTAAAAGCAGTCAACATACAGAGCACTAATTGCGCAAGTTCAACTAGCACGTGACCGGTTTTAAGTCTGGCATAGCCTCTTACTTCTGTTATTGACTGTTGTTATAACATGTTTATAATTGATTGCTTATTCTAACTTAACCTAAGCATTTACACTAGTGATCCTATAATAACTTAACCTAGAAAATGGGTTTATTTCACATGATTATGTTCTAGCCTTAATCTAGGACTTATGCTAACTTAACCTGGGACTTATGCTAACTTAACCTGGGACTTATGCTAACTTAACCTAATTTTACAATCGTCTGTCATGGTGGGGGAGGAGGGCCATCGTTTTCATCCTAGAGAGGGTCTGAGGGTCTCGGGAAACAGTGGCAAGCATGCGGGAGGAGGAAGGCGTCCCTGATGATTGAGTTGAGGTGCTGGGACGCCTTGTCCATGAACTTCAGTTGGGTTTTCCTCATGTGTGCCTTTACGGTTGGCACACCGAGGTCTGTATTTTATTGTTCTTCATGAACCATAATCATCTCAAATCATGATGTATTGAAAAAATTAGGGTTAATATGATGCAGACCGTAACCTGTATCTAGTGTTATTATGATATTTGTAGATTGTAGATTTTAAATAATTCATCAAAGTTTTGTTTATAAAAAGCGGAAACTAGGTGAATTATGAATAAAAAACGTATTTATTTTTTTTATACAAAAAACTGTGTTTCCGAGTAGTTGATACTACATTACTGAATGCAATATTACTACGTAACAGCAGTCGTGTTGAAACAAATATTATAATTTAGTGACTTGCTCAGGAAAGCAAGTTACAAAAGCTTTCACATCAATAACATATTTGAATAAACTCTCATGATTTCTCTAACTAATCCAGACAACTGTTATTTCTTTCAGAAGTTGGATTAATTTATTACAGAAATATGTTTCTACCTGAAGTAATAAATATTATCTTAATAGTTAGTAATTTAGATTTAAAAATATTGGGAGATTTTTTAATATGAAAAATATTTAAAAACTGAAAAATCATTCAACCAACCCACTAAACACAGATTATTAACGCGTTTCTTTATGAAGACATATACAGGGTCAGTTAAGGGAAAAAAGCAAAAAAAGGAAGTTCGGAAAAGAGTTACATTCTTTAAAGTATTAGAAGAATTTAGCTTCGTGAATAAGTTAATACAACGAAATAAATATTACTTGAGAAAATCACATCAAACATTTAACAGATAGAGGTCTTATTTCGTTGCATTTGCAAGAAAATACTATAGAAATTTATATTAATATATAATAGAATTGCGGAGAAAATTTAATATGAAAAAGTATTTTTAGTAATTAAGTTTTACATTTAATGTCTTTGACTAATAAAATTATTGGTTTCCAATTAACAAACATGTTTAAAAATTGTCTATAATTTTACTTTAATTAATATTAATAACTTATATACTCATGTAATTCTATACCAAGCTACTTACCGCTGATGCGACGAAAACAGATAAAAATGTAAGTATTTTTGACATGATTACCTCAAAACACACTATGAAATCAAATAGGTATCTCCCTTTTTATATATCGACTTTCTAATACTATGATAGTACATTTTTTCTTTTTTAAAATAATATACAGGGTGCCCCATATGTATGGTATAATGATTCCACAGCATTTATTAATCAGTGTATCAAAAAAATGTTTAAATAAAAGTTATAGAGTCTTATACAGCGGACATGCTGACGTTGACAGTAAAATGTTTTGAACTGTTAGTTCGAAGAATTTACGCCATCTCAATTTTTTTAAATGGAAAGCCCTGTATATTATTTTATTTTTGAGTCCTAGTAAAAATACTAGATAGTATTTGTCCAACAAACCATATGTCTAAATTGGACTATTTTGGAATTATTGTCATTTGAAATTTAAAATAAAAAAACTTGCTCAAAAAAACTTGCTCAAAATTTCTACCATTAACAACGAGGCAATGACCCAATCTGTCATAAACGACCTGAACAGAGTTTTGCAGAGAATCTGGGGTGATCTGTGCTACTTCATACTGAATTCTTTGTTATAACTCTTTTACAGTTTCAGATCGACTTCGGTAAACTTTGATTTTCAAATGACCCCATAACAAGAATCGAGTGGCGTAAGGTCAGGATTCTTTACAGGCCATTCTACAGCACCTCTTTTGCCTATCAATGCCTAAAAATCGCTTTCAATTATCTACGAACATTGATTTTATAGTGAGGAGGTGCTCCGTCCTGTTGATACCACAGATTCCTTTTAGGGATATCCAAATTATTTTCATCGGGAAAAAACCTGCTCGAGTTGGAATGGAATAACTTGCTCTTGGAGTAACCGTAAATTCCTCTGTCCTGTAAGATTTCCATCGATGACCAATGACATCACGTTCACAAATCCCTGTTTTAACTTTTGAAGGTCCAGATTTAGAACGATCCTTAACATGATATGATTGTCTAAACCGTTTTAATATTTTGCTAACTACGGATTGGGTAATAGGTTCTCTATTCGGATATTCTGCGTTAAAACGATCACATACTTCCTGTTGCATTCTCCTACGGTCTCCGTAACCGACCATCATTAACAAAGTGATTCTTTCAGTTTCTGTTAAATGTACCAATATACGCTTAAATTGCAGTTTCACAAAATGCAGCAATAAACGTTTTCGTCAATAGATCATTTTTTGACGCGTTAAGTCGTTACCTGATAGTAAATGTTTGACACAAGCCAGCTTAAAAAAAAAAATTTTTTTGATCTCCTTAATTTTAAATATCAATAACACCAAAACGATTGAATTTAGACATACAGTATATTAGACAAATAATATCTAGAATTTTTAGTAGATCTTAAAAAAAAATAATATACAGAGCTTTCCATTTAAAGAAATTTAAAAACGGCGTAATTTCTTCGAACTGACAGTCCAAAATATTTTATTGTCAACGTCAGCATGTGCTCCGTATAACACCCTCTAACTTTCATTTAAACATTTTTTTTTGATGCACTGATAAATAAATGCTGTGGAATCATTATTCCATACATATGAGGCATCCTGTATATTGTTTAATTGTTTGCAATGCAAACATTCTCCACATATTTTTGTTACTATTATTATCTTTTCTACATTCCCTAAAACACAGAAATCGATTTACCTATACAATGATAAAATTATACAGTCAAAGTAATATATATATATATATATATATATATATATATATATATATATATATATATATATATATATATATATATAATTATCCAAAAAATGGACAAGTAGAAAGTGATCCTTATTATTAGACTAAATGTTCAAATGCGCACTCATCGAAAACTTAGAAACTTAATTATTTAATGCTGGAACAGAGACAAACTCAGCTGAAATGAAAATTAAAAGAATTACATATTTTTCTAATGGGATGGGAGTGCGCAATATAAAAACACAAAAGTTTATCAATTTCACTCATCAACTGTAAGAATTTGGTTTAGCTGCAGAGTGGCAACATCCCCTGGCAATGGTGCGTGCGATGGCTTGTCTGGGACTTTGAAAAGATTGGCTGCTAAAACCAGCCTTCAAAGGGTAACCAATCCAATGCAAACACCAAAGGAATTATTTGAATGGGCAACTGAGTTTTAATTAAGATTTAAAATAGCTGTAACTATAAAAGGGACGTTGACATATTGTTGCATGTTACCAATCATGAAAAAAAAGTGCAAAAGCAAAGGATTTTCCTTGGCAGGAACATTCAACTAAAGTTGAAGTTATGAAATAATTACTTACTTTGTAACATATCGTCGTATTCGCTGGAACATTGAAGAACGGTTGGCGACTTGAGTCTGTTCTACAAGTATTTTCATGGAAAGTGTTCGAAGGATGTAGCCCGCTTAATTCCTCCCAAAGCGGTGCATGCTAGAAATACACGTCGCGCGGGTGCTGCATATCCGTATGAGGTTCAGCTTGTTACTCCGCGTACAACGCTTTTCCAGTAGTCTTTAATATGGAGAACATCATCCCTTTGGAATAATTTGCCCAGCGCTGTGTTTCCCACCGAGTACAACTTACAGCGATTCAAGAACAACGTGAATCGCTTTTTCCGCACACATGCCGCTCTTTGACCGCTTTAGGGACTTCCCTGCAGCACGTGTCCTAGACCCATAAAAAAAAAGAACTGCGAAATGTTGCCGTCGAATACCTTAGCTTCTAAAAAGGAAGCTGGAGCACCTGATTACAAACGTAGCAAAGAACGTATTACTGTTCTTGCATGCAATAATGCTTCTGGAAGACACAAACTCCCATTATTATGTATTGGTAAGTCAGCAAATCCACGAACCTTTAAGAATATTCGTCGCAATGCTTTTCCTGTTTTGTCTAAAAATCAAAACAATGCCTGGATACTCGTAAACGCGACTCTATTTAAAGACTGGTTTTTTGGAGATTTTGTTCCTAAAGTGGAACTTTTTTTAAAAGAACATGGATATCCTAGAAAATCTATTGTGTTACTAGACAACGCCCCCACTCACCCACGTGAAGAGCAACTTAAAAGTGGGGAAATAAAAGCAATGTTTTTGCCTCCTGTTGTAAGTTCTTTCATTCAGCCTATGGATCAGGATGTACTGGAAAATTTAAAACGCAATTACAGGCGCTTGTTATTGGAGCATATTTTTAGAAGAAGTAGATGAAGGTGGCAATCTTACTGATTGTCTAAAAAAGGTAAATTTGAAAAATGTTATATATTGGATAGCTTCAGCCTGGAATCAAGTAAAGAGTAGTACTCTGGAAAAATCTTGATCAAAATTGATTCCTCAAGAGGAGAGACATTACTCAGAGGCAGAAACAGAAGATAATGAAAAATTTACATAAAATTATTACAAGAATATCAAGATGTGAAAGTGTTACGGAAACCGATGTTTGTGTATGGTTTAACAGTGATAGTGTGGAAGATGAAATCCCTGACCAAGAATTAATTAAAGTGTATGCAAAAATGCTAATAAAATAGACAGTGATGACGTTGATAATAACGAAGTAGAAGCCACTGACAATATTCCAGTAAAAATATCACATTCAGAAGGACTAGAGGCCCTAAAAAAAGCGTTGACTTATGTAGAACAACAAGAAAATGCAACCGCCATCGACGTCTTGCTTATCAAACATTGGAGAGACATTGCAGCCAAAAACAGAACTAACGCAAAACGAGTGCAGTTAAAAGTTACCCCATTGTTAAGACATTAAAGTTAAGAATGAAACTGTTTTATTTTCGATTTTCAGTACATATCCATAAAATAAATAAACTAATTGTTCTATTATTTGTCTTAATAAATACCTATGTACGTAATAGCATATCGTATAAATGCTTTTAAGTCAATCTGCAATGTTGTATTCATTCTAAATTTCTATTTTATAAAAAAATTCGGACTAACCGAAATTTCGATTATCTGAAATTACTTTGGTCCATATTATTTCAGATAATCGAGATTCTACTATATATACATATATATATATATATATATATATATATATATATATATATATATATATATATATATAAATAATTATATCTTAGATATGTTCATTATCCTAACAAGAAAGTAAGAAAAATATCCAAAATAATACTTAAATATACAAAATTTATTTACGCCTTTTCACTGACTACGGCCAGTAATATATCTGAACAAAAATTGAAGTTGTTATGTCATTTTATTCGTGAGTTATTGTGCCAAGAGATCATCAGACAAACCGACAAGACAGACAGAGCGGCGGAAATGATGAAACGTCGAGAAATTCAAAAATCTTGGAACTGACTTTTTACTAACACAAGATTTCTCTTTCCCAATGAACAAAATCATAAAAATACCTGTTATAATTTTTTGCGTAAGAACATCTTTTGCAGAATCTATATCTATATTAAATCAAAATTAAACAAGATATTTTAAGGTGAAGGTGTAAGGTAAAAGCTACATTGTGTTAAAACCCAAATTATAATAACCACAGTCCAGTATTAAATAATTTTAAAATAATTCTGTTAAAACGTGCTGGTGCTCCTGTATATTTAAATCTCTTAAAATTATGTTAACCAACTCACCAACTAAACGTTAGAACTGTGATTACTAATGAGTTGAACCACACTCAAGAGATGATTTTATGCAAGTGCTGGTAATGTAAAAATTCCTATTATAATTTTCTCCAGAATACAATATTAAAAGTATTATTTCTTTAAAACTATTAAAGTTAACGACTGTTCCGTAATATTTAATTGTTTTGCATGCCAGAATGTCACTTGTTAGGTATGAGAATATGCATTATATTTTGTTAGAACATATTAGTACATATTTAAACACCCCTCCAAGGTCACCCCGTATAAAGGTAAAGGCAAGCAACCATCAAAAACTTAATAAAAATGACGGCTATTGATAGAACGTTTACTCCAAGATTGACAGTTCTACATCATACAAAATAAGTCACAGCACAAATGAAAGTCGGCCAATTCAGAGATCTATTTCCTTCAATCGTCATCATATTCAAGACTGTCTTTGACTGAAATCATTACTTTTTTAAATATTTTATTGGTTAATGAATCGTTATTAAGTACGGTAACGGCATAGATGATAAGAAAAAGAAAATGATTAAATCAGTTAAAATACCAAAAACCAATGAATAAATACGATTTCTTTCTGTATGAACTGAAATACAAACAACTTCATAAAATAATTAAAATTTATTTGAAAATGATCTTATACATTTCAAGATTTAAATAGCATACTCTCGAAAAATAAAAACCCAGAAGAATGACTCGTACAAAATTTGTTTATAATATTTTCAAGTGGATACTTATATTTTATTTAGTAAAATAAAATCCTCTTAAATTAAAACCGTCTGGAATGTTCATAATATTTCTCAGATTTTATCAAAATCGTGCAATAGAGTTTAAGCGATTGTACTGATTAAGACTAGTGAAAATTAAGAAATCATTGGCAACACCAAGAAATTGAAGATAGATTATCGAATATGGATAAGCTGAAAGAATTGAATAGAGAATTGTCTTTGTATATTATTAATTACACCGAACTCCATGTGTAAAACACACAAGTCCAGATGATTGAGCATTGACGTATGACCTTAAAAATGGCTAGTTTTTCAGCATGTGCTAGACCCCATAAAAAAATTTAAATTTTTTATGTGAGGTCTTTTAACATTATTGTGGTTCTCGTAGAAATAGTTCTTATACCCTTTTGATATTTTAAATAATTTTATTGCAACAAGTTTTTATATAATCGTGTGTTAAAATTAAAAATTTTACACTTACTTTTCCAATAAACCATGCTGTTTTGAAATTAAAACATTGACAGTTAACTGTTATTTTATAATACTGCAAGTTTATATTATATTAATGTTGAATTAATAATAACGCAAGTGATTTTTAAAAGTGAATGTATTTTCTAAATGAGCTACAGCCTGCTGGCGTCTTTCTTCTAACTCTACGAAGTGGTTATTAATAATGAATATTCTCACACCCGACATCGTATAAGTATCGAACATTTTGCTCATATTGGTCGTCATATAGTCGTCAAAGTGCTGCAGTAAGGTCTCGACTATTTCAATATAAGTGATGTGGACATCCTAGTCTACCCAAATTAAACTGAAAAAGAGATTTTATATGTTAATAGGAGGACACCATAATACTAGACAAATTAACAATTAAAATAAGTTACGATAAATTTTTTGGAGCACCAATCAAAATCTTTTTAAAGGTCAGAATTAGCGACAGTATATTAATAACCTTTTGAGAATAAATTAATTGGTACAGCAGCTTAAGACTAAATAATATTGCTCGCTAGTAGCAATTTAAAGCATTGTAAGAACAGCATTAATTTATGGAACGTTGTGACCAAAAATAATTTTTTGGTAAACCTAATGAATAAATAAAAAATATTTTTTATATTTATATTACTTAATAATAAGATTAATGATCTCTTTTAAACAGTGTTAAGAATTGTTTAAATAAGGTAATAATAGTAGTCATATCTGTGGGAAATTTCCTCTAACAACACTAAGTACTACTGTCACCACCGAATCTCAATGACTTATCTATAAAGGTCACGATGTCATTCTATGCTGATATATTTGCCTCCTTTCATCAGAATATCGTCGGTCTAAATACCTCATATATAAGTATTTCCAATATCTCAGAAGAGTAGATAAAGTGAGTCCAGACCATCTGAACGTGTCGGGTCGTCCTCTACACTCAACAATATTAAATGCCTTCTCAATTTACCGCATCCCTTGAGAATCCTCATGAGTGGATTTTGAAAACATCTACTTCTATTAAATAGCCATTCAAGGTGTACTATTCTAGGGCATGATACAAGGTTTTTAGCCAACCTACACGCTGGGTTCCAGTATATGTTTTTCACCTGCTATCTTGATATACCTAAAGCTTGTTTGAGTCTCCCAGTAGAAATCGTGTTCCGGAGCCTGACGAGTTTATACGCCTTCTGTTTCTCCACAGATTCATATTAGTTCAATCTATTTCATCCTTGACATACGCAGCTTATTCATGTCTTCTCTATACTCTCGGATTAGTATTGAATTCGCCCAGGATTTAGCAATTAATTGCTGGATTATTCCAGCAGATGTAAAAACCCCATCCCGGAACCTTTTCCATTAGGATGGCAAGGGATTTTGGCTGTAAAACTGTAGCATGCTTCCTCAAAGAGAACTTTTAACCATCTACAATTTGCAAATAAATCCCTGTCTCCTCCAATTCAGCTTCAGCCATCCGCGATCCATCAGTGAAGCATGCCAGAATATTTTGGAGTTGATCTCCAATTTTTCCCATTATTTCTAGCCAGGAATCATAAAGGATAAAGATCTTGCAAGCCCGAAATGATCCTATATCGACATTAACCTAAAGATTAGTAGGGGCACTATTAGGGCGATTTCTATACTTCCTAAATCACCTACTTCTTTTCAGTATTCAGTATTCCTCATCCTTACATAAGCCGCCCTTGCCTGCTTATTTATTCAAACCGAAGGCTGTGTAGCTCAAGTAGGACATCTAAGGAAGATATCGGCTTAATCCCCAGTGCACCTAAAATACTGAAGTGGGCAAGCTCTTAAATTTTCCTGGACATAGTTTGCATCATAATACTCTCGACTCTGAGATACCAGAACATCATGCCATATGTGATCTTCAACCTCTCCACCTGCTAATTTATAGCTCCGAGCTTAGTCCTTCATGCGTCCTACCTACCTCACAGTGAAGAAGCCAGTCGACCACAGTGTCGACATGAGTACAAAATTATAAAAAAATTTTATACGAGTATTATTCCAATTTTGTTTTTCTAATTAAGGACACCATAGGTAAAACAAAAGTACACTTTTTAACATTTATTGTGAAATATGTAAGGCTTCTACTTAAAAGTAGTTATCTGAAATAATCCCAAAATAGATTGATTCCATAAGAATGCAAATGCAAGTGAGAAAATTTTCGCAGGGGGCATATTCTTTCCCATTCTTTCTCTTTTCAGTATTTTTAAATGGAAGCAGATAGTCTAATTACTAATAATCTTGGAAAAGCTCAGTCCATGCAAATTATTTTTACTTATACACTCATGCTTAAAAAAATGACTATAATATATTGATGGGTGATATACTCTTAGACTCTAAAAAAACAACTATGATATAATTCCGGGTGAATAAAAATAAGAAAATATATTCAAATCCCGTTCATCATATTCATAGAAAGGCAGATGAGCATTTTTTAACTCTTAAATAAATTTTGTGTTGTTTTGTACCCTTTTTTAAGTATCTTATACAAGCTTTGAATGTATTTTATATTAATTGGTATCTACATAGTTTTTACAAAGAATATAAATCCAATGAAACATTCATATTTATATAGGGTGGGTTGTGAGGAATAATGGTAGGCTAAGTTAGATCCTGGAAAAGGTCTATCTTCTCTGGAGTCTGATTTCTGTAAAAAATCCTGTCTTATTTCCAACGAAGCATTCATATTTATATGGGGTGGGTTGTAAGTAGTAATGGTAGGCTAAGTTAGATCCTGGAAAAGGTCTATTTTCTCTGGAGTCTGATTTCTGTAAAAATTAGAAAAAAAAAATATTGTTCTTATATAGATGCGATATTATTTTTGAATTATGTATGTACTAATTAATTTATGCAATTTATAAATTAAATAGTTTGTATATAAAAGAAACAAGTGAAAAACTTGTCCAAGCTCAACCGTTATTTTCGTTAAACTTTAGATAAAATATTACAAATTTATTATCAGTGAAACGATTAAGTTAATGAAGGTTAATAGAACGAACTAAAAAATATCGGCAATTTATTGATTATGGGGAGTTAAATAATATCACAAAGACTGATTATTTTCCATCACTAGAGATTTTTGCAACTATTAATACATTTTCAGAAACTGGCCTATTAGTAACAAATAAACCTAGTTTCTACGCGATATTGCCAGTATCACTCGGAGTGATAACGATTTTTCGCACTCTGTCATTAAAATCCATTCAGCTGTACAAGGACACACAAAAGCAGAAATATGCTGTCGGGTTAAAGAGATAATGTGGTAGCAGAATTTTTTTTTTGTTAGAAACAAAAAAAGAAAAGAAGAAAAGCTTTCTTCTGGATTTTTTACTCGACGACTCGACAAATAAGTTGATACAATACTTATTTTACAGTAATATATATATACATATATATATACATATATATAATATATATATATATATATATATATATATATATATATATATATATATATATGTATATATATTTATATATATATATATATATATATATATATATATATATATATATATATATATATATATATATATATATATATATATATGTATATATATATATATATATATATATATATATATATATATATATATATATATATATATATATGATTGTTTTAAAAACTCTACTTTTTTTATATTTTGATGAATTTTATAACATTTAAGGTGGCTTAAATTTCGAATTTCTAATGGACGCTCGCATCGCTGTCATCCGGTAACAAACTCTCCGAAGAGGGATACGACAGCAAACTGTTCGCTAAATTTTCATATTTTTCGTTACAAAGCAAATATAATCAACGTTTTTTTGAACTCGATGTTCAATAACATTTTAAATAGCTTGTATGGCTGAGTAAATAATTTTTTGGCGCAAAGCTGTCATTATATATAAATATATATATATATATATATATATATATATATATATATATATATATATATATATATATATATATATATATATACCACAGCCAACATGTAACACTCTGTAATTTTTTTATTTTGAAAGTTACATATTTGCATTTTTAGATACCAGAATGCTTTTAGGCTTTTTTATCACTTCAAAAATATTTTTACCGATTTGACCGGAAATGACTGCAACTTTCTTATTTTTAAAGGAACCCTGTATATTTTTTTTATCAATTTCAATTCGCTTTAAAATTGTCTTTCCAACGATATATCACAAGTTGACATTTGTTTGACAGTTGACCGGCAAAAACTGATTTAAACTCTTAGACTTAGGCGGCCATGGCGGATATAGTAGCAGTTGTTTTTGTTCGTTTTATCTCACTTTGGAAAGAATTTAAGACTATTCATTTATCGTGCGATTTTCGCGAGTCTAAGTGACTCCTACAAAATTCAATATCACCGAAATACCGAAATTAATGTAGGAACACATAATTTTTATTTATCCTAGTTACTATTTAACAATATATGTATATATATATATATATATATATATATATATATATATATATGTATGTATGTATATATATATATACATATATATATATATATATATATATATATATATATATATATATATATATATATATATATATATATATATATATATACATATATATATATATATATATATATATATATATATATATATGTATATATATATATATATATATATATATATATATATATATATATATATATATATATATACATATATATATATATATATATATATATATATATATATATATATATATATATACATATAGTTACTATTTAACTATATATGTGTATATATATATATATATATATATATATATATATATATATATATATATATATATATGTGTGTGTGTGTGTGTGTGTGTGTGTGTGTGTGTGTGTATGCATAAGTTTTTGCCGGTTTTTGTGGTAAAGAAAACACGTAATTTTCAAGGGAAATTCATTTTTTTTTTTATTCAAAATATTGGTCATTGGCTTCTACACACTTCACCCATCTTTCAGGTAAATTATGAATACCATGCCAGAAAAAACTGCTTGTCTTTTGCGGCGACCCATTCGTTGAACCATTTTCCAATTTCCTCGAAATTGCTGAAGTGCTGCTCTGCAAGCGCGTGCCCCATTGATGCGAAGAGGTGATAGTCAGATGGCGCCAGGTCGGGAGAGTACGGCGGATACGGAAGGATGTCCCATCCAAGCGATTTCAAGGTGTCTTTCACTGGTTTTGGTGTGTGAGATTGCGCATTGTCGTGTAACCAAATCACTTTGCCATGTCTTCTGGCCTATTCCGGTCTTTCGATCAATGCGTGATTTAAATTAATCATTTGTTGGCGATAGTGTTGTGCATTAACGGTTTCGCCGGACTTCGAGAGTTCATAATACACAATACCGCTCTGGTCCCACCAGACCAAAAGCATGGTCTTCTTGCCGAAACGATTTGGCCTTGGTATTGAGGTACCGGCTTCGCCAAGTGACAGCCACGATTTTCTCCGCTTCGAGTTTTCAAAATAAATCCATTTTTCGTCACCCGTCACAATTCGGTGCCGAAATGATTTTCTTTCGTAGCGTTGAAGCAGCATTTCACAAGTGACTTTACAATTTTCCATTTTCCGTTCATTCAAATCATGTGGGATTCATTTACCGAGTTTATTGATCTTCCCCATTGTTCGTAAACGTCTGATGATTGTTTCTTTTGTCACATTTAATGCTTTTGCCAATTGCTGTTGTGTTTGAGTTGGGTCATCATCCAGTAACACCTGCAATTCCTCGTCTTCGTACTTTTGTGGTCTACCAGAGCGCGCACTGTCTGTCACATTGAAATCACCACGTTTAAATTGTCGAAACCATGTCTCACATGTTCTAATCGATGGAGCGTGTTCATCATATGTTTCTACCAGCAAACGATGACTTTCCACAGCGTTTTTCTTTTGATTAAATAAGAAAAGCAATGCGTGCCGCAAATGTTCTTTTTCAGGCACAAAAGTCGACATGATCACTGAATGATACAATACAGACGATACTGTTTGGCGGACTCAACTTGTGTATATTGGTTAGGTTAATGTCAGACGAACAAACTGACGTATCTATCAAATTCATACACTGCATACTGTTCGCTGGTGCCATCTCTTAATGAAACCGGCAAAAACTTATGCATACACCGGTATATATATATATATATATATATATATATATATATATATATATATATATATATATATATATATATATATATATATATATATTATTTTACGTTAATAATATCTCGACTGTTTATATTTTTTATAGTCTGTGTAATATTTTTCTAATCTTATCAAAACGTGCCATATATAATTAAATTTTATCTTTTTAAACAAGAATTTAGTACTCCAAATTTGGGATATGCAGGGAAACATTTTTATCTTTAAATGTTTTAGTATTTTTAAGAACATTTTGCTTTAAGTTATCTTATACCAAACCTAAAAGTATTGTTTACTCAACATATTTTACAAATCCGGGACTCTTGATGTGATAAGAAATGAAAATACAAAAAATAAAATTTAATTCTATAAAATATATATTAAGAATCTAAAAAGTTATAAATGGTTTAGCACCATAAGTGTAATAGGTTTCATTCCATTGTCTATAAGTTGCTCTTAGATCCTGTCTTATTTCCAACGAAGCGTTCATATTTATATACTGCAGTGGATTTTCAGGAGTAACGCTAGGCCAAGTTAGATTCTGAAAGAGGTCTATCTTTTCTGGTGTTGGATTTCTGTAAAAATTGAGGGAAGAAAAGTGTCAATTTTATTATATACATGTAACATTATTTTTATATTACGTATCATTATTTATTCTCAATAAAAATTAGCCAATATGGGGTTTCAAGGTTCCACAATAAAATGCCTAAAAGTAGTAATTATTATTTTTAAACTTTAGATAAATTGCGACAGATTTCTTATAGGTATCCATTAAAGGTTGAATTAATGAGAGTGCTTCGCACAGGAAAGAAATGTAGGTAAATAAGATGACTGATTTTTGATTAAACAATTATTGGATAAAATGAAGTATAAAATATGATACCTACGAAAAGATATTTCAGAAAGAAACTTTTTTGGACAGATTCATTAAAAGGGTATACAATTTTAATCGAAATTAGCTCAGTCTTAACCGTTGTTATGTTTATACGATAAAATAATTAAGACCTTGGGATCGATAGAAAATTTAATAGTTTTATATTTCTAAAATTTTCTTTTTATCGGTCTAGTTATAAATAAAATATATCTTCACTACACAACTTCATAACTTGGACATTCTTGTCAATTTAAGTTGCTAATTATATAATCATATAGTTTATGTAACTTAACAAAGCTTCTAAAAAGAATAATAAATAAGTTTCTTATAATTATTTGTTCATTAATATCATTAATATCTTAGCCTGTTAGCATAAGAAATACACATGCAGGACGTACGAGGTAATTTTCCTAACAGATTGCAAAACTCTGTTAGCGCAATCCCTGCACTATATGATTCCTAATTCTCTTGAGACTTAACTTTATCGTATGCTGTAACCAAAATTTAAGATGTTACCCAATTAACAAATAAAAATTGAAATTAAAGTACTAGGCGAATGAAATAACACTTTAAGTTATTCGTAAAAATTACATCTACTCTATTCTTTTTCCCAGCATATCAAAATCTGTCCACAACTTTTAAAATCGGTTAGACGAAACAGTATAACATACTTACAAATATTTGGCAAAATTAGCCCACATTTTAACTATTCTCTTACGAACTAGCTCATCAGTATCATCGTTGTCATTTTTGTGGGTGCGAAGGAGGAGGCATTGGACCCATGTGAGAATTAAAAATAAATAGAACCTCTGAACCGTGACCGGCACTATATACACCTGAAATAGAACCATAATAATATAATTGAAACCACAAAAATAGCGTACTTGGAAATTAATAAATTACAGTGATAAAAACATTATTTAGTTACAACTAGTTATTATTCTTGTATGAATGTACTAGTTGTACAGATAAGACGGACGGACGACATAAAAAGATTTGCGAAACACGATTGGATGCAAAAAACAAACAACAGAGCTCATTGGAGACAACTTGGGGAGGCTTACATCCGACTATGGCTGGAATAAGCTGATGAGTTATTATTACTGTACTTATATATATATATATATATATATATATATATATATATATATATATAACTTACCTTCAACATCTGCTGGTGTTGTTGAATAAGCAAACTGATATACGTATACTGGAGCATATCTTGAATGAAGTTCGGCACTTTTAATTATAGCTTTAACAAATTTCTGGTCACTCTGAAACTATTTAAACAAATAAGTGGTTGCTCTAGTTATTAATCCTAATGAAATAAAATACCAGTAGATTCGTGATAAGAAATAATTTTTGTCTTCAGGAATTATTCTAAAAAAAATATTCATAAACAAAATGTTACTCTTATATTCAGTCATTTTTTGTTACTTTTGGAATACTAAATTTTACGCTCCATTAAAAAAATTTTGAACTAAAATATCGACGACAACAATAAACTACACAAAACTAATAGTCACACAGTTTCAGCACTGAAGAATTTGAAGTCATTACGGAAGTTGAAAATGTAAGCCATGAGGACACATGCATTAACTTTTCTTTAGCTCATCCATCCTATAGAGAAGTTTGGAAAGAGGGTTAGAATAATAGGAAAGTCAGGAAATTCAAGAGTCATATCCTTGTTTTATTATGTTTCAGTCCAACTGCACAAGTCTGAGGAAACTAATAAATGAATTTAATATATCAATATCGTGCCTAGGATTTATGAAAAACGTTAAATACCTTTTTTGTCCGTCTTCGATGTCCGTTGGTCACACCCGCTTTTCTCCAAAACTATTTGACATAGAAAGTTGAAATTTGGCACAAATGTGGGAATTGATGACTCAATCAGAGCCGTGTAGTTTTAAAAGTTAAATTTTGACTTAAGTTGCTTGTAGGGGGAAGTGTGAAGTTTTTTTTTTTGCTTAGATGACCTAGTGGGGTGTCAAATAAAAGCTTCTGAAAATATGAGTTCAAAAATATATATGAGGTAACACTTGCGCAAACTTTTCTTTATATTATTTTTAAAAAATGGCCAAAAATCGCTGTCCCCTATTCCTATCTCGAAAAGTACTGCTCAAAAAATTTTGAAAAAACTCTAGAATATTCTCCATAATGCATAAATTAAGTGAAAATGCATTACGGTTGATAATTTATCTGGTATAAAAAAACTATGTGTCTTGACAATATGGTAAACGAATTTCTTCGAAAGTTGTGAATTTAAGCGGGACTAAGAACTACAAAATATCAATACGTATTCAGTACGATCCGTAATAATTTTA
Organism: Pachyrhynchus sulphureomaculatus; assembly: GCA_019049505.1. Taxonomy (NCBI): domain Eukaryota; kingdom Metazoa; phylum Arthropoda; class Insecta; order Coleoptera; family Curculionidae; genus Pachyrhynchus; species Pachyrhynchus sulphureomaculatus. Next base: position 94,775,060 of record CM032447.1, read on the forward strand.
TTTTATTTGTCTATAATTAAAGAAATATTTAGATAGTAAATATTTGTTTTAAACTTTTACTACTAGATTTTAGATACAGTTCGATTCATTTATTGGCTATTAGGTAGCTAAGAAGCTATAACTATTATTGACTGTGTCAAGAAACTAACCTAGCCTAGGTAAGGATTTTACTTTACTTTAAGGGCATTTACCGAACGAAATTGCGCCTGTCCGACTTGCACTTGAGTGTTTTTTTTTAAATATTCAGAAATATACACTTGATAATGTATTCATTTGATGATGAACTAGTATTTTAAAATTTGGTTACACACGAGTCTGAATTACTTATTAGGCTTCAGCGAATAAAATATTGTGTTGGTTTACTTATTTCTGTATTTCTAACACTGTACTTACTTTAACAGCACCTGATAAATTTCCCGCAAATGTGGAACCTTCCTGAAGGAAAAAACTTTTTATTTTTCCTGCAACAATATCTTCATCGCTAGTATTTGGACGAAGATCTGAAGGAATTAATTTTTTATTATCTCCATCAAGTAAAGCTGCTAGTTTTTCTGCAGATGATTTACCTAAAAATTATTTTACGTGTTAGAAAAGTTGATATTTCTAATTTTTGAGCTTAAATTGTTTAACAGTTTTTTTTTGTTTTAAACTTTCATTCACCCGTGGTCGTTTTTATTTGTCTTGCTATTCACAGATTTAATAGTATTTAACCAGTTGACCCCGAATAGACTAGTAGACTACTAACTTATTAATATATATATATATATATATATATATATATATATATATATATATATATATATATATATATGAATACTAGGCCACAATATCTTGTGGAGAGCGATGATGATCTTCAGTGTGACGTGTTTACAGTAGATAAGTAAGTAATTTTATAAACATTTTTTCATGGTATTTACCACTTTCAAGGCCTTCTTCAGAACATATACCCATAATCGCCGGCACTTGGTTAATTTTTCCACTCTCATATAAAACAAATGGAGATTCAGTGAGGAAAGCATCATCACCTTCTACTTCAATTACTGGCCAAGGATCCACCTATGATTTTGAATAATAAAATTTGGTGTAAGGGTTATAACAATATTGGTAAAATCATTTGCCTAGTACTTTCCTCGTAGATATGCAGTGTTAAAATAAACACTAAAGAATAACTTAATTTAATCCACTTTATGGTAAAATATTAATAAAAAAAAATTTACCTTGTTTAAATAATCAAAAAAAGTATTTAATAGTTAAAAAAACCACAATTCTCTCTTTTAAACGCACGTCGAAAATTATAGCAAGAGAAGTGAAAGTGTTCTAAAGTTAGTATCATTTGGTGGTCGATTGGGGCAGCACATAAACCTTGTTGTTTGTTGAGTCGTTATTTTTAACCACATACCATCAAAGTTCAAGGCTTCGGAGCCTCCTCTCCTTGGCAAGAGAAATCACTTCTGACAAGAAGACAGATTCAAGAGTTACGCCAAAACCGGGAATAGAAGTCGTACCCCCGATAGAAAAAACTGTGCTACTCGCTGAACTGACCTTGGTTTCACAGAAAGCGAGTATATGAGATTTATGTGATTATACGTCTTGGGGCACTGAATTTATGTTCGAGTTTAAACATCATATATTACAAAAGTTTATTTTAAAATGCTGATCTCTGCATATCGATGCCCCTCAGCCAGCCCCCATCCAATGATCCAAACGGAGGGCTATTTTAATTCCGGAATTATCTGTTCCTCGGAACCTTATCATGCTATTTGGTCCCACAGACATCGGCACAGCCACAAAACGTTAAGCAACTTCACGCAGCCTAAGCCGATGCGATAATATCACACCGGGCGATGCCTGCTGGGCAACATATATGAGCAAGCAACATCATCTGTAAAAGTACACGAAGGTACAACCAAGTTTCCAATTAACAGAGGACTAAGGCAAGGAGACACATTATCACCGAAGCTACTCACAATGGCCCTGGAGGAAGTCTTTAAAGAACTGAACTGGTCGGACAAAGGAATCAACATATGGGGAGAACGCCTAAACCACCTGAGATGGGCCAATGACATCGCCCTGTTTGCAGAGAAAATAAAAGACCTAAAAACAATGTTAACAATGAAGCTAATTAAAATAAGAACAATGAGCCCAGGAAATCCACAAATAATATTAAGAGAAACACCAATAGAGAACGTTAGTACATATACGTATCCTGGACAAATAATAATACTGGGTAAAGAAAACAAAGAAATAGAAATAGAACGCAGAAAACGACTGACGTGAGCAGAATTTACAAAACTATCACATATATTAAAAAACCAAAAAATGGACTATTCCCATTATGACATACGGAGCACAGAAATGTACTTTCACGAAACAAATAATAATAAATTACGCAATGGAGAGATCAATGTTGGGAATTACATTAAGAGATAGGCAGAAAGCTGAGTGGATACGACAAAGAACAAAAACTAAGGATGTAATAGAAACGGTGACGCAGCTAAAATGGAACTACGCAGGACCCGTTGCCAGATCCCAAAAAGATAAGTGGAGTGCTAAAATGATATAGTGGAGACCATGATCGGGTAAGAGAAGTACAGGAAGGCCACAAACAAGATGATGCGATGATATTAAGAATACTGCAGGACTATCGTGGCCAAGGATAGCTCAAAATAGAGACCAATGAAGACAATTAAGGGAAAACCTATACCCAACAATTGGTTTGACATCTCATTGCGTTCGAAAGTGATCGTGCCAACAGACTGACGAAGCGATAGACCGACGGACATGAGTCACTTTTCTTTTGTTCTCTAGGAGCCCTAAAATTTAAAGAAAAGCAAAAATCTCGAACTAAGGAAAGTTAAAATAAAAAAAATATGAAATATACACTTTTTTCACACCTTATATAGGAAACACATTAATTGAATATTGTTTTGACAAAGGTAAGTCAGTTTATAAAAGGATGGGATACAATTTGAAAAGGTAAAGTAAAAATCAAAGGTTTTCAATTAGTAATTATTTGGGGCAATCGCTAAACTCAAAATAATCAAAACATCATAAATGAAATATTTCACTTATCAGAAACTGCAAGGCATTTTTTCATTTCATTATTGAAGGGAAATAATTTTTGATTAATTAATTAACAGATCTTCGACTAGTTTCGAGCTTTTCTGCCAGTATTTACTATTGCTCAGATGGTATTCATCGTCGTCTAGAGAATGAATTATACATACATATATATATATATATATATATATATATATATATATATATATATATATATATATATATATATATATATATATTATAAAATTCAGAGATATGTATATCGCAAAAAGAACTTACATCGTGTCCAGTTATTGAATGAGCTGCAGTAAGAATTTCATCACCAGTACAATTTTTTCAAAAACTCGGCTAATTTTTGGGTATCATTTCCAAAATTTGCACCAGGAATTCTATTCGCTAACTCAAAAGTGTATATCTGTGGATTTAACACAACAGATGAATTAGTCAATCCAGAACCACTTTCAACTATACCTGCTCTAAATAGACCTAAAATTTAAAATAAACATATTTTTTCTCAATCTAAATTCTTACTAGATTTTTCCATTTTATAAAATTGGCTATTCTAATTTTTTACTATCCGGCTAAATAATTAAGTTGTTTTTGAGAAACGACTGTATGAAATTTCTTCTAATAATTAGATAGTCCTAAGCATCTAAAGAATGCATCAACAAGCAAAAGTACATAGATACTTAGCTTTATAAATGTCAACATCATTGGAAGTTAGTTTTAGAAAAGGAAAAAAAGTTAAAAATTTCATAATGTAAAAATCATAAATGGCCAAAGCTTAACATCCTGTATAATTAAAAAGTCGCTTATATCAAAGCTTAAAAAATAAAAAGGATTATCATACTAAATGTCAACTCCATATCACTGAGTATCTCTCACTAATCGTATACGATATATTACATTATAGGACAAATATTATTATTTTTAATCTAGGCAAAAAATTTTAAAAAATATGCATATAGAAATAATTAATGATATAGGGGTAAATTTATTATTGTTTAAACGTAAATGTCCTTTATGTACCTGCAGATTTCGGACTAACTAGATGAAGACCAACCGATTGTCCACCTGCACTTTGACCAAATATTGTAATTTTGTCTGGATCTCCACCAAAGAAGGCGATGTTATTTTTTGTCCACTTCATTGCTAAAACTTGGTCTTTCAAACCAGCATTGCCTCGAATTGCTGTATCACCGGTAGATAAGAAACCAAATGGACCTACTCTGTAGTTACTACTTACTACAATTACACCTTCTTCTATAAGGTAATCCGGGCCATACGAATCTTTAACACTGCTACCCATTTGAAATCCTCCTCCGTATATCCAAAACATTACTGGCAATTTTTCAGTGGGCTAAAAGTCGATTAGGTATTAGTATTAATTATATTTTATCTTACTATGGAGAGTCTCGAAGTTGGCGGTTAATATATCTCGACTAAATCTCTCAATTTCTAAATATATACTTGGAAATGATAAACATCCTTCTAGTCATTGTCATGACGAATTATTGACTATATCTTATGGTATGTCGCAAAGGCTTTGTTTATAAATACCCAGATTGCTCTTCGCTAGGAAAAGTTGATAAATGTATTTATTTATTTATGTATTTTTAAATCAAATCAATATTCTGAAATAAAATTTCGGAATATGGTTTGTTACTTGATTGGTCACAACAACAGAATGTCGAGAATTTGCAAATGCAAAATGACCAACAAATAAAGATCCCATGAATGCTATATTCCACGCCTTTCCTCCTACGACTATAGTTTCTGAGCTCTCTCTCAGGTAGGTCTTAACGATCGATACCGTTGCCTAAAGCCTACCTGATGAAGAGTATAGGCTCAGAAACTATAGTCGTAGGAGGAAAGGCATGGAGTATAGCATTCATGGAATCTTTATTTGTTGGTCATTTTGCATTTGCTAATTCATTTTCTTTATATTCATTCATCTTAAACGCTCGAACATCAGTTGCTTATGCAAGTATCAGTATTTTTTATGAGTATAGCACAGGTGCTTTAGAGAAATCCCTAAAGCGCTGCAAGAACGACACATATGCTAAAAAAGCGATTACATTGAATAGCTCTAAATTATACTCGGGGGGAAGCACAGTCCTGGGTATATCTTTTCAAAGGTATATATTATATTAAATGCTGATTGAAACGGGTTGTACGAAGAATGACAAGCTGAACTTAATACGGATGTGAAGGATTAGCGCGACGTATATTCCTATTATGCACCGCTTTGGGAAGAATTAAGTGAACTAAATCCATCAAATACTTTCCATGCACATACTTGTAAAATATACTCAAGTCGCCAACTGTGCTCCAATATGCCAAGAAATGAAGGTTGCTGGTCAGTTCTGGGTCTCCAATCAGGGAAGCAGCTCTCTTCTGAATAAAATCCAACAAATACAGTATATGAGCAGAGCTCCAGACATCATCATCATTGGTCGAATTGGAGCTTCGTACATAATTGACAGTTGTAAAACTTTCTGGTTCGAAAATATTCCCAACAATTGAGAGACTATCTATGCTATGTTTGCTACAGGTCGACGATTCATTTGATTTAAACTAGCTGTAACTTTCATCATATTGAAAAGTTTTAACAAATCTTCCTCTTAGTGTGAGAATAAATTAAACTGCTAATCCAGATTCAACCAGAATCACTGTCCGTAGAGTTCTCAACCTAGGTAGCAAATCCTATTATAAATCTGTAAATATCTACTGAAGCTGTGAGAATGTTAGTAGTAGTTTATAGATACACTTACATTTAGGGAGGTAGTATAAACATTGATAGATAAACAATCTTCACTTGAACCTTCGAAACCGTACGCGTTTAAGCAGATTGGTCCATCTTCAGTGGCATTTAAAACTCCATCCCATGGTTGAGGTGGTAGAGGAGCCTAAAATAAGATGCGTGAGTTTTGCAGATCATGTAAGATACTATATAACAAAATGTCACTCTTGAAGACGTTAGACGAGTAAGGACCTTATACTCTTCTTCAGAATTGTTCTTAAGGACACTATCTACACTAAGCTAAGAAAAATTGACTATTTCAAATTACAAAGGCAGTCACGTCTATGCTAACTTAAAACAAAATATATCATGAATGTTAGTAATTTAAGAGGCACACGAAATACATTATACTTCCTGAGTTACATTTAAAAAACCGTGTAACTGTTTTTAAACTCTAATAATGATACTATTTTTAATGTTCCGTACGGAACACTTATAAGATGACGTCGGTATCTGTCTGTCCGTCTGTTTGGCGTCTGTCTGCCCATCTTCCCGTCTGTCTGTCCGTCTGTCTGTCCGTCTGTCTGTCCGTCTGTCTGTCCGTCTGTCTGTCCGTCTATCTGTCCGTCTGTCTGTCTGTCAGTCTGTCTGTCTGCCACACCCGATTTTCTCCGAAACTATTTGTCAATTTTGTAATAATATAAGAATTGATGGCCTCATCAGAGCCATGTAGTTTTGAAAGTTAAATTTTGACTTAAGGGTTTAGTTTTGGGGGGTGAAATCGGAAGTGAAAAAAAAAAAATTTTTTACTAGGTAATCGAGTGTGGTGTTAAATGAAAGCTTCTGAAAACACGAGTAAAAAAAAATATGTATATATATATATATATATATATATATACATATATATATATATATATATATATAATGTAATACTTGCGCGCACTTCTTTTTGTTTCATTTTTAAAAAATCGCGAAAAATCGCTATCCACCCGCCTTATCTCGAAAAGTACTTATCAAAAAATTTTGAAAAAATTCTGGAATATTCTCCACGGGGTGTAGATTGAACGAAAATTATCACGAGTGCATTACTTTAATAGTCTATTTGGTACATAAAAAAACAGAAATTTCAAGGTCATCAATTTTCAGTAAAGATTTGAAACAAACTTTGTTGAAAACTCATTTGGGGTGTGTTTTGTGAAGTAACTGTTCATTTTATACTTCCGTTACAACATTTTTTATTTTAAAAGCAATCAACGTAAGGAACACTAATTGCGCAAGTTCAACTTGCACTTAACCGGTTATTTTTAAAACGGTTTTAGTTATTTCTTTAGATATAAAACTTTATAAAATAGGGACACTGAAGAGAAAGTGAAGTTTAAAATGGGGGGGTAAACAATGGGTATATCAATTGTCAAATTTCTAAAGTTAATGAGTTAAGATGGATAGTGATTTTTTGGTGGGCAACGAGAAAGTTGGTTCAAAATGTTCAACTTTTACATTTCTTTATGATACCACATCTTGTCTTACATAGTTTTCATGCTTGGTAACCAATTACAAAAACAAAAACATTCTTTGCATGTAAACCAAAATTAGAGATAATTTTTGTATCATATATTATAACTAACATTTATTTATTGCTAACTATTTAATTTTAAACAGCATTTTCAAAATACGCAGGGATAATTTGTAGAAGTCCCAAATTATATAATTTACTTTAAAGGAAGATAATGAAAAAAACGGGTATAATTCAGGAGCATAGTTTCTTCTCATAAAAGAATTGCATGCACAGGACAAGAATTTTTTCTTTGTAATATAAATAACTATATTATTGGGCTACCCGTTTTTAAGTGTTGACCGTGTCAACCACTCTGTCGACTTGAAAGCTGCTGTGTCAGCTTTGGATGGAGTATTAAATATGCATACTTAGTACAATGCGTTGTATCCTACCATCGTATTCCGTTGCTACTTGGATACGTACCAGTAAATTCTGTTCTCTTGTTTATCAACCCGAGCTCGACTGACGAGCCGTGATACGGCGAAACGCGTCTCGGCATCGATTTGACGAATAAGAGAACAGGGGGTAAACTGCTAAAATATAGGCCTTGTCCGTTTATAGTTATTTTACATTAACCACATATGCCTGAAGAGAATATCTCGAAAAGCGCTACCTGCTTTTAAGTGTTGACCATGTCAACCACTCTGTCGCCTTTGAAAGCTGCTGGATCAGCTTTTGATGGAGTATTAGGTATGCGTACTTAGTACACTTCGTTGTATCGTATCAATGTGTTCCGTAACTACTTGGATAAGTGCCAGTAAATTCTGTTCTCTTGTTTATCAATTCTAGCCCGACTGACGAGTGGTGATATGGTGAAACGCGTCTCGGGATGGATTTGATGAATAAGAAAACAGGGGGTAAACTGCTGAAATATGGGCCTTGTCCGTTTTCAGTTATTTTACATTAACCATATATGCCTGAGGAGAATTCACTCTGTCAGCTTGAAAGCTGTTGTATCAGCGAAGGAGTATTTAAGTATACGTACTTAGTACAATTCGTTGTACTCTACTATCGTGTTCCGTAACTATATTATTATTTAGTTCTCATATTTTTATTACTCATATAACATTTATCACACTTATAAATCCTGCCAAAAATATAAATATGTAGGATTTTAAGACCAAACCTTACCTCAAATCTTAAACTTCCCACAGGTGGTGTAGCATATGGTATTCCTCTCCATCCGTAGTAGGTTTCGTTATTTGGTGTTTGGTATGTTGCTCCTTGAATTTTCCCATCAGGTAAAGTTATTACAAGGTCATCGGGTATAAAATCTGTTACCTAAAACAAATATATATTTCAATCAAAGATATAATTAATCATCACCTATATCTACAAGAACTAAACTAAAATCCGACAGCAGATGGCAAAACCTTAAATCATTTAAGGAGCGCTGTGTGCAAGCACCACTCACATTATTACTAAGGTATTTTCCATATAAAGAAGTGTTGTAGATGCTTGGGATGAATCAAGCTCTCCATATCAAGTGAAGCTCGTTTTCCTATGTTGCGAGTTAACACCTAGCATTTTTTATAAAGATACTAGTGGAATGGAGTATCCAGACAAACATTGAGTTAACGTAACCTGGCATGAGATACGATAACTTATTAGGAAAAAACGTGTGCCTGTGTTTTATACCGGAAATTTATCTTCATTACTATCACTCGTAGACAGAGTTTCTACTAGGTCTTCATTTGATTTTATGTTTCTCTGCTATCTGTGGATATTTATAGAGAGAGCTAATGTTCGATGGTTCAAAGTAAAAAAAAGAAAGAAAGGAACTATGTTCAATAAAGCCATAGAGTAGCTTCACCTTTTTTTCTAGCAGATCCTTAATGTAAAAAAGAAAAAGTTTAGGTTATTGTAAGGAGTTCTGAAGTACACTAGCGTTGATAATGAAGGTGTTGAAAAGAGATCCATCAGCTGCTACTAGCAATATGGAATCTCTGACAAATATCGAGAGCCACGAACAAAATCTTTGGGATCTTAAGAGCGTAGCTTAGCTACCACTCTTTCCCGACAAACAGAAGATAATCCCTTCGATATATCAAATGCAATCATTGGGGACTATCGGCAATATTCAACTGTATTCTTCCAAAGATATGTAACTTAGGTTAGTTCTTGTTGGTATTTGCTTAAAAAAACCGCATTGGTGTTCCCCGATAATATTAAATCCTACATGTATGTACCTGCGAATGTGTAGGCAATATAAACACCGTTTCTCCAGGAAACAACTGCGGATTTATACAATGTTTAGAATACTGTAATAAAATTTTTCTTAATCGAACAATAGCTGGAGATTTTAACCACTCAATTTTAAGTAAAGGGAAATAATATTCAAATATATATTGAAGGTGAAGTCAATAGGCCTTAGTTTTCAACACTGATTCTATATTAAGAATTCTCTTTAACAAAACATGTAAATTTTCCTTTGTTAACTTGATAAAAATTATAGTAGCCGAGTATTGAGTATTTTAGAAAATTAATGCTCTAGTTTCACAAAAATCATCAAAATACATAAGCCGTATATAATATCAGGTGTTCCTACTGAATTTTTGACAATATATGTTATATGTTTACTGAAATATATATATTTTTTTAAACAATGGTTTCAATGTAAATTTAATTTAAAAAACCCAGTTAAAAGTCAAAAGAAGGAAAAAAAATACAACAAAAGTAGTTTAGACAACAGTTAGTTTCTATAAGATATTATACGAAATATAAAGAAATTTTTTGATTATTATTATTTTTATTTTAGTACATAGAGAAATATTAATTAGATAAACAGATATATAGTTCTTATCGTTGTATCTACTAGACAACAATAGAGAAATTGATCAGTAAGATACAATAATTTGCTGCTGTAAGCACAGTTCTTAGCAGAAGTGCTGCCTAGCGGTAATTGTCCGTAACTTTCTCAACAATTTCTATATCGGTTTTCGACAATAAATAGCTTCCAACAGAGGGTACGTATGACTTTACTGTTAGTCTTACAATAACAATGTTTGCAAATTATTGTATCTTACTGGTTCTTTGTGCTAGTACTGTCATAAGTACTTTGAGTGCTGTTCTCTTCTTGATCGATCCTAGCTCAGCTAATAAGCCGTAATGGCAAAGGAGAGAACAGTAAAATACTTCTGAAATATAGAATTTATTCAATTTTAATAGCTTATATTCTTAGAAATCAATAATAAAAAAAAAATATATTTGACAGAAGTTACTTACCACCGATGCAATTAAGAAAGATAAAGTAACTATATTTAACATGATTACCTCGTAAAAGACTATGAAACCTTACAATCGTTGTTCTTCTTATATATTAATCTAACAGAACTACTAGAGTACTCCCTGTCCTTCAGTTGAGATTATCATCTTTTCTTTTTAATGAATCATCATTAGAATTAACAATATTATCTCAAGGGGTGGGCCTACTCAGCATATTTTCCAAGTATTCATAAAATACATAAATTAATTGATCCAAGCGATAACAAAATTAAATTCTCTTTTATAGAAATTCTAACATATAAAAAACATATTTAAAAAAATATAAAACATTTTAAGAAGATGCCAAAAATATGTTAAGGCTATATAAATTACAAATACATGCAACATTACATTTTAATGTCATTATGTTTATCGAAAATCATAGTTTTTAGTGGTAAGCCTTACTGTTTAAAAATTTTAAACTTTGTTGAAGTCAGCCATTCTTTATCTGCAAGCAATGAGAACTAGTAAGACTCAGTACCAATGGTTCAAATAAACTAAGCCAAGTATTTTATCTTAACTATAATACTATAAAATAACTAAACCATAAATAGTTATCATACTTTTTTTTTATTTAAATTAAGTCCCAAATTCTCTAGAGAAATGCCTTTGACTATGATTTAATTATGGTTTATTTAAAAAATTTTAGAATTCATTGTCATCAAGCTACAAATCTGATTAGAAACGTATGCGGAAAAATCGACTCACGTTGGTCTTGAATCGCTGTAAATTTTACTCGTTCGGAAGCACAGTCCTGGGCAAATTATTCCAAACTGATGAGGTTCTCCATATAAAAGACTCCTTGAAAAGGGTTGTACTAGGGGTTCCAAACTGAACCTCGTACCTCGTGCATACACCGCTCTGGGAGGGATTAAGCGCGCCACATCCATCGATCACTTTCCATGAAAATACTTGTAGAATAGAGCCAACCCTTCTTCGATGTTTCAGTGAATCAAGGTTTCTGGACAGACCCGGGTCTCCTATCAGGCGAACAGCTCTCTTCTGAATAGAATCCAACAAATGCAGTGCATGTTTGGGAGCAGTGCCTCAAACATGGAAGCACTATTTCAACTTTATTCGAATTTGGGCTTTGTACGGAATTAACATTTGTTGTGGAGTATAAAGCTTCCTAGTTCTAAATAATATTCTCAGCTTTTGAGAAGCTCTCTTTGATGTGTTTGCAACATGTTTATATCAAGATATATTTACTCCCAAATTAACGCCCAGTAAACTGAGTGACGATGCTAGAGGAATAGAGTGCCCCGAGAGAACTCAGCAACGATAACTTTATTAGAAAATACTGCCGCCTGAGCTTGTAGCGTTAAATTATACTTGGTTACTTGCACCCCAATATAGAATTTCTTCCATGTCTTTGTTAAGTTGAACGAGTTCCTCCTGTCTGCGGATATTTGCATGAGTAGATGAGGTTCGAGTATTCAAAGTGAATGAATCCTGGTTTTTTCCAGCAGATTGTTATGTAAATAAGTTTGAAGCCCTAGGGCGAACCGGCGTTGATAGTGAAGGTGTGAAAAAATCCGCCCATTTGCCACTCGTAAAGAATGCTCTTTGAGGTAACATGAGAGCCACAAACCGAACTTTTCAGACATACCAGAAGAGCGGAACTTAGCCAACAATCCATCGTGCAAAACACGCTCGAATGCCTTGGATATATCAAGAGCCACCGCTGGAGATTCTCCAAAGTGCTCAATTGCGTTGTTCCAAACATATATTACATAAGTCAGAAGATCACCTGTTCATCTATGTTTACGAAAGTCATATTAATATACTAATAATATTGAATCCTTCCAGTTATTTTAGAAGATGCTGACTGATAGCCTCTTCCGTGACTTTCGATATTATTAAAAGCAGTGCTACTGGTCGGTTGTGAAGCAAAGAGTTCAACCAGTTCGCTTTTTCAGTAGGTGTTGTTACAATAGAATTATCAGGCCGTGTGAGTGGTGGTATAATGGATTTGGTAAAATTTTGACTAACTGCCTTAGTGACTGACTAAAAGAACCTGGAATTGTTGGGGCATGCAAGAACTTTGTTTCTAATTCGCTGATTGTATGCTTCCTTGGTTTCGTCGAAAATTTCTTTGCATCTATTCCAGACACGATTAAAGATGTTATACTTTATGACATTAGGGCTTTTCCGCCATTGTCGGTAGGCAAGATGTTTAGAAGCAACAGCTTCTTTGCATTTTCGGTCAAACCAAGGCTTACCATTGGAAGGGCATTTCTTCAAAAAAGGGATGTAAGTCCATACCAGCCCAAAACCTACTTAGCACAGTCAAATGATTCGTAGGATTAAAAAAAAACGTCTATTCAAGGGGAAGTTCGAAAATATTTCATGAGTCCTTCCCATTTAGCAGATTTGTACTGTCAAATCTTGCGCGGTTTAGACTCCTCTCTGTCACTGATTGGTAGGATACTCGATGTCGAAAGCATTTTATGGACGGAAGAACATAACGGCGAATTTATAGTGACAGTGTAAATCTGTGAATAGGTGGTTAAAAAGAGATCAAGAAGACTGGCGAACTTTCCGTTCCGATCAGGGATCCGAGTTGGTTCGTCAGTAAGATGAGTTAAGCCACAACTGATGAGAATAATTTGGCTTCACGGCCTTATTCGTTGGTAATATCTGAATACTTAAGCCAATTGATGTTATGGACAGTAAAGTCTCCCACGATGACAATTTCGGCATTTGAATAGTTAATCTGTAAATGATCGATGATGTCTGCAAGAGAAGAGAAAAGTGTTCTACAGTTATTATTAGCTGGTGGTCGATAGAGGCAGCAGATAAACCTTGTAGTTTGTTGAGTGGTTATTTTTAACCACATGACATCAAAGTTGCGAGGTTCCAGAGCCGCCTCTCGTTAGCAACAGAGGTCGCTTCTAAAAAAAAACAGATTCCAAAGTTACGCCTAACCGGGAATAAAAGTCGTATCCAGGATGAAGAAAGTTGACTGTGCAGGTCGATGAACTGCCCTTCTAGTTTAAATCTCGCATGTGGCAAAAATCTACTTTAAAGTTGTGATCTCTACATGTTGATGCCCCCGAATCAGCGCACAACCGGAGATCCAAACGGGGGGCTATGTTACCTCCAGAATTTTTGTATCTGGGTGGCTCATCATGCTGTGTGGTCCACTCTTCGGAGACATTGGCACAGTCACGAAACGTTTTTTACTTCTTTTACATTCATTTCTTTAAATAAGCAATGAGTAAAATCTATTTTAAATGTATTTGTTGATTGGATTAAGACCCAGCAAGATCATTGGATCGCCAGCACAATTTGGCCGTTCTAAACAGCTTGTGTAAATTTTACAAAATTGAACAGAATATCAAGCTGTTCTTAATGTTTTCTTAAATATGAGAAATAATTTTCATACAAATATGCATACGCATATTTCATGTAACAAAAATCTTAAGAAGAAAATATAAACCAATGAATTCTTTAGACATACTCGCCATATTGAGCAAGAAAATAACTTTTGCCCCCTTTACATCAATATATATTTAAAATTAAACAAGTTAATTCATGGACACGACGATGTCTACTGTAGTTTTCCTTTTTTATTTTCCGTCCTTGTCTTATAAATATAATTGCCATATAAAAGCAAAACGGTTTTTGGAATTATAGCGTCTCAACTTTCCGACGTTTTACTTACTATTGCACAACAAATGAGCAGATAATAATGTATAATTGTTTTCTGTGGCAAGATGGCACTTACAATAATACGTTCATACAATATTAATACCCAACGGAATGGTAACCGTGGGAGCTTTTGGGTAGTTACCTGGTAAAATTTAATTAAAATTGAACCCGTGATTCTAGATTTCTACCGCCGGCATTAATGAAACTCAACCAGCAGGTCAGAGATTAGCATTACTCGTACCTGCACTCCATTGAAAATTACCTAAATTCATTAATTATTTACTTTTTAAAATGATAGTATAAAGATGTAAATTTATTTTCATAACGCTATTTTTTTTAATTCCAAATCGTAAATTTTAAAAAATAAGAGAACAGAAAAAAATTCATTTTACCACAAAATATCCTTACGTTATTTTCAAACCGGATACTTAGCGATTAGTTATAAGTATTTTTTATTAAAATTGTATGGATTATTCATTCCTTTTTTTAGGATAAGTGGATGAAAAATTTAAAATTTTAATAAAAACGTTCATGTTATCTTATACCTACAATTTTTTTCAGTTTGCATTGGCGCAATATAAATGGCTTAATCATCTAAATAACCTGAATAAGCTATAATATATATATATATATATATATATATATATATATATATATATATATATATATATATATATATATATATATAATGCAACATCTCTCTGTCTGTATGTTCTCTGGCCAGGTTATAGGAAATATGTTATTACGTTAGGTAACATTAGGAATAAGCAGTGACGATAATAGTGAATTAAGTCGGAAAAAAGTTGCCGCTAGCTCATTTTCTTGCAATACACTGCCTAAGCAATTAAATATGGAACAATATCATGTAGCTAAGAATATAAAACATATAAAATGCAAAGTCTCTCTATCTGCCTGTCTGCTCGTTAGTGCGCTTATCACTTATCCGATTTACGTGTTTTTTTTTAAATTCATACCTTTGTTCTCTGGCCAGGTTATCTATAATCTTCTATAATATATATAAAATGTAATGTCTCTCTGTCTGTCCGTTAGTGCGCTTATTACTTGAGAACCACTTCTCCGATTTAAGTGCTTTTTTTTTAAACATACATATGATCCCTGGCCAGGCTATAGGATATATTTTATAACGTTAGGTAACATATAATAAGCAATGACGATAATAGTGAATCAAGTCGAAAAAAAGTTGCTATATCATGTAACAAAGAATACAATATATATAAAAATCCAACGTCTCTCTGTCTGTCTGTCTGTCCGTTAGTGAGCTTATCACTCGAGGACCACTTATCCGATTTACGTTTTTTTTTTTTTAATACATACATATGTTCTCTGGCCAGGTTATATAAAAATAATAATAATCTATGTGTTTTATATATATTATATATAAAACACAACGTTTCTCTGTCTGCCTGTCTGTCTGTTAGTGTGCTTATCATTCGAGAACCACTTATCCAATTTACTTGTTTTTTTTTTAATTCTTAACTTAAAATTTATCAAAAAAATCTATAATAAGGTTAGGCGGTATTTGGCGGTAAAGTGTCTCGTCTTGCTGATTGAGAATGTATTATATATATATATATATATATATATATATATATATATATATATATATATATATATATATTATTCTCTTTCTAATGAAACCAAATTCCATAGCAAACCTCATACTTTTTACTGATTAAAATAATTAAAAGAGGAAACAAGAAAAACAAGGATTGAAAATAGGGATAAGAGAAAGGAAAAATTAAACAAATTTTTAGTTTAACAATTAAATTTTTTGATAAGAAATCAATATTTTCTGTTACACTCCCTAGCCCTTATAACTGCGTCCAGCCGGTTTTACATGGAGCGGGTGAGCTTTTTCACCATTGTCTGTGGGATTCTTCCCCACTCTTCTGCCATCGCAACCTTTAAGTCCCTCAGCGATGCAGGGACTGGATTTCTAACTCAAACCTTTCTTTTGAGCTCATCCCACATGTGCTCAATTGGACTAAGTCAGGACGCCACGCAGGACAGTCTAATGTGGGTATTCCCGCTTCCGCCAGGTATTGCCGCACCAGTGCAGCAACATGTGGCCTCGCATTGTCGTGCATTAACACGAAGCTACCGCCACCAAATCCAGAGTAAGGAACGGCGTGTTCCGGTGACCAGTTAATCCACCGCTACGAGTCTCATCAGTCACGAAAACCAAATCGGTTTTCGCATCTAGTGAGATGCCTTCCCACACCATGATAGAATTTCCTCCGTAGGCGACCGTTTCAGTAATGTAGCACTGTATATAGCACTCCCCAGGCCTTCTATAGACTCATCTTCTTCTATCATTACCATGTAGGCACATTCAAAACTCGTCGAAGAATAAAACGGAGCCATTTGTATAAAGTCCAGTCGACATGTTCTTGGGCAAATCTGAGCCGCGCTTGTCGATGGATTGCTGTCAATTTGAGTCCATTAGCTGGTCTCTTCGGAGTTAGATTAGCTTCTTTAAGTCTTCTTTCTGATTGTTCAATGACTGATAGCCCTACCACGAACTTGTCGGAGCTCCTGTTGAACCTCAACGCCGGTCAAGTGACGATTTCTTAGAGTTGTGTTGACAATGAAGTGGTCGTCACGCTCCGAGGTAAACCTTCTTCTTCCTGATTCTGGTCTTTTGGTAACGTCTGTAGACTTTGGAGACAGCTAACTGGCTCAGGTATAATTGCGCAACGACTACACGTTAACTATGTCCTTCTTGCAATAGGGCAATGACTTGTGTCATTTCTTCCGGGATGATATCCGAATTAGTATACAGGTATAGCAGAGATGTTGACGGTTCAAGTTCCGATAAAGAAATGAAAGGAAAATGCAGTTGCATATGTTTTTATAGGAATGAATAGCGCGCAAGGAGTACGTTGCTGAGCGAGCAAAAACGGTTCCATTGAGTAAAACCGTTTTAATCAGTAAAACTTTTTGGAAATCCAAATGTTTTTGGTGTTATTAGAAAGAGTAGAAGATCAGCATCCTAATGATACCAAAAATAATACCACTGTTTGAAAATTAAATTCAAGGATCGTGTTAAATGAAGCAAAATCGTTTGAGTCGATTTTTTTCCTCACCAGTGTATATCACATTTCTGTGAGAAATGAAGATAATAAGAAATAACACTATTTTCAAATTTATCGACTCGGAGAAACTCGTAAAAGACATATAACACGACATAACAAGTATCCTCTCTAATCTCCTCAAAAACTTCTCTCTTTATATTCCTATTATAAAAAAATTGAAAAAGAAAAATAATACAACTTTCAGATTCCTCGATTCCAAGATCACCAAAATTAACATAAAACACGATATAGACGAGGCAAGGCCTTGCCCACTTCTTTAACAACTTACATTTTTAACTGTAAATAACAATGCAATAACTAAAACCAAAGTTCTTATAATGTTACTGAAATTACACAAAATTTTTGCACTCTGACCCCTTTCACCCTCTTCCCCCAAAATCGATATTGCCTAAAAATCCTAGGTTCCCTTCTTTTCTCAAATATTATGTGTGCCAAATTTAAAATCGATATCTCATTAAGTTCCAGAGTTATAATGCCCAGAGATAGATCGACACAAATATTTTTGGGGATCGAGAGACCCTGAAACATGAAAAAATGCTAAAATTTTGGAATATGATCTTTTCACGAATACAATACTTCCCTTTAGGAAAAAATAACTGTCAGTAAAGATTTTTCGAGCTATAATAGACAGACACTATGTATCTACTATTTACTCTTTCTTTAGTTTGTCACTGCAATTTCGTAATACATTTTTGCAGGACGATCTATGCTACATATTTATCTTAGACTTTGTAGTAGGTGTAGAGTTGACTGTTATCTTCTATATTTACATGTTTAAGAAAATATAACTTCACAAATTCAACCTTTTAGGGTTTCTCAATCTTTAAATATATATTTTGTGATATTCCGATGGCTTCTATTTATTGTCCGGGGTTTATCTAGCGTCGGTCTATGCATCGTATTATCGTATTCGATTATATGACAAATAAATTTTATAGCTTATACTTAACCTTTTCCTTGTTTTCAGTTGCAAAACGAGTTAAGTTTGTGTGTAATCTATTGCTGCATTTATAGAAATGATTAAAGAAGATTTAGAGTCAAAAAATGCACATAGGAAGTAATTTTCTATTTGTTTCAATCTCAATCTAAAAGTTGAGATTTCTTAAATCGTTTTTACGAGAAAAGTTCTGCTAAAGTTTAAACTAAATTACAATTTTAAAATGACGTAAACATAGTGACCCCTCTTTACCCTATAATTTGTTGCCGTAATTTTGAATTTCCATATAAGAGATAATTTTGCTTACTTTAACATCAGCTGCGAAATTGCTTGCACATGTAAATCCTTTCTCAAGGTAGAAGCTTTTTATTTTCAAACAACATACATATATACTTATCGCTAACATTTAGACGAGGATCTACTGGAATTATTTTTTTGTTATCTTCATCATGTAAAGATGCTAGTATCTCTGCGAACGATTAAGGTAAAAATTATACATTTAAGTCATATGCATATTCGTTGAATTTTCTTGGTGAAATATTATAGTGGCCGAAGGCATTAACTTAAATACTCATTTGCAACATTAATATCAATCTACCCAATCATCTATTTATTTTAATGTGTGGGGTTGTTCTAATGTCGATATAGAAGCCATTATATTAGAATTGTAGGATTTCTGGCAGATTCCATTTTAAAAATAGTATCTACAGAAAGAGTTTTGGGCCTGATTTATTGACGTTAGCAAACTGGCATTTCTACATTTCGCAGAATATAGCACCTTAAAAGCATAAGTTAGAGATGAATAACTTACTGACTAAATCCTATAACTTTAAGGTTAGTAACAGTCAAGTGGACTATCCTTTTCAAGTTAATAATTTAATTTACTAAAGTCACAAATTCAAAAATATTATCTAGGGTTTTATTTATAACTTATATCACAATAGTCTCATATGGGAAGATAGTAGTAAATTTCTATGCTCCTAGAAGAGCGATTTTATTTTTATAGAGCACCACAAGTAAAGCCACAACTGATTGAGAAAGATTCAACTTCACAACCTTGTTCACCGGTAGTATTTCAATACTTAATAATAAGTTGTGTCTTTAAAAGAAACGAAAAATGGTCTAAAATTTGTATCACTTGGCGATCGATAGAAACAGCAGAGGAACCCTGTAGTGGGTAGTGTTTTTAATCACAAGCATCAAAATCTTGAGGCACCAAAGCCTCTCCTCGTTAGCAAGAGACATTCCTTTTAACAAAACGACAAATTCCAAACTTAGGCGTAAGTTTGGAAACTTACGCCTAAACCGAGAATAGAAGTCGTACCTAGAATATAGAAAATTGACGGATCTTCGATAAACTGAACTTAGTTTCACAAAGAACGAGTACATGAGAATTAGGCACTAAACCAAACTCCTGAGGCTGATGCCCTACCTACGTGAGCAAACAGTATATCAATGTTTTGCAAACCTCTCGACAAATTTTACAGAAGAGGAATATTTTCTTCTTGCTAGAAATGTGCCGGAGCTCAACCTACATCAAAATAAAGCAAAAAGACCTTAACTAATAACTACTGACTAGTCACATTGCTTTCAATAATATTGAGAGTTATGGAAAATACTGTCAATCAGCATCTATTAAAATATCTGAAAGGATTTAATATTGTTAGCGATCATTAATATAGGTTTGGTAAGCATAATCGGTGACTCTGGAGCGGTTGCGCTTGATATATGCAAGACCGTACTGGCTGACGGATTATTGGCTGAAATATACACTGCTTTGCCGGTAATAACCTGCTTGTTTATTCATTTGCTTTGAATGCTTGAATGTCAGCTGCCCTTGCTAATGTCCACAGACAGTAGGAAGTTGTTAAACTTAATAAAGGCCTGGAAGTAATTCTAATTCAGGGTTATAGTGAACAAGTAAAATTAAAAGCTACAAAAACGCACGCAGTTTTTTCGAAAAAAAAATCACATTAGAAGCTCCAATAAAGTTATATCTGCAGCTTCCATTACATTAGAATTAGTACTCAATTTGCTATAAGCTATGAGAGCAGGGGAAAAAAATATATCTTGGCACGCATAGTGAAGAGAACTCCCCAAAAGCAGGGAACATTGTTTCGTATTAGAAAGTTTTACAATGCAAAACAACTTTTAATCTAGTACAAAACTCAAATTGAACCAACCCTGAAATATATTCATATTTGGGGTTATCATTTTTCGAAATAAATTGCCCAACACTCTGCTACCCAGCACAATTTGCAACTTGCTTTTTTTTCCGCGCACGCTCTGCTTCTGTAACGTTTTAATAATTTTCTAGTAGAACATATATCCCGAGCATAAAGACAGCTGCATCATACTTTTAGTTGAGCTACTATCACTTTAATTTAAACCATCAAGAGCCAAATTAGACTAGTTTTAAAAAACCTTTTTAATAAATAAGGCACAAAATGTTTCTAAAATTGAAAGGTAGATATCAAATTTTTCAACAAGAAACTATTTTAAATGTATAATTTTTTTTTTTTTAAAAAAAAAAAAACAAGATTCTTTATCTTTACGCGAAGGTCCATTAATGTTATACAAAAAACATTCTTGAACCAACTGAAAAATTCTTTTAAATTTTGGAAATATGTTCACATTTATTTCTTGACGTTAATCTATAATTAGCAGACTTCTTAATAATATGTCATATGAACCTTATAGTTGATACAAATAATCTAGAAGAATCTCTTCCTTAAATGTCGATACAAACGGTATAAAAGGATAAATCCTAAGACCCCTAAAACCCAAGACCTTCCCTGCAAGCGTGCAACTAATTATTGCCTTACTACATTCACCAGTAGTGTTTTACTTCTAATTATATTAAAAACCATACTAGATAATTAATACACACAGATAGGGAAAATTTAGTAGCAAAAATTATTAATTAAGTACATCATCGCAAGAACCTCACTTTATCTTTATTCATATGAATATCATGTCAAAGTAAATTGAAAAAGACATTATCTAAAACAAATGAACAAAAATAGTGCTTATTTTATTTACGGTTTTAAAATAAAAATTCTCATTGATTTATATTTCTTCATTCCCTTTAATTTTGGTCCCTGTACAAAGTTAGATTTAGTAATTCATTTATATTTTACCAATTTGGGGTAAAACTTTTTTGCGTGTGAAGAAGACAGATTCAAAATTTGGAGACTTGAAATGAATTTATTCAGAGATTTTGTTTTAGCTTCTTCTGCTGCCTAAAAATGCAACGTTGCGATGCAAAACTAGTCGCACTATTAATGAGAAATTTTATATTTTCCAGATAAATAAACTTATTTAGAATGCTTAATGTCAAGACTTTACTAAAATAAAAAACATCTTATAAATTGCCGATATATATAAATATAAATTAAGTTGGATATGTTTTAACCCAGCTAAATCATTAGGGAACAAATATATTTTTATATATAAATTTTTTCAAATTATAAAAATACGGTGCTTAAAATTTTCGAGAAAATGTGATAATTTTAGATTTAATCAGATATGCAGTGATCAGATTACTCTATTAAAAGTGAAATTATAACTTTTCAGATTCGTATTTCGCAATTAAAATATGTTTAAAGTTCTTTTTATTTCATGAAAAATTATACCACACTGAGAAACTGGCATCTTTTTACTTTTACATATTACGAAGATAAGTAATAAGATCAACGAAAAGTGATTTATAAACATTAAACAGACGCTGCAGAGAGATTTTTAAAAAATCCGTATAAAAAGAATTCTTAAGGAAAATACGAGGAGTTATAAAGAGAACGTTACAGGAGTATGATGTATTGGCGCGACGTGGATCGCTCTGGGAGGAATCATGCGGGCTAGATTGTTAGACATATTTGCGATTTCTAAGAAAGACGGTTTAGTAATTTTCTTAAATGTTTCAAAGAACTAAGGCTTCTGGAAAGTTCTGGGTCTTCTATTATGCAAACAGATCATTCCTCGTCCGAATCTAGAAGATGTATAGAATGTTTGGGAACAGATCATTAATAGATAGAGAAAAAAGAGAGAATGAGACAGTATGGTGCGGGAGCGTTAATAGTGAAAGTGTCGGACAAACATTGTTCAACTCACACTTGCAAAGAACAATTCCAACAACATAAGAAGGTAGTTTAACCAATGATTTTTCATGTCAAATGCGACACTATGTTCAATGATACACATGTTGCTCCAAAAGAATTATTTATTCATTTTTAGTGTTCTATACTATAACTTCTAATCAGCATGGTAACACTTATACATCTTATAAACCTTATCGGATCCTTGTATGAGAACACAAATGGCAGAATTAAACTGAATAATTCTTTTTCTGATCCCTTTATCGTAGAAGCCGGCGTCAGACAGGGCTGTATTTTGTCACCTTTACTTTTTAACATATATAGTGAACATATAGTGAGTTCTGTTTTGAATGGCTTGGGTGAGAGTGTCACAATCGGTGGAAAAAAGCTAAGTAACCTTAGATATGCAGATGATACTTGCAACTTCAATCCAAGACCTGGAATCAGTTATGGAGCGCCTGGAAATCACTAGCAAAAACTATGGATTGACAATTAATAGAGCGAAGACCAAAGTAATGATGGTTTTTTAAAAATTACGAAAAATCGCTGTCCCCCCCTTATCTCGAAAACTACTGAACAAAAAATTTTGAAAAAATTCTGGAATATTCTCCACAGGATGTAGATTGACCAGAAATTGTCACGAGTTAATAATTTAACTGGTATATAAAAAAAAAATTCAAGGTCATCAGGTTTCAGTAAAGATTGGAAAAAATTTTTGTTGAATAATCATTTGAGGTGTGTTTTGTGAAGTCATTGATTATTTTGTAAGTCCGTAAAAGCAATCAACGTACGGAACATTTTTTCATTCACTTGCTTCTAATATGAAAAATTTGATCATAATTCTGTGTTAAAAGGTAGGAGGTAGAATAACATTACACAAGTATAGAACATAATAATGAAAAGCATTGTGATTGTCCACATATGTGCTAAGTTTTAGTGTAATCGGTCCATAAACAAAATAATTACAATTAATTTAGTGTCAAACAATAGACAACAATAGTTCTGTTATCAGTTTAATCCCAACAATAACAATAGGCAGCAAAAAATAACTACTTTTAGATATATATTAATAGTGGCAAGTTAAAACTTTTAAAGCCCATACATTTTACTACTGTGCCTTGTGAACTTTAAAATGTTATAATGTAATTATCTATTTAGTGATTTAATTGGACCAACATGGCTAACATATGTAATCATTGTGAAACAGCTATTAGCCGTATCAAGCCCAGTATTTCTTGTCGTGGTTTTTGCCAAAATTCTTATCACGTCGGATGTGTTGGTGTTCCGGCTGAAATCTTAAGGCATATAAAAACGCCCGGTTTATTTTGGTACTGTCCTGACTGCACGAAGCAGAAAGATAATTTTGAAACTGTACTTATGGATAGAATTAGTAACAAAATGGACACGTTAGTCACTGATGTTCTTCAAGTGTTTTCTGATGTTAAATCTAACTTAATTGAGAAGGTGGAGAACTCTCTTTCTATCGTGCCTGCTTTAGAGTGTCGTTCTGAAGGTAAAAGCTATGCTGGCGCTGTTAAGCGTAAAGCCATGGTTTCCATTAGGCCCAAGGCAGCCGGTCAATCAAATAGTGAAACCAAATCTAAGGTTAAACAAAACATTGACTTTGTTGATGCAAATATTCGAATGTCGAGAGTTAAAAACATTAGTGATGGAGGTATTTTGATTGAGTGTGATGGTGCAAACGATGCTGAAAAATTTAAAAATCTTGCAAATAATGCTCTAGCTGATGAATATGAGATTAGGGAAGTGAGGAGTTCAAATCCGAGATTAAAGTTGGTTGGTATTGGCGAAGAAATGAGCCCTGAGGAATTGCTTGCCAAACTTAAACTACAAAATGACGTTTTTGATATTTCTAGTGAATGTAAAGTATTAAAAGTATGGCCTACTAGAAAGCGGAGCGATGTCTATCAAGCAATCTTGTCTGTTGATTCTTTTTTATATTGTAAAATTCTAAATAGTGGTCGGTTGCTTGTGGATTATGACTCATGTATTGTCTATGATGTTTTAAAATTCTGTTATAAATGTAGTGGTTTAAATCATTTTTCAAAAAATTGTAAATCCACAGTTGAATACTGTCCTAATTGTTCTCTAAATCACAGTATTTCTAAATGTAAATCTGATCATTTTAAATGTATTAACTGTGTTAATGCAAAAGTTGAAACAGATATTAACCATGCAGCGTGGAATGCAGTTAAATGCCCTATTTATAAAACTAAGTTGGATGCTTTTAAAACATCTCTTGCATCTAAAATATAGCAATCAAGTGATGGCTTGCGGTTGAGAGCATTGGGGCGGAAACTTAAAGAATTTTCTATTTATTATCAGAATGTACGTGGTTTGAAAACTAAAACACATGACCTTCTTAATGCTTCCTATCTTTGTTCCTACGATCTTATAGCACTTACTGAAACTTGGCTCGACTCTAGTGTCTTTGATGCCGAGTTGTTTAGTAGTCAGTACAATATCTTTAGGGCTGATCGTAATTTTGCTTTAACGAATACTACGAGGGGTGGTGGCGTACTGCTTGCTTTGAGCAAGACCTTCAATGCAACTAAAATTGAATTTCATTCTTCGCTTCCTAATGTTGATATGATCGCCATAAGATTGGAATTGTCCCATCGTGCAGTTGGCATTCTTCTGATTTATGTCCCACCTAACAGTAATACTGTTACCTATGACACACTATTTGAAGAAATGTTGGACTCTGGTTATTTTACTAATGAAGACGATTTGCTAGTCTTGGGAGATTTTAATCTTCCTACTTATGCAAATTATGTTTATGGATGCCTCTTATAGTGACAACCAAATTTCTTCTTTACTTGAATTATGCGAGTTTTTATCTTTAAATCAATATAATCGTAATTATAACGAAAATAATCGTCTGTTAGATCTTGTATTTAGTAGAACTCCACTTAATGTATATAGGGCGGATCATCCTTTGATACCATTGGATCTTCATCACCCTGCCTTACAGATGTCAATTCTGGTTGAGCATATTCATGATAAATTTCCCCTTTTTCAGACTCAAAGGTACAACTTTCGAAGAGCGAATTACCCATCCCTTTACAACGACATTCTACAAACCGATTTTTCATTCTTGGGGTCCTTCAATAATATTGATAACGCTTGCGACCAATTCTATGTCGTACTGAATTCAGTTATCTCCAACAATGTTCCTATTATTCGCCCTAAGACCCTCAAATATCCTAAATGGTACGATAATTCGATAATACGTAAAATCAAAAAAAAGAATCAAGCCTGGAAAAGGTATAGACGTACTAGAAATATTTGTGACCTAGTCGAATTTAAACGTCTTCGTAGAGAGATCAAGATCGAGGTTCGGATTGCTTATAGAAATTATGTTACTGAGGCGGAAAGGGACTTCTCTATCAACCCAAATAAATTTTGGTCTTTTCTAAACGAGAAAAGGAGGACAACTAGTATTCCCATCAACATGTATTTTGAAAACAAATTGCTTACGGCTCCTCAGGAGATAGTGAATTTGTTTGCTAAGTTCTTCCAATCGGCATATGTTGATTCCTCTACGTTTCGGAACAACCCCCCTGATAACTGCTCATGTCCCTCTCTTTCATCTCTAATTGTCAACACCATAGAGGAAAGAGACGTGATCAGTGCCTTAAAGAAACTTAAACCTAAATCGACCGCTGGAACCGATGGTCTACCAGCTTTTTTTATTCGGGATTGCGCAGCTGTGTTGTCCAAGCCTCTCACGTTTTTTTTCAATCTGTGTTTAAACTCGTCGTCCTTTCCCCAAATCTGGAAGAAGTCTAAAATATGTCCCGTATTCAAAAAGGGTGATAAGAGCCACATTGAAAATTACAGACCTGTGGTAATATTGAACAACTTTTCAAAGGTTTTCGAAATTGTGCTATATGACATTATATTTAATCATGTTAAACTTTTCATAACTGAAAGCCAACATGGATTCTTTCCAGGGCGTTCAACCATTACCAATTTAGTTACAATTACTCAATTTATTTCGGAAAGTATGGACAATGGAGGACAGGTCGACGTAGTTTATACAGACTTCTCAAAGGCTTTTGACCGGCTTGACCATGGTATTTTGCTTGAAAAACTCTCAAACTGTGGAGTTAATGGCAATTTATTAAATCTTCTGAAATCTTACTTAATTGGTCGTCAACTGATAGTAAATTATCGTGGTTTTGAGTCGGTCATTATTAATGCTACCTCTGGTGTTCCTCAAGGGTCTGTCCTAGGACCGTTATTGTTTAACATATTTATAAATGACATCACCCGAGGCCTTACCTCGTCCTCTTTGCTTTATGCTGACGATCTGAAAAAATATACCGATGCATAGACTCTCTCCATGATTGTGTAACTCTTCAGGACGATCTAGATACTTTAAATCGTTGGTGTATTCGTAATAACTTATATTTGAACACAAAGAAATGTTTTTCTATGTCTTTCACTCGAAAGAAATTACCAGTAAATTTTTTATATAATTTAAACCATAATGATCTTGAAAAATGTTATCGTTTCAAAGATCTTGGTGTAATGTTTGATACTAAACTCAGTTTTGTGGATCATATAAATGAGATCATTGCTTCTTCTTATAGGTGTATGGGTTTCGTTATGAGGAATTCTAGAGACCTTTCAAACATTGAAACCCTCAACACTTTATTTAATGCTTTGGTGCGTTCTAAACTGGAATATGGTTCAGTTATCTGGTACCCAACATATGAGATCCACATTAATCATATTGAAAAAATCCAAAGACGATTTGTGAAGTTCCTCTGGTTTAAATTAGATGGTATTTATCCACCATTGGGTTTCCCTAATGATGTTCTGTTAAGAAGATTCAATATTGTTAGCCTTTCTCGGCGTAGAGAATATGCTACAATCTTGTTTTTATATAAAATCTTGAACAACAGAATGGAATGCCCTTGCACCCTCTCAAGTATTAGGTTCCGTGTGCCATCTCCACACGCTCGCCTAAACCATTCTTTTTTCTACATGCCTGTTCCAAGAACAAAACTTGTTGATGTACTCGCCGATATACGTTATGTGCATGAATTATGAAAGGGTCAAACATATAGTTGATATTTTCTGTTGCAGTATGACATCTCTACGTAGGTCATGTTTAACTGTGGATTAGGTCTGTCTCTTTTTATTTTATTTTTCTTTAGCTTGTAGTCTAGTTAATAGAATTATTAAAATGCTGATTTGATAAATACTTATCTATTTGTACTTGTTATATTTGAATGTTCCTATCCTATAATTGGATTGTTCTGTAGGATAGTTGTATTAAATAAATAAATAAATAAATAAATAAATAAATAAATAAAAGCACTGTATTTTTCTTTTCATAAATGTATTAAATATTACTCTAAAAAGTTATAAACGGTTTAGCGCCGTATTTGTAATATGTTTCATTCCATTTTCGATAGTCATTTCCTTTTAAATCTTGTCTTATTTCTAAAGAAGCATTTATATTGAAATACTGTATATTTTTAGGGTTCACTGTTGGCCAAGTAAGATTTTGGAACAATTCAGTTATTTCTGGAGTTGGATTCCTGTAAAAAATAATAGGCTTTTTCTATTAACCCAGTAAAACTTTTATATAAATTAAGTAAGTATAGTTCTCGAAGGGCAACTCCGGACCTTAAATCCAAGTTAAAGATAAAACAATGTTGAAATACCAAAATAAGAAAAGTATATTCATGTTATTTCGTACTATTTAAAAGGTTAGTCGTGCAAGCCAATGTTAGGAGAATAAACATGAGATAAATTAAGAAATGTCACATAGGGAAGAATGTTTCAAATTAATTGCAATTAATATAGCTAGTTTTGGAGATAATTTATTTTGAGCCGATTTTACTGTAATGTTTCAAAACTAGTAAATAATTAGTCTTCAGAAAATTTAAATTTGTTTAATGCGTTTACGAAGAAACTAAAAAGACTCCAGTAAAAATACATTGACACGTCTACAACTGCAAGTCATGTTTAGTAACATTTAATTTTTAATATTAATAAATATTATAAGCCAATTATATTAGTCCTAAAAATTTCATAAACTGTACTAAAAAAAATCCATTATAAAAATCGAAACTCATTACAACAAAAAACTTACGTAATTTCAATTTTCGTAAAAATTATATAAAGATGAAATTGTCTTCCTAATATTAATTATCGTTTGCTCTTTTCATTTGAAGCAATGAAAGCACTACCACTAAAAGAATGAGTTTATTTTGAAAAGAGTCGGTAAACAACTTTAAATCAGTTAGAATCTCTGGTGAACTAACACCATTATTCCATAAATGCCAGGAAGTGTACGATAGTTGTAACTGAGCAATGTGTATAATCATAGTCTATTACAGTATTAAGTATGTATATGTAGAAAGGCTGTGTGTACTTTTTCAGTTGGTTTTTAAGTTATAAGCTAAAACTCTTTACAGTGACAAGAGCTTATCTTAAGTCAAAGTGTGTAGAACTCATTTGTAGAAAACCATCTACTATAATTATTTGTCAGTATATATCACCACTACACCAAACACTTTATTTTTGCACTCGACGCGCGTTTCGCTAACCATGTTAGCTTCATCAGGAGCGATGATTGACTAAAGGTAAACTACATATCTACCCTATTTATACTTAGCCTAACCCTAGAATTACTCAAGCGGAACTAATGACATAGGCAAGGCCATCAGTTCCGGTCTAGTAACCAGTACGGTATAAGGAATAGGCCCTCTGTCTTTATTTAAACTACTTTTACATTTTATGATTTCCATACTTTCGTATGCGTTCAACAATCTCCTATCAGATACATTTTTTATTAATCTTAGATTATCTAATGTTACAGTATGATCAGCTTCAAGGGCATGTTCGGCAATGCTAGACTTTTCTGTTCTATTGTATCTTAAGTGTGCTAAGTGTTCTTTAAATCGTGTTTTAATTGACCTTTTAGTTTGCCCAACATACTTTTTGTCACAATCATTACAACTAATTTCATAAATTCCACTTTTCTCACAATTGGGAATCTTATCTTTGGGATTTCCTAAGATATTCCTCAGATTGTCTGATGACTTATAGACTAAGGTGAGGCCTACCTTATTAAATACCTTATTGAGTCCCTTGCTATATTTCGGATTATATGGTATGGAGACATACTTGGTGTTATTTTCTTCGCGTGTAAAAAAGGTGGAATTCTGAATATTAGACCTAAATTTATGTCTATTTATTAGCTTATTTACTAAGTCATCGTCATAACCATTAACTCTAGTTATATTTCTAATACGATTCCTTTCTTTATTAAAGTTTACTCTATTCAGAGGGAAAGTGACCAAATGATGAACTAAAAAATGTATTGAGGCTAATTTATGTTGTTTGCAATGAAATGAATCATTAGGAATATATCTATCTGTTACTGTGTCCTTCCTATAGATATCAAATTCTAATCTATTATTATTTTTAATAATTAAAATATCTAGAAAAGGCAATTGTCCTTTGTTCTCAATTTCGTACGTGAATTTAATTGAATCATACCGGCTATTTAATTTAGAAACAAAATCATCAATATTTGCTTTCTTTGTATCAAAAATCGCGAAAATATCATCCACATACCTATACCATACCCTTGGGAAATATTCGAATTCTTGACTGGCTTCGATTTCAAACTTACTCATGAATAAATTGGCTATGAAAGGTGACAAGCAATTACCCATAGCTGTTCCTTCTTTCTGAACATAAAATTGATTGTTATATTGGAAATAATTTTGTTCCATGCAAAGTTTAGATAATGTTAAGTATTCACGAATAATTTCGTCTTCAAAGTCATTCATTCTAAGTAATTCTTCGAGATATTGTAAAGCTTGTGGAATTGGCACACTTGGGAATAAAGAACTAACATCAAAAGAAATTAAGACTTCACCTTCATTAAGAACTAGATTTTTTGTTTTATTAATGAATTCTAACGAATTCTTCACTGCGAAAGTATTTAATGGTAACTTCTCAAGTTCTTTTGATAACCATTTGGATATTAAATATGTGGGTGATCCGACCGATGAAACAATGGGTCGCATTGCTTTTCCAGGTTTGTGAATTTTGGGTAAGCAATACAATTTTGGTATGGTCGGATTACTCGCATTTAATTTAAATTTTAGCGAATCGGAGACAAGGTTCTTACATTTTTTAAAAGAATTTTTAACCTCTGATATCATTTTCGGTAATGGATTTCTTATTACCTTTTCATAAGGGCCAGATTCGATAAGATTATCTACGCGTTCAAAATAATCTTTCTTATCCAATATAACAACCTTATTTATATTTTGAACGCGTAGATAATCTTATCGAATCTGGCCCTTATGAAAAGGTAATAAGAAATCCATTACTGAAAATGATATCAGAGGTTAAAAATTCTTTTAAAAAATGTAAGAACCTTGTCTCCGATTCGCTAAAATTTAAATTAAATGCGAGTAATCCGACCATACCAAAATTGTATTGCTTACCCAAAATTCACAAACCTGGAAAAGCAATGCGACCCATTGTTTCATCGGTCGGATCACCACATATTTAATATCCAAATGGTTATCAAAAGAACTTGAGAAGTTACCATTAAATACTTTCGCAGTGAAGAATTCGTTAGAATTCATTAATAAAACAAAAAATCTAGTTCTGAATGAAGGTGAAGTCTTAATTTCTTTTGATGTTAGTTCTTTATTCCCAAGTGTGCCAATTCCACAAGCTTTACAATATCTCGAAGAATTACTTAGAATGAATGACTTTGAAGACGAAATTATTCGTGAATACTTAACATTATCTAAACTTTGCATGGAACAAAATTATTTCCAATATAACAATCAATTTTATGTTCAGAAAGAAGGAACAGCTATGGGTAATTGCTTGTCACCTTTCATAGCCAATTTATTCATGAGTAAGTTTGAAATCGAAGCCAGTCAAGAATTCGAATATTTCCCAAGGGTATGGTATAGGTATGTGGATGATATTTTCGCGATTTTTGATACAAAGAAAGCAAATATTGATGATTTTGTTTCTAAATTAAATAGCCGGTATGATTCAATTAAATTCACGTACGAAATTGAGAACAAAGGACAATTGCCTTTTCTAGTTATTTTAATTATTAAAAATAATAATAGATTAGAATTTGATATCTATAGGAAGGACACAGTAACAGATAGATATATTCCTAATGATTCATTTCATTGCAAACAACATAAATTAGCCTCAATACATTTTTTAGTTCATCGTTTGGTCACTTTCCCTCTGAATAGAGTAAACTTTAATAAAGAAAGGAATCGTATTAGAAATATAACTAGAGTTAATGGTTATGACGATGACTTAGTAAATAAGCTAATAAATAGACATAAATTTAGGTCTAATATTCAGAATTCCACCTTTTTTACACGCGAAGAAAATAACACCAAGTATGTCTCCATACCATATAAGCCGAAATATAGCAAGGGACTCAATAAGGTATTTAATAAGGTAGGCCTCACCTTAGTCTATAAGTCATCAGACAATCTGAGGAATATCTTAGGAAATCCCAAAGATAAGATTCCCAATTGTGAGAAAAGTGGAATTTATGAAATTAGTTGTAATGATTGTGACAAAAAGTATGTTGGGCAAACTAAAAGGTCAATTAAAACACGATTTAAAGAACATTTAGCACACTTAAGATACAATAGAACAGAAAAGTCTAGCATTGCCGAACATGCCCTTGAAGCTGATCATACTGTAACATTAGATAATCTAAGATTAATAAAAAATGTATCTGATAGGAGATTGTTGAACGCATACGAAAGTATGGAAATCATAAAATGTAAAAGTAGTTTAAATAAAGACAGAGGGCCTATTCCTTATAGTCCCCTCTACTGGTTACTAGACCGGAACTGATGGCCTTGCCTATGTCATTAGTTCCGCTTGAGTAATTCTAGGGTTAGGCTAAGTATAAATAGGGTAGATACGTAGTTTACCTTTAGTCAATCATCGCTCCTGATGAAGCTAACATGGTTAGCGAAACGCGCGTCGAGTGCAAAAATAAAGTGTTTGGTGTAGTGGTGATATATACTGAGTAGTATCATTGTGCCAAAGATTCCACATTCCCAACTTAGATAATTATTTGTCTTTAATTGACAGAAATATAAACAAAATTTCGTTGAAGTCAGTGCCCAAGAATTGTAAGGAAAAATAAATAAAAAAAAACATGACAAGGTAATATGATAGGATACAACGTTATGCAACAAATACATTTGCAGATTTCCTTTTCTGAATTATATATGGTTTATATCTCTATAAAGTGAAAAGTTTTATTTTAAAATCTATTGAAATATAACTTAACAAATAATAAAAACTCCGTGATTTCACATGCAAGATTCTCTTAAGGTCAAATACCACAAAACCGCTACTATAGCCAAATGTATATTTTAGAAAAATATTTTTTGCCCTTCGTTTAAGGAATTTTTCCACATTGATTTTATAAATTTGGAAAATACTCTCAAGTATGAATGACAATTTTTTGTGTGAAACTTTTAAAGAAACAGATACTAACAAGATTTCTCGTGTAGGGTGACTTTATGAGGCATATACATGTATAATTTATTTGCTTACGTAATTTACTTCCATACTTACAAAAATTTGGCGAAATTAGTCCATAACTTAATCATTCTCTTTTGAACAACTGAATCAGTATCATCTCGTAGTTTAGGTGGAGGGCCTTCAGAAGAATAAAATAAATATTGCATTTCAGCACCATGTCCTGCACTTTCTACACCTGCAGTTTAAACAAAATTGTTAAGGAGAAAATATTATTATAAATAATAATTATTTCAATAAATATTTCCGATTAGCACAAAAAAAACTGGAGGCAACAGTAGATAAAAGCACAAAAAAAAGACTAAAACAAGATATAATGAAAATGTTTAATTTCAGACTTAGCGTATTAAGTGTAGAAAACAAAATGTACTAGTTTAATAGAGCATCATTTTTGAGAATTACATAAATTTTAAAAATCTTTCAGAACCCTAGACAAAACCTGCCCGAATCACATATTATCAAAATTATTGATATAATTAGTCAAGACGCACATTTAATAATATATAATAATATGTGCTTGCTTCTATTTTAAAAACTTACCATCAATATCTGCAGGAGTAGTCGAGTAGGCAAATTGATATAAATAAACCGGGGCAGATTTTGAATGAAGCTCCGCGTTTTTAATCATAGCTTTGATAAATTTCTGGTCACTCTGAAACTATTTTTTTTTTATATTTTATGAACTAATATTTTTATTAATTTTTTTTTTTTTAATTACTTAACTATCTTATCAAGCTTGAGATTTGCCGATACAGCATTACATATTGAAAGTAGATTTAATAAAAATATATTTATTTGATTTGATTAATAACATATTTCTTATTATTATTGTATTTTAGCACGTAAAATTTAAATAAAAATTGTAAATGAAAAGCCCAAAAATCAATAGCTAACCTTCCTATTATATTTAGGTAATAGTAAACAAATAAAGTAAGAAGGTAACGAAACTTATTATTCGTATCATACTCTTTTAAAATTATTGATCGCCGTTAATGTAAATTGATGGGGGCGAATTTTAGTTCAATTCACATCATTTACTTGATCCTTTTAATAAATGAACTTTCATAGAGCTAAAAATTATAATTGGTATCAATTCGTGTTCGTAAAGTTAAAAATTGTATTTCACAGAATATTACATTGCCTGATGAGCACAGTCAAAGAGTAACCGCAAAAAAGTGTGAATTTTAGCAACTTTCATAACTGAGACAAAAAAAGCAAACTTAACGTAAAAGGTCTTAAAGCTAATAAAAAATCTAAAAGTATATGTTCTTCAATTTTTTTATTTAGGGGTAAGCACCCCCTATTTTAGGTGTTCAAAGTTAAAAGTGTGAAAATAAATAAGATTTTTTCCTAAAATTAAAAGTTATTTTTCAGGTTAAAGTAGCGATAAGTTTGGGAGACATATAAGTCCAGGGCTATATTCTCAGTATTTTGATTATTCCTTTATATTTTTCCCTAGTCTTGGTAGTCATGTTTATCAGTATGACAGGATCCCCTATTAATTGTGACCCCCTTTTAGATGGTGATTTTTGATTGACTATACCATATTGGTAGAGAACAGTAAATAATTAACGTAACCTATTTTCATGAATTACACATTTTCACCATTTTAACTCTCAAAATATAAAAAATTGAAAAATATTTCCCCCTAGATTTTTAATTAGCTCTAAGACCTTTTACGTTAAATTTGCTCTTTTTGTCTCAAAGTTATGGAGGTTGTAAAAACGGGCTAATTTTGCGGCCACTCTACTAAAATGGCCAATAAACTTTAATCCAAAAACTTAGAAATCAACTATCTCGGTTATCCAACGAAGAACAAAGTGTTTTTTTTTTAATTATACTGGTGCGTTTATGGCAAAAAAATAAAAACAGCTGTTCGGAGTAACTGTTTCCGTGGAATCTATAAATGCTAAGAGGAAAACAGTTAAACTAAAAGTAATGTAGCTAAAGCCGATTTTACATTTCTTTAAGGTAATATTTGGAATGGTGGTGGTACAACATTTTTTAGTAGAATAAATATTTACTCTATTAGCTATTTTTGAGAGGCATAAGAGAAACTTAGATTTTTTATCCTGTTTTTTATCTATTAATGACCAAAATAGTGATAGATTACGAAGTAACTTAATATGCGTTTAGTTATCTGTAAGCCGTTATCTATATATATTATTAGAATAAATAATAATTTCTGTTTATTTTAGGTTTAAATTATAATATTCTGAAAATCAGAAAAATATGTTATTTTCCAGGTGGAGTTCTTTGTTTCATATTTTACTTATTTGCAAGATTTAGAAAAAGAACTACACGACTCTGCTATTTAGGTAATTCTTTATTTTACGTTAAATTGCTGTTTTGAAAATTTTCTATTGGCACAGTACGTACCAATAAGGAAACTATGACAAACTCTGGAACTAGCACCTATAAACAATACAACAATAACAGCGATAAAACAACTATACGATCAGCTATATTTAAGAATAAAACTAGAAAATACATTATCTGATGCATTCCTCCTAACGAAGGGACTTAAGCAAGGTTGCTGTTTGTCTCCCACCCTCTTTAAAATTTACTTGAATGAAGCCTTAAAGAGCATGCAATTGAATTGGAGTACAGTTGAAGGATGAAACAACGCTTTACACTCTTTACTTTGCAGACAACCAGGTAGTAATTGCCTAGAACAATGAAGATCTCTAACTTACGACAAGAAAGCTATTAGAAAACTCTGTAAGAGAGACTTTAACAGATAGCTATACAAAAACTAAAAATCCGTGTATCAATGTAAAACAGGAAAGTCTTACCTTAAATGAGTGACTGGTGCGTGTGATCATTATATCTATCTAGGAATAAGAAGAGATAGAAAAGACAGAACAAAACGAGAAATAGAAGATAGAATCAATTAAGACAAAATACACTTGAAAAGAAAAGAAGCACTACGTCTACAATGCGATTTTTAAAAGCATTGTACTTTACAGTTATGAAGCGTAGCAGTTGACCAAGAGTTTAGAACAGAAACTTCTTGCTTTCAAAATGGAGTACTGGTGATGATCGGCTGATGTATCAAGAATAGATAAAATCAGAAATGAGAAAATAAGAGAAATCATGAAGGTAGTAAGAACAATAATAGACGATATCCAACAAAAAACAATTAGTCTGTTACAGACACATAGAAAGAATG
The DNA here is from genome assembly GCA_019049505.1 of Pachyrhynchus sulphureomaculatus. Taxonomy (NCBI): domain Eukaryota; kingdom Metazoa; phylum Arthropoda; class Insecta; order Coleoptera; family Curculionidae; genus Pachyrhynchus; species Pachyrhynchus sulphureomaculatus. The sequence continues at coordinate 94,811,266 of CM032447.1, forward strand.
ACAAAACAGCGTATCCTAGAACTAATTCTAAAATGGACACCTCAACAAAGAAGAAAAAGGGAAATGCCGAAAACAAGGTGGATTAGCGGAATCCAGAAAGCCTTATCAGAGAGAAACTTAAGATCAGGAGATTGAGAAGATAGAAGAGGTTGGCCACTGGGAACCGGGAGGAGTATAACGCTATGAAACCGGATATGATGATGAAAAACTTTCTGTACATCATCATATATTTTATCAATATTTACAAAGTTATATGTATAGACGTGGGGCTAATTCTAACAGTCGTTCATTTAACGTCCACCTTGCGTATTGTATATGCCTTATATCAAATATTTTTTTTAAATCGTTAAAACACTTTTCCGGAATATTTTCAGAAACAAAATTGACTTACTTTTACTACACCTGTTAAATTGTCTGAAAATGTTACGCCTTCTTGAAGATAAATGGTTTTAATTTCTGCAGCAACAGTGCTTTCATCACTGGAATTTGGACGAAGATCTGTTGGAATTAACTGTTTAGGATCCCTATCGAGTAACGCTGCAAGGGTTTTTGCGAAACCTGTACCTATAAAAATAATATAATTTAGGTTTTTATACACACGCAGTTTTAAATTATATTGTGAAATGTTTTTAAAAAATGTCTTCAGCTGTTTGTTCTAGTAAAAATTAATCTCTTGTCTTTTAAAAATTTCATTTTTAACTATTTTTATATAAGCAAATTGAATTGCTCTAAATAATTTTTCCGTATTAAACTTTAGAAGACTCTGAATCACTGTAAATCATAATTGAATTGTTGGCTGGAACATCGTTACATTTTTGACGGGAGCGCAATAAAGCAAGGAAATCTCATATCGAACGTTGTTTCATTGTACTAAACTCTTCATACCAGAGGATAAATAAAGAAACTACATTTTATTTTGTTTGCAATTTCACGTTCATGTTCATAATAACATTGAACATGAACGTTACAATTCCACAAGAAAGGATCAAATTAAGAAAGAAGAAATGAAATTTAAAAACTAGAAATTACGAAAAACAGACACGTCAAATCCAAAGATTAACATCGGATGTTCTCATTCACTTGGAATATTTTCATAAAACTCGCGGTGTGTGGGATCCATTAGGTAATGCGTCATGTCCGCAAGATCATTTTTTTCTCCTTTGTAATTGGAAAAGGGGCGTGATAGATCATGGTATTCCATCAGGTTGGAGTTCACTGGGAAAGCAGTGTCTGAGTTCCATGGCCTCAACGTGTTGTGTGACTCTCTTGTATTGAGTATGACTAGGCAATCTACGGTCAACGTCTTCCACACGTATGGAGTGACCTTCACGTCTGTCTTGAATTTTCTGGGGGCAATAAAGTCGAGATCTTTGAAGTCCGCCTAGCTCATTTCAAAGATAATGAAAGGCCTATTTATCTTGGCTTTCGTAAGGACTGACTTCCGATCTAAACGGACAAGAGGTTTTGCCTTTTTTTAGCACTCTCAAAAAGAGCGAAGTCCCGGTCATAGGGCAAAAAACTGTGCCCCGTGATTAAAAACTTCTGATGTATTTCAGTAAAGAAATGTAATGATAATAAATATCCGTACAACGTAATGATGTTCCAGTTGTTATTCTGACTAGTGCAGCAGTCAGACCATACAATTAGCTTTGTTTTTGGTCCATTGGATAGAGGCTCGTATGTTGGAGTCACCTATCTGAATATGCACGAACCAATTGCTTTGGATCCACGTTTGGCTACGCTTCGTGCCACAAGAGCTAGATTTTCAGTCATGATGTAAATAAATAAATTATAGGTCAAATATTGCCACGAAACGTTAAGCAACTTCACGCAGCCTAAGCCGATACGATGGTATCACACCGAAAGATGTCTGGTGGGATCTGGGCATCTACAATCTAAGTTGTTCTTTTAGTCGTGTTCTACGACAGACAGAACGTGCCGGGAGCGATATTCTATGCCGCTGCCCCACGGGAGGAGTATATATATATATATATATATATATATATATATATATATATATATATATATATATATATATATATATATACGTATAAGTGGTTAACTAAAATCATAAGAAAATGCTTAGAGCCAAAATTAGATTTTTATCAACCACGCGAACAGACAGGTTTTAGAAGTGGGTACGGGGCAAACGATCATTTACAGATCATCAAAATCCTTATAGAGAAATCTATAGAATACAACCACTCGTTTTAGTATTTGTGGATTTTAAAAAAGCTTTTGACACCGTGGAATTGCCGGCGATACTGTCTGCCCTGCAGCAAATGAGAATAGACTATACACTCAGTCAATTAAATTCATTTATAATAGCGTAACAACAAGTAACAACAAATGTAAGACCCCATGAATCCACCAGTAAATACCGAGTGGAACGTGGAATCAGAAGATACGATCTCTAAACTTTTTACGGCGGTGTTAGAATATGTCTTTAAGGAACTTAATCGGGATGGAAAAAGTATAAACATCGATGGCGAATACTTAAATCACCTACGCTTTGCCGATCATATTATCATAATAGCAGAAAATGTAGGTGATGCCCAACAAATGCTTACCGAATTGCAAATAACACCAGCAAATATTGGTCTAAATATTAACTTTCAGAAAGCCAAGTTTATGACCATTCTAGTCACGAACAGTAAAATGAAATTTAAAGAACGCGAGGGTGAAGCACGTCTAAAATTACAAGTTTTTGGGTCATGAATTACAAATTGGCAAAGATAACCAAACCCGTGAGATACACCGTCATTTGCAATAGACGTCTTTGGGAAGCTGAAAGATACGCTGCAAGGTAATTTGCCAATATGCTTGAAAAAGAAAGTTTATGAACAATGCGTTCTGTCGGTAATCACATATGGCGCCGAGACACTCACATTAACAAAACACTCTGCAAACAAACTGAGAGTATCGCAACGGGCAATGGAGAGAGCTGTGCTGAGCATCACGAGGAAGGATAGAATAACAAACATAACTACCAGACAACGAACAAAAGTAATATATATTATCCAAAAAATTTACGCATTCTAAATGGAGATGGGTGGGCCATATAGCCCGAAGGGATCATAACCGATGGTGTAGAAGACTAATAGAATGGAGGCCCAGACAAGATACCAGGAACAGAGGTAGACCACCAACAAGATATATATATATATATATATATATATATATATATATATATATATATATATATATATATATATATGTATATATGTATATATATATATATATATATATATATATATATATATATATATATATATATAATTATATAGATTAACTGTGGGCTAAACTGGATCTTTTAGTGAAGTATAATTTTTGAATTTGCACTAGTGTCGTGCATTCTAGTAATCTATACAATGGGGAATCCGGGAAACACGTTTTACTACAATATACTGAAGATATTTGTAAGAGGTTATTAGAATATGAAAAAATAGCAGTGGTGTGTTGCGATTTTTCCAAATTACTTGGATTACTGGGATGCAGGCCATATGTAAAATTAAAATATATTTATATAATATACAAACTAGTTCTTGTTTTTGTTTGTTAGAATAAAGTCATATGACTTCCTCACAGACAGGTAAGGACAAGTCAGAACTAATATTATTATTAAATTAAGTTAGGCAAACGACAATCTGCTATTCTTAGAATAACAACTCATCGTTATTCGACGACAACGACGACGGTGATGTCACTCAACTTCTTCAGCTCTTTCAAGGCCTTTCTGGTCAACAACCAACAAAAGCCTCTGGTCATTGTCGACTGAGATTCAAAGAATTTCTTAGGCTCTTTCAAGATCATTCTTCAGCTTTCAAGGTCATCCTTCGGCTCTTTCAAGGTCATTCTTCGGGTAATGGTAGGCTCAGGATAGACACATGCCATACACGGTCCCAGGACCCCCGCCATATATACTACTCATAACGTCTCACAAATTTAATTTAAAGAGTTTTTAAGTTTCCCAATAAAACTAAGAATTAAATCTTAACAGTTTGTTTAACTTTACATTTTACAATTTATATTTCAAACATCGCTTTTTCGGAAGCTTAGATTCTTAGATAGATATTCATTTTACAAGCAGTTGTTTCCAACACCTCATTTATATCACAAACCAATACAATTTTTAGAAACAACTCCCAAAGTTCAAGATAATAATGTATATTTTTGATTTTCTTTACTTAATGGTTTTCGTTATTATTTGCCCCAAAACAAAGGTATCAAAAGTTTCGAAGCCGATAGAAGAAGACATAATTTTAAACTTACTAAAAAATATACAATACAAATTAGCAATGAGTAGTAGTTGAACTAGTTTCTTATAGGATTTTTATTATCAAAACTCTTTATCGTTAAACTATTATAGTAATGTTTAAAGTTGAGAACACGGACATTTTGCCAATTAGTTACTAGTATTCTCATTCCTAATATGGCTATGTAAGTATGATTATTGTTATTTTCTTTTTATACGAACATCTATATTATAAAATTCTTACCACTCTCAAGACCTTCTTCAGCACAAATACCCATTATTGCTGGCACTTGATTGAAATTTCCAGTTTCATATAAAACATAAGGGGATTCATCTAGAAAAGCGTCGTCGCTTTTCACTTCAACAACAGGCCAAGAGTTTTGCTACAAATTTAAAATAAATCGATTTAATAATTTATAAAAACAAGTTTAGGAGAATTGAAGGCCAACTGAATGCAATAAAGACAACCTAATTACTTATTTCATGGTTTTTAGGCGCCATCTCTCATACATCTGTATGATAAAAATAAAGTATCTTGCAATTATGTAATATAGAACAGTTTTACATATTACAAACAAACGCATTTCAAACAATTCTGGTGGTTTATGATTCTTATCAATAAATTTTTGTCATGGTATAAAATTTTAAATATTTAAAGTTCTATTATTTTCTTATTTCTTGTCGTCCTCTTGCTGCAGTAGGGCGACTCTAACTTTCAAGTTATTAATCTTGTAATCATATCACAATATATATGTATATATATATATATATATATATATATATATATATATATAATGATTACGTTAAAAAGATTAAGATATATAAATTATTAGAAAGTGTAAGTAAAATCAGGTACTGAAAAATTGTTTTTATGAGCTGAGCTGTTACCAGAAAATTACAGTTACCAGGTTTGTTTGTTTGATAATAGCCTACAGGAAAAATTGAGAGAACTGCTTTTAAATTTAAATAATCTTATTTAGCTATTATTCTGCATTGTCTTTAGGTCACCTATTAATCCCTCTAGCAGACTATGCTCCGCTCAGGAAATATTCAATATTTACTTGGTACTGACTCTTAGTTTTACTTGTCGGGCTTCAAGTTGATATACGAGATGTTGGGACTAAAAACATATTTTACCTATTTATTTACAAGAATAAGTTTAAAATATTACAATTACAAATTCAAAGATACATTGCAAAAAAAAAACTTACATCTTGTCCTGTTATTTTGCGATCAGCATTAAGAATATCGTCAACTGAAGAATTTTTTAGAAAGTTCGCTAATTTTTGTGTATCATTTCCATAACTTCCACCACCAATATAACCTGCTAATTTAAAAGCATATATTTCTGGATTTATAGTGGCCGAAGAATTCGTCATTGCTGATCCGCTTTGGACTATGGCTCCCCTAAATAAACCTATGAATTAAATGTATCTTCAATTATTATGCAAGCTTTTTTGATCGAGATTTGACTTATTACTATTTATTTAACTATTTATAAGAAACTATTTTCTCTATAATTTCAGTATGATATCGCATGTCATTAGCTTTTAATATATTACAGTAAATAAATATTTTTTCCAGAAAAACCTCAAAGTTTTGATATTAAAAAATTAATCGACTCTGAATGGAATATTCAGAAAACCTGCACGAAGGAAAATGGTTTAAAAAAGAAGCGAATCAGTCACACAATTGTAATTCAAGAAGCATTAACTAGAATAGCCTGATGATTAATGTTTTGGTTTAATTAAAAAGGATTTTGGGATTATATTCCTGTAATTATAAAAACAATTATTATTTCTGCTTCGAAATATATTGGGCATTGAAAAATATATGGCAAGGTAGATGACCGGCATTTTAAGCATAATATATTGAATAAAAAGAAAACGTAGACAATATGAGGACACAATTATACCCATAATTATAAGTTTATTGATGCAGTAGTCAAATTGGCTCTTATAACAGAAATCCAACTTCAACCAGCAATTGAATTTGGGTTAAAGTTAGTTATAAAAACGAGAAATGCTATTTTTAAAGCTAAGTTTGTCTTTCATGAAGCAATAAAGAACTCAAGAAGAGTATCTGATGTCTTGATAGCCTTGATAGTAGTCACATGTCACATTTATGATAAGCTTAAGGAATATTTCTTAATTCAAAACTTGATAACTCAATACATTGACACAATACAATCAAAATAGTGACCTTGTTTTGCTTCTTCATTACATATTTAAAAGCCGATCTTAGTTTATCTGCGGTGTTTACAATACTGACTGGTATATTTTCAAGGCATTATTCGTATCTCTCTTATCATTTATAGCATTTTTGTTTTTTTGAATTTCGATGGATTCTATTATTTCCCTTTTTTTGACGTTTTTTTTCCGTGCCACACTCTGTGATAGCTCAACTTGTAATGGAAGACCTTGAAACCACTGTTTTATCTCAATTTGAATTTGAAATCCCATTTTTTTTACAGATATGTAGATGACTGTATTACAGCAGTTCCTAAAAACCAAATTGAATTGGTATTAAATAAATTTAATCAATACCACAAAAAATTACAATTCACGTATGAAAAGAAATTAATAACAAAATTAACTTTTTGGACATAACCTTACACCATCAAGAAGAGAAGGTTAAAACAGAATGGTATACTAAAAAAACATGGAGTTCAAGATATTTAAATTACGAATCAAATCATCCTATAAACGAAAAAAAATCAGTAATCATAGGGCTGATTGACAGAGCAATAAGCCTCTCAGACCCAGAATTTCGAACGAACGCGATAAATAAAGCAAAAAATGCCTTAATATTAAACAAAGACCCTAGCAATTTAATTGACAAGATTTCCAAAAAGCGCATACACAAACTTTATAACTCTTCCAAATATCAAAAACCAATAAATAAAAACAATAAACATTATATTTCTATTCCTTTTATCAACGGTCTTTCCCAACCAATTAATAAATTATTTAAAAAATACAACACGAATATATGTTACAAAGCATATAATTTAATGTCCAATCACTTCTCAAAATTAAAAGCGGAAACTCCAAAAAATAAGAGGAGTAATATAATATATGAAATTCCTTGTAATGATTGTGAGGGGGTATACATCGGTCAAACATCCCAGTATCTGGAAAATAGGATAAAAGGACATAAGTACGACAGAACAAATGTAACAGCCCTCTGTAATCACGCAAAAAATAAAAAGCATACATTTAATTTCGAACAAACAAAAATCATTGGCACGGAAAAAAAAAACGTCAAAAAAAGGGAAATAATAGAATCCATCGAAATTCAAAAAAAAAAAATGCTATAAATGATAAGAGAGATACGAATAATGCCTTAAAAATATACCAGTCAGTATTGTATACACCGCAGATAAACTGAAATCGGCTTTTAAATATGTAATGAAGAAGCAAAACAAGGTTACTATTTTGATTGTATTGTGTCAATGTATTGTGTAATGTTTGAAAAATTTACGTGTGTGGTAAGTTCAAATTATAAATGTCCTATAAAAGAAATTTTAAATATCTGAATGTGGAACAATTTTATTGTAGAATGTTTTACTTGATGAAGACTTTGTAGGAAGTCGAAACGTTTAAATAAATACTTTTTAATCAACTTTCATCCATAAATAGACCAAATACCAAGAAAATATTAACCCATAGAAATATAAATTACTCAAAGGTCTAAGAAGAGCACATATTTTAAAGAAATTTGGAATATGTACGAAAAAATAAATAAATATATATATATATATATATATATATATACATACATATATATATATATATATATATATATATATATATATATATATATATATATATATATATAAACTTATTTTGCACTGTTAAAGTCAAATTCCCATTAAAACATTTGTTTAATAACATAATAAATCAAATAAAATAATTCAAATAATTTAAAACGTAAATCAAAACTGTTTTGGATTGTTTCACTCGTTACGTTTTGCATAAAGTTTAAAGTGTACAACCCTACACCTAAAATATAAATAACTAAAAGCAAAATGGTCAGCAAAAAAATAATAATTCCAAATAATGTAAATTTTGTGTCAGTACCGCAACGTATATTTAGTTTACTAGGGAGAGTTTTCATTTTAAAAATGGGCAAAAACCTGTATGCGATAAAACTATTAAATACGCATAATGAAAAATATCATAGTAATTACGGTCTATTTAGAACGTTAGTACAGTGGGTGATTTAAGGATTGGAATGTGGTATACCTCTTCCCCTCTGTTTAGTCAATAAAACCCATTACTATGCAAGATGCCCGCCCCTTCAGGTTAGAGAAGATAAAAAATCCTCCTCAAAAACTTTATCACCTTAAAGAAACTGATTTGACAATTTGGCAAACGAAGCTTGTATAACACATGACCTTCTAAAATATTTCTAAGCTGATTCTATTTTTAAATGTCTAGAAAGGTAATAGGAATTCGTCAAAGTATGTGTTGTCAATAAGACATTATTCGATATTTTTAGAACATTTACCTGCAGACTGCTTGCTCACCAATTGTAGACCAACTGACTGTCCACCGGCACTTTGACCAAATATAGTAATTTTCTCTGGATCTCCACCAAACAATGCAACATTTTTTTTCGCCCATTTCATTGCCAAAACCTGATCCTTTAGGCCAGCATTACCTCGGATCGCTGTATCGCCAGTCGACAAAAAGCCCATCGGTCCTACTCTGTAGTTATGTGAAACTAGGATAACATTTTGTTCCATAAAATAGTCTGGAGCATTTCTGTCTTTATCGCTTCCGCCAATTTGATAACCTCCTCCATATATCCAAAACATAACTGGTAACTTTTCATCAGGCTGAAAGTTTAGTTTCGCTAAAGCTCATTCTTTTTCTATTTTCCTTATCAAACTTATATAATGTATAAGTTTATATTTTCAATTTTAGCAAAATGATTTTAAACATCAATGTTAACTGCAGATTCAAAGGAATTTAATGCCAAGAAAGTTGCACAAAAATAGTTAAATCAAGCCATAAAAGGATTTTTTTAAGTTTTCGTTTTGAAGCAAATTTCTACACATTATCCATAAATTTCTATAGGATGGCGTTCTTTGTCACAACATACTATTTTCATCAGGTTTATAATTGATTTGCGATATTTACTAAATCCTCCATATTGTTAAATTAAAGCTAATTTGAGGGAATTCTTTGATACTACAAAGGTTTTAAAATTAACTGCTAATATTAAATTTTAGTATGAACCAACTTTTTATTATTAGGAACTTTAACAACTCAGGATTCTGCCCCTCCTCATAAAACTTAACCATAACATTGAATATAGAGTACATATATGATTTTAAATTGCTCTAAATTAAATTAAAACGCCTATATTGAAATCACCTTAATTTTAATGAGTTAACCAACAAAATTCGAAGCATAAATAAGTTTTCTAATTTTAGTTGGAATGGTTGGAAATTAGTTTTAAACTTAAAAGTTTAATAGTAATATTATAATTATGAATGTCAAATAGAAATTTTACATATTCTAACAAAATGAACAGAGTTCAGGCATGCAGGAAATTTACAAATTAGGAGAAAGTTAAAAAGTTATAAAAATCAATATTCTTTTTCGGTGTAGGGATAGAGCCCAAATATTGTTTGTCAATATGTATGTCAATAAATTCGACGAAAAAGTAACATTATATACCTACCTTAAGAGAAGGGGTATAAACATTAATAAACAAGCAATCTTCACTTTGGGTTCCCATACTCATCTGACTACTTAAACAATTTGCCCCGTCTTGACTGGCGTCCAAAACGCCAGACCATGGTTGTGGCAGTTGTGGTGCCTAAAGAAAGTAAAATCATATAACTTTTTAGCTGATAAAATATATAATTTTTCCTTCTAGTTATAAAGATGAAAAAATGGTGTAGTGTAAAATATGAAAACTTGCCTCAAATCTTAAGTCTCCTACTGGAGCAGTAGCAAATGGTATTCCCCGCCAACCATAATACGTAACATTATTTGGAGTCTGATATACTGCCCCTTTAACTTGGCCATCAGATAACGTTATTATAAGATCATCGGCGACTGACGCTGACAACTAAAAGAAAAGACGAACTGTAAAAATATTGAAAACGAAAAAAAAAAGTGTTAATGAAGTCAGTATTAATTATTGCTATTATTAAGAAATTCAAAATATTCCTCATTTAAAAACTGATTCGTTTTCGTCTTTTCATGGCTGGAGGCATTTACGGGAGAAACACACTGACAATGTTGCAAAACCAAGATAAACAGATTTTCTGGTATTTTCTGCCAAAATTTAGAAAGGTCAATTTTCTAACAAATTTCACAATTACACATTTACTAAACAACGACATTTTTTAAAAAAATTTCCACTTGAAATATATAATCAACCGTTAATATCCATATTAATCGAGTTTTAGACAAATAAAAGCCACTGGTTTAACTAAAAATGCATCATAACTCCCAATAAACTCTCTTGTCTGGCGGCAAATAGGTGGAAATAATTGAAATACCTAAAAAATGCCTTTATTTAGATCTTTATTACGCAACTTAATCCCATGAAAAAAATAAATGTTTAAAATTGCTGCTAGTGTCTTCACTACTACATATACCATAGACAATAATTTTGTCATTTCTTCGTGAGTCACTTGAGAACGTAATGTAATCATTTAGTGGAACAAAGATGTCTAACCTAATAAATTTACAGATAAAATAGAAAACTTTTTAAAAATTTGATAAAATTATTTACCTAGTAGTCCCTTGAAAAATACAGTTTTAAAATAAATATGTTTTTCCCTCGCCACTCTATAATCACATCCCTTTACTACTATACCAATTTTGAAAAATAATGAAAAAATACTATAATTTATCCAAAAGTCCTTCAAATGACATTAACATGTGTGGTAATCCTAGCACCGCTATATAGTGTCTGCATACGATACCAAAGAATCCGGGTTTCAATCACGGCACGTCATTTGTTAGTTTATTTAAGTATATCTGAAGAAAACAAAGGCTACGCCTGAGTATAGGACTCTCTACGGGACATGTGGTACTACAAGCCTATTTATATAATCTCAAACTGGCTGAGCGGAAAACATGTCGGCTGTGCGAGGAAGAAAGCGAGGACAGTATTCACATTTTGTGCGAATGTCCTGCACTAATGGTTAAAATATATAGATACTGGGGTAAATTATTCTGTGAACCCAAAGATCTATAAGAGGTCAGGGTGAGTAGCCTATGGCTCTTAGCAGAAAATGCTGGACTAGAACTGCGACCCTGATTCGACAGTGGGGAGTCACAGAAGAACTCTTAGTTCTACGTGACATTAGGGACTCAAGGTACCAATACCCCAATTTATTTATTAGGCTAATTAGATCAATTTTATATTCATGCAAGTAAAACTTTAGTGAATTACATATGTTAAAATTTTTACACATTAAAATAAAATATTGAAATAAAAAAATGTGTAATCAGTATTTGGTGTCAGAAAGGAATTATTTCAAAGTGTAGTAACTGTGTGTAGTAACCTTATATTCTGGTTCAAGCTGGAGCAGGCTAAATTAAAAAAAATACCCTAATTTTAATAACAATAGCCAAAGTACTCTCACAAAAAATACAAATAATAGTAATCGTTAAAGGATAAACCTCCGGAAATGACTGAAAGATTATGGGTACATAAGAACTGGTGTACCAGCTATGCAGAACATCAGCAAACCGCAAGGCATTACAGTGGATAAATGTACTAAAAAGTATAGTGTATCTAAACTTAAACACTGTAAACCAATCAAATTTTATTAAATAATAATAAAGCTTTTTGAATATGAATTTGACATGGTGGTTAACGCTCCACGATATTGTGCAGTTGTATGGTACACCAGTGGCGGCGTCAAAAAAAACATTCACGTCATTTGTTTAGGGTAGGTTTTTTCCTTTATTATTGAAATTCGCTATTTAAGGTGAATTTTCTGCAGTTGGTCTTGCTGTAAGGAGTTCCAAAATATGCAGTAAATTTCATAACACCCCGTATATATATATATATATATATATATATATATATATATATATATATATATATATATATATATAGATATATACTAAACTCATTTAATCTGCAAAGTAATGCAGAAACCTTGAAGGATGATTTTTGCACAAATAGAGTACTTCCCTTTAATAAAAAAGGAAAAAATTATAATATAATATATAATATAATTATATATGCGCAATTTGTTACCACATTAATTAATACTAAGTAAACTAGGCGTAGTAAAAATTCGATTGTGAAGCAAAAAGAATGCAAACGTTGCTTTCGATTTTATCTTGAAAGAAACATGTACATATATGATAGGATCAGATATGAAATTCTTTTTATATTGAAAAGTATCGCAATCACAATGGAAATACCATAGATTGTGGTGTGGTTCGCGGTTTAATTAGAGTATATATTACTTACCGCCTGTGTTAAAACAACTAACAAAATAACTAGTTTTGACATTATTCCAGTTGATTATCGGAATAATTACATTTCCTTTTATATATTGCGATATATAAACAATATTTAAGTACCTCTGCTTTCGTAATTTCTAAAGTGTTATTTATGAAAAAAATAAATACCTACAGATACAAATTATATTTATTTTAAAAGCTATTATCTTAAATATTTAAATTAACTCAAAGTGCAAAATTCTAAATATTTTACTTATTCATAAGTAACTTCTAAAACTGTCTTTAAGATATTGAACAAATATGTATAAACTAGATAATATAAGACTCTTTTAATGTCGTTTATATTTAAAGTATTGCATCTTGCCTGCTCCATGGACGTTACCACTAAGTAAACTACAACTTAAAGTTACCTTATTTAAGATTTTTCTATATTAGTTTTCGGGGTTTCCGGGCTATTTGCATCATATCTGCTTTACTACTACTTAAATTGTTCAATGTATTTCTAGATAAGCAAGATGGTTTGTTTTCGAGTTACTGAATGGTTCGAAGGATTTATCAAGTCCAGTGACTTTGTTCTTCATAACATGATACTCTAGTTCTGCTGATATTGATTCCCTCCACTTTCCTGTTGCACCCCGTAATAGTTAGTGCAATGATAAATTAAGGCCTAAAGCATCCTATATTCAGAAACGATTATTCATGAAATCCCTTGGCGCTTCCCAGAATGTCGCGGTACTTTTATTTTGTTTGGGAAATACAATAATATATTCAGTAATGGGGATATATCGTGAAATAACTGTTACAGACCTGTGGGTTTATCTATTTTGAAAATAATTTCAACGAAGGTTATATTTTTCTAATCGAATTTTCTACACACTAGACTTAATTTTCCTTGTTGTTTATAATTATGTAGCCAATTGAAACCAGGACGCAATCAAAATTCGAGTATATTCAAAATAGTATAGACGTTTTTCTAATTTTAATTATTTTCAAGTATTGTTCTTTTTAGATTAAACAATAATATTGCTGTAAGCACAGTTTTAAGGGTAGAAATTAACTTATTGATTTTTTTTTCTATTATTATAAATTTGCAAATAAACTCTACATCACTTGTGCGATTTGTGAACAAATCAACTGACTGAATAGCTTTATCAACTCATTAAGAAGTACAAAAAACTTTCTATTATAGAAATATCAACTCTCATCTAACCTTCATTCATATAGGTTCTTTTAAAAATCGAAATAAACGAATTAACTCAGTTGATGATCTTTAAAATATTTCGGTTATTCCATATTTTATGAGCTCTAGGTATATTTAAACATAAAAATGGTATAAATCATGCTTTGCCTATTTGTCTCCTTTATTATATGCTCTTTAATAAACTTAAAATATGTCCAGAAAAAATGATCGCAATCTCTACAGTTACTTGTATCTAATCTTAAAACAATTGGGTCACCGGAAAAACTCTGTACACATATTATAATATAACCACTAACATTATAACTTGCACAACATATTGTCGAGAATATTAAAAATAAATTCTAAAAAAAAATTCCAATTTTCAAAGGAGAAATGCAGGTTCTGGAAAATTTTATAAACTACTCGTACAGACTAAAGTTTTGATATTTTACTTAAGTTCTTTGGTCTTCTGGTCAAGTGAACAATATTTATATTATTTTATCCGACTACTAAAACAATGGCATGAAAATCCTCGATAAATTTGTACAACAGCTTACAATTACTAAATATAAGTAAATATATCATAGATTTATTAATTGATTTTTACCAATTATAATGAAGACACAACTGAAAACTTTTTACCAAGACTTGTAAATCTAACTAAGTGGTTAGTAACTTACCTTTAGCGCCCTAAGACCTGACATGTTGAAGTTCTGAAAAAGGTTTGTTTCTTGTGATAAAACTGTTTTTGCTTTTCTATACTGCCATCACTGGGACATCACGACATACCATCAAAACGCTTTATTCTGCAGAACGACACTCACAACACTTTGTTAGTTCAAGTTAGCTCAGGTTAGAAAAATTAAGAATAAACTGAAAGTGGTTTTTGGTTTGCTTTTCCAAACTGGTACGGTAAAAACCAGCAAGAATTCCCGACTACTGGAAGAAAGCCCCTATTTTGATTTAGGCCTTGGGTTGTAAATGGGCAGGAATAAGTTTTTTCTTATCATGAGGTGCCTTTATTATGCTAAAAAAACCCAGAGCCAGATGACCCACCTCCTGAAGACAGATTATACAAGATAAAGCCTATCATTGACCACTTCCATAAACAAAATAGATTATTGTATTATCCAAGCAAAAATTTATACATATGTAGATGAACGTGTGATGTTCTAGCTACACAAATACAATGGCAAATTTTCTTTATTAACCGAACCATTTTAAGACACCCATGGCAGCGTTGGGTATGCAGGAAAAGTTGTATGGAAAACTTCAAGACCTACAGTCATAGACTGTTTATGGATACTACTACAACAGAGTAGAATTAGCAGAAAAATTTCTCGAAAATAAAATAAATTATACTAGTACCCTACGGCCTGACAGAACGGACAATCCTAAAGAAGTTAAAGAAAAGATTCTCAAAAAATGAGAGGTAATTGAGAAATGTAATTCAAGAAGAGTTGGTATAGGTAAGTGGAAAGACAAAAGGAATATAATGATGTTTTCCACGGACACAGCAATGGAAAAAACTGAAGTGGCGACAAAACGGCAAACATCCATAGAAAAACTTAGGACAGTGGCTTTGTACAACAAATTTATAAGCGATATAGACTTACAAGACCAGCTAATGTCTTATTATACTGAAAATAATCGGTCAAGTGCAAGTTGAACTTGCACTACTAGTGTTCTGTACATTGATTGCTTCTGATATAAAAAATTTTATTACGGAGGTATAAAATGACCAACGACTTCACAAAACACACGCCAAGTGGGTTTTCAACAAAGTTTGTTTCCGATCTTTACTGAAACTGATGACCTTAAAATTTTTGTTTTTTTTTATGTACCAGACAAATTATTAAAGGTAATGCACGCCTGATAATTTTTGTTCAATCTACACCCCGTGGAGAATATTCCAGAATTTTTTCAAAATTTTTAGATCAGTATTATTCGCGATTTTTTCAAAATAATACACAGAAAAGTGTGCGCATGTAAGACATTATATATATTTTTACAAGCTTTCATTTGACATCCCTCTCGATGATCTAGTAAAAAAAATTTTTTCACTTCCATTTGCACCCCCCAAAACGAACCCCTCAAAATTTAACTTTCAAAACTACACGGCTCTGATGAGGCCATCAATTCCTATATTAGTACCAAATTTTATCTTTCTGCATCAAATAGTTTCGGAAAAAATCGGGCGTGGCAGACGGACACACAGACAGACAGACAGACAGTCACCGAAGTGATCTTATAAGTGTTCTGTATGGAACACTAAAAAGACTATGCGATGGTATAAAAAGATTTTTGTACGCAACTTTTTATAGATGTTTATGAACTCTTATCTATTATATAATAAACATAGCCAAAACAAGCTGATTTTTTATGATGATGGTTTAATATCACTTATGTGCTTATTGGTGAACCTAAAAAAAAGGTTTTTTTACCATGCACTAATGAAAAAAAGAAAAAGGGAAGCCCCCGCTCATGAACTAAGCAAAATTATTAAAAAAAAAACAACAGAGGAGAAACATGCAGAAAAAAATGCATAGTTTGTTAGAAAAATAATAAAAGAACGGATTCAATTTATCAATGTAAGATGTATGCGAATGAGCCTCGTTACTGTCCAGAGTGCTTTTGCAAGGCACATTATTGAAACATAAAGTAAGATCAGTACTTGAATTTGATTATTTTTAATAGTGTGTAAAAACAATAGCTTATATATTTAAAAAAAAACAAAAAATTTTAGTACTAGTCCCTATATGAATGAAAGGAAATTAGTGCTAAAACTGGAACTTAGTAGGATGTTAAAAATGGCAGTAGCCAGCGATGCGGCTCCCCATCCGAGGGCGTAGTGGATCAAGTTTGGCTTTGCCACGGGGCTCGTCCTAATATTCAGCGGCAGCCCTGAACGTGTTAAATATAAAATAAATTTCAAGATTAGTTTAAAAACCTTGTTAAATATAATATTGCTTAAATGCATTTAACATTTTAGAATATTAAAACTAATGTAAAACTAAGAATTCATTACTTAACCTTATAAATTCAGTATAAGGAAACACATTCCAAAAAATCGTCAACAATCAATTATAAAATAGACGTTTTAGACGTATCTTTTAGTCATATTTTTTTAGATATTACTTTACGTTGTGTTTGTCTTCCCCTTTAAGAATTAAATGTGTACTAAATTTGAAACAATTTTCTCATTTTGTGTGAAAGTTACTATGCCAATAGACACACACACACTTTATTTTTCTACTCGACCCACGTTGCATTTCGCTAGCCATCATCAGGGGCGATGACTGATTAAATATAATATTAAAACCAATACTATTTTATGATGAATTTGTAATGAATTCAAGCAGAACTGACCAATCACAGATGACAGTTTAGTTCCGGTCGAGTAAGAGAACTGTATGGAATAAGTTTTCTCTCCTTAAATAAACAATTTTTACATTTCATAAATATGACGCAATGCCCAAAATCTAGGAGGGTGATGTTTTCACAAGTACATACATCATTTAGCAAGAGAAGTAAAAAATTCAAATGGCAATATGGCTATTTTTACTATTATTATAGGTATTTATTCATAGGACTTGTAACAAGCTAATTTTAATTCAAATGCCCTTTGCGAACAGAAGTTCGGAGACGTTTTATTGTGGAAAAATTATACTTTTCAAGTATACTTACAGATATTCTAAATGAATACAAATATGAGTATATATCAGTGGAATTCAATTATCTGTTAGTTCAGTAAATAAGTAAGAAGCCAAATATTTTATCTTAATATTCGAAAAATGCCGAGAACAGAAGGTAAAAGTGCATACCTTTTATATTATTGAATACTAATTCAAATGAGAAAGAGATAAATGTCAAAAATTTCTATTTTTATGTACATTTTTAAGCTATCTAGACGACCCGCATTCTTTCAATAAAATAACTTTATCACACATGCCAAGAGACTAGCACAAAGGACATAAATCGGGACGCTGTTTGAGTAACTAGGCATCACTTAAAATAGGATATAATAGTTTAAATATATAATTAGGGACGACTTCAAAAAAATACCACTAACTAAAATATTAGGAAAGTTTTTTTTTTTTACTTTTACTGATGAAAAGTTAAAATAGAAACTAAAAGTCAAGCTGCGTTACGAAAGGCTAACGATTATGTGTAAATTTACCAGTTTTTAAATTAAATATCCGCTACTAGCAAACCCATATATTCTCAAATTATTTAAATATTTAATTTTTTATGAGGACGGTACACGCACTGCAGAGAAATTCCCAAATGGCTACAAGGCGTGTCCGAGATTAGCGATAATGGTGAATCACTGCAGGTTGTACATAGTAAGAAACACAGTCATAGATAGTTGATTCTAAGAGGATGAGGTTCTTCATATAAAAAAATTCTTTAGGTGAGGAGCGAGAAGATAAGGTTCATACTGATGTGATGTGTCTACACGACGTCTATTTCAAATATGCGCCACTCTGAGAGGAATCAAGCAAGCTACATCCATCGAACACTTTTCATGAAAGTGTTTATGAAATAGACTTAACAACCAGTTATTCCACGTAGTTCCGAAGAATCAAAGTTTCTTGTCAGTTTCGGGCACTCGATAAACCGAATGACTGGATAAAATCTTACAAATGCAGAGCATGCTTTAGACCACACACACAGCATATGCTTTATAGAAAATGAAAAGCTGGATTGTAATAATTTTCCTCAACATTTACCCAAAAAGGGGGAACCTCATTAGAATTAAAAACGTTTAAATATATGGAAAGAAAAGGCACTCTACACTTTGTCTTTTCATGTATTTAAAGGTTTTTAATTATGATGAAATTCCCCCTTTTTGGGTAAGTGTCGAGAAAAAACTATTACAAACCAAAATATAACATAGTGGTAGCATTCTCAATGTAATAAAATATTTTATATAATGTAATTTGTTTGAAGGATAAATAAAAAATAATACTGATGAAGGCCAAATGGGGTCGAAACGTTTATTATAATAGCAAACACCAACTCGACAGAAAATATAATTTTCCCATAATCAATTTTTTACTTAATTAAATCAAAAACCACATCCTCAAGAAAAAAAGAAACGTTTTTCAATTTGTATATATATATATATATATATGTATATATGTATATATACATATATACATATATATATATATATATATATATATATATATATATACGAGGCTGGTTTGAAAAGTCCGTGCAAAGTCCGAGAGATGGCACCACCGGCGCGTATCGAGGTCATGTTTAGTTAGTAGCATCTCTTGAATGAACGCACACCAAGTTTCAGCCATATTGGTCTATTTCTTTGTGTTTTGCATTAGTGTGAATCAAGGAAGTCGAGTGATTTTCAAGAAATGGACGAAAAAGAATTTCGTGTGGTGATTAAACATTACTTTATGAAAGGCAAAACGCCTCAGGAGACTAAAGAGAAGCTTGATAAACATTATGGTGACTCTGCACCTTCGATTAGAACAGTTTATAAGTGGTTTCAAAATTTTCGGACTGGCCATATGGGCACAAGTGACGCTGAACGTTCTGGACGGCCTGTGGAGGTTACGACTCCAGAAATCATTGATCAAATCCATGATATGGTGATGGATGACAGAAGAGTTAAGGTGCGTGAGATTGCTAGTGCTGTGGGTATCTCGACTGAATGGGTACATAATATTTTGCATAAACATTTGGACATGAGAAAGCTATCCGCAAGATGGGTGCCGCGATTGCTCACGCTTGACCAAAAACGGAATCGTGTGAAGTGTTGCAAGGATAGTTTGCAGCTGTTCCAGAAGAATCCGGAGGACTTTAAGCGTCGTTTCGTCACTGTGGATGAAACATGGATACATTACTATACTCCTGAGACCAAACAACAATCTAAACAATGGGTTACCAAGGGGGTCTGCACCAAAAAAGGCGAAGACCGTTCCTTCGGCTGGAAAGGTTATGGCGACTGTCTTTTGGGATTCGCAAGGGATAATCCTCATCGACTATCTGGAAAAGGGTAAAACTATTACAGGTGAATATTATTCATCGTTATTGGACCGTTTGAAAACCGAGCTGCAAGAAAAACGCCCGCGATTGGCCCACAAGAAAGTCCTTTTCAATCACGACAACGCACCAGCACACACCTCAGCAGTTGTGGTCGCAAAATTAATGGAAATAGGATTCCAACTCGTTTCACATCCCCCCTATTTTCCAGACTTGGCTCCCTCGGACTACTATTTGTTCCCCAATTTGAAGAAATGGCTGGCGGGACAAAGATTTTATTCAAACGAGGAGGTGATTGTAGACACTAATGGATATTTTGCAGACTTGGACAAATCCTATTATTCGGAAGGGATCAACAAACTAGAACATCGTTGAACGAAGTGTATAAGCCTAAAAGGAGACTATGTCGAAAAATAAAAAAGGTTTACCCCAAACACATAAGTAGTTTTTATTTTTGCACGGACTTTTCAAACCAGCCTCGTACATATATATATATATATATATATATATATATATATATATATATATATATATATATATACATATATGTATATATATATATATATATATATATATATATATATAATATATATATATATATATATATATATATATATATCCAGTAGAATCTCGATTAACCGAAATAATATGGACCAAAGTGATTTCAGATAATCCGAATTTTTTTATAAAGAAGAAGTTTAGAATGAATACAACATTGCAGATTGACTTAAAAGCATTTATACGATATGCTATTACGTACATAGGTATTTATTAAAACAAAGAATAGAATTATTTTACTTATTTTATGTATATGTACGGAAAATCGAAAATAAAACAGTTTCATTCTTAACTTTAATGTCTTAAAAATAAGGTAATTTTTAACTGCACTCGTTTTGAGTTAGTTCTGTTTTGGGCTGCAATGTCTCTCCAACGTTTGATAAGCAAAACGTCCGCGGCGGTTGCATTTTCTTGTTCTACATAAGTTAACGCTAGGGCCTCTAGTCCTTCTGAATGTGACATTTTTACTGGAATATTGTCAGTGGCTTCTACTACGTTATCATCATCGTGATCACTGTCTATTTATTAGCATTTTTGCATACACTTTTAATTAATTCTTGGTCAGTCATTTCATCTTCCACACTATCACTGTTTAACCATTCCGGTCCGGTTTCCGTAACATTTTCACATCCTGATATTCTTGTAATAATTTGATGTAAACTTTCATTATCTTCTGTTTCTGCCTCTGAGAAATGTCTCTTCTCTTGTGGAATCAAATTTGACCAAGATTTTTCCAGAGTACTACTCTTTACTTGATTCCAGGCTGAAACTATCCAATATATAACATTTTTCAAATTTATCTTTTTTAGACAATCAGTAAGATTGCTACCTTCATCTACTTCTTCTAAAATATGCTCCAATAACAAACGCCTGTAACTGCGTTTTAAATTTTCCAGTACACCCTGATCCATAGGCTGAATGAGAGGAGTTACAGCAGGAGGCAAAAACATCGCTTTTATTTTCCCACTTTCAAGTTGCTCGGCACTTGGGTGAATGGGGGCGTTATCTAGTAACGGAATACAGTTTCTAGGATATCCATGTTCTTTTAAAAAAAGTTCCACTTTGGGAATAAAATCTCCAAAGAAACAGTCTTTAAATAGAGTCGCGTTTATCCAGGCATTGTTTTGATTTTTATACAAAACAGGAGAAGCATTGCGACGAATATTCTTAAAGGTTCGTGGATTTGCTGACTTACCAATACATAATAATGGGAGTTTGTGTCTTCCAGAAGCATTACTGCATGCAAGAACAGTAATACTTTCTTTCCTACGTTTGTAACCAGGTGCTCCAGCTTCTGTTTTTTGAAGCTAAGGTATTTGATGGCAACATTTTGTAGTTCAAGCCTGTTTCATCACAATTATAGGTTTGGTCTAGTTGTAAACCATGTTCTTTCATAAGCTGCTCAAAATTCTCTGCAAGTTTTTTTGCAGCAGATACATTAGCCGACAATCTTTCTCCACAAACTTTCAGTTGACGTACACCATGTCTTTGTTTCCAACTGTCTAGCCATCCATCACTTGCAGAAAAATTTACGGGCGCTTCAATAACCGGCAACTCTTCGCTTAAACTCACTGCTTTATGTTTTAAAATTGTTCCTGAAATTGGTATTCCACGTTCTCGATTCTGTGTAAACCATAAAAATAAAGAATCATTCACTTTTTGGTATTCACCGCTTTTCATACTTTTTCGTGCCTGTGTGGGCGATGACAAAACACTACACCATTTTTCAAGTTTTTCGCGATTTTTTCTCCACTCTGAGACAGTACTCACGGCTACACCTAAATCATTCGCTATATTTTTAAGTAGTTCACCATTATCTAAACGTTGAATTGCTCCAAGTTTCTCTTCTAAGGTAATAACAACACGTTTACGCTTATTATTATGACGCTCCATTTTGTAAAATATCTATTAAAACGAAACTATTACCTCTGCGATAATAATAGACGTAATGAGTAACTTATAACACTCGTCAACTAACCAAAACATAGACAGCGGTGAAATTCTAGACGTCGGGGAGTCCCCGACGCGTTAAGGAAACCACTCGTCATCTGTTTCGAATAATGGGGATTTTTTCGTTTAATGGGAATACAATTTGCTTTTTAACAGTTTGTTTCGGATAAGCCGGATTTCAGATAAACGCGATTCGGATAATCGGATTGTACTGTATATATATATATATATATATATATATATATATATATATATATATATATATATATATATATATATATATATATATATATATACATATATATATATATATATATATATATATATATATATATATATATATATATATATATATATATATATATTCATATACATTTTTCCGAACAACTGTTTTTTTTCAAAATTCCATTATAAAAAATGCATAGGGGTTCGTTCTTAAAATATAAATTGTATTATTACGTAAAAAGTGGCGGCCCGTGGCTCAGTGACATAGTACCTTGGTTACTGCGCGGAAGGTCAAGGGTTCAATCCCGCAGGTCGGTATACTTATTCATTAAGTTATTTGACTATATTTGACCTGGCCACGTACATAGGTAGTAGTTGCTCGTAGAAATGCAATAACGTCCAAAGCAGCACTACCGCGTTGTCTAAAAGGTGCAGTGAAATACAAAAATGTATGTTTCGGCACTTGAACAACGTTGACGGGTATTACGACATCCTCGCCGATATCCTTAGGATATGCAAAAAAGGTAAAATCCCTACTCAGGAGAGGAGGCGATAAAAAAAAATACAAAACTTGTGATTTCGGGTTATCGTTGCATCTATCATCAAAATCTTCACATTTTCTAATGGTAAACCGGGGAAAATCAAAACATTAATTGTAGAAATCCTGAATCTTATATAGA
This sequence comes from Pachyrhynchus sulphureomaculatus, assembly GCA_019049505.1. Classification (NCBI taxonomy): domain Eukaryota; kingdom Metazoa; phylum Arthropoda; class Insecta; order Coleoptera; family Curculionidae; genus Pachyrhynchus; species Pachyrhynchus sulphureomaculatus. The sequence continues at coordinate 94,834,576 of CM032447.1, forward strand.
AATGCACATTAGTTTACATCATATAAGAAAAAGTAGTGTAATAACAATTTTGAAAATTCATTCCTGTAAAATTACACACATGCAGTTATGATACTTTACCTCTGGAGTACAGATTTTTTTAGTACTCTTTGTAAACTTTACAAAATTACTATTTTATTTACAATCTGTTAATTGATGTCGACTCCAAAATGGAGAAGAACAACAGTTACAATATAAATGAGCTCGAAAATAGAACATAGAGATAAATGCATTAAAACTCTTATTTATTTAACTAAAATGTTACAAAAGGCTTTTTCCCGTAATTATAAAATGTTTCATTCCATCCTGGATATGTATTTTGTTTAAAATTTTCTCTTACTTCTAATGTATTATTAATATTTAGATAATTTAGATTGGTGGGACTAACTGTTGGCCATAGTACATTATTTAAAAGTTCGATTTTTTCTGGAGTCGGATTTCTAAAAAAAATAAGTAATATAATCAATTAGATTTATCTATAAAGAATAGTAAAAGACCAAAGATTATTTTTAATATTTAGGCGGAATGGCTAGTTATGATAATATATGTCCATGTAAGGAACGTACCATATGCTCTAATATTTTATCAATATATAGACAATATACGCTGGAGAGCAAAAATATCGACTCATCTGGCTTCATTTAACACGGATCCTAGAATTTAGTATTCATATATTTTTACGGATTTTAGTACTATTTGAAAGCCCATTCTATTCTCTTTTTAAATATACCAAATGCCATAGTATGTCTCATGCTTTTTACTGATTAAAATGAATGAAAGAGGAAACAAGGAGTATAAGGAATGAAAACAGGGGTAAGCGAAAGGAAAAGTTAAACAAATTTTATAACACTTAAATTTATTGATAAAAACCAAAAGCAATATTTTGTATTACCCCCCTAGCCCTTATTACTGCTTCCAGCCGGTTTTTCATGGAGCAGGTGAGCTTTTTCATCACTATCCGTGGGATTCTTCCCCACCCTTCCGCATCGCAACCTTTAAGTCCCTCAGAGATATAGGGGCTCAATTTCTGGCTCGAACACCTCTTTTGAGCTCATTCCACATGTGCTCGATTGGATTGAGGTCAGGACCTCGCGCAGGCCTGTCTAATGTGGGTATTTTCACTTCCACCAGATATTGCCGCACCGACGCGGCAGCATGTGGCCTCGCATTGTCGTGCATTGGCATGAAGCTATCGCCAACCAACCTAGTGTAAAAAATGACGTGTCCCTGCAGGATCTCCTCGATGTACCAGTGAGCAGTTAATCCACCGCTACAGTCTCATCAGTAACGAAAACCAAATCGGTTTTCACATCCAGTGAGATGCCTCCACACACCATGACAGAACCTCCTCTGTAGGCGACCGTTTCAGTCATGCAGCACTGCAAATAGCGCTCCCCAAACCTCCTATCTATAGACTCGTCTTCTTCCACTATTGCCATGTAGGCACATGTTGGACTCGTCGGAGAATAAAACGGAGCGCTATTGCTTTAAGGTCTAGTCGACTTGTTCTCGGGCAAATCTGAGTCACGCTTGTCGATGGGCTGCTGTCAATTGGATCCGTTAGCTGGTCTCTTCGGAGTTAAGTTAGCTTCTTCAAGTCTTTTTCTGACTGTCCAATGACTGACAACCCGACCACGAACTTGTCGGAGCTTATGCTGGACCTCAATGGAGGTCAAGTGACGATTTGTTAGAGTTGTGTTGGTAATGAAACGGTCGTCTCGCTCCGCTTCTTTCTGATCCTGGTCTCCGTATAAAGGCGCCAATCTCTTGGTAACGTCTATAGGTTCTGGAGACTGGCTCAAGTGTAATTGCGCAGCGACTACACATTGGCTATGCCCTCCTTGCGATAGGGCAATGACTTGTACCCTTTCTTTCGGGGTGGTATGGATTTTTTAATGTCGTAATTAGTAAGCAGGTATAGCAGAGATGTTGACGGTTCCAGTTCCGATAAAGGAATGATAGGAAAATGCAGTTGGATGTGGTTTTATAGAGATGAATAGGGCACGACAAGTACTTTACTGAGTGAGCAAAAACGGTTCTATTGAGTAAAATCGTTTTAATCGGTAAAACTTTTTGGAAATCTTCTGATTCCAAAAATAATACCACTGTTTGAAAATTAACTTCAAGGATCTGTGTTAAATGAAGCAAAATCGTTTAATATATAATAAAAGACTGTTTTTAGTCAGTTTCCACTGATTTTTTTTTTTTTATTAATTATTATTTAAATAAAATTAATCAGTGGAAATTAACTAAAACAGTCTTTTATTATAAATTTATAATGAATTTCCATCAAGTAGAACCTACAACCATCCGAAAATCGTTTGAGTCGATTTTCTTGCTCACCAGTGTATATTTTTAATAAGTAAATATTTTAATACTTTAACATATTGTTAAACTGGTCAATTAGATAACGTCACATGAATCAGGTAAATATTCAATATTTATAAATATTTAAGCGACCTATAAATACGCATACAATACACACAAATATTTCGAGTAATGTCTAAATATCATTACCACATAATTTACAAAACCTTATGTACAGATACGGGTATAGGTGTTATATCTTCGAAATGTTCTGCTTTCAGATCTATTTCAGAACATGAATTCCATCAAAGAGAACAAAACAAGGCAAACGTCCCGTACAACGTTTTTCAAGCAGTCTTTTATATGGAGAACATCATCCCTTTGGAATAATTTGCCCAGGGCTGTGTTTCCCACCGAGTACAATTTACAGCGATTCAAGAACAACATGAATCGTTTTATCCACACACATGCCGCTCCTGGAGTGCTCTAGGGAGTTCTCTGTAGCACGTGTGCTAGATCCATAAAAAAAACGTCATCTTAATCAGCACTATGTGCAACAGAATTATCCACAATCATTTTTAATAAAACTACGAGACACATGATATCTGATTTTTCTTCGACATGTCACGTCAGCGTTAGTCAAGTTGAACCCTCCAGCATTAAAAGTCGAACGTTCGCTAGGACTGAAAAGTCAATTAGTTTCTTGGACTAACCCATGAAAATACCTTGCCCCTGCATCCCGTCGTATTTCAAGTTCAGGACATTCTTACAGAAGTATCTATTCACAACTGTGTCCAAGCTCTGCAATCCTAACCTATATTTTGAACACTAAACTAGTCAGAACCAATCCATGTATTTGTGAGCGATTTGAACCTGAATTAAAATATTATTATTGCATTACCACCGAGATCAGAGGGGCATCAGATAAACGTCCAAAACACGCCAGCAGAATATGTTTGTTAATAGAAAGAAATGCTAAATGCAAATAATTGGATTTTCCGATGTAACAGAAAACTTTTTACTCAATTGATATGTTTTATATGACATTTGTTGTGGTAGATTACTTTCAGAGTGTGTACCATAAAATTATTCATGCTAGCTAACTTCGTTAATAGCTGGATTTCTGTGCACAATCATAATTTTAAATAAAACCTTTTTGGAATTTCAACACAATATTTCATTTTCACAGTTCCATGTCATTTCTACTATTATATTGCATAGTCTCACATCTTTAATTGTACCCCTAATTGCCCATCTTTAACACTAGGTTAAAGTTACACTTTTTTAGTAAATCAGGCTGCTCGAATTTAATCCTGTCCATTTTGCCGTAAAACTGTAAAAACAACTAAACGGAAACTTACAAATATTTTGCAAAGTTTGTCCAAAGTTTTACTGTTCTTCTTTGAACCAATAGATCTTGTTCATTTGTTGTATTATATAAACCACTTGTACTCATATTAAATAAGAATGGAAGTTCTGCAGAATGTGTAGCTTTTTCTACTCCTAAAAATTAAAAAATGTATATAATAAAAATCGCTTAAGACATTTTTTAACCACAAGCCTTTAAAAATGGTATTTCATTTATTTTGTAGCAATAAAATAATGGGGAATTTATACTGACAACCTTGAATCTTCAACTGCAAAAATTTCAAAACTGGAAACATGTAAATAAATTTGACAAGTAAAAACTGCCGGAATGGTCAACTAGAATAGAGATTTTTCGTATGAAAATTTACCTTAATCACCGCATAAATATCATAAGTTGTTTAGTTTTCAAATTTATTTTTAAAGTCTGTACAAGAATTTTTGCATTTATATTATATGGTATGATGTTTAGTCTCACAAATTAATATTTATTCGTTTTTTGTTAATGCATAATTAAATTGGTGAAAAATAATTGTAATTTAATGTTTCTTTCATTAACCGAACAGAATTGTTGAATATTTTAACTAAGAAAGTTGATGGTTTCTAGTTTAAACATATATTCAAAAATATTAAAGATATTTCCTTCGGGTAAAAGAGAAATGTTAAATTATACTAATTTCTTAGTAAGCAAACTATAGATTATAGAATACAAGAATACTATAGGTTAATTATTATGCATACAAACTCAATTTCAATTTTAAATTTGAAATATATAATAGTTTAATAACAGCTTCAGATAATTATAATTTGAAATGAACGAATTTCCTTATTACATCTTCCGTATTGTCTCAATGAAAACTAATATCCACTTCAGTATGTTTCTTCTATTAAAAACTATATTATTTTAATGATACATGTTCTGTGGCGGCCCGGGGCTCCGTGGTGTAGTACTTTGCTTACGGTGCAGAAGGTAGAGGGTTCAATCTCGCAGATCGGTATAACTTATATATTAAATTATTTAAGTATATTTGGCCTGGCCACCTACAAAGGTAGTAGTTGTTTTGCAGAAATGCAATAAAATGCAATAAAGTCCGGGGCAGCACTACCACATTTCTAAAAGGTGCTGTGAAATACAGAAATGTATGTTTCGGCATTTGGACAACGTTGACGGGTATTACGACATCCTCGCCGATATCCTTAGGATATGAAAAATGGTAAAATCCTGACTCAGGCGGGGAGGTGAACGATAAATATATATATATATATATATATATATATATATATATATATATATATATATATATATATATATATATATATATATTTATATATATATATATATATATATATATATATATATATATATATATATATATATATATATATATTTATATATAAGGAGTGGAAAAAGTTAATCTCAAATGTGGGTCCTTCAGATAAAAAAAAAAGGTACACGCATCAAATTTGTACATAATTATATTAATAGTTGCCAAATTATTTTTAAAAACGTCCCAGTATTATCTGTGGAATCCAATTAGTTAAACCTCGTTTAATTGACATCAAAATTTTTATTTACCGTCAATAAATGGCTTCGACATAACTCTCCCATAGTATGCATACTGGCACATGGTGTGACTGAAGTTCAGCATGTTTTATAAGTGCTCTAGCAAACTTATTGTCGCTAATATACTGTAAAAATGAAATTGTTTTAATAATAGTTAAAAATATATATCCATCATATAAACAAGAGTTACTTAGAATTGAGTACATAAATATAAGAAAAAGACAAAAGCATTTTTTACACTTAAAAAATTTAATAACTATAACTAAAAACCAAGAGTTCAGTTTTGGATCGCAAAGTGTGTGCATTTAAATGGAACGCCCGGCAATACTCAACTCTTTCAACGACCATTATTACGGTAGTGTTTCGATCTATTTAATTATTTTGTCGATTGCATACCAGAGGGACTAAAAATAAAGCAAAGTGTAGTGTTAGAATTAAGACAATATGTAAAAAATTTGGAGGTTAATGAGAATAATTCTGTGAAATTGTATGAAGCTAACGAAATGATAAGAGTGAGAATATAAATGGTACATTGGGGAAGAAAAACTGAAAGAATAAACAAAGAATACTACGACCATCAAGTCAAAAAACTGAGAAAAAGAAGAGAAATAGGTAGATTGACGACGACCTTGGCAAAGATAAAGGATACGGAAGAGAAGACTAGTAAAAGGAATACAAATAAGAAAATAATCAAAGAAATAGATAGGAAAAAAGAAATGGGAAATAATTATCGAGGTATTAGTTTGAGAACACGGAATAATAGGGGTATAAACGGAAAAGAGGATGAACTGACAGAAGAACAACAAATACACTATGTAGGAACCACAGAAACAGAAAGGAAAGGAAATTAATGCAAAAAATTAGAAGGAAAGGTCATAAAAGAAGAAAAACAAAATTATGGAAATATGGAGGGAATACTATAAAGATCTATCAGATGGGAATGGCATAGCATACAAAAATCAACATAGAGACATAATACCGGAACAAGATACAGAACCCACACAAACAGAAGAAACTAATACAGAAGAAACAAAAGAGGTAATCGGTAATTTAAACAGGATGGAAGGATATAGAAGGAAATATGGAAAAGACGATATAGAATAACTCAACTCCACGGGCCTTACACTCCTAACAAAAGGGGTAAAAAGGCATAAGGATTAAGTAAGTAAGTAAATAACTAAAAACCAAACTCAAAAAATGTAAAACTATAGGCCATATAGCAAATATTTTAAATAATATAGACTCACATCTGCTAAAGCAATTAAATTATTTGAAAATGACTCGTCATTTTTTAGATAAAAGCTTCTTATACTCGAAATAGCAACATCTACATCTTCAGGATTAGGACGAAGATCTGATGGAATTACTTTTTTGCGATCTGTATCAAGCATTAGTGCCAAATTCTGCGCAAAATCCAAATCTAGAAATTAGATTAATAAATAAATTATGGAATATCAAAAAAAAAATCAAATATGCCCATTTCGTAAAAAATAGTACTAAATTTTTATACACGTTCTTCTTCTTAGGATACCATGACCGTTCAACGATCGTTGGTTATCATGTTGGCTACCATGTTGATAATAATCGTTTTATTGACAGCCGCTGGGAAGAGTTGAACCGTAGACTTTCCCTACGACTGCCTCAAATTTTTCAACCACGGTGTTCTCCTTCTTCCTGGACCACGTCTACCTGGAATCTTTCCCTCTATAATCAGATGCAAGATTTCGTATTTTTCCGGATTGTTGGCAAAATATTCTAATTTGCGTCGCTTAATGGCGTGAGAAGGCTGTTGTTACTAATTCTGTCGATCCAACTGATTTTTAGCAGTCGTCGATACACCCACATCTCTAATATCTTCAAACGTTTAAGCAGTGCTTCAGTTAGCGCACACGCTTCCATAGCGTGCAAGAGAAGCGAAAAGACGTAACAACCGTAGTTTCAATAATAGGTCGTGACTAGTTAAGACTTTTTGGTTCTTCATAATTGTGGCTCGGGCCTTCTTTATTTGAATTTTGCCTTCCACAGTCGGAGTAGTCGTTGATATTGCTACCAAGATACATCAGTTTATCAACTCTCTCTATCTTTATGCCACTGACTGTAATACCACCATCTTTAATATTAGATTCTTTACTTCTAATTATATATTTTGTTTTATTTGCATTGAGTCTTAAACCAAACCATGTACAAGTGTCAGTTATTTTATCCATAAGTTTTTGGCTATTAGTAATAATTAATATATCATCGGCGTATCTGATGTTATTTATATTAACGCCGTTGATGTTGATTCCTTCAGTGGTACCAGTGAGTGCTTCATTGAATATCACTTCCGAGTAAAGGTTGAACAAGAAGGGCCATAGAATACAGCCCTGACGTACTCCCCGCTTGATTTTAATTTCATCTGATAGTTGATCCTCCAACCGTTCTTCAGCTGTCTGATGCCAGTACAAATTCTTGGGGATACCAATGTCTTTGCAGTCTATAAATATTGGACCCCTGTAAATAACATTTAGACTGCACTTGAAGTAAAGAAGTCAGCCAAACCTTCCTAATTGTTTTAACCTCTTTCCGTACTATATTTGCTCACATTATAGTAGATTGCTCTAGGTTCATTAAATTGTGAATTCAACTACCAATAATACAACAAAGCAATACAGAAACATGCAAGTTATGTTGATGTTGATTCAAGAAGCATCGTTTAGATGCTACAACGGAATTAGAAGCGTCTTTTTTTAAGGTCAATATCTCAGAAACTAAATAATTTTTATATGTAGTTCACAAATAAAAGCGTAATAGTTTACATAACAAACGAAGTTTAGGAAATCTGTCACCATTCCCATCAACAAAATGTTCAACAAATTTAACAGTCAGCAGAACCTTTGAACCCATAAAAAAATTTCTTGCACAAGCAGTTTTTTATTTCATAATTTCATTGGTTAATGAGTTTTCCCACTTTAGACATCCAATTATTTTAATGAAATAAAAAAACGCTTGTAACCCATTTTGAATGTTTTCACTTCCGATTTCACCCCCCAAAACTGACCAATTAAATTAAGATTTAATTTTAAAAAGCCATCAATTTCTATTTTTGTGACAAATCTCAACCTTCTATATAAAATAGTTTCGGAGAAAATCGGGTGTGACAGACAGACAGACGGACGAACAAACAGATGGACGAACCAACGGACGCACAAACGGAGGGACGAGCTAACGGACAAGCAGACCGACAAACAGACAGACACCAAAGTGATCACATAAATGTACCCTATGGAACACTAAAAGTGAAGTTAGTCCTAACTTAAACTTTTAAGCTCCACCACAATATTGTTGTAAAATCAGTATATTGAACCTTGCGTCCCATAAAAGTATTAATAAAAAAAGAATTTGATGGTTTTGGGATAAATAGGAGTAACTTGGCCCTTAACCCAACATTTGTGAAACTAGTTCATACCGCCTACAGAATTTCTCAGCTACTTATAATTTTTTATGTGAATATATTAAACGAAAGTTATGGACATCTTTACAAATTGTCTAACATAATAAATAGAACAAACGGTTAACATAATTGTGTTTATTTTCATAAAATACATTACCAGGAATAAACAGAAGAGATTCTTCTGCAGCAACACCGATCATTATTGGCACTTTATTAAAGTTTCCAGTTTCAAGCAATACAAAAGGAGATTTAGTTATAAAGGCTTGATCACCTTCCACCTCCAGAGTAGGCCAAGCATGTACCTGACAAAATTATTTTAATACATTAGCAACAAACAATTATGCCTTGCCTCTTTGTTTTGAGGGCAATTTGCCAGCAAAAAATTGTTTTAAAAGTTAATAATAATCTAAATCTAACTATTTAAAAGTACTTTAATAAAACTTTAAGGAGTTAATTATTCTGTTTAGATGATATTATCTCGGAATACTAAAGCATAATTTCCAAAAGACAAATTGGATTAGTTAATATGTCAAATAGCAAAGTCCATTTCGTTAAATGTTCTTATTTGCGTACTTAGGGCGGATTCATTTTCAGCAAGTATCGGAAGTTCTGATATTTTTAAGAGTAGATTACCCGGTTTGTTGATATTGCCGCTGGCCCATCACAGATGCAGAGGTTGTTAGCTTTTATGTCGTAAAAGTAAAAATCTTTTGAACATACTAAAATGTAATATTTTATTCCTGTTTTTGATACCTGGTAAATAAGATTTAAAATAAGAAAATCTTACGTCTTCGTCAGTAAAAGACGCTGCAGCTTCCTTCAATTCTTCAGAAATTTTTTTTAGTAAAAAGTCTCTAAGCTGTACTGAATCATTTCCATAATCACCGTCAGGAAAATAACCAGCTAGTTGGAAAGCATATGATCGTTGATCAAGAGAAGCAGAAGAATTGGTTAACACTGATCCACTTTGAACAACAGCAGCTCTAAACAAACCTTTAAAAAAGTAAATAACTTTTTAGATGTTTTTATTAAACTCTCTTAACAATAGTTTTGTCGCTGGATCATCTTAGAAGGTTCACGATAATCATGTTCTTAACTGCATTATACGTATACACATATTGTCAAAAAATCTTGGGTATTAGACCATTAAGAAATTGAAAATAATTAAGTACATATACCTACTACAATTATCTATGGTTGAGTTCATTACCACAACTTAACGGTCTCTAAATTATCATTAAATTTATTCAGTAGATTTTTTAAGGGCGTAGCACACAAGCTGCAGGGAAATCCCAAAAGTGCTATAGAAGCGACATGTGTGCGGAAAAAATAATTCACGTTGATCTTGAATAGCTGTAACTCGATGAGAAATACAATCATGGGCAAATCATTCCAAATTTATGATGTTTTCCATATAAGAGACTGCTTGAAAAGTGTTGTACGAGGAGTAACCAGTTGGTGGATGTGATGTATTAGCGCGACCTGTATTAATAGCATGCACCACTCTGGAACGCATTAAGCAGGCCACATCCATCGAACACTTTCCATGAAAATACGTGTAAAATAGACTCAAGTCGCCCACCGTTTTTCGATGACCAAGGTATCAAACTTTCTTGTGAGTTCTGGGTCTCCAATCAGGCGAACAGCTTTCTTCTGAATAAAATTTAACAAGTGTAGTGTATGTTTGGAAGCAGAACCCCCAACATGGGAGCAGTAATCCATCGTTGGTACAGAATTAGCAGTTGTGGTGTGGAAAGCTTTCTAGTTGGAAATAGTCTCCCGGCTTTTGAGAAGCTCCCTTTGCAATGCATGCGACATGTTCATGTCAAGACATGTTTACAGTCAAGTTAACGCGCAGCAATTTGAGTGACAATGCTAGAGGGATGAAATGTCCCGATGTAACTATGTCGGGTTCCGCAACATTAACTTTTCTAGAAAAACTGCTGCCTGGGTTTTTGTAGAGTTAAATTCTCCTTGAATACTGTAACAGTAAGAAGAAGAATAACTCGAGGGGCATAAACAAAATCTCTCAAACATATCATAAGAGCGTAATTTAGCCAACACTCCGTCATGCCAAACACGGTCGAATGCTTTTGATATATCAAGTGCAAGCGCTTGAAATTCTCCAAAATGTTCCAAACATGTGTTAGATAATATTCAATAAAATTACTTATTTACTTTGTCAACTGACACTAAATGTATTTTTTCTAAAGATTCACAAATGCCTTATCGCGATTTCGTAGTGCAACTACATTTTTAAACGTTTCGTATAAGATCACTTCGGTGTTTATCCGTCCGTTCATCTGTCCGTCCGTCTGTCTGTCTGTCTGTCACACATGATTTTCTCCGAAACTATTTGACATAGAAAGTTGAAATTTGATACTAATATAAGAATTTATGGCCTCATCAGAGCCATGTAGTTTTGAAAGTTAAATTTTCACTTAAGGGTAGATGTGAGTGAAATCGGAAGTGAAAAAAAAAAATTTACTAGGTCATCGAGTAGGGTGCCAAATGAAATCTTGCAAAAACGCGAGTTCAAAAATATATATAATGTCATACTTGCGCACACTTTCTCTGTATTATTTATAAAAAATCACAAAAAAACGCTATCCCCCCTTATCTCAAAAAGTACTGATCAAAAAATTTTGAAAAAATTCTGGAAAATTTTCCACAGGGTGTAGACTGAACGAAAATTATCACGAGTGTATTACCTTTATTAATTTATCTGGTATATAAAAATACAAAAATTTCAAGGCCATCAGTTTTCAGCAAAAATCAAAAACAAACTTTGTTGAAAACTCATTTGGAGTGTGTTTTGTGAAGTCGCTGCTCATTTTATACTCTCGTAACAAATATTTTTTTAAGAAGCAGTCAACGTACGGAACTCTAATTGCGCAAGTTGAACTTGCACTTGACCTGTTATTTGTATTTTATTTTTATATAATGAAAGTACTATAAAAGTTAGTAAAGAACGGAATTTCTGACGTCTACTTGACTACCTATAAAATTTATGTTAGGGTTCTTTGAATATCTGTAAATTTCTATTGATTCTAAGCAATTAAGTTTTGACCCTTTAGGTGCCTTATGGAGTATTGATATATAAAAATATTAGGAAATGGATAGTAAGTTTCTAAAACATGCTTAGCAGAGTGTGATTTTTCGTTTTTTAGCCTATAAGATGCATTATGTTGCAAATCTTGTTTTGAAATTCCGTCCTGTTTGGAATACGTGACAGCTACTGCACTCTTGGCACTTAAATTTATGAACTCCTGATTTATTATATTTATTAGTTCCGTCCGAAAAATTTTTCAATGCCAAAAATAAAACTAATAAACATAATAAATCAAAACTTAACTGTCAAGAGTGCAATAGCTGTTACGTAAACCAAACAGGACGGAGTTTCAAAACAAAATTCGTAGAACATAATGCATCTTATAAATTAAAAACAGGAAAATCACACTTTGCTAAGCATTTTTTAGAAACTGACCATCTACTTCCTAATATTAATTGTTTATCAATACTCCATACGGCACCTAAAGGATCAAAACTGAATTGCTTAGAATCCATAGAAATTTACAGACATTCAAAGAACCATAATATAAATTTACTAAATACTAGTAGACGTCGTAAATTTGGTCTTTTACCAACTTTTATGGCATCTAAGATACCCACACCCTTTCATTATATAAAAATAAAATATAAAAATTTGTTTTAGTCTTAGTTAAGCGTTTGAAAGTGTAGTTGTTAGAAAAAATATATTTGGTGTCAGTTAACAAAATAAATAAGTAATTTTATTGTTAAAATGTACTGTCACAAAGTAACGGACCAATCAATCAATTCTTTACCACATATGTTAGATAGTCTAATAGTTGCGAATAAAGTCCGAATAGAATTGACTTGAAAATATCAACAAGCGTCTATCGAAAATTAAGTTTGTAGAATGCTTAGTGCGGAGAGAATGAAACTTTTATGTGATTTCTTATAAAATTATGATATGTACAGGGTGAGTTAACGATAGAGTAAAGTTCATTACTTCGTTTGTTTCGGGAATGACGAAAAAATGTTAAATACAATAGTTTTAGGGAATGTTAAGGTGCACAGTTTAAAATTATTTTTGAGTATACATGGTACTTGAAAAAAATGTGGCCAATATAACATATGTTTTTTTGTAAATGGAACATCCCAGCCTAGTATATAAACCATATCAATTAATTCATTTTTGAGGAAAATCCATAACTTTCTATCGATATATCTAAATTCATTTTGTAATGTAAGCTCATAATTGAAATAGATAGGAAAATTGATGAAATAATCTGGTGTTTTAAAATATTTTAATTTATATAAGTTTAAAAAGATTTAAGCTATCCCTAATAGCATTCATCAACTCTTGTTTAGGATATATATATATATATATATATATATATATATATATATATATATATATATATATATATATATATATATACATATATATATATATATATATATATATATATATATATATATATATATATAAATATATATATATATATATATATATATATATATATATATATATATATATATATATATATATATATATATATTTATATATATATATATATATATATATATATAAATATATATATATATATATATATATATATATATATATATATATATATATATATATATATATATATATATATATATATATATATATATATATATATATATATATATTATTATATATATATATATATATATATATATATATATATATATATATATATATATATATATATATATATTATATATATATATATATATATATATATATATATATATATATATATTAAAACCTAACACGGAAGAAACCACTCTTAACTTTATTTCTGAAGGTAAGGATATTAAACTATAAAAACTATTAAATTTATAAGAATTTCAGCTCTCTTTTGTTTATATGACAATAATTTTATTTTGATGAAATTTTCAGATTCAGGAGTAAATTCTACTGTTAACTTATAGTATCCGTTCATAAACTAAATAAGGAATTTCTTAGGTAATAGTTTAATATCACTAATAACTCAGCCATTCGTGCCATGAACTCATTAAAGAATTAGGTGAGAAATATGAAATAGGAAAATTATCGATTATTGAGCTTTCCTAAGTCCTCCATAGTTACATCAAAGCGCAAGAAACTTAAGTCTCTACTATTTAACAGCACCCTCTTTGATCTTTACTTTAAATACTCTACAAATATTTCTAATTTTTATAATTCCACGTATAATACAAATCTGTATTCACAGAATTCGTTCAAACTTCACAAATGACTTAGCACTAACCTGTAGACAGTTTGCTCATCATTTGCAAACCAGTTGATTGTCCACCTGCACTCTGTCCAAAAATCGTAACCTTTTCTGGATCGCCACCGAAGAGGGCAATATTATCACGTACCCATTTCAACGCCAATACTTGATCCTTTAATCCAGCATTACCTCTTATGACTTCATCTCCTGTAGATAGAAAACCAAATGGCCCTACTCTATAATTGTGAGTAACCAAAATAACATCTTCTTCGATTATGTAATCTGGACCATTCATCGCTCTAACTGAACTTCCTGATTCATATGCTCCACCGTATATCCAAAATAAAACGGGTAATTTTTCAGCAGGCTATACAAATATTATGATAAACTAACATTAACGAAAATCATTGTTATAACAATGAATACGGCGACAACTACAAGCTTTTTTTTAACAAATACTAAATACAGCAGTATCTAAAATTTCATTTTAAATATGTATATATATATATATATATATATATATATATATATATATATATATATATATATATATACATATATATCTTCCATTAAAAGTACTGGCGTCCAACGCTATGGACGTGCCATATCTGAATATCGAAACTAGAACACGCATGTTTCGCTGCATATTAGAGCTTGCCAGCCTAGAAGAAGAGGCAAATCCTAAACAGTAGTCCACAGCTTTGGACTCTCGTACCTTTGATGCAAGGCGAAAATCTTATATAAATACGTCAGTAACGCTGAATCTATATGTTCTTAATTATACTAATTAAATACGTTCCTCCCTCTCTTCCGCTCTCACACTAATATATTAATATTATTATAATTATTGAATTGAATTAAGCCTGAACTGATCAGATTAGTTGCTTGTGAACGATTTCTTTTATATGCAGACCTCTTCTTTTCCTAAATTATGAATCCTACATATACTTCCAAGGATAACACCTTAATTAAACAGTTACCGAGATATTTAAACTATATTTTACATTTTGACAATAGAAGTCAACTAATTTTCAAAAGCTTTTAAAACATTTAACTGGGAGTGCACCAAAAATTTAAGTCAGTTCGGGTTAGTATGAAAAATTAGAATATTAGAGTAATTTCAATTTCTATAGCTCGTCTAAGGGTCAAACATATAAGCTTTCAGATGTGAACAACTCTGTAACTACTTCAGCGAGGCAAAAGATAATCAAGTGGATTCGAGCGTTTTTTTTTGTTATTTTGCTAATCTTATTGAGCTAATTTAAAAAAAAAAAAATATGCAGTACATATAAAATGCATAAAACATTTCGACATAATTAAAGTACGCCCATTATTCAAAAGTTATAAAAAAATAACTACATGTGGTCTGCTTTTTTTAAAAACCATAGTTATTTCATAAGGTTACTCTTGCCCTTTTACTGTAATTTGCTTTTCTAAGTTGTTCGAGTTTAGTTTCGATTATATGTTAAACTACAAGCAGTCTAAATTTAAATCGAAGCTTTCCCAGGTTTAAATTCACATATGTACTAAAGAATCTTAATAAATAAACTCTAGCTTTGGCTTCTCCTAAACTGTTTTGATTAACTTTATTCTAATTTATCTGATTTATCTCATGTTATTTCATCTCGTCATTAAGCGATATCTATTTCGAAAGAAAGTTTACATAAATAAACATTATGTTATGTTTAATGTTGCTTCAATATGCTTAGTATTAAGCAAAGCTTTACGAGCTTATTAAAAATTAAACGTGTGTCTGTTAGAATCCAACACTTTATCAAAAGAATTTTCTATTATAAACTTGATTTAGATATATCGTTCCAAAAACTTACTTTTAATGAAGGAGTAAAAACATTAATATATAGACAATCTTCACTGTGATTTTCTGGAACGACGAAAATAGCAGATGCAGCTATACAAGCATTACCTTCCTTACCACCATCTATAATTCCAGCCCATGGTTGTGGTGGTTTTGGAGCCTACAAAAATAGTAAGTACAGCTACCTTTTACTCTATTTCTATATTGAATTCGAATTATTTTTTTTTTAATAAAGAGCATTGAAGCTGACAGAACAGATTCTGAAATTACATTATAATATAATTAAGGGGGTCTGTATTTAACAGTTTAACTATGCTATAGTGAGACACATCCTGTTAGGTTTTTGTTTAGATAAGAAACAAATATTCGATTGAAGTAGCCGTTATTTGATGGAAATTGATAATAATTGAAATAAATGCTTATATTAATTCTAAATTTCCACTAGCTTTTGTGTCTTTTGTCAATTGTTTCGATACACAATACCTTTGTCAGATAATCGGTAACTGTTAACGACTATCTGACGAAGGTACTGTATACCGAAACAATTATCATAAGACACGAAATATAGTGGAAATTTAGAACTACGATAAGTGTTTTGCGAGTATTAATTAGTTTATTGGGAAAACAAAAACATGCTATACAAATATTAAAGTCCTTTACAGCCTGAAATGTTTCTATCTTGAATAATTATATTATTTTAATTCTTATAATATTAAAAAATAATTCATAGATGTCTTTACATGATATTTTTTAAAATCTTCGATAACCCACTTTTTCCTAATATCTATGTTTCCTAGACCAAATACAATTCATGCGTCCTTCCTCTGAAATTCGAAGATGCGCTTTGCGTGTGATGGGTGACCCTATCGTGCACAGCGTTTAGGTATAAAATACCCATACCGATTACAAAAGTCATTTATAATGGACATTCAGTTCTACTAACTTTTGTTCAAGTTCCAGAAATATTATTAAGATGGTCATCTCTAACTAGCTAGTACTCTAGCCCACTTATTGTACTAATGGGAAATTTTAATGCAACAAGGATACGTTGTTATTGTCAGCCTTTTTATTAGAGTCCTAACGTAAGCATATTTACATCTAAGCCCCAACTTAAAACAAATTTTCACTCAGAACACTTATGGGATCACTTCGGTGTCTGCCTGTCTGTCCGTCTGTCACAACCGATTTTCTCCGTAACTATTTGGCAAAGAAAGTTGAAATTTGGCACAAATATAAGAATTGATGGCTTAATCAGAGGCATGAAGTTTTAAAAGTTAAGTTTTAACTTAAAAGGATGGGTTTGGCTGGTGAAATCAAAAATGAAAAAAAAATTATCAGGTCATCGAATGGGGTATTAAATGAAAGCTTGTGAAAACACGAGTTGAAAAACATATATGATGGAACAGTCGCGCAAATTTTTCTTCATAATATTTTTATAAAACCGCCAAAAATCGCTGTCCGCCCTCTTATCTCGAAATGTACTGATCAAAAAATTTTGAAAAAATTCTGGAATGTCCTCTATAAAGTGTAGATTGAATAAAAATTATTACAAGTCCATTACCTTTGACAACTTATCTGGTATATTAAAAAAAAAGTCAAGGTCATCAGTTTTTAATAAAGATCTGAAACAAACTTCGTTGAAAACTCAATTCAATCAATCCGGTAGCATTACAACTCTAGGTGGGTCTTGGCTGCGTTTACAATCAGTTCTCCATTCCGCATGATCTTCAGTCATTTGTGGGTCATTCTCAAAACCCGTGGCATGCATATACGACTTTATCTTGTCCCTCCATCGTAGGTGCGGTCTTCCCAGTGGTCTTCTCCCGACCGGGTTCTCATGTCACACTGTCATCCAGCTGTCTTTCTATATGTCTCAACCTTCTTAACCTTCAAGATTTACCGTTAGCCGCTAGTTCGGCATTTTTCATCCTCCTTCATTATCCTCAATGATTGTATCATCCTGCTCCGAATATTTTTCTGAATATCTTCCTCGCGAAACACCTTAGTTTTCTTTCATTTTGTTTTGTCATCGTCCTGCTTTCTGGTCCGTATAGTAGAACCGGTCTAACCACAGTTTTATACACTTTGATTTTTGACCATCTTGAAAGGTTCCGGGAATTGAACACCGATTTGAGGGCAAATAAACATTTGTTCGCACTCTGTATACGTTCTTTGAATTATTCTGTTACGCTGTTATCTGCTGTTATGGTTGTTTCCAGGTACTTGAAACTGTCCACTCCTTCGAAATCATAATCTCTTATCGTTAAATTCTGTCCAAGTCTAGCTCTGCCAAGTTGTCTACTAAGACACATGTATTTGGTCTTCTCTCCATTTATATTTAAACCCATTGTATTGGCCTCGTTTTCAATTTTTATGAACATTTCCTTCACTTCGATTGCATTTGTTTCCATAATATTAATGTCATCTGCATAAGCCAGCAGCAGATGGGGTCATTAGGTATAAATATTTGTAAATTTAGTGCAGTATCTCTTATGGTTTTTTCTAGGACTCATTTAAAGAGTGTTTTATAAAGTCACTGATTACACAGCCCCACAAAAAAAAAGTGGGGTATGCTTTTGATACGGTATATCAGATCCGTAGTATTTTTGCCCGCTGATCACGAATCTGATGTCAGAATATCGCCATCGTATCTCAATTTTTTTCTAACCTCAAAAAATAGGTAAAAATTAGTAAAAATTAAGAAAAATATACTCCTAAAAAATTGATTCAAGCTTTTTCATGAATCCAAAGATGTACTAAGCTAATATTCATCGGTTGGATTAAGCCATACAGTTCTGTTTTCTATCTAACCTCAATAAATCAGACAGATATAGTGCTTCTCGAATGCAAAAACGAATTCAAATTAAAATTCAACCGATTCTTACCAAATTTGGTACACGGGGGTTTTTTGGGTTGCTGATCATGAATCTGAGGTCGGATTTGCAAAATTCAAAATGGCGAATCCAAGATGGCGGACAAAATTTTTGAAAACCAACCGATTCCTACCAAATTTGGTATACAGTTGGGGAATCCTCAAACCTGATACTCTTAAACCCTAAACCCTGAAACCTTAGACTCCCACACCCTGTAACCTCAAAAAATATACCTCAATAACCCTCTAACTTTAAAAATGAGACCCAATAAACTCAAAACCAGGACTTTTAAACCATATACTCTCAAATAGTAGACCCTTAGGCCCTAGAATTGCGAAGGTTAGACCCGCGCCTAACTTTCCTTTTTTTGGCTGTATCTTGTTCTTTTTTCCGCGAATGACCTATTCAAAGACTTTCTGCCCAAACGCTTTTGAGGACTTGTTTCTCTTTTTAGCGACCAGCAATAGTCCGCTAGCATATGGTCATCCCATCGTCCTTGATACCGATTTTCTATGATTTTCAGATCTTGGTGAAAACGTTCCCCTTGCTCCTCACTGTAGTCACCAAGATTATCTGGGAGTCCAGGAAATGTAATTTTAGATTCATTAAGCAACCTAATGTTTGAAAATTTTTTACCATTTTCTCGACTATTTCTTTGTACTTAGGACTTTTATTATTTCCCAAAAAGTTTGTTGCGACTTCTTTAATACTAAGCCAAGCAGCTTTTCAACTTTATTCATTTTAGTAACAAATAATGAATCTTGAAACAATTTTCTTATTTGTGGCCCGTCAAATACGCCTGCCTTAATTTTAGCTTCAGAAAATTTCGGAAATTTTTTATGCAAATATTTGAAACATGGGCCGTTTGTATCTAATGCTCTCGTGAATTGCTTCATAAGTCCAAGCTTAATGTGAAGCGGGGGAATAAGAACTTTTCCTGGATCTACCAATGGTGAAAACAATACATTATTTTCACCAGGAGTGAACGATTCTCTTGTTGGCCAAATTTTTTTCTTATAATGACGTTCCCTGTCTCTGCTATTCCCCAGACATTTATAACAGGGATAAAGTGTAAACCCTGACTGTTGGCCAAGCAATATTGTTACAATTTTCAGATCTCCACAAATTTTCCAGTTATGATCAGCATATTTTATTTTTATCAAAAGCTGCTTCATTTTTTCATATTGCTCTTCCATAACTGTGGAATGAGCAATCGGAATGGGAGCGTAAACGTTGGTATTATGCAGCAAAACTGCCTTAATGCTCCGTTTAGAAGAATCAATGAACAGTCTCCGTTCTTCAGGATCGTATGGGTTATTTTGAAATTCATCCATTAGACCTTTTACATCGGTACAATATGAAAGTGACAATTCCTCGTCCATTGTGAAATATTTTCGAAATTCTTCATCTCTGTTTCTATAACAAGAAATCGTAGCTTCTGGCTTAAGTAAATGTCTTTTCTTTAAAAAGGAAGCAAGATGCTCTGAACCATCTTTGGATAAGCCTAAATCTCTGACTAGATCACTAAGTTCTGACTGTGATACGAGTATTCTTTATCTGTGTCACTAGTATATGATAGGTTGTCACTAGAACATTCATTCGTAACAGTGTTTGAATCTTTTTCGACAGTCTCAATGTTTTCGGCATGAACTGATAAGGTGAAATCATTTGTTTCCATAACATCAGCATCAAGTGGTACAGGAGGCGGAATTAGTTTAGTTGGTCTTGTTACTGTCGAAACATCGTTATAAGTAATAGTGCTTTTATTTTTTTCGGTTATGCCTAGATACAACATTCATACAAAAGTAGCAATCATTTTCACTGTATGGTCTATTCCATATTGCTGGTCTGGAATATTTAATCGCCTTCTTATTGATGTACAACATTATTTTGCAAGAACTGCAAATGATGTGGGGAACCCAATCTGTATCCTGGTGCTGTATTTCAATGTTAAAACAATCCTTATATAAGGTTTTAATCTTATCCGTTATCGGTGACCCCATTTTACTCAATACGTGTTGACAGCAAATATAACAAAATGAATCACTGTTTTTATCGCACTTATAAAAAGTCCTTGTACCGTGAGACCGTTTTTCTTGTAGCATTATACTCTACATGAGCCAAGTCACCCACACATGAAGAGCTACGGTCGCTGGATGACGACGGCTGCGGGCCCGCTTTCCCACCCTGACCAACCGCCGATACTAGGTTTCCGAGTCCCTGCATCGTAATTCTCTTTCTTCTACCTGCCATGACGGCATCTAAGCCGTTATCCAGGGACTCTGCCGGCTAGTGGAGTAACACCGTTGCCCACCATCACCACGTGGAGGTGCCCTGGATGCAGGTAGAAGAATAAAAATCGACCGATGAATTTTCTCGGCGTTCAAAATGGCGCGAAAACATCTGCCATCTTGAATTTTGCAAATCCAACCTCAGATTCGTGATCAGCGACCCAAAAAATCCCCGTGTACCAAATTTGGTAAGGATCGGTTGAATTTTAATTTGAATTCGTTTTTGCATTCGAGAAGCACTATATCTGTCTGATTTATTGAGGTTAGAAAGAAAACAGAACTGTATGGCTCAATCCAACCGATGAATATTAGCTTAGCGTGTCCGAATACATATTAATACATCTTTGGATTCATGAAAAAGCTTGAATCAATTTTTTAGGAGTATATTTTCTTAATTTTTACTAATTTTTACCTATTTTTTGAGGTTAGAAAAAAATTGAGATGTGATGGCGATATGCTGACGTCAGATTCGTGATCAGCGGGCAAAAATACTACGGATCTGATATATCGCATCAAAAGTATACCCCACTTTTTTTTTGTGGGGCTGTGTTATTTTATATCTCCGTCACAAAATCATCCTACGGAACACTAATTGCGCAAGTCCGACTTGCGCTTGGCTGACTTTTTTTATCTAATAGTTTAATAATGACAGTGTATAGTTACATCAAGACCAACCGGTATTGTTCAATAATATTTTGATATTTAACTTACTCTACAATTTAAAGTTCTTGTCAAATCAATATGAATTTTTGTTTTCACAGTTACAACTAGTACGATGGAAACTTATTATTTCGTCTATCCTATGACTAAAGCTTCATGCAAATCAAGGCTCTCTCACATATAAACATATACAAGGTTCTACTCAGTATATATCACCACTACACCAAACAATTTATTTTTGCACTGGACGCGCGTTTCGCTAACCATGTTAGCTTCATCAGGAGCGATGATTGAATAGTCAATCATCGCTCCTGATGAAGCTAACATGGTTAGCGAAACGCGCGTCCAGTGCAAAAATAAATTGTCTGGTGTAGTGGTGATATATACTGAGTAGTATCATTGTGCCAAAGATTCCACATTCCCAACTTACATACAAGGTTAACAGTGGACTCAAGGAAGGGCGACGCTAAACGAGGAATTACGACTTGATTGAATATAAGTGTTGTCAAATTTCTATAATTAGAAATATTTAATGGTTAAGGGTAATACAGAACGAAGTAAGTAACATTATATTTATAATAAACAATTGTATACTTTTAAAATTTGTATTTTAATAAGTTATATATAACCTCATATAACCTGCTATTAAAATTAACAAATATAAGTAACAACACCTGTACGCATTTGCAACAAGTTTTACTAGCAGACCACGTCCGGTCATTGCCGCACTCATTGCAATTGCTAATTGATCATTGATTGGACGGGAAGCGATGTTATCAATGACGTGTCAATTTAAATAAAAAAGAAAGCTTGGAAGTCTGCTTTCCTTTAGACAGATATAATAGATTATAAGTTGAATTTACCTGAAATCTTAACTCTCCTAGAGGAGGAGTAGCATATGGAATTCCTTGAAAAGCATAATAAGTTTTATTGTTCCCAGTAATATTTTCCACTCCAAGAATTTTACCATCAGCTAATGTGATCATAAGATCATCTGCCGTCGATGTTGTTAACTAGAAGGTTCAAATAAATGACACTATCAATTGGCCAGAATCATTTGGAAAAAATTACGAATACTGCATAAAGTAAACATTACTTACGGACATTGCTATTAAAAGTGGAAGTGATATTGCTAAAATAGACATCTTCGTACCATTAAATAGACAAACTTAACGGTGTACTAGTACAATATAGTAATAAAACTCAAAATAAAGAAGATTTTACTAACTAAGGAATTTTATTGAGTAATTTTCAAGTACCTGGTATCTGTGTAAAAAATATATTTTGTTATTATTAAGTGGTTTCAATTGTACTAGACATGTTGCACAAATAAAATGTTTAATAAACAGGTCAGTCTCAAAGTATTTCTAAAGCATAAATTAAAAGTTTATTCACAGATAAGGAAATTATACAAAATGAGCATATGTTTTTGCTAAGAGTTGAATTGTTGATCTGAGGAAGGAGAAAGGAGGTCTATCCATTGGGATATATAACAACTAAAATATCGGTGAAATTTATTTTTTACTCACAGTTCAGGTTTTCCGATTTAATTTACAACATGATTACAATTAAAATCATTGGCTGGCTATAAGAAAAAGTATAATTGATCACATTACACGGTTGAAAAGGGTGTTTGATGTGCCTAGTAAAAATCTAGAAATTCATCGATGGTCGTAGTATTGATGCCAGTAGCTGGAAGCTCAAGACTTGGCAACTAAACCAAAGAGTTTTTTATTTACTCCCGAAATTTCATGCAAATCACTCAATCACCAGTACACTGTTGCATACCAGTAAGTGTTTTTTTTTTTATTTTTTAAAACTGATAAAAAGATCAAATCTTATTTTAATGAAAATATGGCCTATATCAACTCACAGAAATCAACATAGCAGTCCACATTTCAGTGGTGACCACTGTTTTTCTCGTCAACCTCGGGATGAATTTCGCCTTATCACGGCTCATCAACCAAGGAGAATCGACAAACATTAGAACAAAACTCAAAGTCTTTACTGCAGCGCTGGCGTAATATCGCCGTAAGATACGAAAAATTGTATCTCTGGCTTGTAAAATCCTGAAATTTGAAAGCATAGTCGAGTTTTGTTTAAGATCATAGAAAGCCTAGTAGTAATCAACAATTCCTCGGTCGATCTGTGACGTTTAAACAGCCCCGGACTGAAGGGAGATATACTTTCAAATTTTAGGCTTTAACAACCCAGAGATATGATTTGTTATATCTTACTACAAAAGTATAGTTTTTAGTGTTCCGTACGGAACACTTATAAGATGACTACATGGCCTCATCAGAGCCATGTAGTCTTAAAAGTTAAATTTTGACTTAAGGGGTTAGTTTTGGGGGTGAAATCGGAGGTGGAAAAAAAATTTTTTACTAGGTCATCGAGTGTGGTGTGAAATGAAAGCTTGTGAAAACACGAGTAAAATAGTATATATATATATATATATATATATATATATATATATAATGTAATACTTACGCGCACTTTTCTTTGTATTATTTTAAAAAAATCGCGAAAAATCGCTGTCCACCCGCCTTATCTCGAAAAGAACTTATCAAAAAATTTTGAAAAAACACTCTCCACGGGGTGTGCATTACCTTTAATAATTTATCTGGTATATAAAAAAACAAAAATTTCAAGGTCATCAGTTTTCAGTAAAGATTGGAAACAAACTTTGTTGAAAACTCATTTGGGATGTGTTTTGTGAAGTCACTGATCATTTTATACCTCCGTAACAAGATTTTTATTTTAAAAGCAATCAACGTACGGAACACTAATTGCCAAGTTCAACTTGCACTTGACCGGTTATTTTTTTAAATAAACAAAGCAGTTGATTATAACAATAACCTTGATGAAATACCTGTGCTCAAAACATGTGTCAGCAAACTTATACCAGTTTTTTTATGCTTTTCAAGTGCGTCCGAGTTGAGCTGATACCTGTGGTCAAAAGACCACGGTTGTTCTTGTATTAATTCCCGTCTGCTTAGCATCGGTGAAAACGGCGATCAAGCATCACTGTAGAAGACGCAGAGTACTAGACTGAGGCAAATTCGATCGAAGCGATATTATAGGTAACTGGGCGTTTTTTACTTAAATGTACATCAGGGTGACACACGTTTTTTCTTCAAAATTATAAGAAATTATTGCCGTTTTGAAGATATTATATTTTAATACTTTTAAAAAGACACACTGCCCCAAATAAAAATATGCCTTTATTTGTCACGATGACATATATTTTCAATGATATAAAAATATTTATTATAGCATATCTCTACGTGCATCTAAATTATAATACAATCGAAGATAATTAAAAGTCCTTATATAATTATTTACTTAGTTCAAATATTCATAAATAAGATTTCAAGTAGTGACACCATCAGTCCGCATGGAGACTAAAATCATCCTTAACGCGCAGTAACCCTTAAGTATTAGGAACGAAAATACAAAATTTTCTGCGCCCTTTTTCAAACCCCAAATTAGATAACATATGTTCTTAATAATAAAATAATAAACAATACGTTATTCTCTAGATTATTTTTATTTTTCCGTATGAAACTCTTAGAAGATTACTTGGGTGTCTGTCTATCCGTCTGTCACACCCGATTTTCTCTGAAACTATTTGATATAAAAAGTTAAAATTGACACTAATATAGAAATTGATGGCTTCATTAGAGCCGTGTAGTTTTGAAAGTTAAATTTTGACTTAAGGGGTTAGTTCTGGGGAGTGAAATCGGAAGTGAAAAAAAAGAATTTTACCAGCTCATCGAGTGGAGTGTCAATTGAAAGCTTGTAAAAACACGAGTTCAAAATGTATATAATGTAATACTTGCGCACCCGTTTATTTGTACTATTTTTAAAAAATTGCGAAAAATCGCTGTCTCCCCCTTATCTCAAAAAGTACTGATTAAACAATGTTGAAAAAATTCTGGAATATTCTCTACAGGGTGTAGATTAAACAAAAATTATCACTAGTGCATCATTACCTTTAATAATTTATCTGGTATAAGAAAAAAAAATCAAGGTCATCAGTTTTCAGTAGCCATCATCATCAACTTATACTGTCCACTGCTGGACGAAAGCCTCCCTCAAGTCTTGCCACTTCTTTCTGTTCTGGGCCGCTTCTATCCAATTTCCAGCCACTCTTTTCAAATCATCAGTCCACCGACTTGGTGGTCTACCTCTACTCCGATAGGCTTCGGATCTTGGTCGCCACTCTATGATTCTCTTTGTCCATCACCCATTCTTAAACCTAGTAACATGCTCAGCCCAGTTCCATTTAAGATGTAGAATGAATTTGACTGCGTCTTGTACCCCCGTTCTCTTCCTGATAATGTGATTGGGGATGTGATCTCTAAGAGTAACGCCTAAAATTGACCTCTCCATCTTTCGTGGCATGACATATATTTGATTGATATTTTTCTTCGTCATTGTGAGAGTATTGGCTCCGTACGTAAGAACAGGGAGTATGCATCTGTCAAATACTTTTCTTTTTAAACACATAGGAAAGTTAGATTTGAATACATAGGCCAGTTTGCCATATGCAGCCCAGGAGAAACCTATTCTCCGCTAAATTTCATGTGTTTGGTTACCTCATCTCTCTCTACTGATTTCATGTCCCAGGTATTTATATTGGTCCACTTGGTCGATTTCTACTTTATTCAACTTTATAGTGTCGCTTAATACAAGATCTGTCATAAACTGGGTCGTAGATGGATTGATTTTTAGACCAACCTCTCCTGAAGCATAGGTTGTGCTTCTTATATTTTGTCTGTTATTAAGACAATGTCGTCGGCGAAACAGAGGTGATTTAACTTTTCACCGTCAGTGTTAAGTCTCATTCTTTCCCAGTTTATTGATTTTAGAGTACTTTCTAGGAGTACTCCGAAAAGCTTGGGAGAGAGAGTATCACCCAGCCGTACTCCTCTTTCGATTCGAAATTTACTGGTGGATTGGTTAGTTTGTGTTATAATATGAGCGGTGGCATTTTCATATATGTATTTAATTACATTAGAACATCGATGATCAATACGATACTCAGCATTGAGTATTATATTCCAAAAGTTTCTGCTGATTTACAAAATTAAATGCGTTTTCGAAGTCCACAAATATGACCACAAGAGGCTTATTATATTCTATACATTTTTCAATGAGGATTTTAACTATAAGCAGATGGTCGTTTGTTCGCTAAGCGGAAACTAGCCTGTTCTTTTGAAAGGAAAAATTCCAATCTATTTGCTGATCCAAACACTACAAAATTTTAAATAACAGGTACTTTACAGGAGATATTAATCACCAAAAAAAGTTAAGAACAGAAAAAAATTTAGAAATATTTAGAACTGAAATCATACATTTCCCTCTATATAGCATTTCTGCTAAAACCGAAATTATCAAAAATAACACAATATTGAAATTTCTTGGCTCCAAAAAAAACCTAAAAGGACGTATAAGATAAAGAAACGTCTCATCTATCTTATTAACACCTTCCATATTTGACCGATAGAAAATAATTTAAAACAAAAACACAATTTTCAGGTTTTTTTCTTTCAAGAACCCTGATAAGGACATATAATACAATATATACGATATAAAGCTTTTAAAACGCTTTCATACCTTATTAATTTCTTACATGTTTGATAATTTAAAAATATTGAATAATTAATACTTCAAGAACCTTAAAAAGGACTTATAACACTATATGTACGAGATAGCGCCCCTAACTTCCTCCCATATTAGCCCCTCACATGTTTGACCAATTAAAAATGCTTAAAAAAATAACACAATTTGTGGCATCGTTGCCTCCACGCTTTCTGAAATAACACTATATAGTCGAAGCAAGTCTCTAGGGCCCTTTTTTTCCAATTAACTTTTCATTAACCCCTTACGTGCTAAAATAAGTGAAAATAATAAAACAGTAACACAATTTTCAGATTCCTAAAAACCTTAAAAAGGACTTATAACACGATATATAAGAAGCAAAGCATATATGTGTGATCATAAATTATTGAAAATAGGAGAGAATGCCACAATTTTCAGATCTGTCACCTCCAAGACCTCGGAAAAGGCGTATGACATGATATATACGAGGCGACCTCTCTCACCCGCTCCTCCACCTCATTAACTCCTTCTACATTTGATCATAAATAATTAGATATAACGGAAAAATAACAGAATTTTCGGAAGTTTAAAACTGAATTTTTGGATAATTTGTACTTCTTGTTTCAAACAACTGTACATGGGAATTTAGAACGAGTTCTTCTTGTTTAGAACAACTATAAATATAAAAGTTATTCTCATAAAAATGTTTTAAATTAACTACTTTCCATGTCAATTAAAAAAATATAAAATTGTATACTATTTCCTAAAAACAAAATTTAGTGGTAAGAGAACGAGCATGGCTTTAGTAGGACGCCTGATAAAGTATGTCAAGTAAGAACGTGACCGTCATATTCTTGAAAAAATGTGTTTTGAGAACATTTTTTTGTCATAATGTATTCTTTGGTGGGCTAACAACGACGCAATTACCTCAGTAAGTTGTCCAATCGCCTCCTGCATCAATAATCGCCTGGCATCTTAGAGGTATGCTGTCGACGAGATTTGCTACGTACTCTGCAAATTTTTTGAATCTCGCGAGACAACTGATCAAACGTTTTCAATAGGGCTGGGGTCCGGCGATTGTGAGGACCAGTCTAGTATCTTATCGTGAGCTCAAGCAAACCGCTTCGCGACGTAATTTTCACCCAACAAAGATTTCTTCAACGTGCTACGGAATTTGACCTCAAAAGCACAGAGATATTGTCGAATGGTCTTATGGGACATATTCAAACCCGATCTTCTTGCGCTGACTGTCGAAGTGACTTTGCCTACCGAGCCACGTTTTGGCAAGTCGTAGACATTTTTCATCTCGTTATAATAATTTACCCTTCACAAACGATACCGACTTTTTAATATATTTAGGCCTTATTTAACGTTATACTTTTAAAATTGACTTTTCTCAACCGAATCAAATGACGACACTTCCCATAGTCCTCATTGCCAGCGTTCACACAAACGGAGGGGTATTTTCTATCGCCTCCATTCTCTGGAGAAAAACAGCAGCGACATGAATAACCCTAAAAATAAAGCACACACATTGATATATAAAAACTCTTATTTATTTAACTAAAATGTTACAAAAGGCTTTTTCCCATAATTGTAAAATGTATCATTCCATCCTGGATATGTGTTATCTTTAAAATTTTCTCTTACTTCTAATGTGTTATTAATGTTTAGATAATTCAGATTAGTGGGACTAACTGTCGGCCATATTACATTATTTAAGAGTTCCGATTTTTCTGGGGTCGGATTTCTAAAAAAAAAAATAATTAATAAAATAATTAATCAAATAAATTTAAATTCAAGCATTCCAATAAATAATATAAGATATGACAAACTAACTTGAACTAGTTTATAATATAATATACCTGCGTAATCAATATTGAAAGACATCTTAGTTTAAAAATTATTGTCTTCGAAAATGTGGTAAATCCACGAAACCGCATTGGCATAGAAAAATATTAAGGTGACAAAGTAAATTGTACATATTTGATATATTTTTAATTATAGCATAACTGTAGCAAAGATAAGGTTAGTCAAGGTGTCAAAATTAAACACTAATATTAGGGATACTTAATTCAATATAAGATTTTTTCTAGATACAACCAACTGAATGAAAACTTACAAATATTTGGCAAAATTTGTCCAAAGTTTCACAGTTCTCCTTTGAACTAATAGATCTTGTTCATCGGTTGAATTATTTAAACCAGTCATATTAAATAAAAATGGAAGTTCTGCCGAATGAGTTGCTTTTTCTACTCCTAAAGAGAAAGAAAAATATTGTTTAAAAGATATATAAACATTATTGTTTAATAATAATAAATGTGAATAATTTCTTCGGTTAAAGAAATTTTCAAGATAAATTTTACTATCTCTTAAAATCTTAACTTAGCATTTTAATTAATAAAGTTGTAAATCATTTTTAATATTTCGATATTTGATACGCGAAATCTTTAGATAACAACAGTTACGTCTTTGATTTCAGTAATAAAATTAACCCAATTATCTAAATATTACTAAACAAAACAAACTTTACCGTGACATTTAAATTATGTTACTTACCATCAATAAATGGTACATTCATAACTCTCCCATAATATGCAAACTGGTAAAGATACACTGGCACATGGTGGGAATGAAGTTCAGCATGTTTAACAAGTGCTCTGGTAAACTTATTGTCGCTTATATACTAAAGTAAGAAATGCTTTGTATATATCTATATATCTATATCTATACCTATATATATATATATATATATATATATATATATATATATATATATATATATATATATATATATTTTGCCCGATTTTCTTTTCTGGTGCAAGTCTTTTTGACTTTACTTTATATATATATATATATATATATATATATATATATATATATATATATATACGAGGCATGTTTTTTAAGTAAGTACCGTTTTGCGATTCCGCCGCCGCAGCGATACGGTCGGCGTTCCGCGCATGCGCGCTGGTAACCTACATCTCATGTCTACGCACTGACGCCATTACAGTCTGATTCTTCATTGTATACGTTGTTTACTGAGTGTTTAAGATGCCTCCGACAATCGTGAGTCCCGCCGATTGTGAAGTACGGGCTGTTATACGATTTCTTAGTGCTAAAGGCGTAAAACCGATCGATATTCATCGTGAGATCTGTGAAGTTTACGGACAAAACATTATGAGTGATGGAATGGTAAGGAAATGGGTGAGAGCATTTAAAGATGGCCGCACAAATGTGCATGATGAAGAACGGAGTGGGCGTCCTTCGGTCGTTAATGAAGATTTGGTGCAGAAAGTGGACGAAAAGGTGAGAGAAAACAGACGCTTTACAATTTCATCATTGTGCGACTGCTTTCCTCAATATTCTCGTAGTGTTTTGTATCGCATTGTGACCGAGAACTTGAATTACCGGAAATTGTGTTCACGTTGGGTTCCAAAAATGTTGACGGATTTGCACAAAACCCAACGTTTAGGCAGTGCATTGACTTTCCTTGAACGGTACCACAATGAAGGTGAATATTTTTTAGACCAAATTGTTACTGGTGACGAAACATGGGTGGCCTACGTCACACCAGAATCGAAACAACAATCCATGGAATGGCGACATTCATCATCACCCAAAAAAGTGAAGTTTAAGCAAACAATTTCTGCCCGCAAAATCATGTGCACAGTTTTTTGGGACAGAAAAGGAGTATTGCTAGTGGAGTTTCTGCCTCGTAATGAGACAATCAATGCAGCGTCTTATTCTGAGACATTGAACAATCTGCGTCGTGCAATCCAGAACAAAAGACGTGGCAAGTTGAGTAAGGGTATCGTTTTGCTGCATGACAATGCCCGTCCACATGTGGCTAATCGGACCAAAGATCTCATCAAATCTTTTAAATGGGAAACTCTAGATCATCCTCCATACAGCCCTGATCTGGCGCCCAGCGACTACCATTTGTTCCTGCACTTGAAGAAGCACCTGGGTGGTCAGCGTCTTCAAGACGATAACGAAGTCAAAACATTTGTGATACAGTGGTTAACAAGTCAGGCGGCAGAATTTTATGAGGAGGGTATTCAAAAACTGGTGCCACGTTATGACAAGTGCCTCAATATTCACGGAAATTATGTAGAAAAGTAGATTAAGGTACAGGCTTTCATGTAAAAATAAAATTATAGCGATATCTTTGCACGTCTTTTTTTAATTCCAAAACGGTACTTACTTAAAAAAACATGCCTCGTATATATATATATATATATATATATATATATATATATATATATATATATATATATATATATATATATATATATATATATATATATATATATATATATATATATATATATATATATATATATATATATATATATATATATATATATATATATATATATATATATATATATATATATATATATATATATATATATATATATATATATATATATATATATATATATATTTTGTCCGGTTTTCTTTTCTGGTGCAAGTCTTTTTGACTTTACAAAAAATACATTTTATCATATTCGAAAATAAAAATTTAAATATTCTTTTTCTAACATAAAAAAAAACCGGTCAAGTGCAAGTTGAACTTGCAAAACTAGTGTTCCGCACGTTGATTGCTTTTAACATAAAAATTTTTGTTACGGTGGTATAAAATGATCAGTGACTTCACAAAACACACCCCAAATGAGTTTTCAACAAAGTTGGTTTTCAATCTTTATTGAAAACCGATGACCTTGAAATTTTTGTTTTTTTATGTGCCAGATAAATTATTAAAGGAAATACACTCGTAATAATTTTCGTTCAATCTACACCCCGTGGAGAATATTCCAGAATTTTTTCAAAATTTTTTGATCAGTGCTTTTCGCGATTTTTTTAAAAAAGTGTGCGCAAGTATTATATATACATTTTTACTCGTGTTTTCACAAGCTTTCATTTGACTCCACACTCGATGACCTAATAAAAAAATTTTTTTCACTTCCGATGAGGCCAAAAATAGCTCGGAGAAAATCGGATGTGACAGACAGACAGACAGACAGACAGACACCGAAGTCATCTTATAAGTGTTCCGTATGGAACACTAATTAACTACAAATGTATATATAATACGAACTTTACCTGCTACTCTTATTTAAAATTTAAAGCTAGTTCAAATAAAGTTAGACCTAAAAAAATAACTTACATCTGCTAAAGCAATTAAATTATCTGAAAATGATTCACTGTTTTTTAGGTAAAGACTTCTTATTTTCGAAATAGCGGCATCGACATCTTTAGAGTCAGGACGAAGATCTGATGGAATTACTTTTTTGCGATCTACATCAAGCATCAATGCCAAATCTTGCGCAAAAGCTAAATCTTAAAATGGAATAAATAAATTATGATATTTAAATATATATATATATATATATATATATATATATATATATATATATATATATATATATATATATTGTACTCCCCACGTGTAAAGATATATATATATATATATATATATATATATATATATATATATATATATATATATATATATATATTGTACTCCCCACGTGTAAAGATAATAACAAATAATATAATGAATAGGATAAATGATGATAAATTACCAGGAATAAATAAAAGTGATTCTTCTGCAGCCACACCAATCATTATTGGCACTTTGTTAAAATTCCCAGTTTCGAGTAATACAAAGGGAGATTCGGTTATAAAGGCTTCTTCACCTTCCACCTCCATTGTAGGCCAAGCATGTACCTAATAAAATATTATTAATACATTAGCACCGAGCAGTTTGTCTTTCTAAATTAGCTAATGTTCGCGGCTTTTAAATAGCAGAAACATGACATTCTTTCAATGGAAATGAACAACTTTTCAAAATTTTACGAATAGTTTACAATGCTTGACATATTATCTCAAAATAAGACTAACATATTTAATTTCTTTATACTAAGCATCAGCCATTAAAAAAGCATTAATACAAAAGCTTACATCTTCATCAGTAAAAGATGCTGCAGCTTCCTTTATTTCTTCAGCAGTTTTCGTCAATAGAAAATCTCTAAGTTTTCTTGTATCATTCCCATAATCACCATCAGAAAAGTAACTAGCTAGTTGAAAAGCATATGATCGTTGAACAAGGGAAGAAGAGGAGTTTGTTAGTGCCGATCCACTTTGAACTACTGCGGCTCTAAATAATCCTGTTAAAAAATATTAATTTCATTCCTTCTATTAAACAATTCCTAGCAATACTTTAGCCACCGAGTAGGCAATAAACTTAGGATATTTGTGTTCTATAGACATTGCAGGTATATATTGCTAAATAACGTTAATAAGACACTAAAATTATGAACCTAATACAAGCAACAATATTTTTCTCAAACTTTAATTGTCTTTATTTAGTTTTAGTTATATTTCGATCAGTACTGTTTCGTTCGGAAAAACTTTTTTTCAATAATGACTTCGTTGCCAAATTTAACAAAACTCTTACGTTTTACTAATATAACTTAAAGCATTTCATTTACTGTATGGCCACATTTTTTAAACAACTATAAATTTTGAATCTTTAACAGTTAAATTAAATTTAATTTTCACGACACTATAAACTAATATATATTTAATGATTTTGGAAATTGGCCTAAGGATTGAAACATACGCCTATTGAAAATAATGTTACTATAATTTAAATATAAGTAAGAAAGGCAACGACATCTTTATGTCATTTAATCCAAAATTATAACAAACACATAACATCTTATTACAGTATAACCGTCCCATAAACATAGGAATATAGAGACGGAAGGTAAGCGAAGGGTGCTCACTTTTCCAAGGAGGGTACTGGCGCCCACTTGTGATTGGCTGGGGCTCTGCGCATGTTCAGTTCCGCGAAATTTGATCCACGTCATACTTCATCTGTAATATTCTTGAATAAAACACTGTTTCTTATTGGAAGTAAAAGGAACAAAATGCCAATCACAACAACTTTTATTATTTTTGTCAACGTTTAAATGCTGTAATATCTCATTTTCATCGTCGCCTTCTAGAAAAACTCTTGTAATTTCAGTTATTAATGTGGAAAATGACATCTGTTTCAATACATTCGGTAAATGTACGAAAAAATTACGATTTTAAGAAAGTATTTGTAACAAAATTTTGAGTCCAATCAATCACATTGCATGCATTTGTAAAATTTTTTAACTAATTGAATCGATCCCATTAATTATATTATATTTATTATAATGTAGTAAAATAATATTTGAAACTATATTATAATACTATAATTATCAGAATAATTATATTTAAAGATATATATATATATATATATATATATATATATATATATATATATATATATATATATATATATATATAAACTTGCGTGCATAGAAATCGGCCCATTGTAAACTTTTGACTTTAACTATATTTTTTTAAAAAAATTATTCATCAGATCAAAAAAAGAAATATGCTGTTTGAAAGACAATTTAATATGCTTTAATGTGAGTATAAATTTACGAAAACTTATTTCGACTTCCTATGTTTAACATAGTGAAATTAATGCATTAAGCAAATTAAGCTTTTTTATTATTAACATAAATAGGGTTATTGATAATTTAAAACTTAAAACTTAATTTTTTAATATTGGGTATGACCTCCTCTTGCCCTAATAACATCTCTCATACGTTTAGGCAAAGATCTAATCAAGTTTGCTATTGTTTCTTGAGGGATGTTAAATCACTCTTCTTCTACTGCAACAATAAGTTCTACGATCGAGTTTGGGGTATGAAGTCTAGCTCGAATTCTTCGTTTTAACTCATCCCATAAATGTTCGATCGGATTTAGATCAGGACTGTATACTGGCCACTCCATAACCCGAAAACCGACTTCTGCAATGTAATCTTGCACGATTCTTGCGGTGTGCGGCCTTGCATTGTCATGCATAAAGGTAAATTCGTCTCCAATGTAGTCGACGTAAGGTACCACATAAATTGCTAAAATCTCCTCGTTATATCTAGCAGCCGTTTAAACCTCTTCTTCCGTGAACACGGTCGCCCCTACGAATGAACTCAGGGTCGGTTCGTGCTCCTATAGAAATTGCACCCCAGATCATACAGGAACCACCTCCATAAGCACTCCGCTCTTCAAAGCAGCAATCTGCAAATCGCTCTCTTGGTCTTCGGTACACTTTCCTTCTTCGGTCGCTACCATGGAGGCATATTCTGGTCTCATCTGAGAACAGAACAGATCCCCATTGTTCCAACGTCCAATTCAGATGATCCCGTGCAAAACGCAGGCGGGCTTGCCGATGAGCTGGAGTAAGTTTCGGACCAATCGTAGGTGTTTTAGGGGTCAGGTTATTTTCCTGCAGTCTTCGTCTTACTGTCCACTGACTAATAGCCACTCCTCGCACCTCACGGAGCTGTCGTTGCACTTGAACGGCATTAAGGTGACGATTTCTTAATGTTGTTGACACAATAAAGCGGTCATCACGAGCGGTTGTAAATCGCCTTCTACCTGTTCCAGGTCGCCTATGAAAGGATCCAGTCTCCTCATAACGTTTCGCACACTCTTCGAACCGCTGCGCGTGTCATATTCAATTGTCTAACAACAGCTCGCTGACTAAGTCCATTTTCGATTAAAGCAAAAACTTGGGCGGCTTTTTGTGGTGTAGTATGCATTAAACTAACACACTTAAACACTACTGAGATTATGAAAAACGAATTAATATGCAAATTTCAGTTGCAAACGCAATAATTTTAATATTTGACAAATTTGTTATTTTCGTTACAATCACCACATAAACACGTTTCATTTGTTTACCGGTTGCTACGCATATAAACGATAAGCCTTCTTGATAAATTTATACTCACATTAAATTGTCTTTCAAACAGCATATTTCTTTTTTTGATCTGATGAATAATTTAAAAAAAAAAATATAGTTAAAGTCAAAAGTTTACAGTGGGCCGATTTCTATGCACGTTAGTGTATATATAATACTTGTTGATTTTCCCAAGTACGACACTTGCATACTGTGCTTGCACAATATCGGCAGCCAGTAATAAGTAGGCACCACTTGCGTCACTGCCCTCCCCGCAACTGCTGTCACTATATCTATAAACAGTCCTGTTTAATTTAGTTGTGTTTGTAGCTTCATAAATATATTTCTGATACTAACCTGCAGATTGTTTACTTAACGTTTGAAGTCCAGTTGATTGCCCACCTGCACTTTGTCCAAAAATGGTAACTTTTTCTGGATCGCCACCAAAGAGGGCAATATTATCACGTACCCATTTCAGTGCCAATACTTGATCCTTTAGTCCAGCATTACCTCTTATTACTTCATCACCAGTCGATAGAAAACCAAATGGTCCTATTCTATAATTGTGAGTAACCAAAATAACATCCTCTTCGATTATGTAATCTGGTCCATTCATCGCTTTAGCTGAACTTCCTGCCACATACGCCCCTCCATATATCCAAAACAAAACGGGTAATTTCTCTGCGGGCTAAAGCATATCGTAATAAATTAAAATTTTGTCGAAAATTGACGATATAAAAAATATACATCACAGTAACGACTTCAGGTTTTTTAATAAATACTATATATAATTCGAGTTTTTAAAACCACACCTATTGGTCTTATCAAAAAGTTTCTATAAAGATTTTTTCTACTACCTACAGTCTGTCAAGTAAGAACGTGTTCGCGATAATTCATTTTTGGTGGACGCGATTCTAGCGATTCAACAAAAAATCGGTAGAGGGAACCTTCATCTACGACGTATTTTAGTAAAAGTATCAGTCGATTCCGAACTTTTGGCGAAATCACGTAAAATCCAAAATAAGTCACTTGTTTGTGTGTTGGTTCGAGGCAGTTTTTCATTGTTCCCATCCAAAGGGGCCTAAAATGACACATTCCGCGGCCACCAAACATAATGTTAGTCCGTCCCAATATTTATATATATAATATATATATATATATATATATATATATATATATATATATATATATATATATATATATATATATATATATATATATATATATATATATATATATATATATATATATATATATATATATATATATATATATATATATATATATATATATATATATACATATATATATATATATATATATATATATATATATATATATATATATATATATATATTTATATACAGTAGAATCTCGATTATCCGAAATAATATGGACCAAAGTGATTTCAGATAATCGAATATTCGGTTAATCCGAATTTTTTTTATAAAATAGAAGTTTAGAATGAATACAACATTGCAGATTGACTTAAAAGCATTTATACGATATGCTATTACGTACATAGGTATTTATTAAAACAAAGAATAGAACAATTAGTTTACTTATTTTATGTGTATGTGCGGAAAATCGAAAATAAAACAGTTTTATTCTTAAATTTATTGTCTTAAAAATAAGGTAATTTTTAACTGCACTAGTTTTGCGTTAGTTCTGTTTTTTAGCTGTAATGTCTCTCCAACGTTTGATAAGCAAAACAACCGCGGCGGTTGCATTTTTTTGTTGTTCTACATAAGTTAACGCTTTTTCTAGGGCCTCTAGTCCTTCTGAATGTGACATTTTTACTGGAATTTTGTCAGTGGCTTCTCCTTCGTTATCATCATAGTGATCACTGTCTGTTTTTGCATACACTTTTAATTAATTCTTGGTCAGTCATTTCATCTTCCACACTATCACGGTTTAACCATTCACAAACATCGGTTTCCGTAACACTTTCACATCACATCACATTCTTGTAATAATTAGATGTTAACTTTCATTATCTTCTGTTTCTGCCTCTGAGTAATGTCTCTCCTCTAGTGGAATCAATTTTGACCAAGATTTCTCCAGAGTACTACTCTTTACTTGATTCCAGGCTGAAGCTATCCAATATATAACATTTTTCAAATTTATCTTTTTTAGACAATCAGTAAGATTGCCACCTTCATAAACTTCTTCTAAAATATGCTCCAATAACAAACGCCTGTAAATGCGTTTCAAATTTTCTAGTACACCCTGATCCATAGGCTGAATGAGGGAAGTTACAGCAGGAGGCAAAAACATTGCTTTTATTTCCCCACTTTCAAGTTGCTCCGCACTTGGGTGAGTGGGGGCGCAGAATACATTTTCTAGGATATCCATGTTCTTTTAAAACAAGTTCCACTTTGGGAACAAAATCTCCAAAAAACAGGTCTTTAAATAGAATCGCGTTTATACAGGAATTGTTTTGATTTTTATACAAAACAGGAAAAGCATTGCGACGAATATTCTTAAAAGTTCGTGGATTTGCTGACTTACCAATACATAATAATGGGAGTTTGTGTCTTCCAGAAGCATTACTGCATGCAAGAACAGTAATACGTTCTTTGCTACTTTTGTAACCAGGTGCTCCAGCTTCCGTTTTTGAGGCTAAGGTATTTGACGGCAACATTTTGTAGTTCAAGCCTGTTTCATCACAATTATAGATTTGGTCTGGTTGTAAACCATATTCTTTCATAAGCTGCTCAAAATTCTCTGCAAATTTTTTTGTAGCAGATACATCAGCCGACAATCTTTCTCCACAAACTTTCAGTTGACGTACACCATGTCTTTTTTTCCACCTGTCTAGCCATCCATCACTTGCAGAAAAATTTACAGGCGCTTCAATAACCGGCAACTCTTCGCTTAAACTGACTACCTCATGTTGTTTCTGAAATTGGTATTCCACGTTCTCGTTTCTGTGTAAACCATAAAAATAAAGAATCATCCACGTTTGGTATTCACCGCTTTTCATACTTTTTCGTGCCTGTGTGGACGATGACAAAACACTACACCATTTTTCGCGATATTTTCTCCACTCTGAAAGAGAGTTTTAAGAAATTTACCATTATCTAAACGTTGAATTGCTTCAAGTTTCTCTTTTAAGGTAATAACAATACGTTTATTATTATGACGCTCCATTTTGTAAAATATCTATTAAAACGAAACTATTACCTCTGCGTTAATAATAGACGTAATGAGTAACTTATAACACTCGTCGACTAACCAAAACATAGACAGCGGTGAAATTCTAGGCGTCGGGGAGTTCGCGACGCATTAAGGAAACATATATATATATATATATATATATATATATATATATATATATATATATATATATATATATATATATATATATATATATATATATATATATATATATATATATTTCTGTCAAGTAAGAATGTGTCCGCGATGATTCATTTTTGGTAGATGCAATTCTAGCGACTCAACAAAAAATTAGTAGAGGAAATCTTTGTCCACGACTCATTTTAATAAATGTATCAGTCAATTCCGAACTTTCGTCGAAATCCAAAATGAGTCACGTGGTTGCGCGTCGGTTCGAGTCTCTCTTTGTTCCCGTCCAAAGGGGCCTAAAATGATACTTTCCAGGGCTAAATATATTAAAGAGTCGGTGTCGTTTGTGAAGAAGTGGGTAAATCATTTTAACAAGATGAAAAATGTCGACGACTTGCCAAAACGTGGCTCGGTAAGCAAGGTCACTCTGAAAGTCGAAAAACGAATTGTGTCTTTGTTTTCGCGGGACCCAAAATTGACTCAGTTGTCTCGCGAGATTCGAAAAATTTGCAAAATATGCAGAAAATCTGGTCGACAACATGCCTTGAAGATACCAGGCGATTATTGATGCAGGAGGCGATTGAACAACCTACTAAGGTTAAGGACATTATTAGCACACCAAAGAATACATTGATGGTAAAAAATATTCTCGAAACACATTTTTTCAATAATACGAGAGGTCACGTTCTTACTCGACAGATTACTTAATTCTAAAAGATCTCATGGTAAAATTTTATAATAACTTTCGATGGTTTACATGGTATGTAATTAACTCGTAACGTGTTATTAGAAAAACATTCAATTGCTACTTTCGAACAGTAAACTAGCTCCAGTTTATTTAATGCTTTACTAAATTTAAAATTTTGCAATAAATATTAAAATATCCTAATCAGTACTCTACGTGGGTTGCATTTTAACTTTTATTTATTCTCGTCATTTTATCTAAGAACTAAGTTCTGCTGCAAAGAAAGTTTATCTAAATGACACATCTTGTGGACGATACTTTGCAATAAACAATGCCATCACTGGTAAAAAAGTAAATATACGATAGCTTGAATACTTCTAACTACTGCTATACAGAAAATAAAGAGATAATTTATAAAAGGAACAGTTTAAACTTAAAAAATCTAACCCAAAATTTACCTTTAAGGAAGGGGTGTAAACATTAATAAACAGACAATCCTCGCTGTTATTTTCTGGACTTGGATTAATCTGAAACGCGACTATACAAGCACTACCCTCTTTGCCACCATCTAAGATATCACTCCATGGTTGTGGTATTTGTGGAGCCTACAAAAATAACCTTATTATATCGGTTGTAAAAGTTATACACTGAGCAATTTGCATATAATTCTAACTCCAAGACAAATTATTAAATTTCAGCAAAAAATAGAAAAATTGACTTAACAAAGTTAAATAACCGACCAAGTGCAAGTCGGACTTGCGCAATTAGTGATCCGTACGTTGATTGCTTTTTAATGGATTATATACACCTGGAATTTTCAAAAATTCGATTTTTTTACGGATTTTTATTTCCTATACTTCTAAGAATTATTAAAAAAAAAAATTAACAAAATTCTATTCCATTAGAAAGTGGCGTGACGTTGGACTGGGACCGCTACATGTCTCAATGCACTGTCTGCAATAATAATTTTTAATATTTTTTAAATCTTAATAATTACTTTTTCTACAAAATGTCAAGAGGTTTTTTTAATTTTTCTAATAGGCAATTTTTATATATAAATTTTTTGATCGAAAATTGCATACTAAAGTTTGAAATACCGTAAATTTTTTATTTTTGAAAAAAAAAACCTTCAACAATTTTTAACTACTACATTATTTTACAAGATTAATTTTTACTTTTGCAAATTGGATTATTTCGTGTGAAGTTATCCTGCAGACAAGGATGTGCCATAATTTTTATCAGTTGCCCATTTAACCCGACAAAAATAATGTTAAAACATATTTAAAAACAAATTTTATAATATAAATTACAATGAAAATATATAATCCTCATTCTTTT
The DNA here is from genome assembly GCA_019049505.1 of Pachyrhynchus sulphureomaculatus. Classification (NCBI taxonomy): domain Eukaryota; kingdom Metazoa; phylum Arthropoda; class Insecta; order Coleoptera; family Curculionidae; genus Pachyrhynchus; species Pachyrhynchus sulphureomaculatus. Next base: position 94,875,921 of record CM032447.1, read on the forward strand.
GTATTATTTACTTAACAATAAATATTTTTTTAAATATACATACTTTTTGCAGCGCCCAGGTATATGTAACCCCTTGAAATAAAACTTTTTGTTACGGACGTACAAAATAATCAATGACAACTAACCCCTTAAGTTAAAATTTAACTTTTAAAACTACATGGCTCTGATAAGGCATTTAATTTCTATATTAGTGCCAAATTTCAACTTTCTATGTCAAATTGTTTCGGAGAAAATCGGATATGACAGACGGGCAAACAGACGGATAGACGGACAGACAGACACCGAAGTGATCTTAGAAGTGTTCGGTACGGAACACTAAAAAAGAACAAAGAAGTTTACTGTCTACTGACAACAACCTTAAGTAAAATTATATTAAATAGGATAAAGTAATTTTTGTTGCAATATAAGTACGGTATAAATTTGATGAGAAATCGTGGTTCTTGGGATTACAACGTGTCAATTTAAAGCAATTTTCCGAAATTTTGCCGACGATTTTACGAGATATAATTGAGGATCTTTACTCTTCCGTCGAAAAGTTACTCCAAATTGACATAGTGTAATTCCAAGAACTGCAATTTCCCATTTAATCAAGACCGTGAAAGCTGCCATTTTAGGTATAGTATAAATAAGTTTATCAATGTGTTAAAAGTTCCCAACCATATGGTGTGTGTTCAAGTTTGACATCAATCAAAACCTTGTAAAGCATAAGAAATGTTGTACGTTATTTTACTATTCTATGGACTGTAATGCCACTTGACACGATTAGAAATAACAACTTCACAAGATACCAATTAAATAATGAAAATACCTTCTCTGATACTGTTTTATCTATGTAAAATATGGCATCTCTTAGTGGCTTGTAAATACATACAGGTAAAAAATAGCACATAGTTACAATAAGAGCATAATTTACGTAGTAAAAATATTGTGTTAATGTACAAAAACCTTAACTAAATATTACCAAAATTTAATTAAAAGGGTATACAGATTTAATACATCTCTGCACTTCTGTAAAGTTTGTGAACATTAAACTTTTTCTGGTCAATTATTATTTCTCGCAAATATTTTTAACTTCCGGCTCTATTATACATAGAAATATTTTCCCTTTTACTGAAAACACTCAGGTTTACCATCTAGATAACTGTAATAGTATAAAAAATTTTATGTCTTTAATTGATAAAGATCTACTTAATATTTCTAAAACTATAAATGACCCTCATAGACCAAGAGGGCGACCCGAAATTTTGACCTGTCAACTAACGGTCTGCCTAGACGTTCATTCTATCGAGCCTTTAACGTTGATTTTGCGGCCTCCGGAATGCCCAGATAAAGCCCAAAATACTACATCCAAAAATGGACTGTCGTTTAACAACTTGAATCAAGTACCATAACATTTGTTGACACTAAAAAAGTCGAACGCCCCAAAGGGCAGACGCCGTCGACAAGGACCCAGCTTTAGGGCCCAAAGAACGTCGTCATTTAACCATATAAAATCAATAAATTTACTTTGTTTTGGATAAAATAAGAGGAAACCTGCAAAAGATAGACGTCGCAAGTACCAAAGGACGAAGCTGGACTCGCTTTTTTTCCAGCCAAAAAACCGTCGTTTATCGAATTTTTAAATAAATAAGACCGTAAAGACTCAAGTTTTGGGTCCTATGCGTCTGCCTAACTTATTTATGGAAAATTTAGGCCTTAACTAATAAAATACCAGGAGGGCAGACGCCTCGCTTGTACCCGAACAAGCCAAGGCATTTTTAAAGTTCAAAAAAAAAAATCGAAATTCTGATAGTACAGACGCTATTATAGGTTCTACTCGTACATAAAATTCGTACCGGATGACTGAAATTATTATTTTTTTTTATGTTTTTCGACCCGTAGAATCCGAATTTACCATTCTCTAGGCCCCATAGTGTTTCGGCCTTTCGCCATGGGCCCAAAAAAGCCTTTTTTATGCAATTTCTGGGACAACCTATTTATTGGGAGGGTAAATTGACCATTTTTGAATGTAATAGAATTCGGAATAACTAGTCCCAATTAACAAAATCGTTTTGGTCTATTGCTATGGGCCCAATTAGGCCCAAATCGGCATGTCTTTCTAATAATAGCTTTTAGCATCAAAATGAAAATTTCCGAATTCTTCAAGTATAATTAGGTCCAAAAAGGGTTAATTTCCTATTTTCTATGAAATATTATGCCGAGAGTTGCAAGAAATTCATACGGCAAGTACTTTTAAAATTTTTTTTTGTACATTTTTAATTTAGAAAACATGCTGGAAAACATTTCTTTTTTTTAGTACAGTGTAAAAAAAACTTTAGATGAATTTTAAAGTATTTACTTAAAATTTGCTGGATTTTTGAAGAGTTTACTAGAAATTTCAAATAAAATGGTTTTAAATTCTAGTATAAATTCAAAAAATCATGTAAATTAATTCTTGAAAGATCAAGCAAATGTTTGACATTTCGATGAAAAATATAGAAAATACTTAATTTTAAGTAAATACTTTAAAATTCATCTAAAGTTTTTGTTCAGTGTATTAAAAAAAGAAATATTTTCCTGCATATTTTCTAGGACACAGGGGCCGTCAAATCAAGATTACAGGCTCGCCCAATAGAATAAACAACTAGGCAGACGATTAGTCGACATGTCAAAATTTCGGGTCGCCCTCTTGGTCTATCACTTAAAAACAAATTAAATAAATGCTAATTTAATTTACCAGTACAATCTTACAGGTCAAAATAAAAAAATAATTCTAACTTTACAGCCACTCTTAATGGCAATTTTATAAAATAATCTGGTGTAATTTTCGATTAGCATTTGTATTTTGATGAACATATAAAGAACATAGTAGAAAAGTGGTAGTTTAAATGAAGGATTTTACACATATCTAAAATTTCTTGAATACTGAAATAAAACTTAAAATTGTGGATTCTATTAAGATAACTAGATACTATGATGTAATTTCCCATAAACATATTAGTAATAATAAGAAAATAATTTCAGATTAAACGAAGGACAAAGAATATTACAATTGAATACGTTGACAATTTTCAGTTTAAAAAATAACATGATTACCTGAAATCTTAATTCTCCTAGAGGTGGTCTAGCATATGGAATTCCTTGAAAACCGTAATAGGTTTTATTATTTCCAGTTAAATATTCTATTCCACGCACTTTTCCATCAGGTAATGTGATCAAAAGATCATCACCGGCCGATGTTGATAACTAAAAGTAAGAAAATATATTTAGATGATTAAATATTCACATTCAAATGTTAAATTCAATACTTAGAATAAATCAGTATTAAGAATTGCTAACTTGCCCTAATCTAGAATAATTAGCGAGAAGACATTTGAGAGAACTTAATATTGTTGTTCAGGGTTTCGATAAAAAATACCTCACCGCTTTCGCTATTAAAATAGAGATTAATGTAGTTAAGGTGAACATCTTTGTATAACTGAATACACAAACTTAATTTTGTACAAGAGTACAGCGATATTAATATAGTTCTGAAAAACAAAGTAGTATGAATGTTAAAAAATTAAAAAAGAAATTTTATTTAATTGTTTTCAAGTAGCATCTGGTATCTGTTCTACATAAAAAAAAATTAATAAGTGGATAATAATAATAATCACGTAGCACAAACAAAACATTTATTTAGCAGGTCAGTACTTTTAAAATTTAAATTCACATCAGCAGCTCAGATAAGTTCACCGTAAACTAGTCTACAACCTTTCGTTCACGATGCAATAGCATGTCTAATATTATGCACCAAACTATCTAGTGTCAATATAGTCTCTACTCAATATGCACTATTTTTATCTCGTATATACGTTACTTCTATCAGTATAATATATCCAGTGGAAAATTGTTTAAATTATAAAGGTATATTAATGCTTTCGGATACGTACTACCAACTAATAAGAATTCTTAATTTCATTGCGTAATTTTGCAGCAACATCATAATGACCTATTTTTGTGCACATCTTACATATGACTTTCAAAAATGGCAATCCTATTGTCGCAAAACTTTTTCATAGCGAGAGCTTCACTAGCAATAATGAACAGCCTTATGATACACATTAGATATGTGATAAATGAGTAGTAGCTTTAGTACGCATACTATTTTATGTCATTCATATACGAGTAAGTAAAAGTTTTCTGTTGAAAAATTTTTAAATCTGGTCACAAACAATGATTTTCTATTTTTGTGACACACTTTTTCAAGATAACATTAAATCTGTAACTGCGTCTACTTTATCATGGTGTATAATTTAGTAAAGAGTTATTTGGCTTCTGTTGTGTAGTGCCGGAACAGGCAAACCTTGTAATTAATTTTTCCTAAAAATATAGTCGACCCATACAAACCTTTATTACATGTGTGGATGAGAAAATGATAAAATATGAACAAAATGTCTTCAATCGTAAGTAAAACTATACCTTTTTGTCTATAAGAATTCAAACTATACTCTTAAATGAGTTAATTTAATATTTGAATCGGATATGTTGATGTCAGTGTTTACCAAAAGCATACTCGATTAGGGGCAGCGACCGAAAAATTTCCTTCGGCTTCATCTTTCCAGAAGAGCTCCAATGCTTATCCAAGGAGGGTCACCTGTCTGAAAAGAGTTTTTTGTATTAGTAAATGGTAAAGAAGGGATCGTTTTTTTAAAAAGTCTTTCTCTGTCATCCATTTTTTAAAGTAGTAAAATGTTATTACAAAAGAGGGTTCCTTTTTCTGCGAAACTTCCCACTTCAGGGTCATCATTTTTGAAGATGGAAACCTATTATTATGAAAAGAAGTTTTTCTTTTCGGAAATATTCTCTAATCATAAATTTTTGAATATGGTAAAGTTTTAATATAAAAGGGGATTCTTTTGTTTGAAAGTCCTTGAGTTTTTTTGTGGATACTTGCCCCTCCTCGGTCATCGTTTTTCAAAGTAAGTAATGGTTTACTACGAGAGATTTTTTTTTCTAATAAAATAACAATTTTTTTTCTGCATCCTTTCGAAGTTTCACCATAAACAAAATATTTCTGTAAATAATGGAAATAAATAATCAAAGGAAATTTAACGATTCTATGAAAGTGCATTCAATAGTTCTTAATTGTAGAGTGTGTCGTTAATTGAGTTTGATTCATTATGTATTTCTTCTAAATACGGCTCCAACTACTAAGTTAACTGTAAAGTTGACATTTAATTTCTATGTTTATATTCCTGTTAACAAAACCGCAAATTAATTCCGCCAATTATAGTTACTACGAACATCTTCTCGGCGCTCTCTTGATTATATTATTGTAAAATGGTGTCCCTCATAATTACAAACGGTATAATTATGTGTAAAGAAAATTAGACTACTAAGTAAATCAAGTGAGTAAATAAGAGCTTATTGTATAGCCAAAGCCTTGAAATTGTATATACCAACAGTTAAAAGTAAAATCACCATTAAAGTAACGGTTTTAAGTCGTTATTAAATGGCTCTATGTCACGATCCGAGATAGATCATCAAAAGGAATATTAATAATCTATCCTATAACTTTTAAATTTTCTTAAACTATACTGAGCAACCCACTTATAACTTAATTCAATTCCTAAACTATATAAATGGAACTATATATTACAGAAATAAATTTTCTCTCAAAGCAGATTTTTTTATTAAAATCAATTTTTCCACACGTGTACATTTTTCACCAAAATACACGTAGGTACTAGTTACAATCTATAAAATTAAATTAACTATTTTTATAATTTTTATAATCTAATACAAAATTTTTAGTTCCTTCATAATACAAGCCTATCAGATATTTGTTTCTTCCAATTTGTTCGATGGAAATTTTCACCAACACGATAAACGTTAAGAAATCTATTCCTCATAATTTTAAAAATACTTAAATAATACAACTTTTGACTGAGTATCGCCTGTAAGCTTTACATATACGCAAGCTACTGAAGTCCCATCGTTCCTGTACAACACAGCGTAACTCACTTGAATTTCCTAGATTCACCACTAAATGAAATTGCTGGTGCCTGCCAGTAGATTTCCAAAAGGATTTTTGTCCATACTTTTTAAATATTTTAAAACAAGAGATTCTCATCTCATATCAAGCTTAAATAACAGAATCTTTCAGTTTATAGTGGGTTATTCGCCTAAATTTGTTTTATTTGTTGTTGTTATACAAAATCAGGGAAACGACCACCATCACTACGTTTATAAGCAGCGATTCTAGAATCGTATTTTTCGATGACATTTTTATATATTTTGGCATTTATTTCAGTAGTTTCAGTTCTTTTTTAATTCATCAATTTTTTTTTGATTTATTGACATAAACTTTACTTTTAAGATAGCCTCAAAGAAAAAAGTCCAACAGTGTCAAATTACATGACC